>LR990620.1:29711781-30336781 GCA_905147815.2 Phalera bucephala
ACTGGGAAACTGGTCCTGATTAGAAAAGAGGGACGACCAGTGGACTCGCCGTCGGCTTACCGCCCGTTGGTGATGCTCGACGAGGTGGGAAAACTCTTTGAGAGAGTAATTGCTGGTAGGTTAGTTGAGCATCTTACGCGGGTGGGGCCCAACCTTAGTGACTGCCAATTCGGCTTCAGGCGGGGTAGGTCCACCATCGATGCAATCCAGCGAGTTGGGGCGATGGTGGTGGAAGCTATCTCTGAAGGGGGGTGCTGTTGGCAGTGTCAATAGACATTGCCAACGTGTTCAATTCAATCCCCCACAACACAATCATTGCGGCCCTAACGTACCATGGGGTGCCGCATTACCTCCGCTGCATCGTCGGCGACTATCTGTCTGAGAGGCTCATTACCTACCCTGGGCAGGAGCAATGGGGTGAGAAAGGCGTGGGATGTGGTGTTCCACAGGGGTCGGTACTAGGACCTCTCTTGTGGAACATCGCATACGATTGGGTCTTGCGTGGTGCGTTGCTGCCGGGAGTGGCGGTAACGTGCTACGCGGACGACACGCTAGTCACGGCAAAGGCGAGGACACACCGGGATGTGGCAATATTGGCGACAGCGGGCGTATCCCACGTTGTCGGGAAAATCCGACAGCTCGGATTAAGTGTGGCTCTCCAGAAGACGGAGGCTGTCACATTCCACGGACCCAGGAATCCTCCGCCTCCCAATGCCCACATTGTGGTTGGAAGGGTCTGCATCTCGATCGGCAGTCAGCTCAAATACCTGGGTCTGCTTTTGGACAGCCGCTGGCGATTCGAGCCACATTTTAAAACACTGGCTCCCAAGCTAATCAGAACTGCAGGGGCGCTGGCTGGGCTCCTGCCTAATCTTGGTGGTCCGGAGGCATCCTGCCGGAGGCTATATGCGGGTATTGTGCGGTCCCAAGCCCTGTATGGGGCCCCGATATGGGCTGAGTGCCTGACGCTCGGCAGCATTGCGCTCCTACGCCGACCACAGCGCTTGCTGGCTGCCAGGGTGGCCCGCGGGTACCGCACGATCGCTTATGAGGTAGCCACCCTGCTAGCTGGAATGCCACCATGGCACATTGAGGCGAGGGCCCTAGCCACCGCTCACCGCTGGCGCAGGGACGAAAATCCGGAGCCTAGAGCTTTAGGAGCTTGGCGGAAGGAGCTCCAGAGAGCGGTCCTAGAGGAGTGGCGCGGGCTGTTGAGCCAACCCAGTGCTGGACACGCCACCATCGCTAATATCTTTCCGATATTCTGGCAATGGGTTGAGAGGCGGCACGGGGTACTTACCTACCGACTGACACAGGTGCTGTCTGGGCACGGCTACTTCGGGCGGTACCTGTGCCGGATCGGTCGGGAGGAGACGGCGGAGTGCCACCATTGCGGTGGTTCGGAGGACACAGCCTCGCATACCCTACTGGTGTGTCCGGCTTGGGGTGTGGAACGGCAGCAATTGGCCGCTGAGATCGGAGGGACGACGCTCTCACTCCCGGCTGTGGTATCGGCCATGGTCGAGAGGGAGAACGCCTGGGTGGCTATGGTCGCATTCTGCGGGACCGTAATGGCGGCAAAAGAGGCGGCAGAACGGGAGCGGGAGGAGACTAGCGTGAATCCCGCTCGTAGGAGGCGAGTTGGGCGGAGGCGTAGAGCGTATGCCGCTAATGACCTCCGCCCACCTTGAAAAGTGGCCTGCGGGCGCCGAGCGTTGGCAGCTTGTCGCCTGACCAGTAACAGGCCTGTGACGGAAGTGCGCTGCGTCCTGCGCACCCTCACAAAGAATGCACAAGGCACAAAGGAGAGGTCTGTGGAAATAGACCAGGCCCGCCCGTGCCGCAGATGTTCTACCACTTGGCAATTCCTGCGGTACGGCAATTGGGCAAGAGACGGACGCCGGAGGGGTTTTAGTGGGTGCGAGCCCCACATAACTGCCACATCACCAAGTCCAGGATGTGGCAGTATGCGGCAGGCATTTCCTCCCCGGGGAAAAAAAAAAAAAAAAAAGGGGATCCCGCTCTCCATTAATAGTGAGTCTAGTTACATGAACAAAATATATTCTAACATGCGATAGTATTTTAAGTAGTAACACTTTAGTTATTTATTTAAGGATAGTAGCTAGATACATTTTTCCTTATAACTAGGTAGGTAGGTACGAATATCAAATTAAAATTAAAAGTGAGTTAATGCGTGGTGTCCCTGCGCGCGCATTCTTGTGTGTGTATATGTGTGTGTGTGTGTGTATTTGCTGCGTGTTTTTGTTTTTTTTTTAACATTTATACAACATTATATCCTCAGATTCCTCATATGTTTTCGTTTTTAACCAATTAACTATGAGATTTTTAATCTCACGATATGTTTTAGGATAGATATTTAGGTGTTCATTTATGTAATTGTATATGTGTGGTGATTGTTTAATGTGTTGTCGCCTGGCAAATACTGACTTCACATTGGGGTTAGGAGCTACGTACGTTTTATTTCTTTTATTTTATACTTTTGGATCATATGGGAACGACTTGTGAAGTTTTAAAACTATGTGCATTATATATAGTTTACGTACAGTAAGAAAGTCACTTGTACTGTAGAGCTGGTGTTGGAAATCTATACGCTTTAAAATACATGACCTTTAACAAGGACCTTTGCGCTCTTTCTAGTTCCAGAAACTTTGTTTTGGTGGCTCCTCCCCATATTGCTATACAGTACGTCATAATTGATTGAGTTAATGACGTATATATTTGTTTTAGTATCTGTGATGTAGCTACATGTCTTAGATTTTTGTAGAACCAAATGAATTTTCTAATTATGTTCATCATAAGTTCTAGATGAAGATGCCAAGATAGGCGTTGGTCTATTATAACTCCCAGGTATTTAGTGTGGGTTACTTTTTCTATTTCTTCACATGTACAGCCAGGGTGATCAAGAGTATTACTGCATGAGTGTATTTTAATGGTGAGACTAGGTTGTGTATGGGCATATTTTGTAAAACATATGTAGTTACACTTTGAAGTATTTAATGTCAATAAATGTGTCATTAGCCAGTTGGCAAACTTAGCTAGTCCTTTTTCAGTCTTAGGTCGCACCTCTTCCCAAGTCTCACCAGTAAATACAACTGCAGTGTCATCAGCATAACAAAAGATTTGCCCTCCATACAAATTTAGTTTGCAGAGGATATCAATATAGACTACAAATAGTGTCGGTCCCAGAACACTGTCCTGCGGGACTCCATACGTTACAGTAGCACTCTGACTGGTATATGGGCCAATTTTTACGCGCTGCGTACGGCCACTGAGGTAGTCTTTAAAGAGGTTTAGCGATAATCCTCTTATACCAATTTGTTCGTGTCTATTCAGAAGGATGGAGACAGACACTGTATCAAAAGCCTTTTTTAGATCGAGACATACGCTTAAGCATTTTTTTCCTATATCTACCTGTTTTGTGATCAGCGAGGTTAAGGCCGTTATAGAGTCTTCAGTACTCAACCCGCGTCTAAATCCAAATTGCGACTGAGATAGTATATTAAAATTATTTAAAAAGTTTATTAAACGCTTATTTATTAGTTTTTCTATTATTTGAGAGATTGATGTAAGGACAGTAATAGGCTTGTAATAACGAGCAGCCGAAGTTAAGTCCCCAGCGCACATAGTTTTCTTTTTGACCAGAAGGCTTCCCTGTGCTGCGACTTCACACCCCGGGTATACTAAAATTATTTTATTGTAATTTAATTCTTTTCCCTTTTTGTGTGATTTTTATTTGTTTTTATTTATTTAATTTTTTTTTATTTAAATAAACAATTGTATTTTCATAATTGTGTTTTTATTTGTACCCGCCGTCAGGCGGTCGTAACATAGAGAGTAAAGAGTTCCAACAGGTTAATATCTTATAGACTTCTCTGGCTTCATCCACTCTCATAGTTCGTCCTATACACGCTCGTCGATTACGGAGACTCTTGACTTGCAGATAAGACACGGTCTATTACGTCACGGCTGATATAGAGAAAATAGTGAATGCAGAGAATAGAGTGAATGGTGCGATGGGAATTTTTCGATGGAATAAATACACTTCGTCGATGGCTTGGTAAGTAATTAAGACCGTAAGCCACTTCGTCTAGTGATGCAAGTGGTCAAA
This sequence comes from Phalera bucephala, assembly GCA_905147815.2. Classification (NCBI taxonomy): domain Eukaryota; kingdom Metazoa; phylum Arthropoda; class Insecta; order Lepidoptera; family Notodontidae; genus Phalera; species Phalera bucephala. The sequence continues at coordinate 29,715,911 of LR990620.1, forward strand.
TTGAAACTCAAATATTTTATTTATATAGGACCATTTTTTTCAAATCTACCCCCGCTTCGGAACGCGGCCAACACTGAAAAGATCCGGCAAAGAAACTCAGCGGGCTTGTCAAATATTATTTAATTATCTTTCTCTTTTTTCCTTTCTATTTTTTTAAATCATATTTTGTGGATACAATGTTTAGGTTACAACTAAATAGTTTACGATCTAGCTCCAGAGTGAAGCCGTACGACCTAGATATGAGAGTAATGAGAATGTTATTTATAAAGAGTGTCTAAAGGATTCCAGATGAACCAGTCCCCACAAGCAGCACCCGTTCACGAGTATGACTACTACTATGGTCGTGGGTTCGATCGTCATCTTCAGCCGAAAGACGTCTACTGCAGGACAAAGGCCTCCACTAAAGATCGACACAACCAGCGTTGTGATGTACCCATCCAGCTTCTTCCTGTGACCTTCACCAGGTCATCCCTCCACCTTGTGGAGGTCTGCCCACTCCACGTCTTTCAATACGAGGTCACTACTCGAGAATCTTTCTGCACTAACGGCCGTCAGTTCATCGATCATCGCACGGGACAAATGTTTATGTGACCCACAAATTGTTTGTTTCGGTCTGTGTGCTCGTATATGAGAATTTTGTCTTTGTAAAAGCACCCACAATATAGGAATTCGTTCTCAAACTCAAACTCAATTTTGTATAAGCCCTGCGGGGTCGCTTACAATCAGTCAGCTTACATTTTTTTTAAATCATATTCATATTCATATTTTATTTTGCGTTCCACAATGTTGATTGGATGGTAACATTGATTAGCTTAAAAGCTAGGTAACAATCATGGACCCTGTCGGGCACAGCAAAGTGTTTAGGAGAGAGGAAGACTAGTAGGAATTTTAGTTTGAAAGTAATAAATATTATTAAATTTTTATATTGAAATACTTAGCTACGAACTGTTATTGTTGGTAGGAAGTCAGTAGTGATAGATTTTTTAATAGATATATTATTTCATTTATATTAGTTTTTTTTTATAAATATATTATTGTTATTATTATAAATGTCTATTACTATTATTAAAAATATCTATTATTATTATTATAATTGTCTATTATTATTATTATAAATATCTATTACTATTAATGTCGATTATTATTATTAATGGCTATTATTATTATAAATGCCCATTATTATTATTATAATTATCTATTATTATTATTATAAATATCTATTATTATTATCTTAAATGTCTATTATTATAATTATAAAATGTCTATTATATTACGTTATCTTTTATGCCAGCGTAAATTATATTTATTATTGTAATAATATAGTTTAGTCTACGTCACACGCAATTTAAAATATTCTGGTGTTATAGGTAGTGAACTTATTTGCGATGAGCATTTCTTTGTCATTCATATATTCGTCAACTGTGTAAAATGCTTTTGTGATTAGTAATTCTTTTGTTTTATTTATAAATTTACTAAAGTTAGGTTCAATTTTTATTGGGTCGGGTAGTTTATTGTATATCTTTATAGACATCACGTATGGGCTATTTGAGTGCAGTGTTATCCGAGAAGCGGGTTGAACCAGTCTGTTTCCATGTCTCAAGGATCGGTTTTTATATGTGCCTGTTCGTGTTGTGAAAAAAGTGCTATGCTTCCTGACAAATTTGCATATTTCAAATATGTAAATACACGGTAATGTTAATATTTTATGTTTTTGGAACAGAGGTTTGCAACTATCGGTTTGTTTGATATTACCAAGGATGCGTATTAGCTTCTTTTGTAGAATAAAAAGTGTAGTTGCATTTGTACTGTTTCCCCACATTATAATTCCATAGCTGAGCCAAGCATATGCATAGGCGTAATAGGTTGATAATGCGGTTTGTAAGTCTGTCGTTTTTTTGATTTCGCGTAACGCATAAATGAATTTTGAAATTTTTGTTGCTATATTTTGTACGTGTGCTTTCCAGTTTATATGTGTGTCGATGGTAGGTCCTAATAGAGTGAATGCATCCACTGTTTCTATATTTGTATTATTAAATGAAAATTTCACCGTTAATGGTGATTTTTGATAGGGATAGAAAGTCATTAGCTTGGTTTTTTTACAATTTATTTCTAAATTATGTGCATACATCCAGTTATTTATTTTATTTAAGATGCGGTGGAGCTGATTATTTATGTTTGAAGGGTTTTCGCATGAGGTTAGCAGGGATATGTCATCAGCAAAGAGCACACATGGTTCTTGCATGATTTTTGGAAGATCATTAATATATTAGAAACAATAGACACCCAATTACGCTTCCCTGTGGTATTGATGTGTTTATAATTTTTCTATTAGATCTTACATTTTGGATTTCGTTTCGATCGTGATTGTAATAATCTATGTCTACATATTGCTCCCTATTCTGTAAGTATGATGCAAACCATTTGTGTGCCACACCGCGTATGCCTATCCCATAAAGTTTGTCCAATAAGATGTTAAATTTAACTCTATCGTAAGCTTTCGTCATATCTAATAGTATTCCTATAGCATATTTTCTATTATTTATTAGGTTGATAACTTCTTGCATATACTTGTACACTGCCAAGGTCGTTGACCGATCTTTACGAAAACCGTGTTGATTTTAGTCGAATATATTGTATTTGTCACAAAAATTATAAACCCTATTACACATAGCTTTTTCGAATAATTTTGAGACTGTAGGCAAAAGTGCGATAGGGCGGTAGTTGTTAGGGTCCGTTTTCGGGCCTTTTTTATAAAGAGGTTTAATGATAGTCTTGACACACACACTAGAGATTACCAACTTAGGCCAGCTTGGCGGAACTGGTTACCCTTGATGCGGCGGACCCCATGTGTATGAGTCGAACTATGAGAGTCGAGGAAGCCATGTAAGGAAAGAACCTGTTGGAACTCTGTACTCTCTGCCTACCCCGCAAGGGATCTGGCGTGAGGTTATAGATAGATAGGTTTAATGATCGCTTTTTTTAATAAATCGGGAAAGCAACCTTCTTCGAAGGATTGGTTTATTAATATGCAGATAGGTTTAGATAGCTCATCCGCGGATTGTCTGATTAGGGAGGGTGGTATTTCATCTATTCCATAGCTATTTTTGTTTTTCAGACTTTTCATTATGTTGCGTATTTCAAAATAGTTTACTGGTGTAAGAAAAAATGTATTTTCTGTAGGATGGCACACGGGCAGTCCGCGCGGCTCTCCCCCACTTGAAGTTAGGTTTCCTTGACCTATTGATGCAAAAAATGAGTTGAATTCGTTTACTACGTTTTTTGGGTGTGTATTTAATTTTTGGTCTATACATAGATGAATGTTTGATGTCTCTGTTCTTGTAATTTTGTTTGTGCGTTCATTTATTATGTTCCACATTGTTTTAATTTTATTTTGTGATGTTTTTTATTTTATATATATATTGTAATTTTTTAGCGGCAATGACTGAATGTTTTAATATTTTTTCATATCTCCTATAATATTTTTTAAGAATAGGACTGTTCGATTTTAGGGTTAGGAGTTTTAGTAGTCTTTTATTTTTGCATGAGGTCTTTATACCTGTTGTCAACCAATATTTTTTATAGTCTATCTTTAGTTTAATTCTACGTTTTGGTATGGTTCTGTCAAGTATCTCAGTTAAAGTGTCGCTAAATGCTTTATAATTCTGGTTTATGTTATTATATATTAAAATGTCTTCCCAATTAACCAATTTTAATGCAAATATACAATGGTCTATATTATTTTTACTATATAAGCGTTTGTTTGTATACCAAGTCTTTTGTTTTTGTTGTTGTAGATCTTTCAGTTCTAGAATAGTACCACAATGATCTGAGAAACCTAGCTCTTCTACATATGTATGCAAATCTTTATTTTTAAAGTTTGTAAAAATGAGATCTAAACATGTTGACGCAGTTTGTGTAATGTGTGTTGGGCGTTTAATATGTTGTGTGAATTTATGTTCATGCATAAGATTTAGGAAATTGCTACTTTTCACGTTATTATGCAAAATATCAATATTAAAATCACCATCGATTATTATGTATCGTTTAGAGTATTTTTTATTTATGTAGGTTAATATTTTATTAAGTTGACTATAGAATACTTCTTCCTCTCTTCTATTCCAGTACATTGTTACTAATAGTATGTTATCTTTATACAATTCAATAGCACAAAGTTCTAAGACGTATTCGATTGACAATTTCGTAACATCATAACATTCCACATAGTCAACGTGTTGTTCCAGTAAGATACACACGCCGCCGCCTCCACGGTTTTTACGACAATAAGATGCTGCAACTTTGTAGTTGCTAAAATGGATCATATTTAATTTTTCACGTGATAGCCAGGTTTCGGTGACACAGATTGCTTGGTGTTTCTGGTATTGGTTTACGAATGCTTCCATTAAGTATTGTTTGTTATATAGACTTTGTATGTTTTGGAAAAGTATGCTAAAGTGTTGGTCTGTTTCGAAATGTATGGTCCTCTTGCTTGTCTTTTGTTATATATGTGTTATAGGTTTCTCTTCTGCCGTCGCTATTATTTTTTTCATTAACTAGTTCGTTTTGAATGTTACTTTTTATATCGTCTTTATTGTTTACGGGTTTACCTTCTATAAGTAATACGTTATTTCGGATTATAGCATGGTGTCCATTTTTTCGAGCTTGAATCATTTTCTCGTGCATAACTTTCCTTTCTCTTAGTGCCTCTTTATCTAAAAATTCTGAGATATGTAGTCTTGTACCACGAAAATAGTTGCTATTTTGGATTATGTATTTTGTCATTTTTTTGCTTAATAATTCGATAACTAATGGTCGGGTATTGTGTTTGTTATATTTACCGATCCTATGGGTGTCTTCTATATAGCCCAGTAGGTCCACATGTAAGATGTCATTAAATATTGACCTAATTCTACCATGTAGATCTGGCTCGGTTTCTCTGTAGATTTCTGTAAGTGCATAAAGGACTATTTATTCTCAACTATATATTGGGCTCCAGAGGGTGTTATATCTTTTATTGCTGTTATTTCTCGTTTCAGTGCTTCGGTTTCGTCTTTTAGTTGTTCTATCTGGGTATTAAGTTTTTCTATATCAATCTTTCTTCTGTCGTTTTCTTGAAAAAGGGCCTTGGTATCTTTCTCTATGTCTTTCCTTAATTTCAAGATAGCTTTATTTATTTCTGTTTGAATTGTTGTTTGGATTTCCGTTATTATACACATGTTATTTTCCTTTAGTTGTATGGTTATAAGTTCGCTTAAACTGTGTAATGTTAATTCAGCTTGAATATTGTACGTTTTCGAAGTTCTTTCTTTATATTGTGTGTCCCCTAGAATGCTCATTTCATCAGAATTTACGCTATCATTAAAGTGGCTCTGGTTTGGTTTACGCCTGGGTGACGTTTGCTTCTGGTGTTTAGTATTGGCTGGCTGCGACAAGAAGTGGTCTTATCGGAGTGTTTGAGTTATCACTCTTTGGTTTTTTACACCTGCATTCTTGGCATTCCCAGTTCAGTTTATATTCGTTAGATAAACCGTTGAATTTTCCTTTAGTTATATTTGCGCAATCCAAGTCATAGCTACTCTTGCAGATTGAACACGTGAGATAGTGTAAAGTATTTGTTATTTTTTGTTTGCAACCTGCACAGAGCGCCATCTTGTGTACTCTCGATTTGTTGTATTAAGTTTTGAGCACAAAAAGGCCCTTATCGATCGATAGCTTTAATGGTTAACGTTTTTTAGGTTTTGGGATAGGTGGCGTCCTTTCTCTATATTGTTTGAAGCTGTTATTAGTAGTACTCTCTAAGACATAGATGGTGACACCGGTACGATTTGTCTAGGATGTTTGAATATATATTTTTCTTAACGGTTTAGTTTTATATTTGATTTAATGATTTAAATATTTCACTAATTTGGTTTTTATCTGAAAATGGTCACTACTGTATTGCACTGTTTTTTATTAGGTTTTGCACTTACTAGGACTGTTGTTGTTTGATAGTTCCATAGAATTATCGATATTCACTTTTACACTCACTGTAAGATTTAGTTTTATTTATATTCGTGTTCTAATACTTTAATAATTAGATAACACTCTCACTTACGATTTTGAGTACAATTAATAGTTTAAGATTCACTTGAATGGTATTACGTGGTTAGAATCAATTTAAAAGAAATATTAAATACGGAGATGATTATTTGTTTGTTTACTCGACGCTAGCGCCATCTCTCCCATCTGATTGAACTATTAATCTACCACCGAATCGGAACGCGGCCTCCACTGAAAAGATCCAGCATAGAAACTTAGCGGCGTTGTTTTTTTTAAATTAATCATCTTTTTCTTTTTTCCTTTCTATTTTTTTTAATCATATTTTGGGGTTACAATCTTTAGGTTACAATTAAAAAGTTTGTGATCTAGCTCCAGTGTGATGTCGTACGACCGAGATATGAGACTAACGATGTTGTTTATAAAGAGTGTCTGAAGGATTCCAGATGGACCAGTGCTCGCAAGCAGCACCCGTTTACAAGTATGATTATTGGAACAGCCATCACTCCCCTCGACCGTATCATATCACTCCCCTAACCCGCCAGACAGCCACCACAAGCAAATATATTATAGTGAACATGACCACTGTTTGGCTACTTTCTAACTATATAATCACGCTAGATCCGTTACGAGGTAGGCAGAAATTACATAGTTCTAACAGGATATTAAACTACGTTTTCTTAAAAAAAATATTTTTCGACGTGGGATCTAAGCCCTAGATGTCATGATCGCAACTCGCGTTTTACGCCATTAGATCAAAAATCAGAACTAGAAATTGGGACTCTATTATACCACCCCATTGGATACACAAATCCCATACGGGAGTTAAACAAACCAACAAACAAACGGACCATTCCCATTCATCGGGCAAACCATCCCCTTAACCAAATTCCTTTATAAAGCAACCCTTTATTAGATCTTAATTAGAATAGGCCGTCCCAATTTGGAATCCTTTTTATGCGAAATATAGCGAGAGACTAGAATAAGTCCAAAAGAAATTTATACGTGCCATTAATTACAAATGTAATAATTCAAAGTTGCCCTATGAAATACTCCTAAAACTGTATAACATTCTGAGCCTAAAATCTAGACGTTTCTAGTTTCAATGATGCTTTACAGCCTTTGTAACAGCAAATTTGATTGCATGGACCTGACAAATAAACTGTGTTATATAGTACCCAGGAGCGTACACAGGCGAGCGGTGCGCGTGCCTCGGTTGTTTCACATTCAAAAATGCAGAACCAATGCCGGTGCGCGAGCGCCTCTGCGTCATCTCGTAGAAACCTATAACGAACACTTCAGTGACATAGACATTTTTGCCTTACCCAAACAACAATTCAAACGTAAGGCAAGTGAATTATTATTCATTGCAAACGATTAATCTTAAAGCATAGATTAGCAGCCATACATGTCTCCTTTCTTTCGTTCTGTATAACTCCATTATTAATTCGCGGGCAATGTTGTGGGTTGTATGTTTACATATACTATATAATAGCTATCATTACTGTAAGATATTATAACATATAACTGTTTTTGTCCCTAATAAAAAAAAAAAAAAAAAAATATCATAAAATAAAATAAAATAATTTAAAATAAAATAAAATAATTTAAAATAAAATAAAATAATTTAAAATAAAATAAAGTAATTTAAAATAAAATAAAATAATTTAAAATAAAATAATTTAAAATAAAATAAAATAAAACCAGAAGAAACCAGAACGAATGCAAGGATTGTGGTTGGTAACGATGTGCTGGAGCAAGTGAATGAGTTTGTATATCTTGGATGCGCCTTCAGTAAGGATGGGAAATACACCGCTGATATAGAGAGAAGAGTGAATGCAGGTAATAGAGTGAATGGTGCGATGGGAAGGCTACTTGGGAGCCGGCACTTAAGCCAAAAGGCGCAGCTGGCCATGCATAACGGAGTGCTTGTTCCAACGCTGTTATATGGCAGTGAGAGTTGGGTATGTAAGAAGGAGAACGAAAGCAGGATAAATGCGGTCGAAATGCGATCTCTGCGGAAGATGTGCGGAGTCACGCTGACCGACCGTATTCGCAACAGCGTAGTAAGAAAGCGAGTAGGTATGAAAGATAGTATCGGTGTAAAGATGAGAAAGGGTATGCTCCGTTGGTTCGGGCATATAGAAAGGATGCCAGAAGAAAGAATGACAAAACAGATATACAATGCGAAAGTGGAAGGATGTAGGTGCCGGGGAAGACCTAGACTATCTTACCATGACCAAATAGACCGTGTCTTAGCTGAAGGGCAAGTCAAGAGTCTCCGTAACCGGCGAGTGTGTATGAGACGAACTATGAGAGTGGAGGAAGCCAGAGAGGTATGTAAGGAAAGAACCTGTTGGAACTCTGTACTGTCTGCCTACCCCGCGAGAGAGCTGGCGTGATGATATAGATAGACATAGATAGAAAAAAAAAATAAAAAAAAAATAAAAAAAAATAAAATGAAATGAAATGAAATGAAATGAAATGAAAGGAAATGAAAGGAAATGAAATGAAATGAAATGAAATGAAATGAAATGAAATGAAATGAAATGAAAGGAAATGAAAGGAAATGAAAGGAAATGAAAGGAAATGAAAGAAAATGAAAGAAAATGAAATAAAATGAAATAAAATGAAATAAAATGAAATAAAATAAAATGAAATAAAATGAAATGAAATGAAATGAAATGAAATGAAATGAAATGAAATGAAATGAAATGAAATGAAATGAAATGAAATGAAATGAAATGAAATGAAATGAAATGAAATGAAATGAAATGAAATGAAATGAAATGAAATGAAATGAAATGAAATATAATAAAATAAAAACCCTCATATAATATTATTTAGTAGGTGTGACTACATACTAAATAAGCGGTACTATTGACTCGCCGATCGCCGCCGGGTACTAAACGCAATAGGAATATTATTTTGTTTAGTAGAGTAGTTCTCCTATTGAGAGATTCGGTGCGGTACTGTGTTTGTAGTGTTTAAGGTTAAGCAACGATCACATCGGTCAGTCTGTGATACGTTAAATTAAGGTTAAATAAAACAACAAACTAGTGGTAAAGCACATCGCTTTGTGATCACGAGGTCCTGGGTTCAAATCCTAGGTCGGACAAATGTAGATTTTCTAACGAAAACTTCCCAGTATGAGTCCGGAGTACGGTATCGTGACCGGTATATGTCAATAGGCTCTCCCCCTGCTACATGGGACCTAACATCATCGTCAAATAATAAAAAAAATATATATATAGGAAAAAAAAACCTCTTCTGAAGTACCGCAACAAACAAATACCAAGCTGTGTAACAACAAAACCAAAAAAAATAAAAATAAGCGACATGTACCATACGAGTGCATATAAAAGCAACTACTTACAACACATAAATTAAACAAAAAAAGGTGCGGGACAAACCGGGCCCGCAGTGTCTAATTATAAATAAATAAAAAAAGAAAAACATCATCGTCGGCGAAAAGTAGGTGTTCTCACATCTAGGCGGGTGAAAGGCTATCCCACCACACGCGTCCTCCGAGGCGCAGCGGCATAGCTTCTCGCCTATTTTGCCCGTCTGTCCCGGCAAGCAATTTGGCGTGGTCTTGGGAGTAGCGCACGGTCGCAAAGATCCCCAAGGCAAGTGTGACTGTATCCTGCTCGCGGTTGCTACCTGCTATTGGTCTGGTCCTTCTGAACAGACATAACAAAAACAGTCATGCGCCACCTTTCCCCAATTTTCGGTCCTATCCCTCCCCATCCTGTTCCTGAATAACCCGTCCTTCATCCTCCGGTTCTGTCTGGAAGTTTGGTGGAAGTGTGTGGCGGGAGTCGCCATGCTGCCCCTCACAATCTCTGGCTTTCGGAGACGGTGGGGCGCAGCGGGTAAATAGGAGAACCGTTGCCCGGGGGTTCTAGGTACCTCTCTGCGCTTCAGAGAGGACCAGTGAGACCCTGCGGTAACGACAGTCGGGAGAGGGCGCAAAGCCCTAACATAACCCTTCCCTTCCCCTTTCTATCCCCGTCCCTAACTTCCTTCCCAATCCTTTCCCTTCCTTTCCTAGTCATCGGGTCTGGTGTGCGCTTACCCCGCCTCCAGACACGGTCTTGACCACTGATGGCGAACCCGTAACCGGCAACGATGAGCTTCGGCTCTACGCTGGGACGGGGGCCTTGCCTTCGCCGGCTGGGCCGCGTGGAAGAAAACCACTTTAAAAAATTACCAGCTGCGGCAACCCGAGGTACCGGCCGACCCCTCGGTGTATATAGGCTTGCCCGGGTGCAGGGGGCTCCGCCCGGGTCGACGTTTTATTTCCCCCATACTCGTGGGTCTAAACATGGAAAAACTAAATAAAAACAAAAATTATAATGATGGAAAGAAGGAGAAGGTTCTCCAAGAACCCAATGATATGTCTGCATCAGATGCGGACTCTATCGCTAGCGCCAACAGCAGCTGTGGCGGAAAAGATAAGCTGTGCAAAAAACGCCGACGACCAGGTGCCAGTTCAGGTTCCGATTCAGGCTCGGAGACTGAGCAGTCGAAGCCTGCTGCCAAAGTCGCAAGCTCTAATCGTGGCAGGGGCCGTCCTCCGACCACCGGCCAATACGTGGGCCAGTGGAAGGCGAAGCAGGAGCTGATGGCTGCCAAAAGGGCAAGCTTCCTGGAAATCAGGATACAGGAGGCCGACAAACTAGCCGCTGATGCCGCACTGTCTGCAGAGAGCGACCGAAGCTCTCGAGCGGCGTCGCGTGCGGAAGCCAGGCGGGATGCCGACGAACTGCCCACCGATGGACTGATGAACCGTCTGGAGGAGTCCATCTCCAATATAAGAGCCGTGGCCCGGATCTCCAAGGGGCTGAAGGGCACCAGCCAAAAAATATTAAAACAGGCGGCGACCTCCATTGCTGAGGTAGCGGAGGAGATGTTCTCTCGGACAGCTTCGGAAGAGGTGCGCAGTCTTCAGCTGGAGAACGCCCACCTTAAACGGCGGATGGCGGATCTCCAAAAGGAGCTGGAAGTCATAAAGACCACCCTCGAGGGAAAGGAGGGGCCCAGACAAGTGGGAAAGCCTCCTGAGGACCTGGCACAAGTCTTTCGAGATGAGATTGGCAAGGTCCTCCAAAGGGTGCAATTTTTGGAGGGCAAGATCCTCCGTCCACCCTTGGCGTCTGACACAAGACGGGTGCCAACCTACGCAGAAAAGCTGGCGCCGCGCGCCCTCAAGCGGAAACCCCAGCCCGCTGTCTTGGAGCCGACCGCGTCTACGTCCACTGCCCCTGAGCCACCTGTGGCTGGGGTGAGCAAGGCGAGGACAGCGCAGAGAGCGAAAGCCCCTCCATCTCGGACAACCTTGCAGGAACAGGGAGCCGCACCCACTGGCCCGACACCCAGCAGTAACGGACAGTGGGAGACCGTGGGAGCCAGGAAGGCTGCCAAAAAGGACTCCAAGAAGAAGTCGCGACGACGAAGGCGACTGCGGGCTCCCCGATCAACAGCAGTCGTCATGACCTTGCGACCTGGAACCGAGGAGCGCGGCGTGACATACGCTGCGGTGCTTCAGAGCGCGAAGTCGTGCATTGACATCGGAGAGCTCGGCATCACGGGTGTTAAATGCCGAAAAACGATGACCGGTGCCCGGCTACTCGAAGTCCCGGGAGCTAATAGCCACCTGAAGGCCGATGCTCTAGCCCAAAAGCTGCGAGAGCAACTGTCCGAGGAGGACGTGATAATCAGCCGGCCAAGTAAATCTGCCAGCCTCCGAATCGCCGAGCTTGATGACTCCGTCTCAGAGGAGGAGCTGGCGGCTGCAGTCGCAAAGTGTGGAGGATGTACTGCTGACCAGGTCAAAGTGGGGGAAATCCGCCCCGGCACGAATGGCCTTGGCACGGCAGTGGTCAGCTGTCCGGTAGCGGCAGCACAAAAGGTGGCGAGAGGAAGACTTCTTGTTGGCTGGGTGTCGGCAGCAGTGCGGCTCTTGAAGCCTAGGCCTATGCGGTGCTTCCGCTGCCTCTTGGATGGGCATGTGGGCGTCCGCTGCACGACGGGGGTAGACTGCAGCACCCGCTGCTACCAGTGCGGACAGGAAGGGCACAAAATAAAAGAGTGCACCGCTGCTCCGCACTGCTTGGTGTGCGCCAAGGAAGGCAAACCTGCTGAGCACCAGGCAGGGGCAAGAAACTGCCCATCGCAACCCAAAGAGGGGGCAAAGAATCCGGCACATCGGGGGCGACGGCCTGTGCCGTCTACTGCGCAGAGTGGCGCCATGGCGGTTGAAAGGATGGAGACTAACAATGGGTAACACACCTGTTAGTCTCCTCCAAGCGAATGCCAACCACTCCGCTAGGGCTCAGGATCTGTTGGTCCAGACCATGGCGGAGTGGTCGATTAACCTGGCGGTCGTGGCAGAGCCGTACTACGTGCCGGCCTCCGAAAGCTGGGCGGGGGATACCGATAGTCTCGTGGCGATTATTGTATCACGGGACGTCGGCTTTCTGTCCCTTGAGGGCGTGCGGAGGGGCTGCGGCTTTGTTGCCGCCTGCGTCGGAGGCGCCTTGGTGATCGGAGTGTATGTCTCACCCAGCTGGAGCCTCGCTGAATTCGAGCGGGTTCTGGTGCAACTGGGCTCCTTAACCTCGGGGTATCGCTCTTGCCCCGTTCTCGTCTTGGGGGACTTTAATTCAAAGTCCCCGGCTTGGGGGTCCCCTGCGGCCAACGCGAGGGGAGAGATGTTGGAGGAATGGGCCGCGGAGCATCGCCTGGCGGTTATCAACAGGGGCTCTGCCAACACGTGCGTGAGGTGGAACGGCGGGTCCATCGTAGACGTTGGCTTTGCCAGCCTGGGCCTGGCGCAGCGAATCCAGGGGTGGCGCGTAATCGACTGGGTGGAGACACTGTCTGATCACAGATACATTAGATTTGATGTCTCCGCCCAGTCTCACAATGTGAGCGAGAACAATGTGGGGGGCTCTGGCCCTCGATGGTCGTTGGCCCAACTCGACCCGGAGGCTCTGCTGGAGGCTGTCGAGGTTTAATCTTGGGTCCCGGCGACGGCCGGCCCAATCAACGTTGACCGGGAGGCTGAATGGTTCCGCGGAGCCATGTCCGCCATTTGTGACGCTGCCATGCCTCGTGTGCGGCGTAGAGCGGCTCGTAGACGACAAGTGTACTGGTGGTCGCCGGCTATCGCGCAGCTTCGCTGCGCCTGCGTGGCGGCGCGCCGCCAGTACACCAGGTACCGTGGGTGGAGTAGCCGAAACACGGCTATTGGCTCGGCTGCTCGGGAGGGGCGGCTCTATGCCGCATATAGGGCAGCGAAATGGGTTTTGCAGGACGCCATTCTGCGGGCCAAAGACCAGGCCCGAGAAAGTCTGCTTGCAACACTGGATGCTGATACGTGGGCGCGTCCGTACCGGATGGTGCGCAACAAAATGCGCCCGTGGACGCCCCCCCTGACGCAGGTAATGGAGCCTCAGCTGCTGCTGGAGGTGCTGGCGACTTTGTTCCCAGAAGGAGCCGAGCACACGCTACCGGTGGGGCTCTATCTGCCTGGTGAGCTTGGTGAGCCACTGCACGACGATGCCATACCTGCGGTGTCGCAGACGGAGATGGACGTCGCGACCCACAGACTGCAAGCTAGGAAGGTAGCACCAGGACCTGATGGAGTTCCGGGTCGCGTGTGGGCCATGTCCCTTGGCGCACTCGGCCCCCGACTGAGGGCACTCTTCACTGAGTGCCTCAACCAGGGCCGGTTTCCGCAGCTGTGGAAAACCGGCAAACTGGTACTCACCAAGAGGGAGGGACGCCCAACGGACTCGCCATCCGCATACCGCCCACTGGTGTTGCTCGACGAGGTCTGTAAACTCTTTGAAAGGGTAATAGTGGACAGACTCGTCGAGCACCTTACGAGAAGGGGGCCGGACCCGCACGAGAGCCAATTCGGTTTCCGAAGGGGTAGGTCCACCATAGACGCGATCCAGCGAGTGCGGGCAATGGCGGCGGAGGCAACATCTCGCGGGGGGGTGTTGTTGGCGGTGTCATTAGACATCGTCAACGCCTTTAACTCCATCCCCCATGGTACGATCTTGGCGGCCCTGGGCTACCATGGAGTCCCGCACTACCTCCGCCGCACGGTGGCAGACTACCTCGCTGGTAGACGAGTGACCTACCCTGGCCGGGAGTGCTGGCTCGAGAGGGACGTGGTGTGTGGTGTTCCGCAGGGGTCGGTCTTGGGGCCACTCTTGTTGAACATCGCATACGACTGGGTGCTGCGTGGTGCGTTGCTGCCAGGAGTGGCGGTGACATGCTACGCAGATGACACCCTTGTCACTGCGAGGGCGAAGTCGCATAGGGGCGTGACAATGCTCGCGACGGCGGGGGTATCGCAAGTCGTGGGGCGAATTCGCCGGCTGGGCCTCAACGTGGCCTTGCACAAGACGGAGGCCGTCTGCTTCCACGGGCCCAGGAATGCGCCCCCCCCGAACACCCGCATAGTGGTTGGGAGGGTCAACATAAACATTAGCAGGTACCTGCGCTACCTGGGCTTGCTGCTGGACAGCCGCTGGACCTTCGAGGCCCATTTCAAAGACGCTGCTCCCAAGCTGCTTAAGACGGCGGGGGCCCTGGCACGATTGCTGCCGAATCTTGGCGGTCCGATGGCGCCATGTAGGCGGCTATACGTAGGAGTCGTGCGGTCCCAAGCCCTTTATGGGGCTCCGGTTTGGGCTGAATGCCTGACGGCCGGCAGCATAGCGCTGCTACGTAGACCGCAGCGCGTGCTGGCCATTAGAGTGACCCGTGGATACCGCACGATGGCCTTCGAAGCAGCTACTCTTTTAGCTGGAACGCCTCCGTGGCATCTAGAGGCGAAGGCCCTCGCCAGGTTGTACCGCTGGCGCAGGGAGGCCGATCCTGATCCTGGAGTCGCGGAGGCCAGGCGGAGAGAGCTCCGACGAGCCGTCCACAGAGAGTGGCGCGAGCTGCTGGAGCATCCCAGCGCCGGACATACCACCATTGCTGCGGTGATTCCCGTCTACTGGGAATGGCTGGAGCGGCGGCATGGAGCGCTCACGTACCGACTGACGCAGGTGCTGTCCGGGCACGGATGTTTCGGGCGGTACTTGTGTCGGATCGGTCGTGAGGAGACGGAGGGGTGCCACCACTGTGTGGCCCGGCGTCCCACACCCTGTTGGTGTGTCCGGCGTGGGATGGGCAGCGGCTCCAACTGGCTGCTGAATTGGGGGAAGGGGCACTCTCGCTTTCGGGCGTGATATCGGCTATGGTCGAGAGGGAGAGCACCTGGGCGGCAACTGTCGCCTTTTCCGAGGCCGTGATGGGAGCAAAGGAGGAGGCGGAGCGGGAGCGGGAGGAAACATCCTCAAATCCCGCCCGTAGAAGGCGTGCCGGACGGAGGCGCAGGGCTTACGCCGGCAATGACCTCCGCCCGCCTTGAAGACGGGGAATATTGGCGTAACGGTGTTAAATAAAGCTAGTTAGAAGCCTTATTAGTGGCTTAATAAGTTCTAGCAGCAAGTGGTTACAAACTCGTGTACACCAAAAATACTTTCACCTTGATTTGTGAGAGAAGGCTCCTGCGCAGTAGGATAGTATACAGTGCATTATTATTACAGATTTTTTTATGAACATTGAATGACAAGATTCTGAAATATATTCTATGTCTGGAGAACGTTGTTCCAAGAACGGTGAAGTTTGTCTTCTGATACATTGGAATAGTGTGGCAAAGTATAGGTGGGCAAAACTACGAGCGTGTGCGAAGAGCTGTCGATATTCCTCAAAGATTTTTTTTGGGCCTGATGAATTTGTTTCTTCATAATATTCCCCTGTTACATTTGTATAAGATACTTGAACAAAGCTACCGAAAAACTCAAAGGTCTAAGCAAAGCTTTGAGCTCCATATCCTGCAATAAAAAGGCAAACTTTCATTATTGCTAATACCTATATACTTCTTCAGTCACAGTCCACACCATCCCCAAAGCTTTTGTCAAAAGAATTTTGAATAAACCCCCCCGAAGATAAAGCAGAAATTTCTAACTGTACATCAGTAAGCGTCATTGTTTTCTAATGCCAGAATCAACTGGACGCGTAAAGGATGCCACGCAGTTTATTTAGGATGGCACACGGCCGCTGTGACAGCCTCACACGAGCTTCCTTTGAACTTTCAGTAGAGGGAACGTGTGGCGTAATAATTTGCTTATGTCATGACTTGATGACGTAAGCTAATGATTACTTAGCGCAGTCTTTCCGTCGAATGCTCAAAGATCATACCTGTCGTTATAGTTACTCCTGTATTCAATTCCTAGAAGGAGACAGTATACGCACAGCAACTTGATTCTATTTCTATTTTTCTATACCAACAAGCTGCTTAACAGAATTAAATCTATGTATATTATTACGTCAGATCCCTAGCGGGGTACGAAGCAACTGAGTTCCAATAGGTTCTTTTCTTAAAGACATCGCTCGCTTCCTACACTGTTATAGTTCGTCTCATATATACTTGCCACTTATGTAGACTATTTCCTTGCTCTTCAGATAAGACACGGCTTGTTTGATTCTGTCCAATACATTCAGCGACTACACCATCCCTAAAGCTTTTGTCAAAAGAATTTTGTATAAACCCTCCTAAAAATTAAGCAGAAAGTTCTAGCCGCACATCGCGAGGCGTTGTTCTTTTTCGACGCCAGGATCAAGTGGAGGCGTGAACAGTGCCACGCAGTTTGTTTAGGACGACACACGGTTGCTGTGACAGCGTCACACGAGCTCCCTTTGAGCTTTCGATAGAGGGAATGTGTGACGTAATCGTTTGCTTGACTTGATGAGGTAAGCTGATGTTAACAACACGCGGTCTCTTTATACAATGCTGAAAAAGCCATACCTTTAATTATAGTTACCTCAGCAAGGCTAGCAAAGGCGGTGCGACGAGATCTCTATATCTCGCGTGCTAGGATGGCATGCCGAATGGCATGATAAAAGATCGACTCAAGAGAACTCGTTCCTAGAATTCTATTGTATTGACGTATAGACAGGACTATTTTGACTTTCATTCAAGACACAAGCAGACTAGATATTTTCCCGCGGGAGAAACGTCTGGCCACCCGGGCTAGCCCTAAACCGTGAAAGCCGTATTACATTCCTAAAAGTAGACAGTCAAAGTTTATTAGTTCCTTTCAATAAATTCAGGATAACAAAAGCCGACTACACACAGCCCCACACTATTCCCAAAGTTTTTGTCAATAGTATTTTAAATAAGCCCCCTGAAAATAAAGCAGAAAGTTTTAGCCGTACATCGGCAGGCGTCGTGGTTTTCCGATATCAGAATTAACTGAGGGCGTGAACGGTTCCACTCAGTTTGTTTTGGACGACACACAGTTACTGCGACCGCCGCACACGGAGCCGGAACGTGTAATGAAATCGTTTGCTCACTTCATGACTCGATGACGACTACCGCACATAAGACTATAAATCAATCAATCAATCAGCCTATCGCAGTCCACTGCTGGACCTAGGCCGCTCCTAACACGCGCCATTACACACGGTCCTCCGCCTTCCGCATCCAGTCTGTCCCAGCGACCTTTTTGAGGACGTCGGTCCATCTAACTGGGGGCCGTCCTACCTTACGCTTACCAAGTCGCGGTCTCCACTCTAGGACTCGTTTGCTCAATCGGTCGAAGGACTACAAAACAGTGGTCAAAAGTGATGATAGCATTGAATTTGATGTAGTCTACGTTAAAACTTAGTGCCGTGATATAAATCATCAACATACCAATAATTTTCATTTGTCTCAAAAAAAAATTAAATGTAAAATCAATGGTAAAACTTTCAATTGGTGTTAGGGACACTACATTTTATGTATCTTACGCCAATTGTGTAAGATATAATAATACTTCTTATTTCGTGGTAACACCGTCGATGTTCAAAATTATTTTCCAAACCGTTCACAGATTGACTGCCTCGTTGGTCTAGTGGCGAATAATGCACTTTGCAATCACGAGGTCCTGGATTCAAATTCTAGGACGAACCAATGTAATTTTTCTATCGAAAAAATCCCACTATTAGTCTGGAGTCTGTACCCGGTATATGGCAAAAGGCTCGCCCCCCATTACATGGGACCTAACATCTTCGGCAAAAAGTGGGTGTACACAGTACACCTCTGTCACCCTCGCTTGGAGAATATGGGCATGGCAGTGTGGTGGTGGTAGTGGTATCACAGAATGTTGTACGCGCACGCAACAAAGTATTAACTATATACCCTACTAGTTGTACCTCAAAATGTGCTATTAAAAGTTGAAAAGCAATTAATTTTTCCGCAAGAGCGATCAACCAAGTTTTAACGACTCGTACGGAGTGGCACATTTTAAATAATAATTCAAAGCCATGTAGCGACTTCAATTTCATTTTTAAAATATATTCCACAATACGCTATTTTCACACTTTACTTGGATGGAAACGTTTTTAAGAAAATTGTGATTGACTCTTAGAATCTAAAGTTTGGTTTACATTCAATTCAATTCGTAAAACAATTATTTAATTGTTTTACGAATTGAATAATTGTTTGACGGTTTTTAAAACAAGTTGTATACAACGTGTACCGTAAATCATACATTACAATTAATAAAATACCTGACGTATTGTAGAATAATTAGGAGTGCAATTGAAATCGCAGTATTACTTTTAATTATAGTTTAATTTCGTCCCGTATAGGGCGGACTAAGGAACGTTTGGAATAAGTGATAGCGATTTCTAGCTTATTTAAGCCAAAAATAAAAATTAAGGTCGCGGGTCAACCTATTTGGACAGCACAAATCCGGTTCTATTGTTCTTTGGGCAAGGCTACATTATGCGTCCTACATTATACGTCTTCCGGATGATAGATGAAGAGAAGAAGAAGAATATTAGAAATTGTTAAAACTAATTCTGTGGCTGATGTTGAACAAAAAGTCTTACCTTTCTTTAATTCCACGCTGTATGTTTAAAAAAGTGGGTGCGTTTACAAACATGAAACTCACATACATTAACACTCAGACCGAAACAAATGTTTATGGGCCACACAAAGATTTGTCTCGTTCGGGGTTCGAAAGCGCGACTACTCGATCTAGAAAGTGGGACCGCTTAAGCTCTTAACCACTAGACCAAGCCATCTGTATATATATCAAATATAGAAATAATATACAGAACCCACAAGTATCCACCCATAAATATGCTCACTTTAAAATGATGGGAGTTTTTAATAAGTTCTTCTATCTGACGCTTACTCCGATATTATCTGGGATTTGGTGAAACTTTATAAATAACAATCCCAACGAAATGAGCGACAGACTTCTTTTAACCGGTATCCAAAATAACCAGATCTTTGAGCTGAAAGAAATACCCCAATTTTATACAGCTTCAATCGAATAAGGAGGTCACAGAAATTGGACGGATTGCAAAATTAATTTCCTTGAAACTGTGGATATAAATTTGATGCGAATTGACATGTACGGTTGATTATGTGTTTTAAAGTAGTACTTAAAATTAGTTATTGGATTTTGTTGTTTCTTTGATTTCATTTTAATGTGGAGCAGGTATTACGATCCACAGGTGAAAAAAATGAATAGTCATGCAATCATGCCGGTCAGTCTGAGATGGATAAACCTGGAAAAATCTATGGCATTTCCGATGTTGAGCGTCATTGGGCTTCAAAATCGTAAGCGGGTAAAAAAGTAATAGCAAACAGTCAAATGCCTCGTTGGTCTATTGGTATCCAATTATATGGTTTGCGATCACAAGGTCCTGGGTTGAAATCCTAGGTCGGACAAATTTAATTTTCTACTGAGAAATTTCCAGTACCAGTCCGGAGTCTGGATTGTGCCCGGTATATAGCAAAAGGCTCACCCCCTTATAATAAGGGTAATAGCTTGTGATAACTTGAGGCTGTACCTCCCGTTTGGAATGTAAATTTATTCATTCCTATGGTAAAAAAGAGCAAGAAACTGCATGGTTACACTTTTAAACATGAGATTTATACAATATCTTTTGTAAACAGTGTTATCTATTAGCCGAATCCCTTCTCCTAATCATCTCCTCATAATATATACTAAAAGTAACATGAAAATTACGTAATAACACGTATCATACTAAATTTACCTCCAACGTTTATACAGCATCCAGAGCAATTCGCCAACATTTACGGTGAACTAATTACGGTAATCAAGCAGGAAACTTGAATCGTGCAATCATACCAGCCTACTTACGTCAAACAATCAAGGTACAGAGCTTAGCATGAACAGCTTGACGATAGCGTAACGCTAACGAGATTATATGCCATCCTTTTCACACTGAAAATTTACTTAATAAAGATGAATGTGACGGCATGCTTTCTCTACAACGTTACAATAGCGCCAAATGGGTTGTGTTAGCTCTCAGTGTGTGACGACACGAGTAACATGACGACTCCTCATTGATCATACAAACAATATAATGTTAACCAGAATCAAAACCATATTCGAATTAAAACTTTAATCTTGAAACGCAAAGAGATTTTCAATTGAGTTTTGTTTGCGCTTGAAATGTTATGATTGAAGAATCACGTTTGATTGACACAATTATCAAACTCCAAAGCTATTTAATTACACATTTCATGCCACCCCTCCTCTTGAGGCGTGAATTTTCAACAAAAAATCTAATCCTACTTTATTTTGTGTCACGTAGAGTCGTTTTTTCAATGTTAAGTTGACATCAGCTACGAAAAGGGTACAATGCCGCACATCGAAAGGAAATTATTTTTCCGAATCGTTTCACACGCGTCTATAAAGTGATGTGCGATTGGTATACGAACAATATTTAATTGGTTTTTGTTGAAATAGATTTATTAAGTATCATAATATTGCAGAGATGTCTCTTTAATAAAAGCACCCAGCCGATTAACAACTCGATGAGTTCAAATTAAAATCAATTTGTAAATAAAGAAAACCCCGTCACGTCATTTTTTTCAAATGAGAGGCATATGCGACCCTACGTATATACTATATCGTTGACTATGTTAGGCTGAATGTCAGAGACCGAGTCTATTTTCATTAGATCGGGAGCAATTCTTGATTTTGGAGTGGGACAGAGATTTTTGATAGAATTAGCACACCTTGTTCGCTTGAGGTTTTAAACGAGGACCTTGCGATAGTCAATCACACTATACGCCACGAGACCAACAAGATAGATAGATAGAGATAGATAGATAGATAGAGTATTCTTTATTGTACACCAGCGAACAGAAAAATACAATGTGATATTAACTTAAGATAGAGGCACAATTGGCGGTCTTATTGCTAAGAGCAATTTCTTCCAGACAACCAGTACGTTGGAAGAAGCAACAGATAAAAATAGAGGGCAGTTGGTGGCGTACACTATAAAGATATATATTCTATAAAATACTACTACATACAAATTGATACACAGGACTTGATATACTAAACATATAAATCTAATTCAATCCAATTATGACAGCAATTATTACATTATCCAACCAGGAAAAAGTGATCTTTAACCATTGTTTTAAAAGAATGCAACGTCTTTGCACGTCGGACCGTAACAGGCAATGCATTCCACAAGCGTACAGCTTGATTAGTGAAGGATTTATGAAAGAAGTTTGTGGAATGCATTGGTGTTTTCAGCCTCAGATTCTCTGATGACCTTAGGAACCTCGAATGCGTTTCATGAAGGAATTCAAACCGTTTTTTAAGGTAAGAGGGAGTTGTCGGATTATATAAAATGTTGTATAAAAGCGATAGTATGTTAGCATTCCGGCGATGGCGGATTGGCAGCCACTTGAGTCTTCCACGAAATTCAGAAACATGGTCATATTTGCGTAAACCAAATATGAACCTTATACAAAAATTTTGAAGGCGCTCAAGTTTATCAAGTTGGCTCTCAGTAAGATCAAGATAGCTGGCGTCTGCATAATCTAATATAGGAAGGAGAAGGGATTGTGCAAGTGCAATTTTAGTGGCCGTTGGCAGAAAATTGCGTAGCCTTCTTAAAGATCCTGCCGATGCAAAAATCTTGCGACTGAGTTCCTGCAGTTGTGGGCCCCAAGTAAGATTGGAGTCTATATAGATCCCCAGATTTTTTACAATTTTGCTTATGGGTATTGTGACACCATCGAACATAATTTGCGGAAGCTGTGACCAATCAAGACGAGAACTAAGTCTGGAGCTACTTACAACAATGACTTGCGTTTTAGATGGGTTAACTTGGAGACCGTGACTTTTACTCCACTCAGATATTTTAGTCAAGTCATTATTGATGGTATTAACTGCCTCCGACAACTTGGCCAATGGAGCTTGAGTGTATATTTGGAGATCATCTGCATAAAGGTGGTAAGAAGAACTTAATTGATTGGAAATAGAGTTAATAAAAACAGCGAAAAGTAAAGGAGATAAAACGCCACCCTGTGGAACACCGGCACTAGTACTACACCAAGAAGAGTAGGTTTCTTCGATGCGAATACGTTGCCGGCGACCAAACAGGTAGTTACGAAACCAGTCAATTGCCGTTGGAGATATGTTAAGAGAGCGCAGCACACCGAGTAAAATATCGAAATCTACAGTATTAAAGGCATTGCTGAAATCGAACAGTGTGAGTATAGTTAGGTTACTGTTTTCCATACCCAATCTTATATCATCCGTAATATTTACCAAAGCAGTAACAGTACTATGACCAGGACGGAAACCGGACTGAAAAGGGTTAAGGAGAGAGTTTTTGTTAAGGAATATACTTATTTGATCATGGACGAGGCGCTCAAGGACTTTAGAAAGGAAGGGCAGTATGGATATAGGACGATATTCAGTGAAGGAGGTGGGATTAGATTTTTTCGGTAAGGGTGTTATTTGAGCTTCTTTCCATGAAGATGGAAATTGCCCGCTGGATATTGAAAGGTTGAAGATATGGCAAATAATAGGTAGGATTTCGTCAAGGATTGGAAGAATAATATTACGGCTGATACAATCACTGCCGACTGCGTTAGACGTTATCGATTCTATGCTCTTCCTAACATCACAAGCGGAAAATTGATCAAAGACAAATGGGGCATAAATTGGCGTCGGAATAGAGAAAAGATAGTTAAGCGTATTTAATTTAGTTGTCTTATTAAAATTAGACGAAGTAGAGAAATGTCTATTGAGAAGATTGAGATCTAAATTTTTAGGGACGTTATCTTGGCGAGATTTTCCAACTCCAATTGATCTAAGAAATTTCCAGACTTTTGCTGGATTTCCGTTTTGTACACAACTATGAATATGTTGGCGTTGAGCATCCCTACACACCTTATTACAGTGATTCCGAATGGCAACATAGTTATTCCTGTTACAGTCAGTGGGTCTAGTTTTAAACTTGGATTTTAGTGCCACTTTTCTGCTCATAAGCGACTTGATGTCATCGGTCAGCCAAGGCGCCGGTAGGTGTTTTACTTTCACAGGGCGAATAGGAGCATGTACGTCGAACAATCGAATTAACGCTGATGTGAAAATATTTACTTTGTCATCCAGCAAATCAGACATTAACAGAGACTCCCAATCAATGTTAGACGCGTCCTCCTTGAGCTTCTCAAGATTGATGCCACTAAAATTACGCTGCAACAGGATTTTAGCTTTGGCCTTAGGTGGCCGAATTTTATAAGATAGGAAGAGTAAGTCATGATAGGAGAAGGCGTCAGCTGAACACTGGCCGTGCTTAGCGACATGTTCAGTTGAAGAAACAAGGATAAGGTCAAGTAGAGACGGTGTTGAGTTAGGGAAATGATGAGTAGCTTGAAGCGAAAGAGTTATTAAGTTACAGGATTCAAGAATATTGTAAAGACTTGTCGAACGGGAGTCATTTTTAAGTAAGCATGTGTTGAAATCACCCATTATAATACTATGACTGTAAGATGGGATCAAACTCTCTAGAAGATTTTCGAAAGAGGAAAAGAAGTCTACACGTAAGGAAGGACAATAGTATACACCAAGAAGCAGTTTAGAATGACGGAGTCCGATTTCAATGAAAAGATGCTCACCGGCATTTGGCAATGGAGGTTGCGAAGATAAGTCGAGTAAGGAAAACGGAATATTTAATCGTAAATATATCGCAACTCCACCACCACTACCAACTGATCGATCATTTCTAATGAGATTGAAACCGGGAAGCGAATACAGTGTGGACGGGAGACACGGCTTTAGCCAAGATTCAGAAACGAGAATAGCGTGAATGTTCTTACAGTCAAAGTTAGCCAGTATATCAGGAAAATGAGCCGGAATGCTTTGGGCATTGATATGAACCACATTGAAGTTCCCAGGGACATCTGAGAAGGTAGACGTGAGTGTATCAGAAAGTGACGGGACACTGATGAAACTATCGTCGTTGCTTCCTAGAGAGTAAAAAGTCCTCGTGTCACTTTCACTATCTATGTCACGTTCGGACATGGCTAAATTTTAAGTAAAATATGAATCTAGATGAACTCGAAAATAAATTAAAAAACCTTTATGTAACAAGCTAGAACAAACCAAGAATAATAAAATTGTAAAATACAAGTATATACACAATAGTGTGATTAAAATACGTTAATAAATATGTATGTTATAATATTAAATATATATATATATATTAATTAATGAATACTTAAATAAACAAAAGCTTAAACACTAAATGTAAAAACAAATAATATTGTATAGCTAGCCAACCCCGCCGAAAGTGTTATAAAATCGTATTTAATAATTTATACAGTAAATAATAGAAATAAATAAAAAAAACAAAGAACTGTGAATGGAGCATTGCCTATCATAGATCTGCAAATTCTATGTGGCAGTATGGCTTTGTACCTTCGCCCGTCCGCAAAGGACAAGTAGACAGAACAAGTATTATTATTCTTTTTATTAGTTTTATTAATTATTCTTAGTCGCTATATTCACCGTCAAAACTCGACTAATTTCCAAAAAGTTCAATATGAATGTGATGAAAACTTCAGCGACGTCAAAATTGTTTGTCATTATCACGAATATAAAACTTCCATTATGTTTGATGCGCTCGTTACTTTGAGTGAGTGAGTGATTACTGGGCGAAACGAAATGCCTTGATGAATAAGATCTCTAAAAATAAAACAATTGATTCATTACTATAGATAATGGAAAATTTTGAAACGAAGTGGCAATACTACTACTGTATCGCTGTATGGTAGAGAACCGTTTGAAGCGAAACCGTGGTGTTCTTAGTGATTACACAATTTGGGTCTATGATTGTTCAATTTTTTAGCCATTGGTTCAGGTTATCATTTCATATGGTAATCGTTAAGCCCCGTATATGATAGCTTGATGAATTCCAATCGCAGGTGGCTACGAACTAGCCGCCACCGATTCAATCTGGATAGTTATAACACAGAATAGGTTGAGTGAGCTCACTAAATACATTCTGTGTTCTCTTTAATTGTGAGAGAAGAAAGAAAAACGAGAAAAAAGGCTTTTGTCCAGCAGAAAACTAGTAAAACTTGCTTTATTCTATTAAATTTGGCTGTTAACAGCCAAACTTAATAGAATATAGAAGTGTTATTACTAATACTTGTAATATTGGCTATTATCAGTAATTAACTAATAATAGCCAATATTATTGGCTGTTATTATTAAACACATATACAATGCGAAAATGGAGGGAAGTAAGTACTGGGGAAGACCAAGACTATCTTACCATGACCAAATAGATCGTGTCTTATCTGAAGGACAAGTCAAGAGTATTCCTAGCCGGCGAGCGTGTATGAGACGAACTATGGGAGTGGAGGGAGCCAGAGAGGTCGGCAAGGAAGGAACTTACCCTGCAAGGGATCTGGCGAGATGGTATAGATTAGTAATTGATTGGCTAAATATTATGAATATGGCAAGAGTTCCAAGTATTCTTGCTGCCAGAATAGTGGAGTAAAGATACACAAGCAATATACGAAAATAAAGGCTACAATTGCTCCATATTTAACATCGATTGGCATTTTGTCGTCGTAGAAATTGGTCCACAGTTTAAGATAAATGAATAACTGCATAAATCTTATGAATTACTGACCACTTTAAAGAAACATAGCCGGGAAATTTTATCCTATAAGTGGGATCGAGTATTTGGAGACGGGGTATTTGCAAAATCTCGTTCATGTGTATTACGTGTTTTTAAAATTTTCAAATTTCAACTTGTTTTGATGATATACACTTTTTTAGGTTGGGGAAATGACAGTTATCAAATCCGTTGTGGACCATCGTTAAGACCTTATGGAATAATGGAACTATCTATTTAAAGTCGTTAGTTCAGTGGTACATAGGTTTCGATTCAACCACTCAACTGGAGGTGTCTAGGTGCGTAACGCGCGACCGTGCATCGTGCCCAGCGCCCGCACCTCAGCCAGTCAGCTGATACATACGAAGACGTGCACCCGCGTTCCTACTTTCTCTCACATATTTTTATATTGTTTTTTCGATCAGTACCGTTGACGGGACTACCACTATAAAGCTCTGACCAATATAATCAGTGTAATTAGTATGCAGTAATTATTATACACTGAGTTATAGTCGCCATCAGCTTGATTCAGTGGTTAAGAACTGGGCCAAGTAGCGCAGGTTCGCAGCACGGGTCAAATCTTTGTGTGACCAACAAATATTTGTTTCGGTCTGGGTGTTTATGGATGTGAAATTCATGTTTGTAAACGCATCCACGACAACAATTCCTAGTGCGGAGTTACGTTGTTTTAAAAAGAAGAAAAGAAAAAATATTTAGTTCGGACACAGTATGGCTATTCTAATTGAAGATCCTCAATAGCAATCGGGATTCTGAATCTGTACCCGGTATAGTGTGAAAGGCTTGCTACTTATTACATTGGGATCTAAGATGCCACACACGGTCACCCATCTCAGGCCCACCGAATCAAACGCTGCTTAACCTTGTTGTTCGGTAAGAACACCGCGATCGCACAGCACTACGAGCCTCTCATAATATCTTTAGGCCATACCAATTGCAAATCAGCGAGCTATTGAGAGAGCTATGCTCGGCGTGTCTCTACGCGATCGAATCAGGAATGAGGAGATTCGTAGAAGAACCAAGGTCACCGACATATCCCTTAAGATTAGCAAGCTGAAGTGGCAATGGGTGGACTACATCTACGCGTAGGTCGGACGGGCGTTGGAGCAGAAAGATTCTAGAGTGGAGACAACGTATTGGCAAGCGAAGCGTGGGACGACCGCCTGCCAGATGGACCGACGATCTTGTGAAAATCTCAGGAAGTCGTTGGATGCAGGTGGCATCGGACCGGTTACGCTGGAAAGCGATTGGGGAGGCCTATGTTCAGCAGTGGACAAGTATAGGCTGAGATGATGATACCAATTGCAGGCATATGACAAAGAAAGTAAAGTTGACTGTCAACCATTCTAAAATTAGTCTTTTCGCCGCCATTCTGAAGATCTGCGTTTGATGGGTACGCCACGGCCGGAAAAAGTAGAAAAAATAGTTCATACTCTTCGTTCATACTCCACCACGCGAATCCAGTGCGGATTGGTGAAGGCATATCTGTGGCCACTTCTTGTTGGAACTTATCAAGTCACCTATAAAGCTTCTATTTTTGTCTTAACTACTACGAAATGAAATGTTAATTGGGATCAACTACATAACGTAAGTCTTCTTAAAGCTCGCCGCAATGGCCGGTTAGAAATTCTAGAACCGTTGTAGAATCCATTTTACTAAAATTCATGTAGATTTTAGAATTATCAAATCAAAATGGCAGTGGGCGAGATACATTGCTATCTACCTTGTTGGGGGTAGTCAGGAAATAAAGACAATTAAATTGTACATTCTTAAAATTTATTTGTTTAAAAATAGTTAATCAAACTTTAAATTAATTATTGATATGAAAACTTAGTACCTAAATTACACAGTACCTGCCGGAGTGTTTTCTTCATTATACATCCATATTTACCAGTATAATCAAGTGATTTCGATTTTGTGCACACACTTTCAATATGGATGCCATTCAGGAATCAATTACTGAGTTGCAAAACATGTTTATTCAGAAGATGGATGTCTATCAGGGTGAGCTTGAGGCCGCAATGCCATCAAATAATATTAGTAATCTGACAGCTGACTTTACTGCCTTTCGCACTTTTATTATGACTGCACTTCGATGCCTACAAGACCAAGTGGGCCTGCTATTTCATCAGTGCGATAAGCTGGAGATGAGGAGTCGTCGCAAGATACTCCTTCTTCATGGTCTGCCTGAGACAAGTGACGAGGACACACCAGGAACCATTGCGAAAGTTGTGACAGGCAATTTGAAGGTGCCAGAGTTTAAAGCTGGGGACATCGTACTATTATGAGTCTCAAGAGAAAGGGGTTTTTAAAAAAAGAACACAGAGATTTGATTAAACACAACCGCCTAGTTGGATGGATGGGATGAGATTGTCGGCTTCTGAGTGGGATGCGAATGTATTGAGATGGAAATGCTGACGGAATAGAAAAGGTGTCTGGTGTGTCGTATTGGGTACATAGAATATATATAACACCTCCCTGGGGTGGACTAAACTTCGGGGGTAAAACTCGAAGTTTAGGAAGAAAACAAGAGAAGAAGCTGGAGAAGAGAAGAAGGTGAGAGGAGTCAGATATTGGTTCTAATGCTAGGAGATGCGAGATTCTTTAATCTAGAAGGAGATCTATCAATTTTTACAGAAGAGATCGGAACAGGGGTCGAAACCTGATCTGGAAGTATATTGGAGTCTAACCGGGATGCAGATTCGAGTTCAATGGAAGTTTGATCTGGAGCTGGTCGGGAACGCTTAGGGAAACGATAGGATAGCCGGTTGTGTGATTTAATGAACAAAAACATTTTAAAAATACAGAACAGAGAAATTGCAACAATTACTAAAACCATTATAATGGAGTAATGGGTCTCATATTTAATTATTTGGTGTTGGTTTATTATTTTTTTAGCTTCGTTTGATATTGATTTTAATTTTGTTTGAGATACAGTAGTAAAAATATCTAAATCGATATTTTCCAATTTAATAGGAGGCTCATTACTAATTACATTTTTAAATCTATTTAGAATACAGCACGAATCGTTAATAAGATTAAAATCAGAGTGAATTGGAATTATCTGGAATTTTAAGTTATTAAATTTTGGTATCAATTTGGTACTTTTACAGTATGCTATACAATTGTGGGGGACGTTGACAATTCCCGTACCAATTATATTTACGACTGAGTTATTCATATTAGGACATTCTATATACAATTTGTTAATTCGTGATTGTACAAAAATCCAATTATTGTTTGACAATGGTTTCCATAAATCTAGATAACCGTGAATAAAATCCGTTCAGCACTGCACTGGTAAGACACTGATAACATTGGATAATAATTCACTTTCACAGCTGGGGTTTGCACTTGTTGGAAACACAGTCATAACGTCGCAGATGTACTCACGCGGGCTTATCACTCTACACTCCTGCAGTGATTCGACGTTACAATATTCGGATTTGTCTTTAGTCATCGCTATAAACTTTGTGCTAGGTACTATATAACTGAAAGAATTCGGGTTTTTACTATCGTGAGGAATAGGCAAAGCTATGTTATGAAACAAGTTATATTCCTTAGAGGATACTAGAGGCAATCTTAACACAAAAACAATCTTGTTATTTAAACTATAACACACTACAGTAGATAAGTTCATTAAAATGTAGACATGGCTTAATTCTAGACTTACAGGTAACTTAAGATCTACAGGTAAGTATCTGTAGTTATCGACGAGTTCTCGGTATAATTGCGTGGGAGGCAGTACAGCTGGGTGAAGGATGTTTTGACTACTGAACATGATAGCATTTGTTATGTATTCTAATTGGAATGATAAGGTGAGTATGGAAGCTTCTAAACTATTTAAAATGGAATTGATATCTGCTTTTAAGATTAAATCATTAGAAATCATTGATATATTTTTTAAATTTAAGGAGAGCTTGTCGATAGCTTCGCTAAGGCTGGCTTCATTAATCTTTATTTTATATAAAGTGTCGTTAAACTTAGACAAAGTAGACGTTGTTATTAAGATATTATCCTTTATTAATGAGCCCAGACTTCTTTCGTTATTTTGGATACTTTGAATGGCGTTGTCGTACCTGACAGCGTCGTTTTCGTCTAGAGTTCCAAATATAGTTTTGGACAGGGTGCCTATACCACCTATCCACGCCCCTCTTTTGAACCTATTATCGATCAGGTGAGATATAGAAGAGTACTCAGAAATGATATCGTGATATCTAACCGTCAAGGGTTCCAGTATACTACGACATTCTAGGTCGTTTGACGTTTCCGCCTGAATTTGATGACATAAAAATCGAATTGTACCTAGTACTGAATTTATATTTTGGATATGGGGTTCTATATGTGAAATATCAAAAGGAGTAACGACGTCTAAATAACCCATATTTATTTTAAGTTCACCAATTGGGTCAAAGTATAGACCTGAGCTTACATTGATTTGTTGAACGAATTCTTGGTGACCCTGGGCCAGTACACTGTGGATAAAAGAGACATCGTAATTACTTATTATATAACGCATACCGCTATTTATATTATCTAAAATACCTCACTAAGAACTATCGGGGTATATAACCTATCGTAACTAAGAACTAGACTGTGCCTTAAGCGTTAAACTGATAAGGGTACAATAATAATGATAAGTGTGCATCCTATTCACTTAAGGCGACGACCTCTGTTAAGATGTGTTGTTGACGTCTACGTGTTTGATTTCATCATAATGGTGCTTAACGTGACGTCGATTTATTAATAATGATAACGTATGGTTGCCATGTATTTTAACAACCTTGTATGGGCCCTTCCATAAGGGCGATAAGGCCTTACGCAGCCTGAGATGATTTTTTAATAAAACATAGTCACCAACTTTGTACGTGGTGGGACGAGTGTGTGAGTCGTAATAGGTTTTAGATTTCATTTTAGATGTATGGATAAATTGTAAAGCTTTATCACGCGCATGTTTCATGCGGTGTTGCAGCATCCTGACGTATTCGGGGTAAGTAGTATTAGAGGAATCATGATAAACAGAATCAGGGATGTGAGCTTTATGCCCGAATAGTAATTCGAAAGGCGAGTAGTGTGTGGTTGAATGAATAGCCGTATTATACGCTAACATAGCTGTATAAACATAACGAGGCCAATTATCTTGATTCTCGCTTACATAGGATTTAAGATATTCTTTAAGCGTAGAGTGTGACCTTTCCAACGCTCCTTGCGTTTGGGGATGATAAGGAGTGCACCATAGCTGCTTAATTTTTAAAAATTCACATGTTTTCTTAAAAAGGTCGGCAGTGAAGTTTGTACCTTGATCTGTGAGTATATGTTTAGGGATTCCGAAGAGCGATATAAAATGCAGTAGACATTCACTTGTTTCTTCGGCAGTAGTGCTGCGAAGCGGGTAAGCGAGTGAGAATTTGGTAAGGTCATCCTGCATAGTTAGGATGAAGCGAAGTTTGGCTGTGCCAGCTTCGGGTAGAGGGCCTACAATATCTAGAGATAGTCTTTCGAATGGCGACGTCGAGGTGGATGTTATAATCATCGGTGCTCTATTTATTTTACGCAGAGCTTTATTAGTTTGGCATGATGTGCATTTCTTTACATAATTTTCGATATCGCTACGCATGCCTGACCAGTAAAATCTTTCTTTTACGCGATTTAACATTCTTGCTGAGCCTAGATGTCCTGCAATAGGGATATCATGATTTTCCTTAAGAATTTTCGGGATTTCATTCGGAGAAGGGTATATGACATTATTATGATAGATATGGATTGATATATTAGTACCATCAAACAGATAGCCCATCATAGTATAAATTTTCACAAAGGAATGTCGGTCAAAGGGATTTTTAAAGTCGGATATGGCAATTTGATTAATTGTGGGATAGGACATGATTATTTGATCGCGTGCAAATTTTAAAGACCTAAATATATCTGGATACGAGTACTCATCGAAATGATGGACTTTAATAAAAAGGAAAAAGTAAGTTTTATCTTTAATTGTAAGAGGATTAAATGTGTATAAGGATCTTTCTATTTTCAGGAATTCATCTCGATCGGGATTTGGACAATTATCAAGGACATCCTGTACATAGAGCATGGACTCGTCCATGTCTATTGAGGTAGGTATTATTATAAGTTTATTTAATCCTTTAAAGAGATTTTCGTTATGCTCCGTGATGGATGTATTATAGGATTCTGAACGTGATTTTAGGAATTTATTATAGGTTTCATCAGGAGCAGGTGCTGGAGGAATAGTTCCAGGGTAAGTGGACGCAGATGCAGGTAAGGTATCAGGATTTTGCCTACTAGTCGAAGGTTGAGGATCAAATACTGCATTGGGACTACGGTTATCGTCGACAGAACGTAGGTAATCCATTACTTCGTTTTCGATTTCAGGGTTTATAAGGGCAGCATCCAGACTGGACGTTGGATACACTAATAATTCTTGCAGATCGCTGATCGCTTCATTAGGTGAGTTCGATAGCCGTGATGTTTGTAGCGGAAGGTCATTAAGGTTAGTATTATTATTAGAATTTGAAGAATCGCTACTTTGAGGATGTATAGCATTTACAGGATATCTGGAAAGAGCGTCAGCGGCGGAGTTTAATTTACCTTTACGGTATACAATGTCATATTCATACTCCTCTAATTTTAAGCGCCAACGTTGGAGCTTACTACTGGGATCTCTATGATTGAATAACCATCTTAAAGGCCGATGATCAGTGATTATTTGGAATCTGCGCCCATAGAGGTAAGGGCGAAAGGTTTTGCATCCGAATAAGATAGCAAGCAACTCTTTTTCCGTTGTGCTGTAATTAATTTCGCTTTTATTTAGCAAACTAGATGCAAAGGCTACAGGTTGGTTGACTACTCAACAAGACCTTGAGAGAGTACGGCACCTATGGCATAGTTTGAGGCATCACAGGTGAGGATAAAAGGCTGGGAGAAATCAGGGTAGATAAGGAGCGGAGCAGTCGTTAACTTATGTTTTAGGGTATCAAATGCGAGTTGCTGTTGATTCTCCCATTTAAATAGAGTATCCTTTTTTAAAAGATTGGTGAGAGGCTTTGCGATTTTGGAGAAATCGGGTATGAAGCGGCGGTAGTAGGATACAAGGCCGAGGAACGACTTTACGTCCTTAGGACATTTTGGAATTGGGAATTCGGTAACAGCCTTGATTTTAGTCGGATTAGGCTTAACGCCTTGCTCGGTAATTATATGACCAAGATAACAGACTTCTCGTCGTAGGAATTCACATTTATCAGGTTGTAATTTGAGATTGAAGTCTCGGATTCTTTGGAAAATTGACGTTAGATTTAGAATATGAGAATGGAGGTCGTGAGAATAGCAGACTACGTCATCGAGATAGACGAAACAGCGGATTCCTTGAAGACCAGTCAAGGCAGAGTTCATTAACCTTTGAAAGGTAGAAGGTGCGTTTTTAAGCCCAAATGGCATTCGCAAAAATTGAAAATGACCTTCAGGGACGTTGAATGCCGTTTTGGATTTGTCAGCCTCATTTAAAGGAATTTGATGGAAACCTGACGCCAAATCCAAGGTTGAAAAGTATTTACTATTACCGAGCTGATCTAGTATTTCTGTGATTTGTGGAATAGGATAAGTGTCACCAATCGTGACATCGTTAAGTTTTCTATAGTCAATTACTACACGCCATTTTTGCGTATTAGAGGCATCGAGCTTTTTGGGGACTACCCATATAGGTGAGGACCAAGGGGAATCAGAAGGCTCGATAATGTTTTGTTCGAGCATTTTATTGATTTGATTGCGAACTTCAGTTTTATGGACTTCTGGAAATCGGTAGGACTTTGTGTGAATAGGAATATCAGTTGTTGTTTTATTTCGTGTTTTAGGACATTTGTACAGGTTAGGTGTTCGCCGGGAAGATGGAAGATATCAGAGAAATCGGAACACACTTGCAAAAGGACTTCTCTTTCCTCATCGTTGAGGTGTGAGACGCGCAGCTGTTTCAGGACTTCTTCTGTACGTGCAAGGCTGTTAGACGAAACACTTATATGATTTACAAAATCAGACGGGCGTGTTTCAAATTCTAACGGATCAATTGAGGTAAGTTTTAGATTAAGATTTGATTTTAAGGTAATGGGTTCTTCGGATGTATTTATTACAGAGATATTTATTCTATTATTTTCCTTTACGCGCACTAGACAATTTGCAATCAGCAATGTTTTAGATACATTTTGATCCAGAACTAATCCTTCTTTTATTTCAGGATTGAGGACGGAACATTCAATAATAGTTTCAGTCCTAGGAGGAATTATATATGCAGGGTCAAGAAAATGTAATTTTAAAGAGGATTTACTAAGGTTAAGTGAATTATTGTTATAATCTATGCTGCAATTGTGTGCATTAAGCATATCGGAACCTATAATGCCGTCGTAGGGTAAATGAATCTTGTCGATAACATGAAACTTGTGAGATATAGTGGATTTAGGAAGTTTTAATTTTAATTGGAAGTGACCTCGGGTTTGGATAGAGTCTTCTGATGAATCGATGCCTTTTAGTTGGATCGTTTCGGTAATAAGCTTAGGATATCTTTCAATACAAGAATATTTTAACAGACTTACAGAGGATCCTGAATCGACTAATAAGGATAATGGAATATTTGATACAGAGGAGTCCACAAGAACATGTGGTAACAGCATTATTGCGGGATTATTTATTATTTCAAAGACGTTGGTTTTAGGAGACGAGCTTCCGATTTGGGGCTGGTTACCCTGTTGTGTAACTCGTGATACAGTGGATTTAGGATACGAGCTTCCGATTTGGGGCTGGTTACCCTTTTGTGTAACTCGTGATACAGTGGACTTAGAATACGAGTTTCCGATTTGGGGCTGGTTACCCTGTTGTGTAACTCGTGATACAGTGGATTTAGAATACGAGCTTCCGATTTGGGGCTGGTTACCCTGTTGTGTAACTCGTGATACAGTGGATGTTACTAGGCGGCGAGCTGGATGTAAGGTGTTATTATCATTTGAGGATATAGCTAAAGGTCGTTTGGGTTCCACGAGACACCTCCGTGGACCCACTACTCGTTTAAATTATTTTCATCGTGATGATATTGGGTATCGCCTACGCTGGTAGACAATTGCGGTTCAGGCTCAATAGGATCATTTTCGTTAACCACATAGTTAATGCGAGCGGGTTTCGGTCTAGAATGATCTTGATTTAGATGTGATTGGAATTGTGGTATATGAGGAACATTAAACCTATTGTTATTAAATTCGCGTTTCCGACATGTTTCGATAGTATGGCCTTGGGTTTTGCAGTATCGGCAAAATCGACTGCTAGAATTACTGTAAGTAGGTCGATTAGAAAGATTAGAATTTGCGTTATCACGACGCGGAAAATAAGATTTTGAAGGATTTGATTTTTCTTGGCGTGTACTAGGCGGGTTTCGTAAGGATAGCGATTTTTTAATTTTCTCCTCAGAAATTGCTGTATTTATAGCTTCATTAAGAGATTTAGGCGACCTACACCTGACGATATTGGAAATACGGACAAGCAAGCCCATTTGAAAGTGATGGAGGGCTAATTCCTCCATTGCTGCTGTACGTCCTATCATTTCTCTACTCTTATGACCGTGAGATATTGAGATTTCAGTGAGGAGTTTTGAAAGACAAGTCTCTATTCTTAGAGCATACTGGCTCACAGGTTCATTGGTTTCTTGTTTACATTCCTGCAAATCGGTGATTAAATGAGCATAATGTTTCCTCTCGCTAAATTGAGTCTTGAGGAATTCTTTGAGTTGATGCCAATTGGTGAACTCCTTAATAGAACAGGCAGTTTCCGCCTTGCCCTGTAATTGGCACAATATATATTTAAAAAGAATATCTTTCTGATTATCTGAGGCCAACTCGTAGGCATTGTTACAATTTACTAGAAATGAGTTAAGTGTTTCTCGGCAACCATCGTAGGGCTTTATGAATTTTAATAAGATATTCAGTTCTAACTCTTGTTTTATCACTGGTGGTTTCTTTTTACTGGATCTAGTAACAGGTCCAAGAGGGGGAGGACAGTGGCCTTGGCCATCGTCTTCCACAAATTCTGGTACAATAAGTTCAGACCTTTCGAGTTTAGGGCTTTGTGACCTACTTTCAGCCATTATGCTATTTTATAGAAATAATTATTACACAACAATAGAATCAAGACAATAGGATACAATAGAGTTCGTAATAAACAAAATAATATTATTGAATCACTTACAGGAATGATAGAACGATAATGAAGAACATTTCCTCCCACGGATATCGGCCGCAGGTAAGTACATACGTATGTGTAGCGTTGATAAGCCTCGGGTCGTCGAGACGGGCGGACTACACCGGTCACAGCACTATCACGCGCGTGACAATGGGTGTAAGCTATGCTGCTTTGAAGACCGGCTGCAACACGATCTGTGCGCAGCAATGGGCCTTTTGCAGACGGGTCACTGTTGACGTCCAGGTGGGCCTGGCTGGAACTCGGTGCACTATGCACTGTGGAATCAGCACTTACGCGCACACAAAACTCGCGCGAAACTTAGAGACGTAATACCGGGGATTTTATCAATCCTTTTCCGTTGCCACCAACTATTATGAGTCTCAAGAGAAAGGGGTTTTTAAAAAAAGAACACAGATTTGATTAAACACAACCGCCTAGTTGGATGGATGGGATGAGACTGTCGGCTTCTGAGTGGGATGCGAATGTATTGA
This sequence comes from Phalera bucephala, assembly GCA_905147815.2. Classification (NCBI taxonomy): domain Eukaryota; kingdom Metazoa; phylum Arthropoda; class Insecta; order Lepidoptera; family Notodontidae; genus Phalera; species Phalera bucephala. Next base: position 29,752,717 of record LR990620.1, read on the forward strand.
GATGGAAATGCTGACGGAATAGAAAAGGTGTCTGGTGTGTCGTATTGGGTACATAGAATATATATAACAGTACGTTGTCATCGGATGGGCCGCTCATCATCGACCAACAAACCCAGGCCGATCTTGTTTAAGGTTCGTGATGTTTCACTGAAGAATAAAATCTGGTATGCCAAGAAGAATTTTAAGGGATCAGGCCTAACATTGTCCGAGTTCTTGACTAAAGCTCGACATGACACTTTTATGGCGGCTCGTCAGAAATTCGGTGTCACCAAATGTTGGACGCGTGACGGCTCTGTCTACGTTGCGGGAGACGATGGTGCGCATCATCGCATCAGCAACTTAGCTGAGCTGGAGGCAGTTGCCATGGCGGACGTCCCAAGATCTTCGGCACCAGTCACTAAAGTTCCGGCGACCGCACCGAAGAGTAAACGCAGCAAAAAGTAATTTTTTTTTATTTTAATTTTCATACTTTTGTGTAGTAGCCTTTATACCTTATAGTTTTAGTACTCATTTTAATGTAACGTGCCCAATTTGCTTTGTCGTGGTATTCGCTTTTATCGCCTTATGTAGTTAGTAAAATTTCTCTGTATTAGTTGACTAATACAGTGTGCCCTCATTAACCTTCATTTCACGCATAATAAACTGCAAGTTGTAAGGTATATTATTCACAATTTTGCCTTGTATCACTATTATTTCTGCAATCTTGCATTTTTATAATTGTCAACTTCTACTTGTACTGACATTTGACACAAATTATAATATTAATTTGACAACTGTTCTTTATTGTGTTGCCACAGACAAGTTAATACCATAGAGTAGTAAAAAGTAAGGACTTACTAGAAAGTAATTTCATAGACACTAGTTATACTTTTTTTATTGGATATTTTCTTTTTTTTATTTTATCTTTAATGTTGTTTTATTTTTTGTCTCTTTTTAAGGTTTATTACCTACCATATTTTTATATTGTGCTACTACAAATGAAAATATGCAGTAATATGTTGTAAATATGCTTTGTAGTATTAGTTTTTTTTTCTCATCCTTACATACAACCGGCAGGTGGAGTGTTCATAGTTGTATAATATTTATTTGAGGAATAATTATTTATACATAACCACCCTTTTTAATTATATTTAATAATTATTTTTATTATATTTAAATGATGAACAGCTTATTTAACGACGAAGCAAGCAGTCACAGTGATGATTACTTCTCTTTATCTTCTGATCTATGTAGTAGCAGTGATGAGAGCTTTGTTAGCACTCCTTCACTATTTGATAATCTTGAGAGCCAGTTTTCTGATGTACCAAAAAACTTTAACGTTATTCATATTAATGCACAAAGTATTCCAGCTCATTTTTCCGATATGCAGGTGTCCTTCAATCTTAAAAATATTCACGCTATACTAGTCTCTGAGTCTTGGCTGAAGCCCTGCCTACCTAGTTCTTTATATTGTTTGCCTGGGTTTCGACTGATTCGTAACGATCGTACTGGCGGTGGAGGTGGTGGGGTGGCTATTTACCTTAGATCACATATCCCCTACGCTGTAATCTCTTCCTCACCACAACTACCGCCTCCAAATGCTGGCGAACATTTGTTTCTAGAAATAAATCTATCTCACGCCAAGATTTTGCTCGGAGTCTATTATAGCCCTTCTCTTCGTATGAATTATTTTTCATCTTTTGAAAAGGTCTTAGAGGATCTTATTCCCTTATACAATCACTCTATTATTATGGGTGACTTCAACACCTGTCTTCTGAAGCATGATTACCGTAGTACTTCACTAGAAGCCATCATCAATTCCAACAACTTACATATTCTTCCTCTTAGTGCTACTCATCACTTCCCTAATTCTACTCCTTCACTTCTTGATTTGTTAATAATATCTTCACCACTGCATGTTGCAAAATACGGTCAATATTCGGCTGATGCTTTCTCGTATCACGATCTTATTTTTCTATCTTACAAAATCCGTCCCCCTAAAGCTAAGCCTAAAATTATTCTTCAGCGCAATTTTGGTCGTATGAACCAGGAAGAATTTCTTAGCGATGCGAAAAAAATTGATTGGACGCCGGTTACTGATGCAGAATTAGTGGATGATCAAATAATGATCTTCAACACATTAATCACCCAACTGTACGACAGACATGCACCCTTGCGATCCATTAAACTTAAACACCTTCCAGCTCCTTGGATTACCGAAGAAATAAAACTGCTGATGCACAAAAAAAACAAAGCTAAACATAAGTTTAAGTGCTGTCCTAGTGATGAGAATAAATCCAAATATATTAAATCGCGAAATCGCTGCAATGTGGTATGTAGGGACGCCTTGCGCCGCCATATCCATGACTCTGTCGATAATAATGATCCAGCTAAAGTCTGGAAATTTCTTAAGTCTATTGGAGTTGGCAAATCACATCAAAATACTGTTTCAACTGATTTAAACATTAATTCGCTCAATCTTCATTTTTCTTCTTCGTCCAATATCGATGATTCAACAAGAGCAAATACTCTAAGCTATCTTTCAAACATACCAACTCCTGACTACTCTCCTTTTGTTTTTAGTCGTCTTACCGATTGTGATGTTAAAAAGAGCATACTGTCAATCTCCTCCAATGCTGTTGGTGGCGATGGTATAAGCCGCAATATGATAGTGCCAATAATCGACATCATCCTTCCCATCCTCTGTACCCTTTTTAACAATTCAATCGTAAAAGGCATTTTCCCTTCTAGTTGGAAAGATGCTCAAATTATTCCTTTACCTAAGAAACCAAATCCCAAATCTTTTTCTGACTACCGTCCGATATCCATCCTTCCTTTTCTTTCTAAAGTCTTTGAGCGCCTTATTCATAATCAGATCGCCAATTTCCTTTGCTGTCATAATCGCCTTAATCCTTTCCAATCTGGTTTCCGTCCTGGACATAGCACAGTAAGTACGCTTGTTAAAATCACTGATGACATCCGCTTTTATATGGAAAATGGCAACCTTACTGTGCTCACGTTGTTGGATTTTAGCAATGCTTTTAACACTGTCGATTTTGACATTCTCTTAGCTATACTTCGCTCTATTAACATATCTCCAACGGTGGTCGCTTGGTTTCACAGCTATCTGTATGGACGCCGGCAGCGGGTCCGCCTTGATGAGAATTTCTCATCATGGTGTGATACGTCGGCCGGTGTACCACAAGGCGGGGTCCTATCTCCACTCCTCTTCGCAATTTTTATTAACTCTATTTCCCATAATATTTCTTCTTCATACCACTTATATGCAGATGACCTTCAAATTTATTCTCACTCTCCGCTGAACAAGTTAAACGACTGTATCAATGTTGTTAATAGTGATCTACTTCATATAACTGAGTGGAGCAAACATTTTGGCCTAAAAGTGAATCCTACTAAGACTCAAGTGATCATTATCGGCAGCTCACGTCTGCTATCTAAAGTGGACTGGAATCTAATTCCGCGAGTTAATTTCAATGGGGTCTCGATACCGTTCAGTGAAACTGTGACAAATTTGGGCTTGACCATGGATCGTTGTCTGAGTTGGGCTAGTCAACTGCAAGTCACCAGTAGTAAACTGTATGCCGCAGCAGGTTCACTTAAAAGACTGCGAAACTTCCTGCCGATTACTACTAAAATTGCTCTAGCACAGTCCCTATTACTTCCTATCCTCGACTACGCTGACATCTGCTATCTAGACCTCACTGAAGATCAGCTAAATAAACTTGAGCGTCTCCAAAACTTCTGTATAAGATTTATATTTGGTTTACGCAAATATGATCATGTATCTCAGTTTCGTACTAAGCTCAAGTGGCTCCCTATACGTCTTCGCCGGAATACTCATATCCTCTGCCTTCTATACAATATATTGTTCAATCCGTCTTCTCCACATTATCTTAAGGTACGGTTCGATTTCCTTCACGATTCCAACTCATATTCCTTAAGGTCGTCCGAAAACTTAGCTCTCGTAATGCCTCCGCACTCGAGCACCTTTTATGATAATTCTTTTACAGTTAAAGCCGTTCGTTTGTGGAACTCATTACCTGCCTCTATAAGACGTGCTCCGTCCATTCATGTTTTTAGGAATCGGGTTAAACAATTTTACATGACTGAATAACCTGAATTATTTAATTTCTATTTGCTTGTCATTGTATGCTGTACATCCATTTCCAGTATTAATGTTATTATTTACACCATTTATATATGTTAAAGTTATATGTTTAAGTAATGTATGATAGATTCATTTGTGATTTATGTTAATTTGTTTATTTAGTACACCCCTAATCTTGCGATTCCTTTAAATTCTCTCCATCCAAAGGTTGCCTGGAAGAGATCACTATTAGTGATAAGGCCGCCCATTGTTACACTATCTTAGTAATTTATAAATTGTATTTCCATATTGTGTATCTTTGGTGGAACAATAAAGTGTTATCTATCTATTGCTTGCATTAAGCAGAAAAGTGGTTGGAGCAGAAAAAATCTCAAGCAGCTTCCACATGGTGTGGGCGGGCTAACCATAAAATGGGCCGATGACCTAAAGAAGGTCGTGGAAAGACCCTGTCGTCGTCGCTATCAATCTTTAATTAACCCAATAAATCACTCGTAAAGTTATACTTAACATTACGTATTCAAACCGCCCCCTAAACTCTTTGTTAAATACCTGAAACATTCTTCAGGTGAACCTATTGAATTAATTCTATTATGTTGATTGTAAAATGAAAATGGTTATATCTGCATTGGAAATGGTATGGTAACACTAAGTCGGGGCCGCGACTTTAGCTGTCTCAATATTTCTGGCGTTACTTGATTTAAATAATTTTTGGTTTCTACTTGAAATTTTAAGCATACGTCCTATATATAAATTAAAAGTTACTACGTGCCAAATAAGTAGATTTACATACAAACATATACTCAAAGATTACCTTTCTTTTGGGGTAGGAAGTAACGGATGTCTACATAATTTCATTTCCTATACAGGCTAGTTATTTATCAATCAATCAATCAATCAATCAGCCTATCGCAGTCCACTGCTGGACATAGTTATTTATATTTTGATGGAATAAAAGACTGGGCTAGGTGGCATACCTTGGAGGGGGCCTATGTCTTGCTGTGGACTAATACGTATTGATGATTATATAAGACAGAAAAACCTGTATTCGAAGTGGAGAATATGTTACCATACTATTGGTATGTAGGCAGTATTTTATGCTTCGGCCCGACCGCCCGATCTGCTGACCATATGTGGGATCATATACCAACGTCGCCGGTGAGGTCGATCTTTATTGAATAGACACCTAGTAACTTCCTCCATAGCAACTTTTTAAGTCGTGGCTGTCCTTTCTTGAGCCTAAGCTTAAGCTAGTTACTCCTCATGCCATTCCGGCTGAAGTACTTTTGTTTCAAGTTTGCAAAAGCAAGCGTGCAACATCCTAACCAGGTCGTTGGTTTGTGTCCAGTAGGTAATATTACGAGTTAAATACCACGAGAACACATTTCATTTTCATTTTCGTTTTCGTTTCATTTTCGTTTCCTTTTCGTTTCATTTTCGTTTCAGTTTCGTTTCGTTTTATTTCATTTTCGTTTCATTTTCGTTTTATTTCATTTTCATTTCATTTTCATTTCATTTCATTTCATTTTCATTTCATTTTCATTTTCATTTTCATTTTCATTTTCATTTTCATTTTCATTTTCATTTTCATTTTCATTTTCATTTCATTTTCATTTCATTTTCATTTCATTTTCATTTCATTTTCATTTCATTTTCATTTCATTTTCATTTCATTTTCATTTCATTTTCATTTCATTTTCATTTCATTTTCATTTCATTTTCATTTCATTTTCATTTCATTTTCATTTCATTTTCATTTCATTTTCATTTCATTTTCATTTCATTTTCATTTCATTTTCATTTCATTTTCATTTCATTTTCATTTCATTTTCATTTCATTTTCATTTCATTTTCATTTCATTTTCATTTCATTTTCATTTCATTTTCATTTCATTTTCATTTCATTTCATTTTCATTTCATTTTCATTTCATTTTCATTTCATTTTCATTTCATTTTCATTTCATTTTCATTTCATTTTCATTTCATTTTCATTTCATTTTCATTTCATTTTCATTTCATTTTCATTTCATTTTCATTTCATTTTCATTTCATTTTCATTTCATTTTCATTTCATTTTCATTTCATTTTCATTTCATTTTCATTTCATTTTCATTTCATTTTCATTTCATTTTCATTTCCGTTTCATTTTCGTTTCATTTTCATTTCATTTTCATTTCATTTTCATTTCATTTCATTTTCATTTCATTTTCATTTCATTTTCATTTCATTTTCATTTCATTTTCATTTCCGTTTCATTTTCGTTTCATTTTCGTTTCATTTTCATTTCATTTTCATTTCATTTTCATTTCATTTTCATTTCATTTTCATTTCATTTTCATTTCATTTTCATTTCATTTTCATTTCATTTTCATTTCATTTTCATTTCATTTCATTTTCATTTCATTTTCATTTCATTTTCATTTCATTTTCATTTCATTTTCATTTCATTTTCATTTCATTTTCATTTCATTTTCATTTCATTTTCATTTCATTTTCATTTCATTTTCATTTCATTTTCATTTCATTTTCATTTCATTTTCATTTCATTTTCATTTCATTTTCATTTCATTTTCATTTCATTTTCATTTCATTTTCATTTCATTTTCATTTCATTTTCATTTCATTTTCATTTCATTTTCATTTCATTTTCGTTTTATTTCATTTTCGTTTCGTTTTATTTCATTTTCGTTTCATTTTCGTTTCAGTTTCGTTTCATTTTCGTTTTATTTCATTTTCGTTTCATTTTCGTTTCATTTTCTTTTCATTTTCGTATCATTTTCGTTTCATTTTCGTTTCATTTTCGTTTCATTTTCGTTTTATTTCATTTTCGTTTCGTTTTATTTCATTTTCGTTTCATTTTCGTTTCAGTTTCGTTTCATTTTCGTTTTATTTCATTTTCGTTTCGTTTTATTTCATTTTCGTTTCATTTTCGTTTTATTTCATTTTCATTTCATTTTCATTTCATTTTCATTTCATTTTCATTTCATTTTCATTTCATTTTCATTTCATTTTCATTTCATTTTCATTTCATTTTCATTTCATTTTCATTTCATTTTCATTTCATTTTCATTTCATTTTCATTTCATTTTCATTTCATTTTCATTTCATTTTCATTTCATTTTCATTTCATTTTCATTTCATTTTCATTTCATTTTCATTTCATTTTCATTTCATTTTCATTTCATTTTCATTTCATTTTCATTTCATTTTCATTTTCATTTCATTTTCATTTCATTTTCATTTCATTTTCATTTCATTTTCATTTCATTTTCATTTCATTTTCATTTCATTTTCATTTCATTTCATTTTCATTTCATTTTCATTTCATTTTCATTTCATTTTCATTTCATTTTCATTTCATTTTCATTTCATTTTCATTTCATTTTCATTTCATTTTCATTTCATTTTCATTTCATTTTCATTTCATTTCATTTTCATTTCATTTTCATTTCATTTTCATTTCATTTCATTTTCATTTCATTTTCATTTCATTTTCATTTCATTTTCATTTCATTTTCATTTCATTTTCATTTCATTTTCATTTCATTTTCATTTCATTTTCGTTTCATTTTCGTTTCATTTTCGTTTCATTTTCGTTTCATTTTCGTTTCATTTTCGTTTCATTTTCGTTTCATTTTCGTTTCATTTTCGTTTCATTTTCGTTTCATTTTCGTTTCATTTTCTTTTCATTTTCGTTTCATTTTCGTTTCATTTTCGTTTCATTTTCGTTTCATTTTCGTTTCATTTTCGTTTCATTTTCGTTTCATTTTCGTTTCATTTTCGTTTCATTTTCGTTTCATTTTCGTTTCATTTTCGTTTCATTTTCGTTTCATTTTCGTTTCATTTTCGTTTCATTTTCGTTTCATTTTCGTTTCATTTTCGTTTCATTTTCGTTTCATTTTCGTTTCATTTTCGTTTCATTTTCGTTTCATTTTCGTTTCATTTTCGTTTCATTTTCGTTTCATTTTCGTTTCATTTTCGTTTCATTTTCGTTTCATTTTCGTTTCATTTTCGTTTCATTTTCGTTTCATTTTCGTTTCATTTTCGTTTCATTTTCGTTTCATTTTCGTTTCATTTTCGTTTCATTTTCGTTTCATTTTCGTTTCCTTTTGTTTCATTTTCGTTTCAGTTTCGTTTCATTTTCGTTTCATTTTCGTTTCATTTTCATTTCATTTTCATTTCATTTTCATTTCATTTTCATTTCATTTTCGTTTCATTTTCGTTTCATTTTCGTTTCATTTTCGTTTCATTTTCGTTTCATTTTCGTTTCATTTTCGTTTCATTTTCGTTTCATTTTCGTTTCAGTTTCGTTTCATTTTCGTTTCATTTTCGTTTCATTTTCATTTCATTTTTCATAATTTTCGTATATATCGTATTATCGACGTCCGAGTTCCAACGTATCTGTATTTTGAATCTGGAATCAAGAGCTGTACATTTTGTATGCAACAAGTACGAACAGTTTTATCGAGTCATTGGATTTTATTAAGCATGTATAATTAAAGTTGCTATCGTAGTTATTGTGATGATGATTTTATTAGTTATATAATTATGTAATAAGTAAGTAGATCGTGATAGGAGTATTGTTGGGACACAGTAAATAGTCCGATACAACTTAATGGTTTACAACATACCCGCTAGATGGCGCTGCATTGAAAGTGAAGAATGGATGAATTTAACTAGCCCACGGTTTTAAGTTTTTCCTATGATTAATGACTACCGGTCAGTTTCTTTCGAGTACGTATAATATATTGAAACGTGGAAATAATGATATACTACGGGTTATTTATGACTCTTCTTTCGTTTCTGTCCATTCCGCTTTAGAGGATTTCGGATGCATACAGCCGGTCGTCGTGGCGATCTTTGGAGGCCTTTGCTTACAATGGACATCCTTCGGCTTACGGACCTTAATTATAAAATTTCACTCAAAAAATATCACAATGAATAACTTGGTAGATACTCATCGTAAATGTGTGTAGGTATTTAAAGAAATAGCCTCACACACACACGATATTCGCATACACGAACAGTCAGATCGTAATAAATATTTGGGTATCACACAAAAATTAGTCCCATGCGTGGATGGGACCCGTGGCTATTCGATCTACTGAGCGGGCCGGCTTAAGCTGTGAAACATTGGACCGAGCTGGCTTAAAATTAGTTGTTATAGGTACCTTACATGTTCACTAGGTGTAATTTCCAGTTTTACCAAGGAATTTTTGGTCCTTATATGTAGGTTAAGAATACAGAATCAACACAATTATCTTAAAATTATAATATCATTCTTCACAGATTTTTATGATTGTACCACCACTTGTTTAGGGATTTAAGGCACCATGGCGGGTGATCCGTACGTACCCTCTATCGATGCGGTAAACGCTCTGCGAATATAAATTAATTTGTGACATCAATGCACGACTGTAGTGTTAGAATATTAGAGTTAAATTGAGTGTGAAAATTATTTACAATCTTAACAGATCTTTTATGATATTATATCACGCGATTGTTCTTGAAGCAGAATATGGTTTTTAAAATATATATTTTTTTGAGATACCGTTAACCAGAACTGGGAATTATACTCGCGTCATGGGTGTTTTACAAGAATGAAATTTACATATCCAAACACTAGACCTAAACCTATATTTGTAGGCAGATAGTACAGAGTTACAACAATTTCTTTCTTTATCTATCTCGCTTCCTCCACTCTCATATTCTGTCTCATACACCGATTTCCATAGAATTAATAAGACTTTATTTATTACTTTATTCGTGCTGTGTAAAACCGTCAATGTTTTAAAGATTTTTTTAAACCGATCACAGATTGACTGCCTCGTTGGTCCAGTGGCGAATAACGTGCCTTGCAATCACGAGGTCCTGGGTTCAAATCCTAGGTCGGCCAAATGTAGTTCTTTTATCGAAAAATTCCCAGTATTGGTCTGGAGTCTGGAATTGTGACCGGAATATGGCAATAGGCTCACCCCCCATTATATGGAACCCAACACCGTCGGCAAAAAGTGTGTGGCACAGTACACTTCCGCCACCCTCGCTTGGGGAATAAAGGTGTGGCCGTGTTTTACACCAATTATATAGTTCGTATCATCATCACCCGAAAGAAAGTCCACTACAAAACAAAGGTCTCCACAAAGATTGCCATGACCCCTGGCTTTGTGCTGTACGCCTCTAGCTTTTACTTGCAAAATTCTCCAGGTCATCGTTCCACCTTGTGGGGGGGGGGGGTCTATCCACTTCATACGAGAGAGAGAGTTTACGAGTTCGAAACAAATTTAAATCCATATCTATTTATTTAAGACAAGAAACACCTCTAGCGTGATGATGATATAGAAGAAATATCCATATAATCAGCATTAAAATAATACTCATCTCAAAATAAATAACAAATAACAGTTATAATAAATAAAAATAAAATCAAATTATCACATTATCTCCAATTATTTTTTCAGAAGACAATAAGTTAAACCCTTTCAATCCTTTCTTTCCGGATTGGTACAGCGACATGTCTGCTGGAACAATGCCGGATGACAGGGCAAACTAGCCTACCCGGACCCGGAATGCCGGGACTGTGTAGAGCTTGCCCGTACTCTGCGCATCCAAGACGCGGCGCGTTTGCGTATGGTTGCATGAAAACAGTTGGTGTGCGCCTCCCCAAACATGCCCAGCTGCAGAATCAGGGCAGGCCCACCATCACCCGCCCTAAGAGCGTTATTGTACTGGAGGCACATGGCATTATAACTCCGTTTATTGTAATCAGCCCACAGACTGCACGTCTAAAGCCATGTACAGTACGCTCTGAGAAGCGTAACTTTTACTTCTCTTGAGCGATGCGCAAATCTGCGAGCGACCATATTAAATCAACTCGAGAACCATTCTGCTCCAATGACTGTGAGTTTATATCATCAACTTTAAATCTGCCACCATTAATAAACAAACCAGCGCATACCCAAAATATTAGTAAGGAAATCAGATTAAGCCACCGCTCGCATTTAACGATCACTTGTTTTACATTAGCTCGCTTCAGATTGGTTTATTTAAGCCCACCGTTGATTCAACATTGCCTATTCAGTGAATGCCCTATCTTTATTCATTTTAACGGGTTTGCAGAATTAATACTCAATGAATTTTGTTGCTATTGTAAATGAAGATTTATGCATGGCTGTCGGGCGACATGATAGGGTATACCTTTGATCTTCAATCTGATCTTAAATCTCTTTGAATGGGTAAAATCACAAGTTAATATTAACTGTTTAAAGATTAAGGTATGTTTTTCTTGGGTGTTGTGTTTTGAGAGTAAGTTCCGATCTTATTTCTAAGGAATAGAGGACAGTAATATAAATTTAACATTTGGGTAAAGTATAAAAAATACGGTCAGGCCAGTATTTCACAAGTATTTGCAAAGGTGTATTTTGTGCACTGACATATTGCCAACGATTTTAGGTCGCGGCGAGCGTGTGTGAGACAAACTTTAAGAGTAGAAAAATCCAGAGTGGTTTGTAAGGAAATAACATTTTTGAAATCCCAACTCTGCGCCTACTTCCCAAGAGAGCTGACGTGATAATATAGATAGATGTTAGGTCCCAATCTAATAGCGATAGATCCCAGACAGTGGACTGCATTGCAGGATTTAATAACAAAGAACACAGTTTCAAAAAATAACATTCTCACGTTGAACTTATTATGAGTCGTACTAGGAAATTTATTTGGTTGTTTAAAACATTACGCCATGTGATGTCAGCCCAACTATTAAACAGAATATATACTGCCTTGGTGCAGTCTATTATAACATACTGTATACCTGTGTGGGGCGGCGCATCAAAAACCAAATCTTGAAAAGGACCAGAGATCGCTCATTAAGGTCATGTATTTCAAACCATACAGATTCTCTACAGATGACCTCTATAGAAGCAGTTATTTATAACTGCTTCTATAGAGGTCAACGGTTAGAAAATTATGTCTTCTATACATAACCTTAAATCTTCACAAGACACTTTTAATATGGAATATCTGAATAGAAGGCGGAAACATACTGTTGCCCATTCCGTAAATGTTAGAACTGTCTTCGTCAGAAGTCAGTATAATTCGCAATCTGCATTTATATATAACAAACTAAATCAAGAACTGAATATTTACCCAATGAAGATATATGAGTGCAAAAGAACTGTCATAGAGTGGATAAAAACGCTAACATACGAAGATGCTGAAAGCATCTTAGTTAGAATCAGCTAGATGACAAGAGTTACCAGTGCGCGAAACCTCACAAACACAGACACCCACACACATGCACACACAGAAACACACATGCACACACACATTCACACACACTCTCACACACACACACACACACACACACACACACACACACACACACACACACACACACACACACATACAAACACGCACACTATACTAGAACTAAAATTTCATGTGAGCCTATATTTATAATAATATTTTTTTTTGTTTATTTTATGTTTTCTTTATTTTATATTTCTACAAGTCAATTTTATATTTTTTTGCTACCGCCTTAACATTGTTTGCATAAGTATATGTACAAGGGAAGTGCGAGACAGCCCCAACACAAGTATTCATATTACTTACTGGGGCTGCCTCAGTTTTACATAAACCTACAATGTATGAGATACCAATAAACCATTTTTATTTTTATTTATATTACCAAGGATTCGATTCCCGGACCTTGTTACCGTTAGCTATACTGTGATCAACTAGACCAAAGAAGCTGTCAAAATATATTTTTTACTATCCACTACCCGCGGCTGCGCACGCATTTATTTTGTTATTTTTTAAGTAATCTTTCTTCTTTTCTTATGTCTTATTTTTAAAAACGTAGCTCCACTAGGATTTATTCCTGTATCGCGGGTGCATTTACAAACATGATAATTCACAAACACAAATACCCAGACCGGAACAATAAATTGTGGACCACACAAAGATTAATCCCGTGCGGGAATCGAACCCGCGACCATTAGACACAGTGGGCGGAGCGGCTTAAACTCTTAAAAACTTAAATCGTCCGTTCTATAATATCTATACTAATATTATAAATTCGAAAGTAACTCTGTCTGTCTAACTGTTAGTCTGTAACCTTTTCACGCCTTGATCTTCGAATAGATTTTGATCAAATTCGGCACGGACAAAAATATTATCCAGGGAAAGGCATAGGCTACTTTTTATCTCAAAACAAAATTAAGCGTGTGAAATACACGCCTGAAAATTACGCGAACGAAGTTGTGGGTATAAACAGTACCTTTATAAATATGACTATGTATTATTCTGGTGTCCAAGCTATATAACTGTAAAGTTTCACCAAAATATTAGTAGGATAAAAACTTTGTGTTACTACGCAATCCCGAAACGCTATCCAAAGCACCGTACAGAAACACTACAAGTCAAACGTCTCTACTTAACTGATTAAACAGTTCTTGGAGTGGTGTTTCCGAATTAATTGCCGTGTTTTCTTTGCGGGTCCCCTGTCGTTTGCAATTCAAATGCGGCGTGGGAGGGGCGATGCCTTGTCCTGGCCTATCAATGGATTGTGTGACGCAATCGTGAGCCGAGAGACGATTTATGGATGTTGCGGAACTAGAATTGTTGCTAATTATAAATAGTTTGGGATAAGTTATACCTCTATACAAAACTACTGCGCAACGAACGGATTCAATGAGACATTTTTTTTTCTAAAAAAAAAAGTAGATCCAGCCTAGGATTTTTTTGTGCGTTTACAAATATGAAAATTCGCATACACAAATATCCCGACAAAAACAAAATAATTGCGGATCACAAAAAGATTAGTCCCGTGCGGGAATCAAACCTGTGACTATTAGACGCAGTGGGCGGAGCGGTGTAAGCTCTTAACCACTGCGCTAAATCGTCCGTCTGTGTATCCATGTAACAGTTTGAATCATTATTTAATAGCTTGACCCAATGGTTCCATCCGCATCAAACAAAATGTCATATGACCAACAAAATGGTTGTTCTCAGACTTGGTTGGTTGTGTATGTAAATTTCATATTTATAAACATACTCTCGACACAGGAATGATTCCTGCACGCGCTATCTGAGCGGCGTCTCCACGCGCAATCATAGGGAAATACTGACCGCCACCGTGATCGCCGCCGGGGACGCCACCGCGGCCGTGACTGAACGCGTTTGTTTGGCCGTACCTTAAAATTAAAAAAAATATAAACTTTCATGTACAGTGTAGCATATGTGAGCTAAAAAAGAACTACGGCGTAACAGTATCTACGGCGTAGTCATTCTACGTGTACGACACCAATTTAGACAGTTATGTGTTACAAAAAACATCATCGCTTTTTAAAAAGACGTGCTTTTTGCGCCATTTTAAAACTCTATTTATATACACAGGGTATATAAATAGAGTTTTAAAATGGCGCAAAAAGCACCGAAGTTTTTCCCATAAATGTACAAGTATTGTACGCTGACAAACAACGGTACGCTTGTGGGGCCTTGTCCATCTAGAATCCTTTAGACTTTCACTTCCTAGAAATAATCATATCCCGGTCGTCAGGCATCACACTGGACCTAGATCGTAAATTTCTAAATTATGACCTAAACGTTGCACCCAGGCAATTTTTTGAAAAAAAAATATGAAAAAGATAAAAGAGAAAGAATTAAATAAAAAAGACAAGCCCTCTGATTTCTTCGTCGGATCTTCTCGGTGGAGGCCATGTTCCGATCTGTTGGTAGATTAGGAGTTAGACAAGACAAAAAAAGGTTTGAATTGACAATTTGTAAGTACTCCCGCAGGGTTTATAAAAAATAAATTATATGAATTTGAGTTTGAAATTTATCAAAATTCTACTGACATTAAGAAAATCTATCTATTCTTAGAGTAAGGATAGATATGTATCTATTAATTTAAATATTGCAACGTAATAGTTTTTAAGCAAACCCACTTCGGCATATCCCATATGCAATTTTTCAATTTGTTCCATATGTATGCGGATATTACTGTGTAAAAATACAATATGAGTAGAAACGGGAGAAGTCAGACATATCCGTTACGTTTTAGTGCACCGTGTCTATGTTTCCGTCCGAATAAATGCACCCACAAAACGTTTGCCGAAGCATTTTTAGAGCAAGGGTACACGAACGACACCCATACAAACTAAAACATAAATTAAATAGGCTCGCCTCCCATTGCATGAGACTTAGCATCGTAGGCGTGGGTGTACACAAAAGTGGGTGTACACAGTACACCTCTTTCACCCGCTTGGGAAATATAGACGTGACAGTGTTTATAATTTTCAAAATAGAATACAAACATATCCTTATAGCGCAATCCTTACGGAGCAGACCCTAACTCATATTATTTAAAGCCGTGTGGGGGTATTTACAAATTGTCAATTTTTATTTTTGGTACCTATATCTTATCTAGCTGAAGGCATAGGCATATGGTTGATGTTTTATTTTAATTAATTTACTTTTAACAAGTGCACGCTTATGAAATTTCCTAAATATTGATCTATCTATCTATATCATTACGCCATATTCCTTGTGAGGTAGGCAGAGAGACCAGAGTTCCAACTTAAAAATTGATTATTAGGTATATTCTACTTTAATCACCTGGGTGATTAAAGGTGACTAATTAGTGCCCAATGGTCATCCAAATAATTGATCTATTTGTGTTTTATCTCGTTTTTGGTATCCTCTAATCCGATTAGAGGGCAAAACACCTAGGTGATTAAATTCGTCATAAGCTGTTAGTTTAGTCCTTAGAGAGTAGTGATGATTGTATAATCATGAATTCTTAATCAAGTCAATCCCAAAAATGTATGTACATAGATCGTGTATTGCTGCACTGACGGCTAACACTTACGTTCGAATGCAGAATTTAGTAGCCAAGCTCTTTAGATCCATCGCGGTGGGTCTTGCACTACAGGCTACTTACAGTGGGGCATTGGTGATATTTATATACATTTTTAGCTAAAATTATTATATGCATTGTGGCAAAAAGTTTGTATTCGGTTTGCGTACCTAACTTTCTACCTGCACGCCTATGAAAAAAGGTATATGTAATGTCAATTTTATAAAGCCCAAACGTCTCGCAACATTTTAATATACCTTATATATTATGATTTTATTTATTATTAAAATGTAGCGATTCTCATATTATGAAGTGTTAATCGCTCATATTATGAGGTTTCAATATCTATTATTAATTAATATAAGCCTGTATTGTCCCATTGCAAGGCGAAGACCTCCCCTCCCTTCTTCTACCTATCCCAGTCCTGTGCAAGCTGTGCTAACCACACAGTGGGTCCCATCAGGTGAAAACAACAGCGCGGCAGGCCCAGAAATAGGTGGCGAGACTGGCTGCTTTCCTATGATAAGAGGTATCAATAGATGGGTCTTAATTGTAAAAGTAACGTCTACCAATTTATACTTATATTATACTGAGGAAAGATTTGTTTGTAATCGATAAACTCTGAAACCACTGACCCGATTTCAATAATTATATCATCTTTAGAAAGCTACATTAATCAGAAGTTACGTAGAATATGTTGTATTTCAGTAATAATTTTTTCAGCCTATATAATGGAATTTGTATTTCATAAAGATATATCAAAATAAACGACTGCCCAGCCACGGGGTAACGGCTAGTAAGGTATAATATTTAAACATGGTATATGCGAATGGAAAAAAGGTGATTATTATTAGTTTAATCATTTCTGTAATGTCTTAGTGTTACTTTGCAAAGAGGGAAGTGGAGTTTATTTTTTCTACTCATCCTGTTTTTCTATCTAATTAAATTAGTTACGGGTTCCAAGACAATTAAAGCGCTTTCCGGGACACTCCAAGGTTCAAACCTTGGTGTCATTTAACGAGAGCATTGTGGATTCTGGCTTACAGGAGTTACAATGGTGGAAATGTGTGGCGGGCTTAGTCCCATAAAAAATGTCTTAGCGTCATGGTGTTTAGAATCAAAACATATTGTTTGCTAAGCTTGTTATCGTAAAGGGTGTAGTTGTCGTGATAAGCTAGAAGTACACTTAGAGTACCCATATTTTAACACGATATTTTAAAGTGAGACTGGTTAATATTTTGATATATTATTTTACTCGTTAGAGAACTCGTTGGGTTTTATAGAATATTGTTCATTAGAGTTGTTCTCAAGATGTTTCCTTTTACCATAAGATAATAAAAGCTTTACATCATCATCATCATCATTTCAGCCTATACTTGTCCACTGTTGAACATAGGCCTCCCCAATAAGGGGTGTTTGCTATACTCGCCACGCTTGGCAGGCGGGTTGGCGAGCGCAGTTATTGGTCGTCGAAGTGTTAAGGGAACGCTGCTGCCCATTCCCTAGTTTTCCCTTAGTCGCCTTGTACGACACCCGATGGGATGAGATGGTTGGTCCCATTCTAAGCCGGGAACCACGCGGCAAAGCAAAGCTTTACATAGATTATAAAAATAGATAGTAGAGAAGTTACTAGACCCCTGGGTCTATAAGGGGATCTATCTCTCTATCAGGGTAAAATCCGGACTTCGTAGTTACAAAGCAACCAAATCAAATCAAATATTGGTAGATGCTACTTCTACAATTATCCAATTCAAATATGATTGTGATTAATTTGTAAACAGCCCATGTTATTGCCTATTAAAGCATCAATTTATTTCATACTATTCACAACTGAAATTGAATTGAATAAGATCGATATTTATTTATTGATAGGAAACCTCATAAGCAGTTCTTTGACTCATCTTGACCGCGACTTGGTCCGCGTTGACTTTAGACAAGAACCTAACATTTTTTCGGGATAAAAAATATTCTATATCTTAATCCAGGTAATAAACTATATGTATGCCATCATTTCATCAAATCCGTTCTGCTGGTTTTGCATGATAGGGTAACAAACATACAAACTTTCACATTTATAATATTGGTAGGACAGGCAGTTACCCACGATTTAGCACCCAATAACAACAGCACCACCTGTTGCGTTTAACTTGAGCTAAATACCGTCCCGAATTAATTATTCCGTTTAGGAGAAGTAAAATTGCGAATACACTAACGCCGATATTTTATATAACATAAAGATCTATTTTTGAAGCATATTAGATATTTACAGCATGTTCTACCAGAATGACACCCATAGTATACTTCTGCCACCCCCGCTTGAAGAATTTAGGCGTGACCACGAGTGACACACTGTCGTGTGTCCTACCATAATTACGATTGAAGTTATAAGTAAGGCGCAGTTATGTTTCGTTTCATTAAAAAGTTATATCGAACATAAATTGCACTGGCGATCAAACGTCGGGAACACGGGAGTAATGACTCTTGATAAGTATAACACAGCACCGAATGAAGTAAATAAATGTACTTAAATATTTTTTTTGTACCATACACAAAACTACACGCTTAAAACTCACACCACATATTCACTTACTCTTACGCACACACACAAATATAGACGCATGCATTGTCTTGAGGCATACTTTTTTAAGAAATTAATAATTATTCTACCTCCTACATGTACACGTTTTATAATTAGTTTTAATTACGTAATTGGCTAAATTGATGTAGGTTAATTTGTTTTTTTTTATTATGATCTTAGGGGGTAAGTTTCTAGTGCAAAATTCAAATAATGTGCGGAGCTGGTGTCTGAAATATGTAATACCTGTAAAACATCTGTATTACAGGTATATTCTCACCTATTTCAGACACCAGCTCCGCACATTATTTGAATTTTGTAGAATAACAATTTCAGCATTAACATTTTTATCAATCTATCAATAAATATTATCACGCAAGGGATCCCTTGCGTGGTAGGCAGAGAGTACTAAGTGTCAATAGGTTCTTTCCTTACATACCTCTCTGACTTCCTCCACCCTCATAGGTATTGTATTTTTGATGAGGAGAAATAAATGGTATATTATTATTGTTATACATTTATCATTATCATCAGCCTAAAGACGTCTACAGTAAGAGAAAAGCCTTCTGTAAAGATCGCTACGATGATTGACTTAGTGCTGTACACATCCAGCTTTTACCAGCGACCTTTACCAAGTATTCTTCTTCTTCTTTTCGTTTTGACGGCAGACATGTCGAATCTATGAAGGTGCGCCCCAGAACGCGGCCATTATGACCGCATTGTAAAGGGAAGTGACGGTAGAGTGGTTTATTGTTAGGACCTCAATTCCGTTCTGGGTCGAACATTCGATAGACTTTGTGCTTCCGCCGGGAGCAACAAACACTGCGTAACCATGCTTCGGGTGACAGATTTCGGCGATAAGCGTGAGTCCAGGAATATATGGACGGCCTTGCGATTCGTCTCTATGGGTTTCTTAGGCACACAGAATGTCGCAATGCGTCGTACGACATAGTTCAGAAAGTATTTCTGACGTCCTGTGACAAACCCATCGATGTTAATAGATACTACACACAGAGTAGGCTTTAGGGCTGGGTTGGCGGTGTTTGTCACCTTGGTGAAAGGATTGGCCAAAAAGCGTGTAGAACACGCCGATTCATACCAGAGTGCGCCGGAAGTACGGAGGCTCATAAGGTACGTCACACGAGCAGGCTCCAATTATGCACCCCATTCACCAGGTTATTGATCCACCTCGCGGGGGCCTCCTCACTCCAGTTTTTCCAGTATAAGCTCACCGTTAGAGAACCTTTCTGCTACAACGGCCGTCAGTTATATGAACAAAAAACGAAAATACATTGATGGATTATGAGGTGTGCTGGTTTAGCATAAAAAACGGATCTTGTAGAAGGAAACATTTTAAAGTTGTGTTGCAACTTTAGGTGTACAAAATATATGTCATATAACCGTTATGCCAGTCTTATTTAACCTTACAATATAGAGGATTACAAACATATTTTAATTATAAGTCCAATAGTCTCTAACGAATACAAATATAACCTTGTTGCCTTGACCCGGTATCAATTAATATCCATTTTCATTTCGTGTAACATAAGTGACTATTTATTCAACGGATTTAGATGTCAAAATCTGGCAGTACTCATTTTTCCATCAAGGCAACCGGATTACGGGTCATTTTTCCACATAATATTTTTCTTAAAGACTTTACTTGGTCATTGGGCAAAACAAACGCAGAAGTTGAAATAATGGGAAAAGTTGATTTTGAAGATTTATTTCTATTAAGAAATTGTTTGTGTGCTTTGGTAGTAAAAGTTGCACCAAGTCCGTTACGGACTATTGTAGGATTTAATCGTGAGATAGCTGAGCAGTAAGACGGCATGTTGAGAATGATATATACTGAACCTTATTCACAGGTCCCATAGTTGTATTCGACTTAAGAAAAAGCGTTTTGACGATAAATTATTTTAAACCTCGTATTAGGATTTTTACAAAGATAGAAAGCTACATACCTAGAACTAGTGATTACTATGCACTATTACTATGCTTATTACAGATGTGATATTAGAATCATCACCGCCATGCCTGTACTCCTCATACAGCGGTGGTAGAGGTGTACTTTATAGACACAAATTATGTAACAGTCTTCTATCTATATGTCGATATCATCACGCAAGATCCCTCGCGGGGTAGGTAGAGAGGAATGTAAGTCTTCAGATTTATTATGACGGAGGATTAGCTTATTGCTTTTACACCAAGTATGAGTAATAGAATACAAAAAACTGAAATTAACAGACTATGTTTAAGAAGAAACCAGCAAATATCATGCGTATCAAATGAAAGGCATATTAAATACGGTATTCCGCAGGGGAGGGTTCTGGGTCCACTGCTATTTTTGATATATATCAATGATTTACCTAAAGCCATAAATCAACATAAAATGGTTTTATATGCTGATGATAGTACTGCATTAATTAAATGTAATAAAATACGTAAATGATTATCAATTAGACATAGCTAGCACTCTTGATGATATAATAATTTGGTTGAAGAGCAATAATCTACGGATTAATTTAAATAAGACTAAAATCATGAATTTCTATCAAATAACAAAATGTCCTGAACTAAATATAATTTGTAATAACTGTAATATATAAGAAGTGACTGTCACAAAATTTTAAGGCCTACATATCGACAACAATTTGACTTGGAAGACGCATATTGAAGAATTATGTAAAAGTTTGTATAAGACTGCGTACGCTCTATCTCAACTTTCTAAAAAAGTTGATGCAAATACTATACTTGTGGAATACCATGGTTTGGTTGTCTCAAAACTGCGATAAGGGCTAATTTTTTGGGGATACTCAACTAATAAAATGCTCGTTTTAAAAGCCCAAAAAATGTATTAGATCGATGTATGGTTTAAAAATGCAAGATAGTTGTTTACCGGTTTTTAGGTCTTTGAAATTATTATAATTACCTCCACTATACATTCTAGAAATAGCCTTATTTGTAAAAACGAATGGTATATTATATAAAAAATCTCAAATGTAAGGAAGGGTCGAACACGTGCCTAGTATTTAAATAGTATATGTTCCCATAAATGCAAAACGGCACTTGCAAAGAATAGTATTATTGGTATGGCTTCACTTATATATAATAAATTACCAAATTCAATTAAATCTATATCCGATTCCTTTAAGTTTAAAAAGAAATTGACTACTCTACTAACTGATAAATGTTATTATACTGTTGACGAATTCTTAAATGATGATGACTTATATAATTTTAAATAATGTTTGAATGATTAGGTATCCTATATGGATATTATACAGAAATTCCTATACTATTTATTTAACTAAAAATTACTAATAATTAATATTAATATTGCAATTAGTAATCATAATAATGTTTATTACTCACAATAATAATTATAATAACTGAACATGCATGTCTTTGTATGCCTTAAAAGGTGAAACATAGAGAACCTATCATTGTAAATTTACAAGATCTGTAAAAACTACCTATGTTTACAAAGAAATAAATGAATTTGAATTTTAATGAGAGTGGAGAAAGAGAAAGAGGTCTGTAAGGAAGGAACCTATTAGAACTCTGTACTCTTTGCCTTTGCAAGAGATCTGGCGTGATGATAAAAACGGCTAGATAGAGAGACACCAATTAAAATTGCAAACTACGGACTGCAATTGAGAATCATAAATTAAATACTATCAGACAATTTAACTGATTTGAACCTAGGACTTCGATTGTCAGGCGCACTATTCACCAAACATTTTGAACTAATTTATTAACATTGTTATTGAAGGATCAGTCGCATCATTCATGTCAACACGTTATTCTTTAGATACGTATGTATAGATGGCGGTATTTTTCTATAAGGTCGTATCGAAGTTAAACTTCTGCAATCTACCTTCCCACCGTAACGTCGGCGACAATTTTTTTTTACCTGCTAGCTGACGTTTGATGGAGGCCCTATTAAAAGTTGTCGGTAACTTGACTCCATTCGTAATAAGTCACACGTAGACCCCACCTTTTTGGGGAGGAAGTGTCACAGTTAATGATGGAATTCAGACTTGACGCCAAGTAAAAGTTATATTGGCGGGATTTGATCTGAAGAAATAATGTACATGAGGTAAAGGTTTTGGTAATGATTTGGTTTGAGATCATAACATAATTTACTTAGTTATGCTAACATTCGTCAAGCGAGAGGTGTACTGTGGTCACCCATTTATTGCTGACATTGTTAGACAAAATGTATTTATTTATACAAATAATAGACTAAATAAATAAGGGGTGACACACTTCCCATTTTATCTGGAATAACTCCAAACTCTGAACTAATGCTAGAAACTATATTTTATTCAATCTAGAATTTGATTGTCCTAGGACCCACATACACTAAAAAGTTTGATCTTGAATAGCTTAAACAACAACAATTAGGTATGAACTTATTATTAAAAAAACAAGCTTTCTAAGTAAAACGGAGATATCTTCTATAGTTGACAAGTGCCTATGGCTGTGTTTCAGCTCCAGCATCTAACCAGATCCATAGTAATAATATTATAAGTACCCATATGATACCATTAATATTATTGCATTGCCACTGAAGTTACAAAGGTACTTTAGCTCTACTAGTTGCCAGGATTTATAAAAAAAATCATTACAAATGGAATCCTAAAAGTCAGATAAACAGACAATGTCGTCAGAGCTAAGCCTATTAACATTAGACCGCAATTCCAATTAAGAGTAGGTATGTTAATTCTTTGTGTGAGGAAAGGTATTTTTTTCAGATCTAGACGTTTGCGTATACCAATACACCAAAAATAACCCTCTAAGCTCGATACAATCTTTTTTGTGTTTGTAAAAAAACGAAAGGCGGTTTTCTACTAACCTAAAATTCATATGAAGAGTATATTTTTATTTAATACATACATAAACCTAAACAAATATACGGCACTGACTATATATTTATATTTTTCCCTCTCCACAGCCGATCGTGTTTCGCTTGTCCTAAATCAATAAATTCTATCTTTGATAAACAAACACAAAAAAATATACACCGTCACGCCTACATACAACAGCAGAGGTGTAATTTGTACGCCCTCATTTTGCCGAAGATATCTATATCATCGCGCTAGATCCTTTGCGGGGTAGGCTGAGAATATATAGTTCCAACAGGTTCTTTTCTTACAAACCTCTCAGGCTTCCTCTACTCTCAAAGTTCGTTGTATACACTCTCACCGGTTCCGGAGACTCACTGATGATATTCGCCTTATGTATCTCATGGAAAAAAGCAGTGACAGCCTAGTGGTTAGACCATTGGACTGCAAAGCCAGAGGTATTGGGTTCAAACCCCGGCACGCACTTGTCTTTTCTTATGCTTGTGCGTATTTAAAATTAATTATCACTTGATTTAATGGTGAAGGAAAAAACATTGTGAAGAAACTAAAGCCTAAGAGTTTTTCGAAGGTGTGTTAAGTTCGTCAACCTGCACTGAGCCAGTGCGGTGGACTATGGCTTAAGCATTCTCAGTTTGAAAGGAGATCCGTCCTTAACGGTGGGACAGGTTCCTAACAGGGCTAATAATAATAATATTTCACGGGGAGAGCCTATTCACATAATTCCATACTCTCGACAATTTTGTAAACGAAATCCTTCAATATCACTTTTTTGACCTAAGATTCAAATCGAAGACCTCGTGTTCGATAACCGTACCATTACCTACTAGATTAACGAGGAAGTCTATTATCAGTTTTTTATATGAAAATATAATTTTGAAAACGAAAGTTTGTAAAAATATATCTTTTTGGGTTTGTTTAATAAATCGCTCTGTTCCGGTATGAACGATAGCGCTCGATGCGGGCTTAGTACGAAGAAATGAACATTGACCCAACTTGGTTAAGAAAGCATGCTGTCACGTTTATATTTATTAAGTTAATTTTAGCGTGAAAAGAAGGGCTTATCAATTTGGTAGCGTTACATTATCGCCAATCTGTTTATGCTAAGCCCTTTGGGTTCCATTTTTGTTTAGATATTGGATTTTAAAACGTGGATAAGAAAGGATAATAGAAGAAAAAAGGATTAATATGTTACCGTACAAGATCCTAACTGATATTAAACTAAATAAAAACTGCTTTGTTGGCCTAGTGGCGCATATTATGGCTGGCAATTACGAGGTCCTAGGTTCGAATCCTAGGCCGGATGATGTGTGGCTTTTCTGTCGAAAAATTTTTAATGGCAGTCTGGAGGCTGGATTTGTGCCCAGTATGGCTCGTTGGCTAATATTGTCAGCGATTTTGTTTTCAGAAACGTAGCCCCACCCTAGGATTTATTCCTGTGTTGTGGGTACGTTTACAAACATAAAATCCACATACATAAACACCCAGACTGCATCAAATATTTATGGGTCACATAAAGATTTCTCCCGTGCGGGAACCGCACCCGCGGCTATTTGTTTCAGTGGGCGGAGTGGCTTAAGCTCTGAACCACTGCACCACCAAATCATCCGTCAAATGTGTGAATACATAGTCCATCTCTGTTACGCGCACTTGGAAATATACCAAAATAGACAGTATCTCAACTGATATGTAAGTCAAGAACAAACAAGAAGTCAGTTTTTTGTACGTACCTATATATTCATGGACAGAATATATATTTGTAGATAAAATATATAAATACAAAAAATAAACTTTACTTTCAGCTTATTTCACCTACTGCAAGGCATAGGCCTTCTTCCTCTCACGCCACATATCCATAACCTAAGCCAATTTTGACCAGATCTTACCTACACACTTAACCACATCATTGACCCTTCCTTGTACTGGCTTTCTACGATTACGAAATATACTTATCCAAAAATAATCTTATCAAGTATTGTATAATCCAACGAAACCCCAAGATTCCAAAGCCCTACTTTTGCAGAAACTTTTTAAACATAAGGATTACTCAAATTTTATAGATATTAAAAAAAAAGACTGCATTAAACGATCCGAGATTATGATTAAATGAATACTCGATTAGTGATTGGTGATTCTGCAAAAATATAGAAATTTATTGAAGCTGAAAATTATGTGGGGCATGTTATATACGAATTTCTAAAGATTGGACTTAATGAAAGGCTTTCCCGGATGAAGAATTTGCGAAACCCTAAATTTTTTTATTTCGAATGTATGTTTTTCCTCGCCCTATAATTACGGTTTGTGAATAGTTAAAATTTAGGAAAATGGAGTTCCGATTGGGGGGAAAAATGAAGGATATTGTATACTGGTTAATATTTTTTTATGTTGAGTGATACCCATGTGGTTTGGTTTTTATATATACAGACTATTGCACTGTATATTTGTGGTTTAGAGGAGTAGCTGCACTAGTGGTACTGAATACAAATACATGAACATAAAATAATCTATATCATCACGCTAGATCCCTTGTGGTGTAGAATACAGAGTTCCAACAAGTTCTTTCCTTAAGAAAGAAAGAAAGAAAAATAATTTATTTTGTCCTCAAACAACTAAACATAAAAGAAAGAAATCAGTAACACAAGTAAGCAACAAGACAAATAGTATTATTAAAAATAAAGCAGAAATGAAAAGCTGTGATTGTGTAAGACCCAAAATTGGTCCCTGCCTCAGCTAATGCCGATCGTCTGGTAGCGCCATGTTTCGATAACATTACGGGCGGTCTCTTTCAGATATATTAACACTTTGACTCGAATAAGTTTGTAACTAATTATATCAGTATGATCGTAAAGATAATTGGTGGAAGTAAGGTGATTTTTGCCGACGTTTGCAAATAAATTATAATTAAAAAACTATAGCGAATTTTTACTTAAAATAAAAACTAAACGACTTTATGATGATGACGTGTTTTATTTACGCACAACTTTATAAAGTTTGTGTCCTAATACTATTAACATTCCTACTGGAAACATTAACATTCGGAAAATCTATTATTTTTATTTTTTTAATAAAACTTAGACAAATGGTTTATTGCACTTTCTAATCGTAAATAATTAATAAATAGAAAAGCATCTCTAATTTTAGGTTATCTAAACAAATAAATAGCTAAAAATACCTTGTAAGCTACCGAAAAAACTTGCCTGGATTTCTTGTATAGATAGGCCTAAATCTAGGCAAATTTTTTAGAATATTATTAAGATTTACGACCAAATTTTTGGCAAAAATAGAAATAATACGTCCTATTTTACCAATATAGACAAAAAAAGACACAAATAAACGTTTATTTTACGAAATATTGACCTAAATTCACACAAAGGTACTTACCGACGATAAGGTTACTCTTTCCGTTGAGAATCTCAAACAAACACTTTTTATCACGCACACTTTTCACGGGCTTTAAAATTTTTATACACAAACGTATTACGCATAAATTCTGATAAGAAGTCTAATAAGATTTATTTATCAATTAGAATGACGAATTTGTTTATTTAACCGCGCGACACTTGAGACGCCACTTAGCGGGAACGTGCGTCTGTCACAAGTCTACGTTATCCGTTCACGAAAGCACAAACACAGACTACCAAATACTATACAACAACAGAATGAAAATATTATTCTCTACATTTTGTTAGAACATTATCAATGGCTACGATTTAGTGTTTGTCCACAATAGATCGATGAAAAAAATCGACTCCGCTTGTGTATAAATTTATACGTTACCGATGTTAAGGGATGCAATATGGCGATTTTAACACGTATAAATTTATACGTTACCGAGTCAAAGGTAAAATCTATAACTACTGAGGTACATAAGTAATAAAAAAGACAGACCTGTCTGATTTCCACATTCCTTTTTTAGGTAAATAATTATCTTGTCTTATTGACCATATAATAAAAAATCTCGCCTTATTGACTTACGTGTGACCTGCCACACGGTCACACCACCAGCCCGCACGGTCAAACCAAGGTAAACATATAAGGCTATCTACTCACCTATCACGTGGTAGGATATTCTTTATATTAACTAAGGGTTCTTCTGATGTCGGGTATTATTAAAAAATAGGGCCTAAAAATTTATTGAATAAACAATCCATTAAAAATTAATAAAATAACCACTATCACACCTATATTGCCCAAGAAAAGGTGATAAATATGTACCGTATTTAGTGTACTCACTTTTTACTGGTTGTATGAAATAGGTGAACCCTAATGCCATTATACACATGTTAAGATTTCGGACTGATACTAGATTTTTTTTCTATCGAACATTTACGTATCGCTTGACCTAAGATTCGAACTAAGGACCTCGTGATTGCTACGCATACATATATTATTCCCTTCTTGCGTATTCGCCACCGATGCAGTCATATTATTATTGAAAAACACAACCTAATATTCTTTCTCTAAATTATGTACAGTATCTTGATCTTGTCTTGAAAGAGCGCAGTCCGTCCCCTGTTTATCAAGATTGGTCGAGGAATTAATTAATGACGCATCCACAAAGGTCTTTACGGGATCTCTCTAGCCCTTTGGACGTTCAGGTATCCACCCCAAGAGTGCTATAACACAGATATAACTACTTTACAGCTTTTAAAAGTAATTGTATTCAACCGCAAGAGTTTGTATTAAAAAGTATCGAGTTTGTATTAAAAAAGTTTATCCTAATGATTGTATCTAATTTAAAAAGTTTTGAGCGCCCAGTATTCGATTATGGATTCGTAAAATCATATATTTTATTTGAAATAATAAAAAACAGTGTTCTTTTTTGAATGTAAAATATGAAATAGTCACTGCAAACACGTAACAAGTCAACGTCCATATAAAATATTATGAGTTCTTTATTGTTATTTGAAAAAAGCTGTACATATTTTTAATATCGTTATTTTTTATTCACGTTGTCAGCATTGGAAAGGGCATATATTTGGTTCATCGTATCAAAATATAATAAATATTGACAACTGACGAGTGGTTTTATAATGATATGACCTATTTTTCTAATTAAATTTTTAGAAAATGCGTTAATAATAAACCACTCAACTCCTTATCCAATAACAAACCATTCCCAGGCTTTTATTTCTTTAGAACATTACAATTAAATCATTAAAAAATTAAATACGAACTCATCGAAGCTCTGGATATCAAAACTTGTTAATTCTTAAAGCTTAATGCACAAGTTTAGCTTCACCAGATGGCGTTTCGCGCGGAAAAACCCATGCAGATACATCCAAAAATGTAGCGATGTATCGTACGGTACCTCAGTCGCACAATAGAATCGCCCGGGATCAGTCGCGTCAGCCATCTTGGAAAATTGTGCGTGGATTTTCGTGAGTTCTGTTTTTTGAAATGATCTGTGTTTATGATCGTGTTGGAGTTACTGGGTGAATTTTACGAGGTAAGATTGTTGTTTATTTTCTTTTTAAAATAAAAATGTTTTTTAAGGTAACGGACGTGATTTTGGTGCTTTTTAAAATTAAAAAGTTTTATTTACATGGAAGTTGTAAGCTTGGATACATTTAATTCGGGCTATTTATTAAAGTGATTAGGGATCGCTTTTATACCCTACATAGATTGATTTTTTTTAACTACGTTCAAACTAATTTTCGGTGTACATTTTAAGCGTTTTATAAATATTCGGATTGTAAATATTGCAGTGCAAAAGGTAGGGGCGCGTTTACAATACATTATCATTGCCTTTAATCCTTTAGAACGTTTTTCAGAGAAACTGAAATATTTATTCGTATAATTAGTGACGGGATCATAGTTTAAATACCGTACCGTTTTAATCGCACTGTAGTGTTTTAAGCGATCACGAAGCGATGAACTTGGCACGGTGATTTTGTGATGGGTGCCTGCCTGCCGCTTTTCCATTTTAAGTTTCTCCATACTTTGTACTATACGTTAAGCCACTGATTCCTATTACCACTTTATGCAGGTATCTTTGAGACACATTAGAAGCCTAATAGCTGGCTTGATAGGTTCCAACAGCAGGCAGACACAAACCTGTCTTTACCAATTCACGAGGTGGAGTATGCTTTATTCTCACTCACTTTTATTTGTGAGAGAAGGCTTTAACTCAGTAGTAGAATGGTATAAGCTGATTTATCCTGTTATAATCATTATAAACTAAAATATATTCGCCTTGGAGTAGGGAGTGGGAGGAATAAGCAGATGTGTATGAAAGTACTTTTGCATTATATTTTCAGTTATGTGAAATAATTTAAGTAATTTATTGATTACGTTTGAGAGATGTCTCTGAATTATCAATGGCATTATGTTTGGTTGATGAGGTTACCATAATATTTAATATTCTTTTATTTTTTATATTTATTTTTTATAAGAATGTCTTAAAACGTGACTCTGATTTTAATAAATTATTGATTGTCAAGAGCTTGTAAATTTCAAACGTATGAATAATATCTTCGGTTCATGTTTTGTAACCTTTTCCCAAAAGTCTGAAATTAAAAAAAGAAAATTACATTGTTTAAAAAGGTACAACAATGTATGTGCCATACGTTATAATAATATGCATTAGTAACATTAACACCAAAAATATTCATACAGTCATACAAGGATCTTGTGACCCGCGGCCAAAATCAGAACTAATGGCTGCCATCAAGTGAAATGTCACTTCATGACAGTCGCAGAGTTGCCGTTTGCTATGAAGTTCTTTTTTTAATTACGAACCGCGCGGACTCTCCAGTTGAAATATTTCCATGCAAGTAGGAACATTTTATTAAATGATAACCGTTATTTCACACCAACGCGCCCTGTCGATGTCATCCACTGGCCAAAATATCCTTGTCGCACTACATTACGTACATGCATACACAACAAAGACACTATATATCGTTGTCTGTGGTTTAAAAAGTAGCTTTAGTTTCAAACAATATAATGGATTGTATCTTGACAGTTTTATTAAATTGTCTACATAAAATGCATTTTTTTTTGAAAACAAACAATTGGATTTACAGCGGTTTAGTCACAATATTACATTCTCGATTTTTTAAGCACTTACATCATGGACATTATTAGACGTACATTTTACGGACTATGTATCCTCCTGAAATTGTAAATGTGAAAGTTTGTAAGTTTATATGTTTGTTACTCAATCACGCAAACACGGCTGAACGGATTTGTTTTAAATTTGGTACACACCTGGATACACATAGGATAC
The DNA here is from genome assembly GCA_905147815.2 of Phalera bucephala. Taxonomy (NCBI): domain Eukaryota; kingdom Metazoa; phylum Arthropoda; class Insecta; order Lepidoptera; family Notodontidae; genus Phalera; species Phalera bucephala. Next base: position 29,783,351 of record LR990620.1, read on the forward strand.
TTTTTGTCCCGGAAATATGTTAGGTTAATATACGGTATAAAATACCTTCCAAGGCACGGAAACACTCGAAAATGGAAAAGCCACAAACGGTCACCCATCTTAGACGGCCGAGTCGTATGCTGATTAACTTTGAGACTACAGTGGTAGAAACACCTTTGTGCCTATGTTTCCTAGATTATAGAGAAGTACATACATACATACATACATACATACATACACTCACGCCTTTATCCCACTGGGGTAGGCAGAGAGTCCGCTTTGCCACATACTACGATTCTGACACATCTCTTTCGCTTCATCTATGTTCATACATCTCTTCATACATTTCCGTCAATTAAGAGTGCAGTTTATAGCTGCCTTAATAATAATCAATAAACCTTCTTAAATAGTTTATTTTTATTTTTATTGAAAAAGTGCGTACGGCTACCCACGCTGGGATTTATTCCTATGTCGTCTTATAGATGTATTTAAAACAAAGAAATTCGCATATACGAACACTCAGACCTAAAAAATATTTACGAGTCACACACAGATTAGTCCCGTATATAATCTTAATCGACACTTCTCAATCTGGTGGGCGAAGTGGCACAAGTTGATATCGACTGGACTAGGCTTGGGGGGTTTGGAGCGAGCTTAAAGCATCACACTGAAACCAGATCGCTTTAAGTTTTGAATACAAATTGATCAGCTGATCAAATGAACTTGTAAAGAAAAGTAAAGAAAAGCGAAATAATAAAAAGTTGTGAAACAAAAGTTGTTTAGACTGGTGTATAAATGCAACGACTTTCGGTATGATGCCCTAATTCAGAATCACCTAGTAAAACTTCAAAAATTTAACTAATCTTAAAACTAAAACATGTTTGTGGTAGATTTGTTTATTTAAAGGTATACGAACAGCGTGTATACAAAAATTAATCCATAGCACGAGTAATGTAAATAATTCTAGTATGTATGTACGTTACTTACAGGCATTACACAAGACTACTAGAAAGATTGCATAGATTTAACACTGAGTTCAGGTGTGATATAGGTCCTGTGATCAAAACAATGATCCTAAGGCAATCATTTATGACCATAAATTTATGAACCGACACCCTCTCCTAATTTACTCTACTGGCGTCTCACTCATTCTATTTCATTAATCTAACTACAATCGAAGCGTGCACACGACAGTACGACTAAACGAAGTCAATTAAATCGCAAACTGCATTTGGCAGACAAAATGAAAATTTCCGAGCTAAATGCGGCCCTGTGAAAAAAATGGGGCGAATTTGGACTCACTTAAAAGGGTTCCGTACTATGATTTATTTTAAAATGCTAAGCGCATCTAACGTTGCAAATATGAACATCAAACGTTGTAAAGAACAACTTGTGTTATTACGACGAATGATAGGAATGTAGATTTAATAGAAAAACCAATTCTCTTCTGTATCACTGGCTTTAAAGTGAGGTATCTTTCAATTTATTTATGGCATCTTTTTCGCTCTCTGTCACAGGACCAATAACACTTAGGCAAAAATAAAGTGTATATACATAGTACACATCAATATCGAAAAAATGCCTACCCCTTAGACATTTTTTTTTCTTTTTCTTTTTAAAAACGTAGCCCCACACTAGGATTTATTCCTGTGTCGTGGGTGCGTTTACAAATATGAAAATTCACATACACAAATACCCAGACCGGAACAAATAATTGTGGATCACACAAAGATTTGTCCCGTGCGGGAATCGAACCCGCGACTATTGACGTAGTGGGCGGAGCGGCTTAAGCTCTTAACCACTGCGCTAAATCGTCCGTCAATTGAGTCTGAGGTTATTTTTTTTAGATGATGAATAGTTTTAGAATTCAATACACAAGAGTATTTACAAGATAAAAATCAATATTTTTTGTTTCATTTGTGACAATGTCATCATAAGTGTAAGACACGTTTTTATTGCATATAGCAAGCTTTAATGAGTGCATTGAGTTGTATTTTGGACTGTACTTGTATGATATATTCAAATTGCTTCTAAAAGTGATACCGTCGGCCTGCGCTCCGACTACCAGACAAACTACAGACAATACTATTATGTTATTATTGCCTATTACTATTTCAATAACCAACTAATACAAAATATATTTTAAACAAAACCACCTTTAGTGCAAAACGCAATCAATTTATTAAGGACTTAACATTTCTATCCAAATCGTGGAACCCCAATAATATGCCCCAAAAAAAGTACGCCAATGAAAACGAATTTTCACACAAGACGTCAACAGTTCGGTTTCTAATCTGCCCTTATAAAAGAATCTCGATGGGCGCTTCGCCCTAAAATCCCTTTTATTTTATTAACGAGAAAGTCGCGGGTAGTAATCTATAGTAAAATAATAGTAAAAGTATCCCCTATATACTTTCATTATTCGATTTCTATTCGGTAGGTAAGCTGTTGTTTCGTAAATAGATTTTTTTCGAAGGTACTAAGATGTATTTCTTATCTTGGTAAATAAATAAAAACCTGCCACTTGTGGATTATTAATAGATTACGTACGGGTGTATATTTGAGATTTGAAGATAGATATATTGTCACGCCTATAATCCCCAAGTGGGGGTGGCACAGATTTCGCAGTTTATCCTACAGGATAAACTGCGAATCTGTGCCCCCCCCCCCCTCACTTGGGGATCGGGGTAAATCCCGAAGTGAGTGTGAAGGTGGTATACTGTGTCCAATGTAACTACTCGGTGGTCTAGTAGTATAAATTATAAGTTATGGTCACAAGATCCTGAGTTCAGAAAAAAAATTCTACCGAAACAAAATCAGTCACAGTATTATTAGCATTTTTAAATGATTATTAGTAACGTTTATTAATATTTACAATTTTGGTAGAAAAGTCTATATGGATTTTAGTTTAAGTCGATAATTTTCAGTACAAATGTTAGATAGTTATCTAAAATCTGTTATAGTATATAGTGATAAAAGGCTGGCAACACAAGAATAGTGATTTGCGGTCCGCTACTTCTCGTCTGACTTCAGGTATGATGGGAGGCGGATGCGGCAACTAGACTAAGAGACTTGTTACTTTAAAGGTCAAGTTATAGTTGCAAGTTTAAAGTTATAAATATTTAACCAGTGATCTAGTGTTTTCTCTCAGTATGACTCGTGCACGTAATAAAAGCAATAGGCTCGTTCCTAGTTACCTAAAGACCTAACATCGTTAACGATATGTTAGTGTATACAGTACACCTCTGCCACTCCCGTATTAGGAGTAATGACATGATAGTATTCATTTCTTTTTACAAGCTTTTTGTACGCGACACATGTGTTTATATACATAACTCTTTAATTTTAAATGTGGTTTACCTATTTGTATATCTTAAATAAATACGAGACGTCTGTGGTGGTGCAGGTGTGAAGGGGTAGGTGAGGGAGTTAAGGGGGCAATAATTGACAAGTGCCGCCCGCTCGCGGAAGTCCGTCGGACTATGGAGCTGGTCTGATGATGAAGTCCGAAGGTAGTAAATTATACTACATAACCCCCTCGTGTTTAGGCTTGTTAGATTGGTACAAACTAGTCCTATGCAACCAGATAGTCTTCAGGGTCTGATGAGGAAGCCGAAAGGTAGCCAATGAAACCACTTAACTACTCAATATAACCCCGCCGTGTGTAGTCTTGCTGGATTGGTCTTGACGAGTAATTAACACCTAAATGGTGTCTAGAGTCTGATAAAGGAGCCTTGAGCCCGGAGCTTGTTTTTAAAAAGACCTTTTTAAATTAAAATATTTTTTTTTTGGTATGCGAGTACAATAAAATCCAGTACAGAATATCTAATAGATGTAATCGACTAGATGTACGCATCTAGTCGATCTAGTCGAAAAAAAATATCTCATGCGTATCCTAGTGTACGCACTAGGATACGCATGAGATATTTTTTTTCATTTTGTCTATCCATGCAATATATTACAGAGGTAGTTCAGCGTGACTGTTTTTATAAAGCATTTTTAATGCCTTTTTGTCTGCCTCGAAGGTTTAGTGGAATATGGTGAGACTACTGATGTCTTGGCTTAGATTTTTACATTTGGTAAAGCTCTCAGGACTTACAGTTTCGAGTTGAGGAAGTGTTTGGGAGGTTTTTACTTCGAAAAATTCGCAGTTGCTTTACTTTTGAACTTCTTCTTAGCGTTTCCATGGCAAACATGCTTTAATTATATGAAAACAGCCCAGAATGCGGTGATTTCATTGTCGGAGGCAACTATTAAATCCTGCGGCGTACACGTTTTTGGGGATGCGGAGCACGATATAAGGTGGGACATCATTTGGGTTACGCCGCACAAACACCCTAAATTGGTACATTCTGTGAATCCCCACCTAAACATGTTTTCCTTGCACCAGCCGACCTGGGCCTGCAGTCTATTTAAAGATTTCCAGACCAGCCATGGTAATTTATGACCAGGTGGGAGACTCCCAGCAGGTGAAACAAAGGGATTTGGTAGGAATATTTCTTCCTTCCAGAGATTGCACCTCGCTTTTGTTGATGTGAGGTTAATGGTTCAACGCACTTCATAAAGCTCTTACGGCTTTTCAGCTTTTGCTCCACTGGGTTGTGGCTATGCATGGGGTGCCGTGGGTCGACCCCTCTCTACAGAGCTCACCATAGCCCAACAAACATCTGGGAGCGCTATGCTAGCCAGTGGATACAGCAGTTTTATCGGAATCGGTTTCAGACAGCCCGTGATAATGCGGCAAGTTTCATTAAGTGCTATACCCACTAGCCTTATGTGGGCGGAACGAACGACTTCACACAGGGCTCTCATATTCCCCAGAAGAGAATGCTAGCTTCAGGTCAGATGTCCGCACTACTTGTAGCGAGGGTCCCCACTTGGTTGTAGTTAGGCATTTAAGTAAGTTATTGCAGGAGTGCACCTTTTTTAATTGTTTCGTAATTTTTCCCATATATAAGGGACTTAAAATGGCGGTTGTGGACTATAGGCACACCCTGCCACGTGATGTTAAGCTTTGGAGCTATGTCCGTTATACATATTGCCTTTATTTACTTTAGAGAATTTCGCAGATTAATCGACGAATTCTGGTAATTATGGCTTGGTAGACAAAATTGCAAATAAAAATAAAATAAAATGAGCGCAGCACACCTCTGTACACTTCTCAGTCGCTCACACCAGTGTTGCCCTCAGTTGTCTTATGGCGACCGTTTGAGGGCCTATCTCGTAAGCGGCGACTCATTGTCGACCACGGGTAGTTAGGTATCACTAATTATGGCCGGTGTCTGTCCTCTTTGAAACAGTCCAGTTTTTGTCCATCAAACCACATTCATATAGCCCTTGTCTTCTTTCTATATTTTACAATAGTCCTTGCACCTGCTAGGGTCAGTTTGCTGGTTATGTTTCTTTATTTTCAGCAAGTAGTCTCAGCAGTCTCAGTTAACTTCTCGCAAAGAGCCTCTACGTGATGGACCAATATGCCCATGAAAGGCTTTCAAAGGTTCGGGTAAAGCCCATGAATCTCAGCGAGATACAAATTATAATAATAAGTAACTTAAAAGAAAACATGATAAAGATTTTGACTATTATTGCTTTTGCTCATTTTGCTGACGATGTTAGAGGCCAATCCTCAAATTACAGGACACAACTCCAATAACACTATCACTGATGTAGGACTCAAATACAGGATTTCGAGATCATCACCACTATGCGTTACTAGATTAACGAAGTTGTCAATAAAAAAATGGATTAAAATAACATACACCATATACTATGATCATGAAACTGACAGTACACTTCCACAAGGATCGTTTCGCCCGCGCCAAAATCTGAATTAACGCTGTCATCAAGTAAAATGTCACTTCATGACCGTTGCAGAGTTGCCGTTTGCTAAGAAATTTACCCAAGTACTTTTTGTTTTATTAGTAACCGTGCGGATCTACCTAATGAAATATCGCCTTGAAAGAAGTAAATTTTTAGTAAATGTTAACCAGAGTTTCACACCAATCCTTGTCGCGTTATATGTCAAAATCGTAGCATGCGATGAACTGTAGTCTGTGCCTAGCCTAGTAGGATATAGGCATGTCATCCCATTTAAACGAGTGATTCATAATTGAATTCATAATCGATACCCATTTCTTCCAATTCAGCGTTTGAATCGATTCGAGTGAAGATTGCGCTTTGTCGGTTCAACTACAATGGCGACTGTAATGTGAAAATGTATGATATTTATTATATATAAAAATTAATTAATTGCTTTAACGGTGAAGGAAAACATCGTGAGGAAACCTGTATGCCTAAAACTCGAAGGTGTGTGAAGTTTGCCAACCCGCACTGGGCCAGCGTGGTGGACTATGGCCTAAACCCTCTCAGTTTGAGAGGAGCCGTGTGCCCAACGGTGGGACAGTTTCTTAACAAGGCTAATATTATATAACCTAGTTTTGTTTACTGTAGAGGACCCACTATTTTCTGAACGTTCTTTAAGGTTAAGCGGTGTTTGGCTCGGTCAGTCTGGGATGGGTGACTGTTTGTGGCAATTTCATTTTCAAACGTCTATGTGAGTCAGGGGGCACTCTAGGGGGGCTTTTAATCGCGGCTGTCAATTTATGTGCTAGTTGTTAAGCCGAGATAGGCGCTTTACAGAGGCTTGTTAAGTTCCAAAAGCAGGTGGCAACAAACCTACCTTTACCAATCCGCAGTGGGACCGCGTAGTGAAGGATATCCTAATCCCTCTCACCTTGACTTATTGGGAGGCCTTTGTCCAATAGTGGGACAGTGTAGGCTGTTTTCATATTTAAAATTTCAAGCCTTACTCAAGCTCGTTTAAAAACAGGCAGACAAGAAAATAAGTAAACTTTTGGTAGAAAAAATCTTATTATAAACGAAAGAACATACTTATCCAATGTTAAGTAATACACAATACATTTATGTGTAGGTATACACTTCTTTAGTTTTCATATAACAAATTCACAGATAAAACTTTATTTACGAAATCAGTTTTTGACATAAATCGATCAAGTTCACTAAACGGAAAATATCATCGCTAAAAAAATGGAGATATAAAAATATGCGACGCTATTTTTCTACAAATCGTATAAGAAGTTGTCAAACTATGACTTACATGTTTCCATTCAATAAATATCCTTACGCCTATTAAACTTCGAATCACGACATGACTAAGTAAATATTATTAACTTCACAACTTTTGACAGTGCGAGCAAGATTTATGGTTTTTAATTTAAATTTTATTTTTTTGTAAAAAAACTTTTTTAGAGATACGAAAGTGAAAGAAGAAAATTTATTGCGTAAATTAGTTTTTTTCCCTGACTGCACATACATATTATAATTTTAATTTTAGTACATATAATACCGTGTTAGCGGTTTTATGTTATTTAAAGCTTGTGTTTTTGAAATTGTGACGTCAGCTGTAAATAGAGTGGGTATTTGAGACGGGACAGCTGTAGGGACAATCACCCAACTTTTTGCGACATTTGTGCTGTATTTACAGATTTTTAAACAAATGTACAGTCTTCCGTCAGAATTTCCTACAAAATGTATGGGAAAAGGTTTAATGCGATTTCAGACTTTTTAATAGGTACTCCAACGTAAGTTACTCCAATAGACGTTAATGATTCTTATTATAAATAGAATCGATTGGCATCAAAAAGTTGTAAATACCCAATTTTTTTACTGACTATGAGTTTTCCTTCCTCCGTTCTCAAACTTAATCTCATACACGCTCGCCGGGAGCCGAGACTTTTATAGTAGTATTATATAACATGATAATATAATAATAGGATGCTAATAATAATTAAATCAATAGTAATCAACACCAGCGAAACTGATATGGAATGTTGTTGGCACCACTAATTAATATTATAATTTGATCTATAAGGCGTTAATAGCGATTAATGTTATACGATATCGATAATCGTAAACCACAGTCAATCATCATATAGTTCGAAATGCGGATATAGTAAAAACAATATGAATCATGAAGTTATCTATCAACATTATCACGCCAGATCCCTTGCGGTGTAGGCGGAGAGTACAGAGTTCTAACAGGAATTTCCTAACAAACATTTTTCATTTCATCCACTCTCATAGTTCTTGTCATATACGTTGTGTTACATCTTTCTTTTCCACGGCTATATTGGTAAATTAGAGTTTCCACCTGCTTACAATATCAGAAGTTTCAATTAACAATATATACACTCATTAAATCCAGTTCCTTAACAAAAGTCAGTCATTTTGGTACTTAGTCTAACTGCTACCCAACTACGGTCCTGGATTCTGTCTGTCGGTTGGCTCAGTTGTAAAAAACTAATACATCAAAGGGGTCTGAACTAGACAAAGAGCTTTAGAAGGTCTCGTTTGTGGGCGACAAAAGCTATGGACGTGTAGTTTAGTGCAAGAATTGTAGAAAAAAAAAAAATAGTCTGAGAATTTTTGTTTTTCTTTTTTTATAAAATAAAGCGTTCGGACCTATTAGTTTACCATTTACGGTATGTCGCCTAACCGGTCGGTAGCTACGCTATGAAACACGAAAAAAAATATATATGTGCTTTTAAATCAATACATGTACCTGAACTAAATTATAAATAGCTTTTCGTATTTAGATTAAAAATATATCCAATCCGAATATTTGTTGATCAAATAATCCCTTTTGACGTGGGTTAAACCTGCACAGCCCTTTCTCGAGTCTAGGGGGAAGCTTGCGGGCCGTGTTGGAGTCTTACCGACTAAAAACCACAGGATAGCTGACATTGCCACTCCTTAGGGACTCCGGAATCTCTGCAAGGAACGCAACTTGGGAAAGGAATTTAGTGTCTTTCCCCCTGCACTGACACTGCTTAACCTTGATGATCGTTAAACACTGCGGTCCAGATCTACCTGAAAAATAACGGAGATAGTTCTAAAGATTTTCCTCGTTTGTCCTTGTAGCTTTGGAAATACAAAAGTCATAAGACGTAACAATATAACCATCATTATCTCATAAGAAATTAAGTGTAAACGACGTTTTTTTAAAGTTAGTATATTAACACTTACCTCTAATAAAAAATAAACATATATTACAATGAAATAACATCAATAAAACGCTATACCAACTAAATCCAAAAAATCCAAATTAATGAAAAACTTTTAAATTCCAAACAGCATTAATTAAAATAAAAAAGCAACAAAATAAATAAAAAAGAAACAATTTATCAAACACGACCGCTGGGATACAAATTTGCGAATGCTACCCAACTTATCCCGTTACCGCTGACCGCAGACACTCTTTTCAAATTTCGAACGCCGAAAAACAATAATAATTTGTCCGTTCAAATAATGAAAGGTTCACTGACAAAGAAAAACTCAACAGAAATCTTTTCCATTCTTCATTTCAGTACCTAACTGACAAATGCCCGGAGACGGCGAATGGCAAATGGCGCAAAATTAAAGCCCAATTCTTAAAATAAAATCTGTTCTTCTTTTTATTTCTCTTTACCTCGTGAATCTCGTTGAACTTAATAAGAGTCCTCGGGGTGCTATTTCGTCGTTTGTACTCCTCATTTACATTAATCTCAACTGGTAAGGTGTAAGATTTTTGCGTTAAGACGTGACCTTAGCAAAGTAGCATTGTCAAGCCATTGTTTTTGTTGTTATCAAAGATCAACAATATTAACACTTGTAGGTCAGCAACATAAGAATAACTGTATATTGTCAGTGTTTTAAACTATTTACACATATTTGTTTTGGATCATATCTATTATTTTTGTTGTTCTAAATTATAATAAATGCTAATATTTGGTCTAAAGACAGTCACTGACGTTTATAAAGTGTACAGATTTGAGAAATTGATAATGCTCAGCAACTTACGACGCTAGCTGTACCTAGTAGAAAATGACGTCAAAAATTGGCCAACATATATTGTCACCCATTTATTCAACCTCATCCAATTATTTTCATATAGTTATCATCCCAAAGCTCAATATATATTCATGCTTACACAATTTTCTCATTTAAACTTTCATAAATACTGCCGCTAAATCTTAACGCCCAAACTTTCGCACCTAAGCCAATAATAAATGACAGATAAGCTATCCGATAAACACTTTAACCGATCTCTCGTAACGGCATCTTAGGCGTCGCAGAAAAAGTCTTGAATCAATCTGTTTTTCTTTGAACCAGAACTAAGAGAAAACAGGGCTGTTATAATGATATAGATAGAGCGAGAGGGATGAAAAAAGTCAAGGTTAGATCGCAATAACGCCCACAAAAATAGGGTTAGTTGCATTCTTGGAAAAACTGAATTACACCATGGCATCTGGAGCGTGAAATTGAATTGGGAGTTGCACGTTTTTTCCCTAAGTATTTAAGGATTAGGGCTGTAAATTTTTTTATATTGCTTTTAAATTGGTTTTAAAATAAATAGACTTAACAAGTTGCCTACCCCGCAAGCTATATGGCGAGATTACAATAATTTCTTAATTTTTTGTAGTACTTACCTGCGATTTAGGACCATTGTTAATATAGGCATATTCATTTTTATAATATACTATAATACGTTTGAAATAAAACTATTTTTCGGATTTCATCACGGTTTATTTTTGATTTTTAAGTTTCCGACGTTTCGAGTACTTTGCAGCACCCATGGTCACGGGAGGGACTGAGGTGTTAGACGTCCAAAAGGCATAGTTATTCCGAACTCCGAAACTCCGAAACATTGAATCTGGACGTCAAATCGCTAATACCTTCGTGCGCAAAACCACCACAGTTGTATGGGCTGCCAAAAATACATAAACCGAAAGCTCCGCTACGTCCAATCGTTAGCCAAATCGACACACCAACCTACAGATTGGCTCAGCACGTAGCAAAAGTGCTCTCGCCCCTCAAAGGACACACAAGAGCACATGTTAAGGATTCATACCATTTTGTTAGTGAGATCAAAAATCTACATCTTACTGACAATTAATCTATGGTCAGTTTCGATGTCCAGTCACTATTCACATGCTTACCTGTACAAGACTGTGTCGAAATTATAGAAAGGAAACTAGCGGAGAATAACATGCCAGCGGAATACTCAGAAATGTTAAGACACTGCCTTACATCTGGCTACTTACTGTGGAAGGAGCAGTTCTACAAGCAAGTAGATGGGGTGGCGATGGGCTCCCCTGTATCTCCTATTGTTGCCGATATATTAATGGAAGACTTTGAGGAGACAGCCCTTCGTACATCACCTGTAAAGCCAAGTTTCTTTAAGCGGTGCGTAGATGATACTTTCACAATATTACCATCTGACAAAATAAATGTATTCCTAAATCATCTTAACTCCATTAACCCTAAAATTCAGTTCACAATGGAGTTGGAGGCAAATAATTCCCTAGCTTTCCTAGATGTCTTGGTATTCCGTAACCCCAACAACACCTTAAGCCATACGGTTTATAGAAAAATTACCCATACTGATAGGTACTTAAACGGTGAATCTCACCACCATCCAACACAGTTAGCTACTGTGGGTAAATCTTTGTTTCAGAGAGCACAAGGGATCTGTGACAAGAAACATCTTGCTGCCGAGCTTCAACATGTCAAGCAAGTCCTGCACGACAATAAGCTTCGAGTCCCACGCCAACGTCACAGTGACCGAGTGAAACCAGCCACAGTCGAGCGTCTCCCTGCTGTGCTACTTTACATGAGAGGAGTCACGGACAAGATTTGCTACATCTTGAAGCGTGCTTCAATTAAAACGTTTTATAAGCCGCCGAAGAAGATCAGTCAATTTTTACCATCTGTCAAGTGTCACATCCCTCTACAAGATGCAGGAGTATACAAGCTAAATTGTGAATGTGGTCTCTCTTGTATAGGACAAACAAAAAGACCGATAAAAACTCGGGTTAAAGAACACATAGCTAACCTAAAACACCGTCGCTCAAAGAAGTCTGCAGTCTGTGAACATGTCCTTGACCGCACCCGCCATAGCATCAGATTTGATAGACCACAAATCCTCGTGAAAAACACCGATTCCTACCGCTACCTTCCTACCTATTTCGTTCGCGAGGCTATTGTAATTTCAATAGAGAAGATGGCTGCGTGCTTACATCGACTTGGGATCCGGTATTTAATATAATCAAATCCAAAACCAAGCATAACACTGCAAGACCTCAAGACATCGTGAGCTCATTCGGCGTAGATCGGACCAACAAAAATAATTAAGACGTTAAAAAGCCCTCGAAACGTCGGGAACTTAAAAATCAAAAATAAACCGAGATTAAATCCGAAAAATAGTTTTATTTTATGTGTAATATTCGCGTAGATCTAAGAACTCAGTATATTATACGTTGTTAATTATTTTTAAGTTTTTTCTGTCAATAAAATAGAAATAATAATAATTATGCTGACGCTGCTGAATTTTCGCGATTAATATTAACGTGTACTGCTCTGTATTTCTCGGTTATTGCTATTATTTAAGAAAAAACTAAATATTAATCTGAAATAAACACAATTTTTTGTAATCGACTAATTTCCCCACCCTAGTCACACAGCCCAGCCTTGCGTACTTGCGCCATTTTTCTGTTAGTTCTGCGTTCAGTACTGCGACTGAGAATTTAAACAAAAGTCAGTCATTTTGGTACTTAGTCTAACTGCTACCCAACTACGGTCCTGGATTCTGTCTGTCGGTTGGCTCAGTTGTAAAAAACTAATACATCAAAGGGGTCTGAACTAGACAAAGAGCTTTAGAAGGTCTCGTTTGTGGGCGACAAAAGCTATGGACGTGTAGTTTAGTGCAAGAATTGTAGAAAAAAAAAAATAGTCTGAGAATTTTTGTTTTTCTTTTTTTATAAAATAAAGCGTTCGGACCTATTAGTTTACCATTTACGGTATGTCGCCTAACCGGTCGGTAGCTACGCTATGAAACACGAAAAAAAATATATATGTGCTTTTAAATCAATACATGTACCTGAACTAAATTATAAATAGCTTTTCGTATTTAGATTAAAAATATATCCAATCCGAATATTTGTTGATCAAATAATCCCTTTTGACGTGGGTTAAACCTGCACAGCCCTTTCTCGAGTCTAGGGGGAAGCTTGCGGGCCGTGTTGGAGTCTTACCGACTAAAAACCACAGGATAGCTGACATTGCCACTCCTTAGGGACTCCGGAATCTCTGCAAGGAACGCAACTTGGGAAAGGAATTTAGTGTCTTTCCCCCTGCACTGACACTGCTTAACCTTGATGATCGTTAAACACTGCGGTCCAGATCTACCTGAAAAATAACGGAGATAGTTCTAAAGATTTTCCTCGTTTGTCCTTGTAGCTTTGGAAATACAAAAGTCATAAGACGTAACAATATAACCATCATTATCTCATAAGAAATTAAGTGTAAACGACGTTTTTTTAAAGTTAGTATATTAACACTTACCTCTAATAAAAAATAAACATATATTACAATGAAATAACATCAATAAAACGCTATACCAACTAAATCCAAAAAATCCAAATTAATGAAAAACTTTTAAATTCCAAACAGCATTAATTAAAATAAAAAAGCAACAAAATAAATAAAAAAGAAACAATTTATCAAACACGACCGCTGGGATACAAATTTGCGAATGCTACCCAACTTATCCCGTTACCGCTGACCGCAGACACTCTTTTCAAATTTCGAACGCCGAAAAACAATAATAATTTGTCCGTTCAAATAATGAAAGGTTCACTGACAAAGAAAAACTCAACAGAAATCTTTTCCATTCTTCATTTCAGTACCTAACTGACAAATGCCCGGAGACGGCGAATGGCAAATGGCGCAAAATTAAAGCCCAATTCTTAAAATAAAATCTGTTCTTCTTTTTATTTCTCTTTACCTCGTGAATCTCGTTGACCTTAATAAGAGTCCTCGGGGTGCTATTTCGTCGTTTGTACTCCTCATTTACATTAATCTCAACTGGTAAGGTGTAAGATTTTTGCGTTAAGACGTGACCTTAGCAAAGTAGCATTGTCAAGCCATTGTTTTTGTTGTTATCAAAGATCAACAATATTAACACTTGTAGGTCAGCAACATAAGAATAACTGAATATTGTCAGTGTTTTAAACTATTTACACATATTTGTTTTGGATCATATCTATTATTTTTGTTGTACTAAATTATAATAAATGCTAATATTTGGTCTAAAGACAGTCACTGACGTTTATAAAGTGTACAGATTTGAGAAATTGATAATGCTCAGCAACTTACGACGCTAGCTGTACCTAGTAGAAAATGACGTCAAAAATTGGCCAACATATATTGTCACCCATTTATTCAACCTCATCCAATTATTTTCATATAGTTATCATCCCAAAGCTCAATATATATTCATGCTTACACAATTTTCTCATTTAAACTTTCATAAATACTGCCGCTAAATCTTAACGCCCAAACTTTCGCACCTAAGCCAATAATAAATGACAGATAAGCTATCCGATAAACACTTTAACCGATCTCTCGTAACGGCATCTTAGGCGTCGCAGACAAAGTCTTGAATCAATCTGTTTTTCTTTGAACCAGAACTAAGAGAAAACAGGGCTGTTATAATGATATAGATAGAGCGAGAGGGATGAAAAAAGTCAAGGTTAGATCGCAATAACGCCCACAAAAATAGGGTTAGTTGCATTCTTGGAAAAACTGAATTACACCATGGCATCTGGAGCGTGAAATTGAATTGGGAGTTGCACGTTTTTTCCCTAAGTATTTAAGGATTAGGGCTGTAAATTTTTTTATATTGCTTTTAAATTGGTTTTAAAATAAATAGACTTAACAAGTTGCCTACCCCGCAAGCTATATGGCGAGATTACAATAATTTCTTAATTTTTTGTAGTACTTACCAGCGATTTAGGACCATTGTTAATATAGGCATATTCATTTTTATAATATACTATAATACGTTTGAAATAAAACTATTTTTCGGATTTCATCACGGTTTATTTTTGATTTTTAAGTTTCCGACGTTTCGAGTACTTTGCAGCACCCATGGTCACGGGAGGGACTGAGGTGTTAGACGTCCAAAAGGCATAGTTATTCCGAACTCCGAAACTCCGAAACATTGAATCTGGACGTCAAATCGCTGATACCTTCGTGCGCAAAACCACCACAGTTGTATGGGCTGCCAAAAATACATAAACCGAAAGCTCCGCTACGTCCAATCGTTAGCCAAATCGACACACCAACCTACAGATTGGCTCAGCACGTAGCAAAAGTGCTCTCGCCCCTCAAAGGACACACAAGAGCACATGTTAAGGATTCATACCATTTTGTTAGTGAGATCAAAAATCTACATCTTACTGACAATTAATCTATGGTCAGTTTCGATGTCCAGTCACTATTCACATGCTTACCTGTACAAGACTGTGTCGAAATTATAGAAAGGAAACTAGCGGAGAATAACATGCCAGCGGAATACTCAGAAATGTTAAGACACTGCCTTACATCTGGCTACTTACTGTGGAAGGAGCAGTTCTACAAGCAAGTAGATGGGGTGGCGATGGGCTCCCCTGTATCTCCTATTGTTGCCGATATATTAATGGAAGACTTTGAGGAGACAGCCCTTCGTACATCACCTGTAAAGCCAAGTTTCTTTAAGCGGTGCGTAGATGATACTTTCACAATATTACCATCTGACAAAATAAATGTATTCCTAAATCATCTTAACTCCATTAACCCTAAAATTCAGTTCACAATGGAGTTGGAGGCAAATAATTCCCTAGCTTTCCTAGATGTCTTGGTATTCCGTAACCCCAACAACACCTTAAGCCATACGGTTTATAGACAAATTACCCATACTGATAGGTACTTAAACGGTGAATCTCACCACCATCCAACACAGTTAGCTACTGTGGGTAAATCTTTGTTTCAGAGAGCACAAGGGATCTGTGACAAGAAACATCTTGCTGCCGAGCTTCAACATGTCAAGCAAGTCCTGCACGACAATAAGCTTCGAGTCCCACGCCAACGTCACAGTGACCGAGTGAAACCAGCCACAGTCGAGCGTCTCCCTGCTGTGCTACTTTACATGAGAGGAGTCACGGACAAGATTTGCTACATCTTGAAGCGTGCTTCAATTAAAACGTTTTATAAGCCGCCGAAGAAGATCAGTCAATTTTTACCATCTGTCAAGTGTCACATCCCTCTACAAGATGCAGGAGTATACAAGCTAAATTGTGAATGTGGTCTCTCTTGTATAGGACAAACAAAAAGACCGATAAAAACTCGGGTTAAAGAACACATAGCTAACCTAAAACACCGTCGCTCAAAGAAGTCTGCAGTCTGTGAACATGTCCTTGACCGCACCCGCCATAGCATCAGATTTGATAGACCACAAATCCTCGTGAAAAACACCGATTCCTACCGCTACCTTCCTACCTATTTCGTTCGCGAGGCTATTGTAATTTCAATAGAGAAGATGGCTGCGTGCTTACATCGACTTGGGATCCGGTATTTAATATAATCAAATCCAAAACCAAGCATAACACTGCAAGACCTCAAGACATCGTGAGCTCATTCGGCGTAGATCGGACCAACAAAAATAATTAAGACGTTAAAAAGCCCTCGAAACGTCGGGAACTTAAAAATCAAAAATAAACCGAGATTAAATCCGAAAAATAGTTTTATTTTATGTGTAATATTCGCGTAGATCTAAGAACTCAGTATATTATACGTTGTTAATTATTTTTAAGTTTTTTCTGTCAACAAAATAGAAATAATAATAATTATGCTGACGCTGCTGAATTTTCGCGATTAATATTAACGTGTACTGCTCCGTATTTCTCGGTTATTGCTATTATTTAAGAAAAAACTAAATATTAATCTGAAATAAACACAATTTTTTGTAATCGACTAATTTCCCCACCCTAGTCACACAGCCCAGCCTTGCGTACTTGCGCCATTTTTCTGTTAGTTCTGCGTTCAGTACTGCGACTGAGAATTTAAATTTTTAACATTCTGCGATAATAACATTAGATTTATTTTTCTGCATGTGTATTTTGGTATCAGATAAAATTCTTTTTATATTATTACGCCAGATCCCTTTCAGAGTAGGCAGAGAATACAGAGTTCTAACACGTTCTTTCTCTATCGGTTCCTCAACTCTTATAGTTTGTCTCACAGACGCTCGTCGTTTACGGAGACTCTTGCGTGTGCTTCGGATGATATAATATTTTTGCTCATATTATGATACTCTAGGTCTTCCCCGATTTCTACATTATTCCTTGCAGATAAGCAATTACCAAATACCACATACATTAGAACTATTAGGAAGAAATCATGTTTGGCATTATTTTAATTCCAAACTTAATTGTGATGTCGGATTTCCAACAATTTAAACATACAGATAAAAATATCACCACAAGTTCTGCTGCGGTAGCCAGTGGTTTGAATCTCTTCATTGATATTTCTTTCTTTTTATTAGAAGAATTATTCCATACACTAAGACATAATGTTTCACACAAAAATTTCCTATTATTCGAACATTTGATTGAGGTCATTTCGCTAACTCTAGACAGTTTTCTGACTACAATATGGCATAAAAACAGGAGTCCTGGCAGTGCCTCTCGCGCGTTCGGTTGTGTCACTGCGCTGCCCGCCCGCTCGCTATTTTCGTGTTACGTAATTCTCGATTTCGACTTGATTTGTTGGAAACGCCTGCGCTTGCGTGGAGTGGTAATCTGATTAGCTCGTATACGTGTATACGTACGCATATACGGGCTGCGACGTTGCTTCTCCGCGTCTGGCTCGCGCGTAGCAACAAGGCGAGCCGTTAGGTAGACTCGCCGTTCTGACGGCGGTCGGCCTTCCCGCGCTTTTAGTAACGGTCGTTTTCCGCGACCTACGTGGTTCGTCGCGGCTGTGCTTGCGTGTGTTGTGCTTGCGTGTTTACGTGTTTGCACTCGCTGTGCGTGTGCTTTTGCGTCCCGTGTAGGTACGGTTCGCGTATAGCCCGGCGTGACCAAGCACGTGGGTTGCTAGGCAGCCGCGTCGGCTAACGGCGCGGCCGGCCCTCCCGCGGTTTCTTCTCTAGGGTGAGTTTTTTTTTCTAATTCGATTTATCTATTCTCTTATATCTATTCTATCCTATTCTCCGTGCGGCGGTTCTCTTCGCCCCGGAGCAGATAGGGTTTGGTGCCGCCCGTTCGCCCCTAAGGCGAAGGGGCACACCGCGTCTCCCCGGTAGTGCCACCCCCCCGCCGCTACCCGGTGGGGGGATCAGGGCAACGTTCACGCCCGGGTCTTAGGGCCCCTTGTCTTTTTTGTTTTTTTTTAGTTCACTCGACCTGCCATTTCCCCTCTGGAAATGGCGGAAGACTTCGCTCCGGAGTTCGTCCGGGAGCTCGCGAAGTACATCGTCCTACGCTGCCCGGACATAGTCCGGGAATTCAAGGCGACGTACTCGCCCGCCTCGCCTGACGCGTCGCCCGCGCGCGCGTCGGCCCCCGGCCCCGCGCACCCCGCGCCTTCTGCGCGCCCCGCGCCTTCTGCGCGCCCCGCGACTCCGTTCGCCGCGCCGCGAACTGATGTAGGGGTTCAGCCCCAGACCCCCGCCGACCGCCCCGTCTCACCATGCGGGTCCGAGCCTCTCTCGGACTCGGATATGGAGGTCGAGCGCGCGTCCGCGCGACGCGCCGCCCCCGCCCGGTCCCCGTCCCCGTCGCTCTCGTCGGAGGACGACTTCGTTCCCATCGCGAATGGGAAGCGGGCGCGCAAACCGCGCGACTCGCCGCCACCCAAAATCCAGAGGGCCGGAAACGTTTCTGTTTCTCCCGGCCCCACCGGCCCCCGGCCGTCTCCGTCTCCCGACGCGGCCGTGAGGGCCTCCCCCCTCGCGCGCCCCGCACGTCCGAACATCACTCCCCCGCCGCTTGTCATTCAGGACAAGAGCGCCTGGGAGCGCATCTCCAAGGCGATCTATAATCGCCAAATAAATTACACGCACGCGCGTTCCACCGCGCAAGGCATAGCCGTCAAGGTGGCGTCTTCGGACGACCACCGACGGCTATCCGCGTTCCTGCGATCAAATAAGATCGCTTACCACACATACACCCTGGAGGAGGAAAGGGAGCTCAGGGTGGTAATCCGCGGTGTCCCGAGGGAGCTGGACACCGCCGTCATCAAGGCCGACCTCCAGTCCCAGGACCTTCCTGTGCGCCAGGTGCACAGAATGGCCAATGGGCGCTCCAAGGAGGCGTACGACATGGTGCTGGTCGTCCTCGACCGCACCGAGTCCGGCCGCAGGGTCTTCGATCTGAAGGCCGTGTGCCATATATCTGGCCTCTCCGTGGAGGCCCCCCATAAACGTGGCACGCCCGGGCAGTGCCACAATTGCCAACTGTACGGGCACTCTGCCCGAAACTGTCACGCGCGCCCTCGATGCGTTAAGTGCATCGGGGACCACGCGACGTCCCAGTGCGCCCGCTCGAAGGAGACGGCGGCCGAGCCCCCCAGCTGCGTCCTCTGCGGCACCAAGGGGCACACCGCGAACTATCGCGGTTGCCCCAAGGCCCCGAAGGGGAAGCGCGGCCGGGCGAGGCGCGGCGGCCGCCGCCGCCCCCGCGCGGTTGCCCCCCCCTCTGCGCCCTCAGCGCAACACCCCCCCGCGCCCTCAGCGCACCCTCGTCCGGTGCCTTCTGCGCCAGCGACCACGGCTCCCCGCGCTCCCGCGCCTCTGAAGCTGACCCCCCCTCCCCCGGCGCTCAGGCCGTCCCTCGGCGCCAACGCGTGGGTGAAGCCGCTGCCTTACACCGCGGCCTCCCACCCTGCGTCAGTGGGCCCCGCCCGCCCCCCGAAGCGCGCGCCGGCGATCCCGCCGGTGGCGGCTTGTCCCCCTCCGGTCACTAACGTCAGTCAGGACGTTGACCTAATTATGAGCGTCTCGGCGGTTATAAGCCCCGCGCTGTTCCCCAGAGTCCGCGAACTCGCCCTTCGTCTCCGCGCCGCCACCAACTTGGCGGACCAGGATCTCCTGGCCGCGGAATACAGGGACGTCTATGACGTCCTGGCGTCCCTCAAAACCCAACCCCCCCGCACCCAATAATGGATCTACGATCTCCCCGCCAAAAGCCCCACAACCTATCCCTGGCGTTCTTTAACGCCGATGGCCTTCGCTCCCAACGAGATCAGGTTGCTGATTTCCTCCGAGATCACCAACTTGATATCCTCCTCGTGCAGGAAACCTTCCTGAAGCCCGCACAACGCGATCCTAGGATCGCAAACTACAACCTCGTGCGCAATGACAGAATCGGCTCCCGCGGAGGCGGTACTCTCATTTACTACAGGAGGTCCCTGCACTGCATCCCTCTCGATCCCCCCGCGCTCACCAACATCGAAGCCTCGGTCTGTCGCGTCTCTCTCACGGGGCACCAGCCCATCGTGATCGCCTCCGTTTACCTTTCCCCCACTAAACCCGTTCTCAGGAGTGACTTTGAAGCACTCCTCAATCTGGGAAGCGCCGTCATTCTGGCGGGCGACTTCAACAGCAAACACGTGGCCTGGAACGGTCTCACCACTACCCCTAACGGTAGGAGCCTTGACGCCCTGGTCGACGTTCTCGACTTTGACGTCATCGCACCCATGCACCCTACCCACTATCCTAACAATCCCAATCACCGACCCGACGTCCTGGACATGGCGCTTCTGAAGGGTGTCACCCTACGGCTGCACTCCTTGGAAGTAGTCCAGGAACTCGACTCTGACCATCGACCTGTAGTCATGAGACTCGGTTCCCCCCCTTCCGCCCATCAGCGACCCAAAAAGACGGTGGTGGATTGGCATGCGCTAAGCACGGCCTTGGCGGATGCCGACCCTCCCCCCCTGCCTCTCAGCTCGGACTCCATCCCGTCCCCTCAGGACACCGATCAGGCCGTAGATGCCTTCACCGAGCACATCCGATCGGCTGTCAGTCGATCGTCCAAGCAAGTCGAGGCGGAAGATCTCTACCTCAACCGCTTTCGACTGCCGGACGATGTTAGGGATCTCATTCGTTCCAAGAATGCTTCCATCCGAGCGTACGACTCCGACCCCACCGAAGCCAATCGGGCCCGGATGCGCGCTTTACAACGAGAGGTAAAGCGTCGTGTCGCGGAGGTCCGGGAGGAACGGTGGGGTGTCCTCCTAGAGGGCATCGCGCCGTCGCATCTGGCCTACTGGCAGCTGGCGCGTAGCCTCAAATCCGACTCCTCGACTGACATGCCCCCGCTGTCCCGCCCTTCAGGCGCAGCACCCCCAGCCTTCGACGACGACGAAAAGGCCAAGCTTCTCGCCGACTCCCTCGAGAGCCAGTGCGCCCCCAGCTCTCAGTCCGTCGACCAGTCCCACGTCGACGCGGTAGACAGGGAAGTCGAGCGCAGGGCATCCCTCCCCCCCGTCGATTCCTTGCCTCCTATCACGCAAACGGAGGTCGAAGATCTGATCATGGGTCTTAAAACTAAAAAAGCCCCCGGCCCTGACGGCATTTCGAATCGCGTTCTGAAATGCCTGCCCGCCCAACTCATCTGCCTCTTGGTGGCCATCTTGAACGCCGCCATGACGAACTGCACCTTCCCCGCTAAGTGGAAGGAGGCGGACGTCATTGGCATCCCCAAGCCCGGCAAACCTCGCAATCTCCCCGCGAGCTACCGCCCTATCAGTCTCCTCAACTCCCTGGCCAAGATATACGAGCGCCTCCTTCTGGCGAGGCTCAAGGACTTCATAACGTCCAGGGGTATCCTTATCGACGAGCAGTTCGGCTTTCGAGCCAAACACTCTTGTGTCCATCAGGTGCACCGCATCACGGAGCACATTCTCTCCGGTCTCAATGGGCCCGGAAGACCCGTCTACACGGGCGCCCTCTTCCTGGATGTCGCGAAGGCATTCGACAAAGTCTGGCACAACGGCTTGATCTACAAGCTCTACCGATTGGGTGTGCCGGACAGACTCGTGCTCATCTTACGAGACTTCTTGTCGAATCGCGCCTTTCGTTATCGCGTCGAAATGACGCGCTCCGCTTCCCACTCCATCAGTGCTGGAGTCCCACAGGGCTCAGTGCTCTCTCCGCTCCTGTTTAGCCTCTACACGAACGACATTCCTCGTTCGAGTGATGTTAAACTAGCTTTATTCGCGGATGACACCGCTCTTTATTATTCCAATAGGAACAAGGCCCGCATCACGAGGAAACTCCAGACCGCCGCCAATACCCTAGGGGATTGGTTCAGGAAGTGGCGAATCGAGGTGAACCCGGACAAGAGCGCGGCGGTGCTCTTCTCCAGAGGTGCACCTTCGCGCCACTCTCTGCGCCACCCCGGAAGGAACCGAGGTCAAGTGACCATGTTCGACCGACCCATTCCCTGGGTCAAAGAGGTCAAATATTTAGGGGTCACCCTGAACAGTACCATGACCTTCGGCCCGCACATCAAGCGGGTCCGTCACCGAGCATCCTTCGTGCTCGGTCGTCTCCATTCGTTAATCTGCAAGCGGAGTAAAATGTCCCTTAGAAATAAGGTGACGCTTTACAAAACTTGCGTTCGTCCCATCATGACTTATGCGTGTGCTGTGTTCGGGCATTCGGCCCCCTCTCACATCGACAGACTTCAAGCGGTTCAAAACCGCTTCCTCCGTAAAGCCGTAGGAGCCCCCTGGTTTGTACGGAACGTCGACCTCCACTCCGATCTAGGTCTCGAACCTATTCGCGCCTTTATTAAAAAGGCGTCAACACGTCACTTCGCGAACGCATCTTCCCATGCGAATCCGTTAATCGTAGCCACCGCCGACTACGACCTCCCTCGCGACCCCTGCCGCTACCGCCGGCCGAGACATGTTCTCACCGACCCCCCCGATGCTTTGTCATCCCTTCTTTCCGCTCAGAATACGAGCGACGCCGTAGACGCAGACGCAGTAGTAGATCCCCTCCCATAGCCGGCGGTCGACCGGTGCGCTTAGTAGTGCACCCGTCCCCCTACAGCGACTGTCCCAACGGAGGGCGCCTCTCCGAGGCGCCCTCGAGTATGTCGCCTCTTGCCCTTCTGGCTGGCTGGAGCGTAGTGGTTGCACGCTCGCCTTTAAAATCCGGTGAAGCTGTAGAGGCCTCGAGGCCAACAGCGTAGATCATTCACACACACACACACACGACTACAATATGGCCATAAAGATAGTACGTATTAGTCAATGAAATTACCATTATCCATAACTGAGATGGACCGACGACCTCAAAAAAGTCACTGGGACAGACTGGATGTGGAAGGCGGAGGACCGTGTGCAATGGCGCGTGTTAGGAGAGGCCTATGTCCAGCAGTGGACTACGATAGGCTGATTGATTGATTTTGATTGTTAACTGAGATGACCTGTAACAACAGATTAATGCCCCAAATCTGTTGTCAAACACGAACGCCGCATTTGCAAGTCATAAGATTAGCAGGCGGATCCGAATCCGGCGGATCCAGTACATCTGTCCAGATATACAACGGTAGACCTGTGGAGCAAACTCGTTTACGCCATACCATTAAATAAACTCGCATATGCCAAATATGCCATATGCAAATGATGTAAATCATTAGCATATTTACTATGGCTGACATAGAAGTCCTGTTTATTTGCAGTTACGAGTTCTACATACAAATCAAGGATGTCTGATGTCTGAAGAAGAGCTTTAAAAGCCTTCTAAAATGTTATATACAACAACAAACACTTAGACATATACTCCCTCTCTAAACCCGTCTTCAAATCCCGCATACTCCGCAAATTTACAACCGAATTAAATCTCGCAACTTAGGCCATTACCCCGTTATTACACAGTACTCCACTACCTTATTACTTCTAGTTAACGATACCACTTACTAAACCCTAAAATACCATTTAAT
Organism: Phalera bucephala; assembly: GCA_905147815.2. NCBI lineage: Eukaryota > Metazoa > Arthropoda > Insecta > Lepidoptera > Notodontidae > Phalera > Phalera bucephala. The sequence continues at coordinate 29,807,167 of LR990620.1, forward strand.
TGCGTAATCCTTACTTTATTGTACACCTGTCTTTTCACATTAATTTATATATCTGAAGCGCGCTTCCGCTCCACATTTATAATAATTGATATACATCAACAGAGTACAGAGTACTTACTATAATAATATTGATTGCTGCTGTTCCTTCGTAATTGTATACAATTTTGCTAGTTATGGTATCCATTTTTGGCTTTGATATGTAACAGACTATTCTGTTATTGTTTATAGAAACATTTGTGCTGTAGGATATCTATATTAAATAAATAAATAAATAAAAAATTACACAAACACGTAGCCACTCTACATATAACAGTACAACAGAAAGGATGTTCTTATGACACAAATATCTTGTATTCTCAAATTGTCGTGAAAGAACAACGATTTCTACCACGGATGCTTTGCGAAGTCATTGAAATTAAAAATCCTATTCTCAATAGAGAAGATGGCTGGCTGCTTCCATCGACTTGGAAACCTGTAATTAATATAATTAAATCCAAAAATAAGCATAACACTGAAAGAGCTCAAGACATTGCAGACTGTGTGCTCAATCTACGTAGCTCGGACCAACCAAAATAATTAAGAATTATGTATTATGGAGTAACTCGAAATGTCAGGAACTTAAAATCTAAAAATAAACCGCGACAGGGTCCAGAAATATAATTTCATTTTAAATCTAAACATAATAGTAAGTATAATACAATAAACTTACTTTCAACCCGTCTCGTCTTCTATAAAATAAAAAATATGTCTATATTTACCTAGAATATTCAATGCACGGACTACGGATATGTTCCGCTGAAAGAATTTTATATTACGCAAAGACTTATAGTTTACCAAGAGCGCTCACCCAACTGAGAGGATTTTCACTGCTTGTGTTTTAATTAAACTTACTTTTTTCTTCATGAGTAAGGACGCGACATCGTGATTTAAGATTTCGTGATGAAAAAATAAGGATTCGATAATTTCAAATTATTTAGAGAATAGAATCAAAAAAAATAATGTTCTTTTCTGATTTAGGACCTACCTAATATACTTTACAAAAATGTTGAAATATTTATTTAAAATTTATTAGATGTGGTTCTAGCCTCAAGACAGTAACAATAATTGACGACGATTTAGCGCAGTTGTTAAGAGCTTGAGCTGCTCCGCCCACTGTGTCTAATAGTCGCGGGTTCGATTCCCGCACGGGACAAATCTTTGTGTGATCCACAATTATTTCTTCCGGTCTGGGTATTTGTTTGTGAATTTTCATGTTTGTAAACGCACCCACGTCACAGGAATAAATCCTAGTGTGGGGCTACGTTTTTATAAAGAAAAAAAAGAAAAGAATAATTGTTGATGCTTATTAATTATTAGGAAAAGTTTGTTTCAAAATAATAAGTCCAAGTACGGTAATTACTACATCTCCGACGCTAAGAATATGTAGGAATTATTTACATAATTATTTATACCGCAAAATATCTCTTTATAGTAAATATGTTTTTATAGTAGGCTTCTTTTATTTTAAAAAAGTCTCGTGATTAATGTACAATCCATCAGTCAACAGTCTTGCAAAATTTAAATAAAACATAATTTAAAATTTTAAGAAAATATTAAAAAGTATCACACGTCCTGTTTAGCTTAGCGTCTAGATTAAAAAAATACATGTACCTATATATATTTACATGCAACCCTTCAAGAAATTTTATATTTTAATATTTTTTGTTCTCGTTCTTTGTTCATTTTCTTTTTTGCTGTGGTTGCCTATAAATATGACAACAATTAGTTTAAGTTTTTATTTAATTAAGTTTTCGAATGTTATTATTGTATGTCATGTTAGTGATCCTAAATAAATAAAATAAAATAAAATAAATATTAATGTTGCCACCTGAATGCCATCTAAATAGACAGGTACTAAAATACATTTTAATTTAAACAAAACATTCCCTTATTTTTTGAAGCAGAACATGTTGCCTCTGTTTTAAAGAAGTTGGTTGATACTCTATGCAAAATAATATAGTTGTTAATCTAAACTAAATCTAAACTTAGATATACATGAATGAAAGCAGATTTTAATTAAAACAAGACTCACTTGTTTTAAGTCGAAGATGTCGTAGGTTGCCTCCACTACAAAAAAGTCGGTTGATACTCTACAACAAATAAAAAGTGTTATCTCAATGTGGACTTTCATAGACAGGTATTAAGACAGATTTTAATTTGAACAACACATCCTGTTCAAAGTAGAACTTGTAATAGGTTGCCTTTCCTACAAAGAGTCGTTTGATACTTACACAAAATTATGCTGTCTAAATCTGGTATTAAACAGATAGGTATAAAAACAGATTTTTAACTAAAAAAATACCTTATCTAGTCACTTGTGTCGGTTTAAGGGAAGCTCTGAGTGAAAAAGTTTTAAGTTAAACGGTCCCGCATTCAATGTCTCCGATTTCGTGATGGAACAAAAGTAATGTATTAACTGAACTCTATTTTCTGAATTGTGATTACATTTAGTTGAACGATAGCGTCAGATATTTCTGAAGTTTAAGCGTAATTTTACTGACTAAATTTATTTTGGAAAATAATAGTTTTTCTAAAATTAAGTTCAGTGAATGTGGCGTAAACTAATCTATTGTATATCTATACTTAATAATATACTAACACAGACAGATAAATCTGTTTTTTTTGTTTTTAATAAGTTGTTTACTTGTTTATAAAAATGAAATTTAAAATATGCACAACGGCGCTTCAGTTTTCTGGATGGCCATTTCAATGCTGGTAACGGGGAAAGGTGGATCTTTGTTTTCATAGTCGTCCGCATGGTGGCGGAACATGAAGGAAATCTTGAAATAACACTGGGGTCTCGCCTAGTACACTAATCTTCCTTGATATGCGAGTATACGCACAATAGCTAGAGATTAAGTCACATGGAATGCAGTGAGGTTAGCCGCTCCGCGATACGTCCGACCGCTCGGCCCGTTGCTAATCGAATAACAACGTAACGCCGTCCGTCATCTTACATCTACTATCTGTCATCTGTGATTCGTCATCTGACAGATGTCAACTGTCATCGCTTCACAACTAAATACACTCGAGCAATCATAGAGTACGTCTATGACAAGATTACAAGGTTGCTAAAATGAAAATAACTGCTCGCCATTCCAGTAACTGTGATTTTCAAATAATAGAATACTACATACATATATTACAGGAGTAACACTGAAACATAAAGTTTTTTGCCCTTTATTCTCAGAGAAATTACCTTTTGAAATGTAGGTAGAGCCTGTGAGACTCTCTTGATGATACTTATAAAAAATAAATATTTATAAATGTCTTCTCGAAATATGACACCGTTGTTAAATAAAACACTCTTCTTAAACCTACGTACTTCCTTTAGAGTTTTTGAATGTTTAATTATAAAAGTCCCTAATTAGAAGGTCTGAAACGTTCACGGAAACGAAATAAATGAAAAAAATGTTAGAAACGCCTAATTTTGTTTTTTTTTAATAATTAAAGAAATGAAGCTTTGGATTAGTAAGTAAAAAAAAATAAAAAACCGTCACGCTCATATTTTCTAACCGGGGGTGGCAAAGGTGGCTTTCCGGCGACGATGTTAGGTTTCTACTTACTCCAACTGCGCAGATCCAGTCCAGCAATGTCGCTTGTCAAATCTGGAGACATCTGTGACCTGTTTCTTGTCGATGTATCGCTTTTTTTCAAGAACAAAAGCCGCAGAGTGTATACCTGTGTTGCATAACATAATGTTAATCAATATACGGACCCTCTTTGGGCGACCGACTAAATAGATGTGATCGCGGGAAAATGTCCCCTAATGAATACGAGGCTTTATGAAATACCTTATTGACCTGACTCATTACAAGCCTTTATTTAACTTGCAATGTTCGTAAGTCTGTCTTTCCGGCTCAAATCTTGTGGTTCATTTTTTAAGGACTTGTGTGTATCCGATTGAGCTAAATATTGGCATACGTATGTAAGTCCGATGACAATGTGGTCGAAAGGTGATCATAGGAACATGTAAAATTTACAACGTAACGCTCTCGTGTTTAGGCTTTTTAGATTGGTGTTGACAAGTACTACTCACTCACACTCAGATGGTGTTCAGGGTCTGTTGATGAAGCCGAAAGGTGGCCAATGGAACCAAACAACTACTCAATATAACGCTGCCGTGTTTGGGCTCGTTAAATTTGTTTTATTAAGTATTTTAGGCCGGGATGGTGTCCAGGGTCTGATGATGGAACCAGAATGAAGCCATAAGAATACCTCAAATAAAAAAGATGTTTTGCTATAAAAGCTTGTTTTTAAAAAGTTCTTTTTAAATTAAAATTATTACAGAAGAAAGTTTTTTAAGTTTACACTCTGTGATTTTTGTTCCTCAAAAAAACCTACGCGGCGACAAGGAAAAAACCACAGCATGTCACCATGCTTGTCGGATGAGTCTGACATCACCAGCGGCACTATAGCGGGACATTTGTCTTCTTATGAATACGTAGCCTAAAATTCTCTAAAAATAAAGAGGGATTAGCACAAAGTTTTGACGTTAGCGTGATACTAGCTAGTTGATATGGCATTCTTGTCATACTAAAATTTATTAAAGGTTTCGTCACATAGCCGACTCATCGCGACTCAGGCTCGACGGTGGTGCAACCTGAGGAGTTGTAATGTGCTGAAATGTACGGGAGACGCCACACGGCGCAGTCACGCTCGGCGCGACGGTAGACGTCTTGACACGTCACGCCCGACGCGCTTACAAACGAATTATGCCGAGAGCGAGACGCCAATACGCGTGCGAGCAGAACGCTAGTGTTGCGTGGCCGCTTGACCGGCGTGACGTCGCGCCTGCAGTGTGACGCGCGCGCAGCATTGCCGACCGCTGGCCGAGCGTCAGCCAAATGCATCCGTCGGCTGTTTGACTAAACGTTAACTGAAACTGTTAAAGGTCTTGTCAAAAAGCTGATGAAGCGCGACGCTAGCTCGGCCGGCGGTAGGCAGAGGGGTGCGTATGTCACACTGCGGGAGAGAAGTCGCGCGGGCCGGGCGGCCACCCTGTAGCTGTCAACGTTTTAAATTCAAATAACACTAGCGTCACGCTCGCACGCGTATTGGCGTCTCGCTCCCGCAATCTTTTTTTGTAATTCCGTCGGGCGCGGCGGCGATGGATCGCGATTGCCGTCGAGCGTGGCGGAACTTTGTGGCGTTTCCCGTACATTTCAGCACATTTTAACTCCCCAAGTCGTGCTAACGTGGTGCCCCCGTCGCGCTGCATCGGCAACGTGGCGAAATCTTATATAAACATGAACGCGATAGCACGCTTACTCGCTAGCGTGACCCTATCGCCAATCTTTTCGTGCTAAGCCCTCTGAAGCATATAACAAAGGCAGGTTGCCACCTCAAACATTGTTCATTCAATGATTTCGAAAGTTGCAATAAACCGCTTCACGTAAAACCCAGGTATCATTTAACTAAACTTTTTCATTCAGAACTTTCATTCGGAACGAACCCGTTTACTTAGGTGGTCGTTTTAATTAAAAATCTGTTTTAATATGACTTTATGATTATTTTGCTAAAAATTGCTTAATCGTGGAAAGAGTGGAGATATTATTGTATTAGTAAACTTTTCCTCGTTGGTCTAGTGGTGTATAGGAATCAGGAGGTCCTGGGTTTGAATTGAAAGTCGCATAGGGTGTTGTTAGCATGTTTCTATTGCAAAGTGCTCACTCGCTGTACGAAGTGTGGAATTGTGCATTGTAATGGTAATAGTCGCTTTTCTTTAACATTAGAACCTAACATAATTGGTGTAATGAGTGTACTTAATACACCTATTCTACTTACGCTTGGGGAATCGAATGACCTCCAACCAGATAAAATATTTATACTAGGCACCTAACAATCCCAGACTAAATTCAGAAATGTAAATTCGAATAAATAAATGCTCGTTGGTCTAGTGGCAAAGCGCATAGCTTTGTGATCACGAGGTCCTGGGTTCATACCCTGGGTCGGACAAATGTAGTTTTTCTAATGAAAACTTCCCAGTATGAGTCCGGAGTCTGGAATTGTATTGGGGAATATAGGCGCTTGGGGAATATAGGCGTGGCAGTGTTACAACCTGTTTTTGCTTGACTGCTCCAAAAGAAGGGTAGTGACTTTGTAAACGCCATAGGTGTTACAGCAGTATCACTTAAAAAGAGAGATACAAAACCCTCAACTATTGCCTCACTAGACATATAGCCACATGCTGTTGTCTCTCTTCCACCTAAAAACATCCAGTACAACAAAACAAGACGCACTTATATGTCATTCTAGCCTATACAAACAAAAAGCAATAAACATCAAAGTATTCCCCACCATGGTCCAATTAAAAAATGATTACTAATGATTTCACATTTCATCTAACCTCCAAATTACGACACGCTCGAACTTTGAAAAAGTGTTTAAATACTCAAAACTCCTTGGACCCTTGGGGCTTTATGGCAGTTCCAAACTCTGAACTTATTTACCCTGTTAATTAATTTAGGGAAGTGAATATATTATACAGCATAGTAAGACAGCGAGTGGGTATGAAAGATAGTATCGGTTTAAAGATGAGAAAGGGCATGCTCCGTTGGTTCGGGCATATAGAAAGAATGCCAGAGGAAAGAATGACAAAACAGATATACAATGTGAAAGTGGAAGGATGCAGGTACCGGGGAAGACCTAGACTATCTTACCACGACCAAATAAACCGAGTCTTATCTGATGGAAAAGTCAAGAGTCTCCGTAACCGGCGAGCGTGTATGAGACGAACTATGAGAGTCGAGGAAGCCAGAGAGGTATGTAAGGAAAGAACCTGTTGGAACTCTGTACTCTCTGCCTACCCCGCAAGGGATCTGGCGTGAGGTTATAGATAGAATATATTAAAAGCCTAAAGAATATTAATGTTCGGAGTTAAAGATGAAGTAATGTTATTATTTTGGGAATGCTATGCTTTCTTACTGGTTTTATTGGTTTAACAAATTGGCTATTGGGATATCATTTAGGAAGGTGGGGGGGGGATTAATATTATTTATCATGGTTTATGTAAAAAAAAACAACGTCAGTGGGGGATTTTAAGTTAATTGATTATTTAAATTAGTAACAAGTAATGGTACTTGGTACTTCGTTTTTCTTTCCTTTTTGTTAGTGGTCAACTTGCTGCAGCCAGACTTATTGTTGCTGTAAAGAGGCTTCCAATAACCTAGCATAAGTGCAACCTGGTATTACGAGTTAAAACTAATGACAACAGATAACACCGGGTTGACATACTCCAACTTCCGAAAACATGGTCCTGTGTTTTTGATAGCGTCAATCTGAACTGATTGTGGTAGCCAAATTAGACTATTCTCGTTCAGTATTAGTTCGATATACCTATGTGGTACCTTCTTGTATACTCATTTAATTTTAATCTACTTTCAGAGTTGTCTTATATACAATCATCCGTCTCAAACATTCACAAATCTATTCCAAGTCACGATCTATTTGACCTAACTCAAAACAAGAACGAATAGGGATATTCAATTCAAATAAAAATGCCAAGAAAATCTGAACTATTTATATGATCGAGTTTACTCAGCAGGAAGTCAGTGCAGTGATAGAAACGCGAAGTCACGGAATTCAATTCTTGACCTAGTTTCTAGTTGCAAACTCGTCCAGCGCTCAATGCAAACTGTCAAAACAATAATAAATGAATATAAAGGTATGTTTATAGATTCTCCTAACTGTAAAATTATGTATTTTCAATTGGGCAATGAAATTTTGCACTTATATAGCACTTAGCCTTTAGCTACATCATCTACCTATTTTTACAAGCTTCCGCTTGAGCTGAAATTTGGCATACGTATGTAAAGTTGGTGACAATGCAATAATATGGAGTTGGTCTGATGACGGAGTCAGAAGGTGGCTATAGGAACATGTGAAATATGCAACCTAACCTCCTTGTGTTTAGGCTTATTAGATTGTTATTGACAAGTGCTGTAAAACCAGATTGTGTTCAGGGTCTAATGTATGTATGATGCCGAAGGCTGGGCAGTGGAACTAATTAGACAATGTAACCCCGCCGTGTTTGGGCCCGCTGGATTTTTCTTGACGAGTACTTTAGAACCGGATGGTATCCAAGGTCTGATGATAGAGCCGGAAGAAAGCTATAGGAACCTACAAAAGGAACTCCAAAAAAGCTTGTGTTTAAGAAGGTCTTTTTAAATCAAAATTATTGTTTTTAACGATTGTGGCATGCTTCTCCTGCCGTGTTCAAGTGGCGAAAATTGCCTTCCACGAATGTGGTACGAGGCATGCCTTTTAAGTTTTGTCGTTTGAAGTTAAAAACACAACTAGAACCTTATAGTACTTTTTATTGTTTTTCAAAGTATTCACCACGTAGCTTAATACACTTTGCCATTCGCTCAAACCATTTATTCCACTCTAAAGTGGGGGTGTTCAAAATGGCTGACTTGAAAGCGTCGACTGCTTCTTCACCGGACTGGAACCTATGACTTCGAAGACTTTTCTTAATTTTAGGAAATGTTAAGAAATCGTTAGGGCTTAGGTCAGGACTGTATGGAGGATGGTCAAGAATTTCTACTTTTTCCTGCTTCAAATACTCAATCGTTTGACGAGCGCTGTGTGAGCTTGCGTTGTCGTGGTGCAGGATTCGGCGATGACTTGTGGTAAACAAACTGTGGTATACCACTCTGCGTTAACCGTTCTACGATCTTCAAGTGCAATAGTCGCAACATGGCCGGTTTTTCCAACGAACGTGGCCACCATCTTCTTTGAAGTGCTTCGAGAACGAACAACTTTAGTCGGCTTTGGCTCGTCTTGAAAGACCCAGATTGTAATTGTTGTTTGGATTCAGGATCGTAGGCATAGTTCCAAGATTCGTCACCACAGAGTTTTCTTACACCATCTGACGCGGGCCGCCTTGTGATCGTCGGAAAGCAGATGCGGTATCCAACGGCAAACTAGCTTTCTCACACCAAACGCTTCATGCAAGATCTTCTGAATGGTTGTCCCTGAGATGCCTAATAGAGCCTCTATCTCTCGATACGTCACATGACGATCTTCGAGAATTAGTTGCACTCACAGCAATGATTTTATCTTCAGTGAAGGCGGATTTTGGACGTCCTTCGCGAGATTTGTCACTAACACTAGTATGTCCACGCTGGAATTCTAAATACCAGCGTTCGACAGTCCGCAGACATGGGGCTTTATCACTGAACACAGATGTTAGCTCTTCAAAACACTGAAGCTGTGTCAGGCCTCTTCTAAAGTTGTAGAAAATTATTGCACGAACATTTTCCTTAGAAAGATTCATTTTCGTACGTAACCTGACAGATCCCAATCGACGCTGTGACTAAACAATAGCATTAATCCTAATACTTTCAACTGTTTTGAGATTCAAAATTTTAACACATTCGAATATAGAACAGTTTCATATTCAAAATTGCCGGGAAATATGGAAACGACAGAACTTAAAAGGCATGCCTCGTATACCTCTAGTAGACGTGGCATATGTAAGTGGTAAAACTTGGCCAAGATTTGTTCAGGATTAGGATATGTGGACTAATAGGTAGGAAGGTTATACCCTGGAATAGGTGGACGTAATGAGCTGAAAGTGATGTAGTTGAAATCGTTTAATTTTATTAATTTTTTACACCGTCACGGCTATATTCCCCAAGCGGGAGTGGCAGAGGTGTACTGAGTACACCCACGTTTCGCCGACGATGTTAGGTCCCATTTAATAGGGAGCGAGCCTCTTGCCATATACCGGGCACAATTCCAGGCTCCGGACTCGTACTGGAAAGTTTGCGTGAGAAAAACTACACTTGTCCGACCTAGGATTTGAACCCAGGACCTCGTGATCACACAGCGATGCGCTTTGCCACTAGACCAACGAAAATTTTAGTAATGCTAGATTTATATATATATATATATATATATATATATTAGTGGCCATATGGATGTTAGTACATGTACGTGAACGAGTCTATGGTCGTGCATGCGTCTCATATGCATGCATGCAGGATTGGTTTGTGTCTGTGCCTGAAAATGCCTGTACATATTTGAGTAGTTAGTCTGGAGCCTAGGGCGGCAAATTTGGCTCAAAAATTTTAGTGAAATGAAAAATATTTGATAACGTTTATCGAATGTACATTATTTCGTGTATACTGTTTTCATATTGTGTAAGTAATTTTAGGGCATACCTTACCCCATCGTATAAATAGTACATGATTGAGATTTTCTTAGCTCAAAAATATACCCAAGGTCTATATCTTGTGTAAACTTCACTAAATCGTGAGTAAATAATCTAGAAACTGACACAACAATCCCTTAGTTCAAATCATACTAATAACGGAAAAAAGCTAATGTAATGATGACGATAGAGCATAAACATAAGAGTGCAATTATATTGAATAAGAAAATGTTTTTTTTTTTTTTTTTTGAGTTTAAAAAACGTAGCCCCACACTAGGATTTATTCCTGTGTCGTGGGTGCGTTTACAAACATGAAAATTTACAAACAAATACCCAGACCATACCCAGTGCGGGAATCGAACCCGCGACTATTCGACACAGTGGGCGGAGCAGCTCAAGCTCTTAACCACTGCGCTAAATCGTCCGTGAACTAAGGTAGGATTTGGGATTTGTGAACTAAGGTATTAAATTGCAGTGGTTAGTAGGGGCGGCAAAACTTGAATAGCCTACTGGCGGCAAATGTGTAAATCCGCCACTGTATATAAGTCATTTCAATGCAAACCGAAATAACCACCTTAAAACATTTCCTTAAAAACGTAAATAAATCACTTAATACAATACAAGAACCCTATCGCACATTACTATTCTAAGGCCAAATACTAACTCGATCCTGCCTTCCCCTTTTATTTTGTCCCAACATTCTATTAAACGTGTACTCCAAACACATTTGCCTTTTGCGCGAAGGAAATTGGTTCTTCGGCTTATCTTCTGAGAAAAACCTATTTTGTACAGCACTCTGGTTTATGCCTGTAAGTAATTTAATGTAAGTTTGAAGAGGGCCCCGCCTTGACAGAATAAGTCTCGAATTGGATTTTATAAATCAGAACTGAGTGAGTTGGCGATCTTCTTTAGTATTTTACATTTCAATGGAATTACTTTTTTAGAATTATGATTTTTACTTTTTTATTATTTTTTAATTAGTGTATATTTGAGATTTTTTGTTTTTGACTTTCGTTGGCTAGATTCTAGGTCGGACAAATGAAGTTTGTCTAACGAAAACTTTCCAGTAAAAGTCCGGAGTCTGGAGTTGTGCCCTGTATATGGCAATTCGTTCGCCCCTATTACATAGGACTAACATCGTCGGCGATAAGTAGGTGTAATCAGTCTACCTCTGCCACCCCTGGCTGGGAAAGATAGGTGCGATGGTGTATTGGCTACATTCCAATTTAAATTAAAACCTATAATTCTAAAACCGTATCTTTTTGGCAAAATATCTTGTAGTTTTTATTTTTCGATGTTTTCGCAAAAATATTTTGTTTATTATTAAATAATTTTAATACCACCATTGCTCTATTATTTTGAGGTATAAAGGGCAATAATAATGAAATTCATTATTTCACATAAAAATGGGAAGTTACAATATACCATACCAGGCATATAAAAAGCAAAATAAATGATTTTGATGTCGGTGCCTTGGTAACCGACTGGCACCGACTTCCAAAACAATTTTTTGCTTTTTAATTATGTTAGTTGGTTATTCTTTGAACTCGGTTCCCCCTTTTTAAAAGTTTTTTATAATTTAAAAAATTTGTCGCTACATACGGTACATGGTGTGTGCATACATTTCACAAAAATAGGCATAAATAAAAAAGACACTGCCAAATGCGATAAAACCCTACAAAATATTTTAGTTGAAAACATTAATACGGTAGATATTAATCCTTTTGAACCCACTCGCGATGTATTTTATTAAAGTTTTTCTCACAAAATGTGCCATTAACGGAATTTTTTTTCATTGGATCGAAGTTTAATACATGTTTCATTATAATACAAAAAATATTTCATTTAATATTGTATACTAGTATTGGTGCGTTAAAAATGGATAGGTACTAACTTAATAGTTTTTTGTTTGCTGGATAGTTCAAATGTCTGGGACATGATTTTGACTAAAGTAGATTTAAAAAACCGTAATAACTAAACAAACTAGCAACGACGAACTAGAACCGTAGACACTAGAAAACATTCCTAAATTAGGTGCGCTTACAAATATGATATTCACATACACAAACATCCAGATCGACCACGGACCACGAAGAGTTCTCCCATGCGGGAATCGAACCCGTTAGTGCTCGATCCTTTGTATTAGTATTTGTGTAGTATTTTTGTATACGTATTTGTCTGTAGATCACAAAATCTACATATTTTGTATTTTTTTTCAGTTCAAGAGATCTAAACCGCCCATCTTTATTCAGCAGTGCCAAAGTGGCCTGAAGATTTTCAGTATCCTCATAGGAAATCAAACAACTTTGACACTTTCGAAATAAAAAGGAATAAACCCCGTTACGCTTATATTCCTTGTATTGGGGTGGCAGAGGTGAGATGTGTACATCTTGTCGATAATCCCAATATCAAGATCGTATTTGTGCAGGACGCATCCGGTTTTTGGGTGCGATCTTCACCAGGTCACACCGGCCCACCTTCTATACAACAATCACACTGTATTGTCCCACTAGCAAATCCCATTTCACAGAAATCGAGGCGGCAAACAAGATATTCCATCACGCACACCTAATGCGGATCGCTGGAGGCAGGTTTGTCACCTGCTGTTGGAACCTATCAAGGCTTCCAACTTGGCTTAGCAACTACCATATGTAGTGGTAACGGTTTCCAATTTACATGCCTTTTGAAGTAAGAAGATGCTACAATATGAAAATGACCCAAAAGGTCATCCATCTCAGACCGACCGACTCGAACACTGTTTAAACTTGATAATTGCTAAGAAGACCGCGGTTATCATCTATATCACATATCAACCTTTAGACAAAAGATGTTCACTGCAAGATATCTACCATCCATAATTATTATCGTGTTCAGCAACTTTTGATACTAACTGTACGTACGTATATTCTGACGTTGTTTGCACTAATCATTCCTGTATTGTCTCTGAGCACACTTAAGTAATTATAGACCTCACGTACTCCTAACGTGGCACGTTTGAAAATGCGGCTAACTAACGAATCACATTTCCTCAATTCGTGTATTGTGTTAAATAAAACGGAGGTGAACTCGCTGATTTCCTAGCCACAGAATGTGAATAGAAAATCAGCGAGTTTGAACTCGCTTACGTGCTTTATTAAGTCAAGGTCAAAAAATGATATTTTTATAGGCCGAAAGGGAAAGCACTTGTAAACTTACAGATGGAAACAAAACACACAATATCATGCTTGTATTCCCCAAGCGGAGATAGCAGATGCTATATACACCGTGTATATACACCGGCATACTACCGATGATTTTGGGTCCAAATATTATAAGGGGCAAACCTATTGCCATTTATAAATCGGGCACAATCTCAGATTCCGCAACAGTATTGAGAAATTTACAATAGAAAACAATATTTTATCCGACCTAGAATTCGAACATAAGAATTAGGTACCACTAGACCAATAACGTGGCAGTTTTAGAGACGACTAGTTGATATAACAGAGAGTACTTGACTATTTGTACATAAACATAAGGTCTTCGCCAGTGTTTAAAGATCTTGGAGCCATATCCCAATCTTTCACGCAGGAAATTAAACAACTTATTCGAGAAAAATCTTAAACCAAAAATAATGTCGACCTTTGATTTTGACCTTTGAGCAAAATATAACTGACTCAAGATGTTGTTATGTTAATCGCTGATACAATAGCCCGACCACGAAACTAGTAATACACTTTACTCTCCTTCTAAATTCACAGCCACCGTTGTGGTGTCTCGCTTACTCGCACGAGTGCGTGATTACAACGAGAACTACGGGGACCACGACAAACTATGCTTCGTCTTAATTGAATAGAAATTTTGTATTATTAATAAAGCGTACTTGGTAAATAATGTCGTGCTATATTAGACATATTTAACTATGTTCCAATTAATAATTGTAGCGAATAATCGCTAGTAGCCTAACCACGAAACTAGCAATATACGTAACTCGTCTTCCATGTTGACAGCTACTATTATAGTGTCTCACTCACTCACACGAGTGCGTGATTACAACGAAAACTATGGGGGCTACGAGAAAAACCCCGTTGTTGGCGTATTTGGGTTTTACTGCATCGTAATTGTATCCAAATTTGGTATTATTACTTAAGCGTACGTGTGTCACCCACAAATATTTGTTTCGGTCTGGGTGTTTATGTATGTAAATTTCAAGTTTGTAAACGCACCCACGACAGTAAGATAATTCTTAGTGTGTGGCTACGTTTTTTACATAAAAAAAGGAAAATTTAACGTAAATATTATTAATGTCAAATCGCTAAAAACACCTAGTTTATTAATATTTGATTAGCTGCCACCCGTGGCTGCGCACGCGTTTATTCTGTGATTTTGTAATATTTTTATAAATTATAGCCTATTTATTTTGATGTAGAAGCTGTAATACTGTAAAGTTTACCAAAATTATGACTGCCTCGTTGGTCTAGTAGCAAAGCGCATCGCTTTGTGATCACAAGGTACTGGGTTCAAATCATAGGTCGGACAAATGTAGTTATCCTAACGAAAACTTCCACTTGAAAGTTATCACATTAGTCCGGAGTCTGGCCTTGTGACCAGTTTATGGCAATAGGCTCGCCCCCTATTACATGGGACCTAGCATCGTCGGCAAAAAGAGGGTGTACTCAGTACACTTATGCCACCCCTGCTTGGGGAATATAGGTGTGATACACCTATATTGATCAAAATTCATGTTGTAGTTTTTGCGTGAAGAAGTAACAAACATACGTGAGTTCATCTTCGCAAACTTTCGCGGTTATAAATTATTAGGACTTATTCATTTTATTTAACCATGATAACAATTTACCAGCTTTGACGTTTGAGGCATTATCGTCATCATCATCTCAGCCTATACTTGTCCACTGCTGAACATAGGCCTCCCCAATCGCTCTCCAGCGCTCTGGCCCGATGCCACCCGAGGAATTATAGCCAATAAAAATTATCTAGTTTTTTTACAAGCTTATATTTAACTCGCAATGTTCGTTTGTCTGTCTGTCTTTCCGGTTCAAATCTTGTGATCCATTTTTTAAGCCCTTGAGGGTATCCGATCGAGCTGAAATTGGGCATTTATGTCAAGTCGGTGACCATGCAATAATATGTTACCATGGAGCTGGTCTGATGCTGGAGTCGGAAGGTGGCCATAGGAATATGTAAACTATGCAATGTAACCCCCTTGTGTTTAGGATTGTTAGATTGGTATTGACAAGTACTATATAACCAGATAGTGTTCAGGGTCTTATGATAAAGCCAAATGGTGGTCCATGGAACCACCCAATTGCTCAATATAACCGAGCCGTGTTTGGGTTCGTTAGATTTGTCTTGATGATTACTTTAGACCCGGATGGTATCTATGATGGAGCCCGAAGGAAGCCATATAAAATCCTCAACTAAATAAGATATTTTCGTTTTGTTTTTGCTATAAAAGCTTGTTTTTAAAAAGGTCTTTTAAAATTAAATACGCAGGTTATAAATATTATAAAAATGTTAAGTTAACCTATATATCATTATCAACAATGCCTGGTGGAAACTAGGTACGAAATATTGTAGGGCTTCGTAAGTCTATTCACTTATACTGGTCTCTGCTACGAGCAAACTTGTTAGCCTTCTGATACAAGATCTATTGGAGACTTTTGCTTTACGTTTTGTTTCGTTTTGTTATGGAGCCGTGTTGTTAGGTTGGCTGTAAGACTGTTAAAAAGAATTTGAAAAGTTTTTTGACTATTTAGTTTCAAAATTAGAGTTTAAACATATTAGGGATTAATATAAGGCACTCGATTCAGAATCAGACTCAGAATATTTTTTATTCATGTAAACCATTGGCTGGACAGAGGGTCTGGAGTCCTATAATACAGGCATTGGCTTAGCTTAGGCTCCAGATCTCCCACAAATTACATTGTAACCTCTAGACTCACCATTTATCTGTACGCAATTTGTAATTTGTAGAGATGAAATCAATTATTATTATTATTTATGAATCGTCAGAAAAGTAACAAAGACTCTACCATCACTTCGGAATGTCATTCCTGTGGAGAAGAAACTCCAGGGTTACTCTATTAAAATATTTTTTTACAAACTTTTTCATCAACATTTTGTTGTGGGATATGCGAGAATAATGTAAGTTGGTCATGAGGTGAGTCTAAGTTAAATAAAGCAAATTATACTATTAACTAGAATGGCTACATGGTTCCCTCATTTACAAAAAAGGACACATAAAAATATAATTATGTTAAATTAATAGAAGAAAGAGAGGGAATGTTAACTAATAACAGTTAAACAGGTTGTCATTATTCAAGTGGATTCCTTAAAAAGTAGTTTCTTTGGAGATTTTGATACAATATTGTTTTTCTTTTCACCCGAGTACGGCAAAGCTAAAAGGATCGGTAATGTTTTTAGCAGTTTATCTATTTTCGTATTTACGCATGTTCTACCGTCTCGCTTAGATCACTCATCCGATTTTGAGGAATAAGTTATCAATCGATTTGGTATTATAGCCCGAGTGACATAAGTTATATTTTATACAAACAAAAACTCTGATTTTTTTTTGTCGACCCTTGGAATTATCCATCAATTAAAAAAAACAGTATTAATCTGATAATGCCCGGGTCGCTATTGCTGTATTTATTTTTTTATAAATGGATCTTATTTCATAAACACACACACACACACACACACACCGTCACGCCTATATTCCCCAAGCGGGGGTGGCAGAGGTGTACTGAGTAAACCCATTTATCGCGACATTGGTACACATATCACACAATTCTGGACTCCGGACTCATTATGGGACATGTCCGTTAGAAAAACTACATTTTTGTTCAACCACAGAGCTGTACTCGTGATCACAAAGCGATGCGCTTTGACACTAGACCAACGAAGCAGTGACTTATTTTATCTACCTATCTACACCATCACGCCAGCTCCCTTGCGGGGTAGGCAGAGAGTACAGAGTTCCTCATTTTATTCTATCGAAAAATAATTCGAATGAGAGTAGAACACCAATGTTCTGTCATACAAAGTGAAACACAACTTAGAACATTTGCAACACACATCCCAGTCCATTACCAGACCGCGAGCAAAAGCTCATTAGAAAACACATATCACATCACACATTACCCGCATAACAACCAATCCGGAACTCCTCAAATCCAACGCGCCCAATATTAATCCAATAGAATCACTGCGTACGCGTGATTAATCCAATTACAACGCGAGAAGAAAGCTCCCAAACTTCATTTTGTTTCCTCAGAATCGAATTGACTCAACGCTCGCGCAATACAGCTGAATGGGTTGTTTGGTTCAGTGAAGCTTGTTACAGCCTAGCGATTTGTCGCTGTCGATTTTTATTCGTTTGTAGAAACAATATTGTCGACTTCATTAGGTTTTATTTTTACTTCTGAAAAAATATTCAATCACAAGAATATTTAGAATCATATAGTGTTATTTTAAAGTAACGTCAGCCAAATAGACGTATGCCACATAAGAAATAAGTCCTGTAACGGGATTACGTTTCCGTACATAAAAGTTACAAACAAAAACCCAGACTGAAAAAAAATGAGGGTCTCACAACAATTCGGGAACTGAACCCGCGACTACTCATTTCAGTGAACAAAGAGCTTCAACTATAACCACGAGTCCAAGCTCTGTCAAAACTGTGGTCAATAAATTTAAAAACCTGTTAGTTGTGGTAAATTAACTATCAATCAACTGAATTAAAATTCTTAATCTATAGAATCAGAATCAGAATCAGATAAAAAGAAATAAAGTTGAGAAACCAAAGAAGTAACTATATATTACTTATCCCATTTTACAATCAAAACGACACATTAATAATACTAACATTCCGTAGTTAAAACACCATCCCACTATTAGGCAGTCCAAGACCGCCACTTACGACTTTACTCAATACTAAAAGAGACTATCCAATCGTCTACGCAAATCAAGCCTTATCTTCAGCATTTCTATACGGGTAAGAAAAATCTTGTCCGCGCCTTGTTTTCCCGGCGATTTCCATTTGCCCCTACATTCGAGCACGGAATTCGGAATCGTGCGCTCGTACAAATGATTTTTTATAGAATTTTAAACATATCTGCTCTAGATCGGGAAGGATTTGATGCTCCGACGTAGATTTTATTTTATTTTAGAACTATGCGGGTGTGTACTTGAAAATTTTGTATTATTTGCGGTTGTTTTATTTATCTCTTTTGTAGATGATGTCAAATCAAATATTTTTTACTTCAGTTCAACAATTGTCGGTAGCCGCAAATCTGCCTCCACTAATTCGTACTGGCTACACGTGGCGAATTTTGACTTAATGTCTCGATTTACGAGAAAAGATCTTTGCCCAGTAGTGCCCAGATCAAATAGTACGTAAAAAACATGGAACCACCTATATTTTAAAGTTATTTTGGTCCCTATTTTTATATTTTAGTCCTAAATATCTATTTAAAGAAAAACTTAAAATATGTACAGTTAAAACAAATATATCCTTAAATTAGTAGCTACAATAAAAAACTGCGAACTGACAATTAAAGATATTTTCTTCTTACACCGTCTCTTGGTCAAATCGAATGGATACGAATATAACTGGACTTTTTTAGCTTGTTTACCGAAGCAAAATTATTTTCCTCATTCTGTGAAGAAGCTTTTTGGGAACAAGGAAATATTGCTTCGTCTGCATATTTTATGGCTTATGGAAACAAAGCGAAAAATGGGCAAGGTGCCGTGTCATTCTTTATATTGTAATTTTAAGTGACTGAATTTGAACCGCAGTAATGGATTATCTCCTTGCATCGGTTTCCTTAGTACTGAGGGTGGTGGTCAAGTTTTCGGAACAGTTTCCTCTGGACGATGTATCGCCATCTATTTCTATCTGCATCTGAGTGTAGAGCATCGTAAACCGCGGTATAAAGACCTGTGCGAATCTGATCCGTCCAGCGTATCCTCCTCATCCTACTTCATGGTCGCTTTCCTTCGATTTCAGTACCCAATTTGCACACTGCCCATTTCGGCGTGATATGTGGGGAGGTTAGTCGTATAAACGCACCACTTGTATTCTACTTCCCTTCCCACACTATTACTGCCCGGCACTCCCTTCGTTGGCGGTTTTTTGAGCGGGAGTTAAGAGAGTGACAAGCTACACCCACTCAGTGTGACGCGCTTAGAAATCTTTTTCGAATTATGGAAAACAGAAATGTTATGGATAAAAATCTAAAGAAAGAGAAAAACCATAAGAAAGCTAGTATAGAAATTGCCTGCTTTTTTTTACCCGTGTATTAATCGGGTAGTTACTCACAGCATGCTTAAATCCTCTAAAGGTAATTACTGCATCACTCTTTTGTAGGGTAAAACGCGACTAAAGGAGTAAAAGTTTTGCTACAGTAAAAGTCTAACCAAGTAATATAAAAATAACATCAGTACGTTGAGAGTCTCAATGGTTCATATTAATTAACAAATTATACCAAAAGACTCACATATTTTCCATAATATTTTCCTGAAGTTGAGAGTTATTTCAAGAAGTTTGTACTTTACCTCGATTTACCTCGGTTAGGCGTCACGAGCAACATTTTTCATATGACGCTGATGGAGTTTTTAAGAAAGCGAAGGAGTTTTTATTTATTATTGTGGGGAAATTTTATATCCAGGTCTTAGATTATATTTAGTTCCCTCGCATGGTAGGAAGCAGGAATGTGAGACCATCTTTGGTCAAAGGTAAACAATTTTGAAGGGCCAGCACTTAGGAAAATCAAATAAAAACGCAACGTTACATCTACAAGCTGTATCGTAAAAAACGCAAGACCTCAGACACCCCGATAAGATATTAGTTTCACAAATTCAATACGAAAATCGAAAAAACTCTGTCTGGCATTGCGTCCGGGTATAATGGCAATAGGTTCACCCCCAATTATAACATCGTTGGTGGAAAGTGAGTGTACAGAGTCCCCTCGCTTCCTACACTTAGGGAATATAGACGTGATAGTGTTTATTATGTTTAGAAAAAAGCGCACTGTCAAATCCAAGACCTTGTAATTGCAACCTACAAAACACCACCAGACCAACGAGGCAGTCAAATTTTATTACATCCATTCATCGAATTAACATAGGTCACGCTCACACGCTCACCGCAAGAAAAATGGCACCACCAAATTGGCAGGCAAAAGTGGACAGAATTAAAAAATTAGGAAGCAAGCTTTGTCTTTTTCATATGAGTAAGGTACAATATGCCTTAAGTTATGTTTATATTATTACAACTCACGTGGATGTGGGGCCGTTTTAGTGTAACTTTTGAACGGGACTGTGTATCTTGTTATGATATGTCGATGTATTAATTATCTTCTGAATACTAAACACCAAGAAAATACACAACAAGCTGAAAACTATTTTCTATTTTTACGACCACAAACACATATAACAAGCACGCACACCCTTTTCAACTTTAAATTTACTTCGTAGGTAGTGTAAAACTTTTGTTTCTCCGCCGCATTCATCAGGGATCCTGGGACCTTATTCGCTACATCTAATAAACACGTAACACAGCGCGTTACAATAACATCGTGAAATGACCGTTTAATGGTTCTCTCGAATACCTGAACACTATAATTTCAGGGAGTTTTCGTAACGCGCCGCGTTTGGTGTAGCGAAAAAGAACCCTATGTCTGCGAATAAAAACTTAGTTTTTCTCTAGGTTCCATTTCTGCAGTTGTTTTTATCGAATATTCGGTTTGTTGTAACACCTCTTGTGTTCGATACGGCAAACTTTTTAATAATATATACTACATTTGTACTTCAAAACTAATTGTAGGTAGTCTCATCCGTATGTCGTCGAGGTATGCGCGGACTGGGCGATTACTAAGTTCTGGGTTGGAATTTTGAGTGAAAAATAGTGTTACTGAGGAATGTCTATCGAAAAATACTAGCTACGAGTGTGGAGTCCGGAACTGCACATTGTTTAATATTGTGATTACACCGTGGGCAATTTAAAGCTCGCTTTCTATTCGAGTCCGACCTTTTAATCGCTACGACCACAATGCGTCAATTGGCGAACGTGATAATCTTGAAATATTTTTTTTTAAGGTAAAATAAGTTATTTTATGTACGTGGACATAGTTATTTAATAAATACGGCGAGTTTACTAAAGCCCCCTTATATATAACAAAATAATAGTATAGAAACTAAACTAAAATGTACCATAAAACTGCATTACCCAATAATAATATTAGCCCTGTTAAGAAACTGTCCCACCGTTGGGCACGGGCCTCCTCTCAAACTTAGCTTAACTAGATTTAGCGCAGTGGTTAAGAGCTTAAGCCGCTCCGCCCACTGTGTCTAATAGTCGCGGGTTCGATTCCCGCACGGGACAAATCTTTGTGTGATCCACAATTATTTGTTCCGGTCTGGGTATTTGTGTATGTGAATTTTCATGTTTGTAAACGCACCTACGATACAGGAATAAATCCTAGTGTAGGGCTACGTTTTACAAAAAAAAAAAAACTGAGGGAGTTTAGGCCATAGTCCACCACGCTGGCCCAGTACGGGTTGTTACGGCAGGTTTCCTCACGATGTTTTCCTTTACCGTTAAAGCAAGTGACAATTAATTTTTAATACGCACAGGCTTTTGAAAAGACAGAGGTGCGTGCTTGGGTTTGAACCCGAGACCTCTAACTTTACAGTTCAACGGTCTAACCAGTAGGCTATCACTACTTACTGCCTATGATAATATACTCCCATAAAATACTCTCACCGTAAATATGCCAAAAACCTGTAACGAAAATGCTTTCAGTAAATTGTCGAAATGGCGTACGGGGCACTAAGGAACAGTTCATACTTGGTCGTAATCGATCAAGTTGATACTTAGTCGTCCCTGTGTAGCACTCATTTGCGAAATAGGATATTGTGGGTAAAGGATTAATGATGAAAAAAAAAATGTTTGTTTTCTTTATTGTAGCCTTTCTAGAACTTCATACATTGTTCTTTTTATACCCCAGGAGTCACATTGTGTACAAAAAAGTAAAGCGTTACTTTTATTACAGAAACTGTGGAGTATTTCACTCTTAGTTTTTATACGAAAGACGTTTCGCGGTAGTCTTTTTTATTGTTTATTTGAAAGTACATTTAGGCCTACATAAATAAAAAAATATTTAGTTTATGGGGTTTAATATTATGGTAAAAAATCGTACTAATGCAAAATTTGAGACACATATAGGTTTTAAAATTGACATGTTTTGCTTATTGACAAATACCATAAAACCCTTTTAATCAAATATGGAAAGCTCTTCTGTTTTTATAGCAATATTAGCTAGTTGTCTATTTGTGGCCTATTTATGAAGGCAAATATTAACCAATATCTATAACTGCTACAGATAATCTGTCCTTAACCAAAATCGGATTCAGTTTTCATACATCGCCCGCTGATCCCAAGTTTTAATTTCCCCTAAAAACACCCCTGACAAAATTATATCATAATAAATTCTATCAGAAAAAGGCTTGGTTCCCTTCCGTGGATAGGTAACAATACGGATGTTTCCTGTGGAAAAAGAAAGGTGGGGCAGCCGGTTCTACGAATATCTTTGTGGTTTGCATTATTCGTTTATTGTTTTCTAAATGTCAGTGAAACAGACAGTTCGGGTCGATTCGGCTCTTTTTTGTCATGTTGGATAAACGTTGAGGGGATTTCCGGATTTTACTCCTTTGTTATTATATTTTAACGCAAGGCTATATAAATATTTTTGTTAGTAGAAATACCTATAATAATTTATAAAAGCAGAGTTATACTTTTTATTTAGGACTAAGCCCGCCACACACTCCCACTACTTTAACTCTTATAAACCAGAATGTTCTTCTTAGATGACGCCAAGGTATGAATTTTGGGGTGCTTGGAGAGCGCTTTAACAGTCTTGGAACCAGTAAAAAAATAGTAAGAAAAGGAATCAGGAGTAGGAATAAACTAAATTCCACCAAGTTTAGACTTCTTAAACTTTGATTTAACAAAACAGTGTTAATTATAACTCTTAGTTCGATACTGCTGATAGATTTAAAGAAAGGTATCATGTATGGTACAAACATACCTTTAACCGATTAAGGATTAAATTCCTTGACATAATGGCATATTTGAATCATTTTCAATGGGTCTAACGAAATTAATATTCAAATCAAATATCTAACCAATTTAGCATGCCTATTTGATTCGGCGCTATAAATGGTCACGGTTAAGTAGCTTTTAATTTTTTCGTCTATATCACCTTTACTTGCCGAGCGAGAGGCTTATTTTAATTTAAACTATTTAATCCTTCTTTGTGACTTGCCTACTACTGTATTTTGTTTCATCATTTCTATTTAAAACTCATGCCGATCTTGTATTATGTAAAGATTACCAATATTAGGTAATCTATTAATAATACCAGTTTGCACTTTAGTAATATAGATTAGGCCACATGCTTTGGAATATAATTTAGTTAATTAAGTTTTAGTCTTTATATTGATTTTGTAGCGGTTGTGTTCTGTTTTGTGTCTGAAATAAATAAATAAATACGGAAATCGTTAGACCTATTTTAGTTCTAGTTATTTTAAATAATATTCTCTGTAAATGACAAGACATAATATAATTTTAGTATGACCACAGAAAAAATTAGCATTAGCGTTAGCAGAATCGACAATACACAACACAGGTCGGTCACAAACCGATCTATAAATTAAACAATTCCAGCCAGCCAATTGCTCACAGCCATTTTAAAATTCGCTCTATATGCTAATAAATAAATTAACTCTACCAAGAATTGAATTCACGTCACCATAATGTCGGTGAAAAACCGAATGAGAATGAAAAAGCAATGATTGGTTGTGGCGCGTCTTACCTTCAATATAATCTCTTATTCCGTATAATCAAACACGGCACGTTACGAAAACTTTTTGAAATGATTGGGTGATGGTATTCTGTTTGCCACGGAAGTACCCACGAAGCAAATAGGAGCGATATAATACAAAGAGGAGATGGCGTAATAAGATGTTCCTATACAAATTCAGTGTGGCACTGCGCGGGGTGGCACATGGCGAGAAGGACGTTCCGCCCAACCCACATTTGCATTCGGCATCTGGCGAAGATTGGTAAAAACTAAATGGTTCGCCCATGTTAATGTTACTTGGAAGTTCAATTGTATTAAGGCATTTTAATATAGAAGTATTCTAAAAACAAAACAAAAAAAAATACAAGTTAATTGTGATTTTGTGTGACCAGAATGTTGATTTAAGTAATTTTTGCATCTTAAAGATACATCACTTCATTTTAAGGGTTTTATTTTTAGTAAAATAGATCATATTAAATAGCTATGCGAACTCGACCGGACATGCGAATTGAGCGAGTAGCGATGACAAACTGAGGTAAGCCCTACCACAATGACGTCAAGGCTTTTGGAAATTCAAAAGGCTCGCTAGCTTAGGACGTCTGTTCTTCATATTTGCTTCGTGAAAGACACATTCAACAATCATTTCACAATGTTACCGTAACGCATCGCGTTTTTTATTTAGTTGGTTATAATGAATATAGGTTTAGATTTCAATGAACGCTTCGACTTTCATAAATAAACTAGACTAGAAGAATTCTTTTGGCAGAAATTGTTTTTTCTGAGAACGTTATTTTTGGATGTTGGTTTCGAGTGGAGTTTTTTTCTGTGAAATTCGAAATTGTTTTTAGCTAAGTGTGAAGGTTGAATTTAGGTTTTATAGTGACTATAATTTAGAAAGTATTTACTTATTTCTTTGATTTTGATTAACAAGACATTCCAATCGTTATCCGAAATAGCAACTTGGTCTGTTTGGTTAAGTATGATGTCTCTCTCCCTTGACTTGTGAGAGAAAGACTTCGCACATCAGTGGGACAATATAAAATGCTGATATTTTTTTCCAAATGGTAAAGCCGAGTGCCCTTTACATGTAAGTTCTTACTTCTTCTTATTCGCTTCACTCTTGACAGGGTGGTCGTGGCCACGATGAGGTTTAATCACCGAAGGCTGGTGTAGCTCGCCTTACGATAACTCTCCACTTAGTTCGATCATTTGAGATTCTGGTGCCCTTGATCAAACCATCTCCCACTATGGACTTAATTTGGTCTGCCCACCGTATTGGTGAACTCCCACGCGGTCTAGTTCCTTCCACTTTCCCCTGCACACCCAGTTGCTCTATGGAGTTGCTTGTTTTTTGATGCCGAGTTCTTGGAGTATGGAGACATTCGTGTGAAATTCGGTTCACTAAATCCGAAGCATTCTCCAGCATCACATCTATGCAACAGCCGTTATTTGAGATTAAAGCACCAAGGTAGGTCTTAATCACATCATGGTTTGCAATTTGTTTTGTTTCCGACGAGTTGTTGTTGGGGCGGTCTACTATCATAATCTTGGTCTTACTCCGATTAATCTTTAATCCAAACAAAAGGCTCACACATTTCATTTTAAGAAGTAGTTTCTCCATATGACGGGCATCATTCCCAAATAAGGTGGTATTATCTGCGTAGCGCAGGTGGCGATTTTATATCCGCCGATCACAACATCATCCATCCAATTTTTAAGAGTTATTCGCATAATAAGTTTGGTATAGATGTTGAAAAAGAGTGGTGATATTATACACCCCTGGCGGACACCTGCACAGGGATGGAAGGAGACTAGAAGTTCTTACTAAATCAATCCTAATAACGAAATTCAACAACGAACTAGTTCATAAAAATTCATAAAAATTATAACGAGGCAATTAAATTTAAAAAACAAAGCATATTAAAAAATAAAACTACAATAATATTTACCCAGTATTTCTGAACCCAAGTCACAACATTATGAAAGGAAAAAATCAGCTAATTTATTTTTCAAATCCACACACATACCGTCACGCCTATATTCTTTAAGCGGGGGTAGCAGAGGTGTAACGAGTGCACTCACTTTTCGCCGACGATATTAGATCCCAGGTAATAGGGAGGGAGTCTATTACCATATACCGGGCATAATTCTAGACTCTGCACTCATACTGTGAAATTTTCGTTAGAAAAACTTCATTAGTTCGATCTAGGATTTGGACCCAGGACCTCGTGATCACCAAGCGATGCGCTTTGCCACTAGACCAACGAGGCAGACAACAATTTTAAATTCAAACTCAAATTATGTTGTACTCGTATATACCCTGCGGAGGCACTTACAAATTGTCAGTTAACATTGTTTTCTCTAATTACTCTTTTTTCTATTCTACCACTGGATCGACACACGGCCTGCACTGTGAAGATCTGGCGATGGTAGTCATCAGCAAATACTTAGGTTACCATCTTTCAGTTGCCTTAAAAAAACTTTTATATCACACTCGCTCGTTATGGCCGCCGGCCGACTGTGCAAAAGGTACGGTATGCGCTTAAATAGATTATTGTGTAGATGGGGAGATAAATAGTGTAATAAAAAAGTACGCACAAACGCTCACACACATTGACAGCTTTTGAATGAATTTTCAAACGTCGAACGCTGGCATCTCGCACCCATAGTGTGTAACTGAGCCCGTTTTATGACTTTTTTTTAGCAATGCTCAGTGTAGATAAATTTTTGCCTAAAGGTATGCGTTTTTTTGGCGCCCCGTTCCCAAAGGGAAAAGGGACGGACGATTTAGTGCAGTGGTTAAGATCTTAAGCCGCTTCGCCTTCGTGTGACCCACAATCATTCGTTTCGGTCTGGGTGTTTGTGTGTGTGAATTTTCATGTTTGTAAACGCACCCACGACACAGGAATCAATCCCAGCCTCACAGCTACGTTTTTATTTAAATAAAAAAATGTCGTTTCATAACTTATTAAACGATATTTTCACGGAATTATCATACCGTACCGCTTCACGATTTAATTGTTCATAGCGAATAAATGCCGAGCTGAAAAATGCGTTGAGACGTAAGCGGGCTCCGTGATTTCTGTTCACACCTTTAATTATTATGACTTACGTAAAGAGGGTAATTCTCTTTTGACAATTGAATCCCCGAGGGATTTGTAAATCCTCCACGGGATCTGTCACATTGTTTTTATGTCGCAGGATTTTGTGTGATATGTAAAAAATGGCGCAAGGTGCGACTGTTGATCTGATTCGGGGTTTGAATCCTAGGTTAGAAAAAACGTTATCAAGGTGTTGGCATGGAAAATTCACTACAGCAGTTCATTATAGCCTATAGCAGCATTCTGGAGTGCTCTAATAATACTTTCGGGTATTGCCCTAATTATATTACATCTTGTAGATATGGCGGTATGAAAAGAAGATAAGAGCAAATACAGAGTTATTGAATATGGCAACACAATAATGTTTGCTTTCATTAAAAAAACTTGATCAGCAGGTAATAAATTAGTTCAAGTTAAAAACGTTAACTTTGCAACTATGGAGATGATCTTATAATTTATTGCCTATTTCTTGCAAGGACTTTGAAAATTGATGTCTATAATGAACATAATCTCAACTTTTATAAAATTGTAATAACTCAATTACACCAAAACAGCAAAGATAATGAAATTTTAATTAGTCTTTTTCACGAACTATGGGTACGGTGACGTTTGATCAAATTCCATTTCCCTTAAATTCAATTAAAATTAGGGAACCCAAAAAATAAACAAGAATATATCAAAAATCTGCTTTAATTTGCATTAAAATCATATACTGTTTATAATTTGCGACATTATTAAAAAAACCTTAAAACTTCATAAAACTCTATTACTCAATTATGTAAACTGGAATGTTTCGCGTTTTAGGAACTGACACAATGAAATCGTTATAATCGATAAATTGTTATTTTATTCGTTAAGAAATAGGTAATCAATTTTGTATATAAAAAATGAGAGAAACGACCATGAGTACACTAATACTCATGGTCAAGAAATTAATAAAAAATCGTGAATGCGCCATTTTGACATATTAAAATAGACAGATTCATAGACTTTTAAATAATAATTTATGTAAGCGACGAATTAAGCAATTTGTCCGACGATTTTTCAGACCAATCGCTTGATTCGTAAATAAAGAATGAAAGTCTTGTATTTTGTTTTCTTTATGTTCCTAAATTATTGTTAATAAGATCGATTCTTCGCTATAAATTATCTCGATACTATTTCCAATGGATTCCATTTTATTATGACTACATTTCTAGGAACGTCAAATCCAAACGTCATCTTATCCATGTCTCGTGAAAAAAATTACCTATCTACATCTACACTGATATAATAATAAAAATCTTTTATAAAAAAAGGTAAACCGACTTCAAAAAGCAAAAAAATAAATATTTGAAGTCGGTGCTGGTTGGTGCAGTCGGTTACTTGGCACCGACTTCAAATATTTATTTTTTTGCTTTTTGAAGTCGGTTTACCTTTTTTTATAAAAGATTTTTATTTTACAATTTTAAGTGACCAGTGAATTCTATAGTAGGGTACCTATAGGATTGACGTAATACCCATAATATCGCAATTTACACATGCCTATTGTTTGTCGTTAAGGAGTTCCCTGGTGTATCTTCTAAGTCCAAGGTCCAATGTCAATAAAATTAATATGGGACCACCTTGGAGATATACTGAACCCAATGCAAAAAAAAAAATATCAAAATCGGTCCACAATTGACGGAAATATCGCTGAACATACATAAAAAAAAAAGCATACATACAACCGAACATAGAACCTCCTCCTTTTTGAAGTCGGTTAAAAAGGAAAGATTTGTATTTTTGTAGGTTTGTAAAGAATAAACTCAAAAACTACAGGACCGATTTTAATGATTCTTTCACCATTAGAAAGCTACATTATTCAAGGTAACATAGGCTATAAAACATAGACCCAGTAGATGGCGCTGTTGTCAACCGGGTACGAAGTCGCGGGAAACTAGGGATGCTAGTGAGATATAAATACTAATTTGATTAGATGTTGCGTAGTGGTAACAAATAAGCTTGATTGGATTCATCACTTGCTCATCTCCGAAATCTTAGGTCTTACTTTATATCGTGCTCTGTGTGCCCCACCGCCGGTACGCAGCAAGACATGATGGCTGCCTCCGACAATGCAGTCGAAGTGGCCGCGTTCTCGTCTGTTTAAATATAATTTGACGGACGGCTTGTTCCATTGGTAAAGAGCTTAAGTCGCTTCGCCTACTGGATCGAGTAGTCGTGATTTCGATTCTCGCACGGGACAATTTTTTTTGTGACCCAGAAATATTTGTTTCGGTCTGGGTGTTTGTGCATGTGAATTTCTATTTGTAAACGCACCCACGACACACGAATAATTAGTGTGAGGCTACTTTATAAAAATGCAGCATGTCAATTGTGAAAACCATAAGAAGAATAAAGATATTGACCTATGACAAAAGAGGCAGCGGAAAGTAGAAGTGAAAGTAGAAAGATGTAGGTACCGGAAGAGATCTAGACTATGTTACCCTAAACAAATAATCCGTGTCTTATTTGAAGGGCAAGTCAAGAGTTTCCGTAACCGGCGAGCGTGTATGCGACGAACTATGAGAGTGGAGGAAATGAAAGACGTCTAAGAACTTGTTGGAACTCTATACTTTCTGCCTATCCCGCAAGGAATAGGATATACAAAATAGACTCCCAAGTTTTCTTTAAATATTTTATTATATACCTCTGTAAGAAGGAAACATCACAGCTAAAATCCATTTGCAATTTATAAAACAATAATTGTGTTCGACTGGCATATTGAAGAGATTCCTGGTTTTATAATATTTTTTTGAACAATTCTTCAAATACATGTTTTCCTTGTCTTGGGCTCTTTGTAACGCTTTCTTGGAAATTCTTTATTTTTGGTAACCACCTTTTTACATATTATAAGTAAAAGGGTTAATCTCATTTCATCAGATATTATGATTTTACCTTTAATAAAACTGTTTTGATGTTTTGCCATCTCGGAGCTGGATCTTAAATGTTTTATTTTAAGAAAAAGCTTTTAGTGGTAGCTACTAATTATGAGTACATTTGGATGGTGTTCGACAGGAACATCGTTGTATGTTAAAAAATAAAGATTTTAATTTTATATGGTAAAAATTGGCATATTTTCTTATTTCTTCAGCAGCCGAAAGATATTCAACTATCTAAAAATTACTACGAAGTCTGGATTTTTTAAAATAATTCTATTAAATTATGTTCGTAAAAATGTGCTTTTAATAGTACAGCGACCTAATAAAAAATACAGATTTCTAATGGTCGAAAGTTATAATTTGAATTATATTATTACTATTACAGCACAAATATTATTTCACAGAGAAACTGTGAAATATACAACTCAAAAATACTATTTGCGCACGGCAAATAACACTCAGTTTCAACTTGTTGTTTACTTTAACATTCCAAAACTCCAACCTAAATCACATCAAAAACTAAGTCTCCTTCAAAAGTCGAAGTTCGCTCACAATGAAAACCGTTGAGTCATCAGGAAAAAACTTAAGGATTCTTGACGAGAATTTTCATCCAATAAAAGTTCCTGTGCAATTTTACTTAAAAGTTAAAAAAATTCAACTCTTTAGGACCGTTTGCGTTTAAGACTTCCTTCGAGGGAATGCATGAAAACTGTTTTTTTCGGCATTAATCTCTTTGTGCCGGAATGAAAGGTTTAATCTAATTTTTAAGCGGATTTTAGGATAGCGTCTTAAAGACACTGGCCGAGTAAGGAGATATCTTTTCCTGAATTCCGAACTTTTCCAATTCTGAAAACTAAGTTCTGTGAATCACTAATTTTGATGTAACTATAGTAATGTAACAATGTATGATGCACTGTATAACTATGCCTCACTTCAATAGATGGCATTAAATATAGATGTCGATTGATCATACTAATCTGAAATGCATATAAAGAGGTTTCACGGATTCTATGGATTTATCTGTATTGGATAAAATATCTACAAGGCTTAGCATAGCGCTAGATTCATAAAAAGATTTTTATATTTACCCATATAAATAAGAAGTATTGTTTATGTAGGTATCCTCTTTTTCTGTAGTATCTATTGTATAGTATAATTTCTGAGTCACTCTCTAATTACTTAACAAAATTATGGATCTTAAGAGATATTCAGTAATATAATATTTAAGTTATTCATCAGCAAAGCTTCGCAATTTTTAAATAAGTGTTATTGCTAATAGGAGAAAAACCTATCAGCTTTTCTATATAGAATTATTTCCAGCAATTTTTATGGAATGGAGTTAACTATCTTGACTTTCAAAAGGTGCAACCTTTTGAAAGTCAAGAATTATTCAATCAATCTAGTAGTTTTAACTTTCTTTCGAAAGATTTACTTTATGCATTAAATCTATATATTAAGGGTATTACGTCAATCCTATAGGTACCCTGCCATAGAACTAACCGGAATATTAACCGACTTCAATAAAGGAGGAGGTCGACAATTCGTCTATGTTTTTTTATAACATCTTTATTTATGAACTGATTTTGATAATTCTTTTTGCGTTGGGTTTAGTATAGTTTTGAGGTGATCCCATTTTAATGAAATCGGTATTGAACTTTGGACTTTGAAGATACCCCAGAGGACTCCTTAACGGCGAACAGCACGAATGCATAAATTCCGTTATTATGGTTATTATATCAATCCTGTGGGTACCTTGCAGTACAACTCAGGAAAATAATATAATATAGGTATATAAATATTAGTAAATAATTCACATGTCACTTAAAATTGCAAGATAAAAAACTTTTTTTAAAAAAAAACTGACTTTTAAAAGCATGAAATAAATATTTGGAGTCGGTGCCGAGTAACCGACGGCACTAACCGGTACTGACTTCAAATATTTATTTCTTGCTTTTTGAAGTCGGTTTTATTTTTAAAGCCTTTTTAATTTATTTCTTTCCACTAATCTGTAACTTAATAACGCCCAAAATGCTATAGGAAGATCAATTTCAACAAAAGCTGAATGTTACTTCCGTCAGATGTATTAATCATGTAACCCATCAATATTGATATTTCTTGGAAAAATTTCCCTATTATCGATATGATTGAAAATTCTAACTATCTGTATCATCACACGAGATCCCTTGTAGGGTAGGCAGAGAGTGCAGGGTTTCAAAAGGTTCTTTAATCATACGTTTGTAACGTGTCATTATTGAAAATTGAAGTATGAAATGAAAACGAAAAGACTGCAGCTCATTATTTGTATAATTTAAATTGATTTTCGAGAGATAAAACATTCTTGAAATTTCATTTATACGGTTATACTCTATATGGAGATAACAGAAATCAATTTGCTTCGTTACTTATATATGGAAATGGAATATGGAATTTTAATAAACACTTTCTAGCCTACGTTGTAAAAATTGGGATTTTTTTTAATTTCTGTCGCGTAGCATGTATTTAGTGAAGTAGATAGTAGAGATATTTAATCTGGGTAAAAACAAAGCTAGTTATACATACCATCACAATCACGACGTGGTCAGAAAATGTTTATTATACCTCCTTCCAACAACAATGTTTCTCAAAACAACCCCATTCACAGAATGTTAAAATCCTACAATGAGATAGCTGATGTAAGCGATATTTGGAATTACAACGGTAATAGTAATAAATTTCAAGAAGCTAATTATAAATTACAACCCTACATAATCATATTACTTTCCTATTTTTTTAACTCTAACACACTAACGTGTATAATTAATTATGCATGCTACATCTGCGATCCTGTTTTTAAATCTTAATTATGAACCATATTTCAAGTTGTGTACAGTTAGTAAGGACGCCAGATGTAGAAATTTATTGTAAGTCTTAAGATTATGTAAACTGTCTATTACTGTGCCTATTTAAATAAATTAAAATATGACATAGGTAAACTTTAAAATTAAAGAAGAAAATATAATAATTACATTGGTCGACATGTTACACAACAAAAAAATATGAACAAAAAAAAAAACAGCATAAGACGATAGAGCTACCAAGCCTAGTAAACTCGTACTATGGCTGCGGTACAGAAGCATGGCGCTCATTTTCAACTAAATGGCCAAATCAAGTAGAAAAACCGATGAGTTTTCATTCATTTATTGCAACGCTAAGTGTATTCATCAAAATGGTAAAATCATCATCATCATCAGAAGCCGCCACATAGGAAATGGACTTGGATGAGCCCTAATGATTTCACTAAAAATGGGATAGACTTCATCATGAGCACCAGGCGACAAATATTTAATGATGCCTCCGTGATTCACAGGGTAAAAACCGGCAGTGATCACTGAATCGTCAGAGGCACATTAAATATTAATGTCAAAATGGCCAGATCGCGTCTGATGATGTCTACGCTCCAACCTTGTAATGCACATATCCAAAACCGAGAACTTTTAACTCGAATTGTCAAACCATTTTGAATTACTAAACAGCAACGCATCAGTGGACGATATCAACAGCAGGCTGGTTGATACTGTCCATACGGTCAGGTCTAAGTATTTTAAGCCCCACCGTTAAAATAGGCCTCAAACACTATCCGACTACACCCTGAACCTTATGGCTGAGCGACGTTCCATGATGCTCCAAACTTCGGATGATGCTAAGTCCTATAGGCAGCTCAATGGACAGATATTGAAGTCCTTGCGACACGATATACGGTCTTTCAATATGAGACGTATTAAGGAGACCATAGAGCAAAACAAGGGCTCCAAAGTGTTCGCAAGAGAGGCGTCTATTGGGCAAAGCCAGCCGGAAGCATGAAACAGGAGTGCGGTGGTACTGTTTTTCAAGAGAGGTAATAACACCTCTTTGAAGAACTATAGGCCGATGGGCCTTCTTTAAAATGACGTATAAACATGGCTCAGCAGTGTGATGACACTGCTGAGCCATGTTTATACGTTATTTTCGAGAATCATCACGAATCGTCTCGAACGTAGGCTTGATGACTTCCAGCCTCCCGAACAAGCCGGTTTCGGAAAAGGTTTTAGTACCATAGATCACATACATACGCTGCGGCAGATTATACAGAAAACTGGTGAGTATAATCAGCCACTATGCTTAGCGTTTGTAGACTATGAGAAAGCATTGGATTCGATCGAGACTTGGGCGGTTCTTAGATCTCTCCAGCGATTCCGCATTGACTATCGGTACATCGAAGTGTTGAAGTGCTTGTATAAAAATGCCACCATGTCAGTCGGAGTATAGGGGTAGTGCACGAAGGCGATCCCCATAAAAAGAGGAGTAAGAAAGGGGGACGTCATTTTGCCGAAACTGTTTAGGCGTCCTCCAAGGGTAACCGTACCCTTGGAGGACGCCTTCAAGCTCTTGGAATGGCGAGGGCTTGGCGTCAATATCAATGACGAATACAGCACTCACCTTCGATTTGCTGAAGACATTGTAGTCATGGCGGAATCGCTGGAAGATCTAGGACGAATGCTCGGTAACCTCAACAGAGTATCCCAACAAGTGGATCTAAAATTGAACATGGACAAAACGAAAATAATGTTCAATGTCCGTACCCACCGCACTCACCGTTGGGAAATCTACTCTTAAAGTTGTTGACGAATACATTTACCAGTGACAAGCAGTCCGGTTAGGTAGGTCTAACTTTGAGAGAAAGGTCAATCGACGAATCCAATTCGGCTGGGCAGCGTTCGGGAAACTGCGCAAAATCTTCTCATCCAAAATATCTCAGTGTCACAAGACTAAAGTATTTAGTCAATGTGTGTTGCCAGTGATGATATATGGATCAGAGACGTGGTTTCTTACAATAGGTCTCATAAAAAAGTTCAGAGTTGCTCAGCGAGCTATGGAAAGAGCTATGCTCCGCGTTTCACTACGTCATCAAATCAGAAATAAGGAGATTTGTAGAAGAACCAAGGTCATCGTCATAGCCCATAGGATTAGTAAGCTGAAGTGGCAATGGGCGGGCCACATAGAGCAACGATCGGACGGGCGTTGAGGCAAAAAGATTCTAGAGTCGAGACCACGTATTGGCAAGCGCAGCGTGGGACGGCCACCTACCATATGCATCGACGATCTTGTGAGGATCGCAGGAAGTCGTTGGATGCAGTTGGCATCGGACCGGCTGCGCTGGAAAGCAATTGGGGAGGCCTATGTTCAGCAGTGGACAAATATAAGCTGATATGATGATGATCAGTGTGTTACATAATATAATTAGTTAGAGGTAGTCCTCTTTCAATTATTAATGCAAATCTTATCTTGACAAAACACGTTGATATATTATCTGCGGAATTTAATTACGGTAAGCAATGCGATTGTAACGTAGACACTTATTATGCATGCATAGTTATGATTACCTTTGTACTAACTACAGTATGAGTAATAACTTTACTGAAATAAAATTTATATGATAGTGTTATCTATAACGAAAGCAGTTATTTAAGTCTATAAATTTTTGATTTGATTTGATTGATTTTGTTTACTTGATTTCAAAAGTAATTTTTCTACAGGATAATTTCCCATTTCAGTCCAGAGTCTGACATTGTGCCTGGTATAATGGTAACATCATTTGCAAAAAAGTGGATTTACACAGTTCATCTCTGCCACCACTGCTTTGGTAATATAGGTGTAACAGTGTTTCAATTTTCTAATGTTAAAACTAGAGTGTATTTATTTATCTATATCTAGACTTTTTTTAATATTTAAACCTTTAGGAGAACTTCCTTATCGTAGTTTTTTAACAATTTATTAAAAGTATTAAAATAGAGTTTGTTTCTAGTCTATTAGGTCATTCCTAAGGGTATCATTGTTGGACCACATTTTGATGTACCAAATATTTCTTTTTTCGAAAACATCGGAAACCTTCAACGACATAATAGGTATAAATGCTTGTAACTAATTTATATTAAGACACAACGGTAATTGTCAGTCTGTACTATTTCCTTGTCTAATTTGCTGAGAATATACTGGATCGGAAGCTAGACACGAGACAATAGCGCAACAATGGACTTCCACATACGGAACAATAGTAGTGTAATTGCCAATGCTACTGATATTCTAGTAAGATACAAAATAACAAATATCGTTGGTGAGAAAATTGACACAAGTGTGTGTGTGTGAATGATGTACGCTGTTGGCCGCGAGGCCTTTACAGCTTCACCGGACGTAAAGGCGAGCGTGCAACCACTACGCTCTAGCCAGCCAGAAGGGCAAGAGGCAACATACTCGAGGGCGCCTCGAAGAGGCGCCCTCGGTTGGGACAGTCGCTGTAGGGGGACGGGTGCACTACTAAGTGCACCGGTCAACCGCCGGCTATGGGAGGGGATCTACTACTACGTCGTCGTCGTCGCCCGTATTCTGAGCGGAAAGAAGGGATGACAAAGCATCGGGGGGGTCGGTGAGAACATGTCGCGGCCGGCGGTGGCGGCAGGGGTCGGGGGGGAATTGACATAAGGTTTTGCTATTGTTTGATTCGGGGCGACGTGACAGAGATATTCCACCAAATGATCTTTACACCATTTTGTTCAAAAAGATATAATAATAATATTGTTTATTTTCTCGCCACAATATAACATGACACAGAAAGATTGCCATATTACAATGTCTGGTGCCTAAACTAAGTAATACTACTTGTATTTCAGGTTACCAGTGCACCTGCCCTTTTTTAGCTAATTTGAGCTCTCTCATAATCTAACAAAATTTTGTGTTAGTGGAAAGTGGAAGTCTCAAAATGAATATCATTTTAGGATTGGTTCCGATTGAGGTGCCTTCTTGCTTTGTAAATTAAAAATATCCATTATAAAATTAGGTAGTATGCACTTTTCGGATTAGTTATCCCATAAGATGACATATGGATCAGAGACGTGGTCTCTTACAATAGGTCTCATAAAAAAGCTCAAAGTTGCTCAGAGAGCTATGGAAAGAGCTATGCTCGGCGTTTCTCTACGTGATCGAATCAGGAATGAGGAGATTCGTAGAAGAACCAAGGTCACCGACATAGCCCTCAGGATTAGCATGCTGAAGTGGCAATGGGCTGGCCACATAGCGCGAAGATCGGACGGGCGTTGGGGCAGAAAGATTCTAGAGTGGAGACCACGTATTGGCAAGCGCAGCGTAGGACGACCGCCTGCCAGATGGACCGACGATCTTGTGAAAATCGCAGGAAATCGTTGGATGCAGGTGGCATCGGACCGGTTACGCTGGAAAGCGATTGGGGAGGCCTATGTTCAGCAGTGGACAAGTATAGGCTGAAATGATGATGATGATTAATGACATGTTAAAGAGGTGTTTTGTGGGGTCTATAAGTGAAAGTACCAAATTAATGTCGAGTACAGGATTAATATTTATTAGTAATACTAAGTAAGTACAACATAAAGGTCACGACTGCCAGTAGCCTTAGTTCGAAAGAAGCACATTTTTAATCTAAAAAGTATGTCACGTCTATCCTTATTTCCTAAGCCTGTCACATAAGTGAGATGGCAGATCTCTCAATGATGATACCCAACGAAAATAACTCGTGTTCGTAACACAGATGGTGCGACGATTTGTGAAACGTGGCTGGCAATAAATTGAGGCGTGGCACCAAAGATCAGGTACTGTGGTTTGACTCTAATATGTATGTAGGGAAGTGTAGGGGTGGTAACGACAATTTGCTTCTATCTATAAAATAATACCTAATCTTTTGCCGGGTAAATAGAGAGCCTAGAGATCCAACAAATTATTTCCTTACAGAATACGATACTAATGTTAGTATACTTTATGGTCATATTTCCGGTAGGCTACTCAGGGGAGTTGTATAGAAAACTCGAAAACTTGGGCGAAATCTAAATAAATATGGATTGTGTTAATATTAAATGATATATATATACATATATATATATATATATATATATATATATATATATATATATATATATATATATATATATATATATATATATATGTATATATAATTTTGGAATAGAATTTTTTGGAGGATTTTATTTTGGTGAAAGGACTGCGTCTATACACTGCATATTAAAAAGTATATTGGAATTGACTACTTAGCAGTTTCTGAACAGACTATTTTGGTCTGTTTGATAGTTTGTATATCTGTATAGCTGTCACGCAAAAAGCAATAAACCGATTTTAATAAAAATATACAAAGGCGATTTCTTTTTTTCAAAAAGAATACTTTTTCCTTCAGAATATCTTTTTTAGTGTTCATATTCACAAATATCTTAATATATTTCAGCTTTACAGTCAACAAAATT
The DNA here is from genome assembly GCA_905147815.2 of Phalera bucephala. Classification (NCBI taxonomy): domain Eukaryota; kingdom Metazoa; phylum Arthropoda; class Insecta; order Lepidoptera; family Notodontidae; genus Phalera; species Phalera bucephala. The sequence continues at coordinate 29,845,525 of LR990620.1, forward strand.
AATGTCATCATCATACAACTAACCCTAGATTGCTTGTTTAAAATTAAACGACATTACATACTCTAAAAGAAAATACGAGAATTAGTGAACCCTCTTCAAGAAATAATACAGTTATACGATCAAACATTAAACCTGTCAACAGACACTCAAGTAATCTTCGCATCTCAGACATAAATTAAAATGCGCGTTTGATCTCGCAATCCTGTTATTTCGAAGTGAGTATAGGTGTCCTTAGTCCACCTGCGTTTATCGAGGATTTAATCTTCATGTAAAAGGTAATAAATTTGACAAAGATCAGATAGGTGTGGCATAAGCATTTCTGAAAATAGATAAATACATATGATTATATCTATATAAACACGCCCATCCTTAGTAAGGTAAGCAGAGAGAAATAGAGCTCTAACCGGTTTTTTTTAATTTCAGAGTAACCTCTCACGTCTTTTCACCTTCATAGTTGGTATTATACTTACGCCTCACACTTTTGACATATCGGTCCGATAAAACAGGGTTAATATGATCATGGTGTGACAGTCTAGTCGCTTTGGAATTAACTAATCTATCAGTTAAGTAATGGTGTATTTGATGGTAAGTAATTTGGGTCTAATAATATCATGGCCTCGGGAAGCGAAGGCAAGGGCTTTAAATACCCATGTCGCGCGACTTTGAAAAGGATTGTAGCGTAGAGTGGCTTTTTCCACTATAAACATCTCGTCGGTGCAAGGGGAAACAAGACGAGCTACTTTTGCGGTCGGCGGACTCTATATAGCGGGACACAGGAGGGACCAGTGTGATTTTGCGGGATCCCAGAGCTCCTCCTCAATGTCGATGCTGACCACCCTGAAGATTTTAGTTCGTAGGAGTTCGACACGTCTTGCAAGTTCCCTCTGAGGCGCCCGGAACTCCAATTCAGGATAATATAATCAAACAAGGAAAGGTATAATCAAATACAAATATAATTATTAGGATGAATATAGAGATGTAGATAAGACATTTTTCTACATCTTACCTTAGGGAATTCAATTTGGCATATTATTGTCTTCATTTGCAAGCTTCCAGGTATAACGACGATGCAAGCTACATTTGCTTTCGTAAGACAGTATCGTTTATGATGGGATTTCGAGAAAGTTTAAAATTCACGAAACAGTTTATAAAGTTTGAAGAGCAGGTGGCCACAAACCTTGCTTAACATATCGCACGGGGTCTGCGTAGTGGAGTATACTCTATTTACCTTTACCTCGATTTGAGAGAGAAAGTTTGCTCAGCAATGGGACAGTAAAACTGATTGATTATTATTTAAAGAGTATTCCCAACAAGATGAACCGATAACCTTGTGAAGGTCATGGGTAAAAACTCGATGTACACACCATAAAGTTGTTCATGGTGGCCAACTTTAAAAGAGGACTTTTCCTGTTATGGTTTTTTTTTTAGCTGATGATGTAAAAATATTTGTGACCGACCGAATGTCAATTTTTGGCTGATTACTAGGCCATTATCAAAACCCTCGGCTAAGGCCGAAGCTGAATCCGATGGTGTAATAACCCTAAAAAATTTGGTTCATGATTGGTTAAATTTTTAAAAAGTTATGTTAATTGTATTAACGAACTTGTTTTTTTTTATTAGATTATTTACTGGAAATGGTGGCTGGTCGGCGCAACGAAATATGACCACATTAAAATAATTCAAACTATTCAACAAGAGGAGTCTTGTACCGAAGAAAACTTTTGAATAGCCCCTATAAAAGCTTCAAATATTTATTCCTACAGCCTCTTCTCCTACTCCAAATGTAATTCCCCTATTTACTTAATCCGCCAAGGACACGTAAACATGTTTTGGCGACATAAAGGTTAATAAATTACTCAAGAACTTGTATGTTCTCTGAATGGTGGCACAATACGAGGTTGTATGGGTCACTCTCATTATGGTGAAAAGTTTCAGTATCTTGGTTGTTTCGTGAATTGGCACGTGGTGGCGGATTGAGGTCTAATTCTGTTAGTGTATTTTATACTTATTCTGTTATTACTGTACTATTATTATGGTTTTGGAGCAAATTATATGTACAGATTTTGTTTCGTATTCTCGCAAAATGAATACATATGTAATATACGTAGTCCTTTATTATTCAAATTACTTAAAGCTCGCTATGTTCATTGTTAGCCCATACGAGTGTATTCACTAATAATCATTTCGACAAATCTAAGTATAAATCCTTAGTTAAACTGAACAATACCTACCACGCGTTAGGTATGTAGATAGTATTGTGTATTTTGCTCAGGCCATCCGCTCGGGCGTGTAACTGACTTTGGTATCTTACTTTTTATTTCGTATTCAGTACTACTAGTACATACATACTCTAAATATTCCTGTGAAATCTGTGATGATACAAAACCACGGTCTGTATAAGTAAGTCTTTAAGAAATATATTGAAATATAATGTACAAATGTCTACGATAATTCCGGCAGGTGGAAAGTTTTTTGTATAAAATACAATTTAACGTAAAATCGCTTGGGAAAAAATACTTGGCTTGCGATGAAGAATTGGTAATGTTTGTTTAGAAATGTTCGTCACGCATCTAAGGCTTACCGATACGATTGCTGCCTAACCTTAGTGATCTTTACAACCACCACGTTACTACAGCACTACAACTGTCTCATTATGAGGTTTAGCATTCGACTCGTTCATCAGTCGGAAGAAATGCTAAACTTGCTTCAGAAAATTTGTAACTTACGAGTAGATTTAGAAATGCTCGTTACGTATTTTGGGTTTATTGAGAAGAACACTGCTTAACCTTCGTGATCTCTACAACCACCACGTTACTCTAGTTACGAGCGCCTCATATATTATACTATGGTAAACGTACTTTGAAATTACAGGCACTAAACTAGACCAAAATAAAAAGAAATATCGTCACGCCTATATTCTCCAAGCAAAAGCGACAAAAGTCTATTATGTAACCAATGCTCTTTTTAGGATAGCTCCACGGCCATTTTACCGGGAGTATATCATAATTACAGGTTCTGAATGACCATTACGAATTTGTTGACCATTCGATTCGAACCCAGAACATAATGGTGTCGACACTATGCGCCATTTCACCAACGACCTAACCAAAATCAACTAACATTACAAATGTAACTCCTCACACATACACAATATATATCATAGTCACCTCAATTTTGTTAATAATCCGCTAGAATAGAGGTTTTTGATCCAACAACAAATTTCTCTTGGGAAGATAGATTAGGGTATCTTGTTGCTGAGAATTATGTGGCAACAGTTACTTATTACAAATTACCGTATCGTGATTTAAGGGTTGATTTTATATTATGTTATAGACGTTGATTCGTGATGGGTTGTGTTCTGATGGCACGCTTCCTTGCAATACAAACTTTGATACTTTTTTCTGTGGATTTTTTTGTATTTAATACGTTGTTATCTGACGACTTTTACACCGACTTTGACAAGTAATAAGGTTTATTCTAATGGGTCATTTCTTTGTATTTGATACCTGTTTTGATTTTGTTCCGATGAAGGATGTTTTTTTGCAATTGATATTATACAGACCTAGACTATTATACAATGACCAAATAGACTGTGTCAGATAGACTGTATCTGAAGGGCAAGTCAGCCTCCGCAATCGGCGAGCATGTAAGAGACGAAGTGTCAGAGTGAAGGAAGCCAGAGAGATATGTAAGGAAACAACTTGTTGGAACCTGTACTCGCTGCCTACCCCGCAAGGGGTCTGGCGTGATCAAGATAGATAAATATTATGTTGAGACTTAATGGGTTCTGTTCCGATGGGGCGTTTCTTTGTATTTGACTCTTATTTAACATTCAGCTTACTTCTGAAATGGTGAGCCAAGAAATGGAGATGAAAATTACACATGGAATGATCACACACAAATGACAAATACATAGAAAGGCAGAGTGATTAAAATTAAAAATTGGATCAAAAATGTTTTACAGATTTTACAGAAAGGAATATATTTCAACAATGTTTTCGTCTAACAAAACAGTATTCGTGACCCCTCACACAATATCGTTTAATATTACATCAATAGGATCCATCAGAGTGTGAGCAGCGCTTAAGCCAAATGTTTAGTTAAAGTTAGTCAACGCAGAAGAGCGAGTGGAGTTTGAAATTTATACGCTTCCTGCGTACTGGCATTAATGGATCTGGAGTTAGAGAAATTAACGAATTATTTTGAAGATGACTTGGTGGTTTAGTGGCGTTAAATATGCGTAGCGATCACGAGACTCTAGGTTCAAATCCTAGGTAGGACATGTTTTATTATAAACGTAGGTAACCCACGTAGGTTACAAACACAAAATTCACATACACAAACACCCAGACCGAAACAAATATTTGTGGGCCACACAAATTTGTCCCTTGCGGGGATCGAACCCGCGTCAATTCAATCCAGTGGGCTGAGCGACTTAAGCTCTTAACCACTGGAACAAGCCGTCCGCACACACAGCTACTTTTACAGAGTATATACTCCTATACAGTAGTGTTATTAGCTTTTGTGATCACCTCATTGTTATATTTATAACATTTATTATATTAGGATGTAGGTACCGGGGAAAACCTAGACTATCTTACTACGACCAAATAGACCGAGTCTTATCTGAAGGACAAGTCAAGAGTCTCCATAACCGGCGAGCGTGTATGTGACGAACTATGAGAGTGGAGGAAGCCAGAGAGGTATGTAAGGAAATAACCTGTTGGAACTCTGTACTCTCTGCCTACCCCGCAAGGGATCTGGCGTGATGATATAGATTATTATACTGGCCAGCTTTGTGAATTCACTTTGGGTGAAATGTAGTTATCTATTCAAAAAAACCCCAGTATCAGTCCGAAGTTTGGAATTGAGCCCAGTAAATAGCCTCCCCTTTATTACATTGTACCCTAAGGCTCTCTGTCTGTACTAGGTACACCCACATTATGTCGACAGTGTTGCAATGGACTTTGCTACTTCCATTCCGATCTCGGTCAACATTCCGATCTAGGTCTATTCGCGCCTATATTAAAAATTCGTCTACCCGCTACTTCGCGAACGCGTCCAACCACCAGAACTCCCCAAGCCGCCGTTGACTACGCACCTAACTACCCTATCAGCCGCTACTGCCGCCCGCGGCATTAACTCACCGACCCTCCCGATGCCCTTACTTCCCTTCTTTCGAATACAGATACCACACATTTGATCAGACACCGACTTCGCCGGCAAGGTCGAAGAATCCCTTGCCCGCCAACTGGTGCAGAGCACCATGGTGAGACACTTCATATATGCCCTCTCTTATAGTGACTGTCCAAGCCGAGGCCGTTCCTCCTTGAGGCGCCCTTGAGCTAGTTGCCCCCTTGCCCTTCTGGCTCGAGTATAGTGGTTGTACGCTCGTCCTCTTGTCCGGTGAAGCTGTAAAAGCCTCGCGGCCAACAGCGTAGATCTCTCACACACATAAGTTTGCTACTGTAAATGTTTTGACTGAAAGCCCAAAACGATACTTCGTCCGCCTAGGATTTCAAAGCAAGACCTCGTATTTGCCAGGTACACGATGAGCCAATAGTCTAACAAAGCAATCTTAAATAATATAATGTGACGACTCTGATACACTCCGACTTCTAAAAGACCCCTAGCTAACACGCTTTACAAAACGCATTATTGGTCTAGTGGCTTATAATGCGCGTAGCGATCCTGGGTTCAAATCCTAGGTCCGACGAAGTGTAGTTTTGCTATCGCAAAATTCCCAATATTAGTCCGGAGTCTGGAATTGTGCCCGGCAAAAAGACAATATGCTCGCCCTTATTATATGGGATTTAAGTCTAATAGTTGTGTAGACCCCCACAGATAATGTTGTTTGTGTATCCTTTTCATACTAAGTAATATCATATAACAAACTCAACGCATAATCGCATAAAATATTGAATTTTGGAATCCCTCCAAATCAGTAAGCAGGCTGCTGCTACTCAAAGTTTGTATGAGGAGTTAGTCAGTAAAGGGTCCAGTTCTGTGTGTGACATGCCACCTATTATTGATTTCACTGGTGATGATACAAAAAACAATATTCCTTCTATCAAAGGGCACAATAGGATAAAGAGGTATTTAAAAATTAAAAATATTATTAAGAAAACTAAAAAGACACTAACTTGGTAAAATTTACTTAAAACAAATATTTGTTTAAGAAAAGAGCACTTCCAATCAATAAATAAAGTAGATTCATGTGCTAAGGAATTAGAACACAACAAATCTAGATATGATTTAGATACTCAACAATTACGAAATGAATTGTTAGTTAGGGAATTAACTTTAAAGGATGTCTTTGCTAAATATGAAGCCGCTCAGATACAATTATGTCACTGCATGCAGGAAGCTAGTGAGTTGATGGATTTAGTGAAATATAATGCCCTCTCACCAACAATCTCTTATGTACCTGTTACCCCCTTGTCATCCTCGTCTGGGTCCAGGCATGTAACACCTGTACAAAAATTCACTCAACCTGAAGTGGGCTGCAAAACACTAGTTTTCTCCGAACAAATTGAGACAGGCTTTGATTCACTTTTACATAGTAAACTGAACCACAACGTAACCAACTGTTGTTATATAATTCATTAATAGATAGGATTTCACAGACAAAAATTGATAGTACAACTACAGTTTTTTTGTTATTAGGAAACAGCCTAGGTACACAAAAAAAGGATATTGTTGATGGTATTACCACCTTATTGCAATTGCAATTAGGAAATTTAATTTTGTGTTCTTTTCCTTACTCTAACTACATGTCAGAAAAACAAAATAAACTTATTCATTATTTGAATAACTTTATGTTTATGTTGTCAAGTTATAATGACAATGTTTTATTTTTTGACACTAACAAGTTTTTTAGTGGGTTTAAATTGACTCAGGGAGCGATGTTCCTTCCTAAGAAATGTAAATTAAAAATTGCTAATTACATTACATTAATTTTGGTAAAAAAATTATGAAGTCCAGGGAACGTAGTGATATACTTGGGCTGTCAGTTGAACAGTGTGTTGAAATTTCTTGTGTTGAGCTGGATAAACACATTATTGTGTGTATACAGACCCCATAATAGTCAGAATTTTACAACATTTGAATCTGTAATGGAGAATGTGCTGAATAAAACTTTCATGAGTAACAAATCTGTTGTATTTTGCGGTGACTTCAACATAAATATTTTAGAACAAACATGGCACAGTGACAGACTCTTAAGTTTATTTAATTATTTTAAATTAATTAAAGTTTTTTTCGTACCGACTCGAATAACATCAACCTCTGCTACATGCATCGATAATATTTTTTGTAATTGCAATTACATAGATCAAGCAGTAGTTAATTATCTCCCATCAGATCACACAGGACCATTAGTTATCTTTAATAATATTACACCACAAAAGGGTATTAACTCTAAATGTAGACATATAACACCTAAGGATCTGCATAAATTTAATAGCGTTGTAGGTAATAAATTAGGTGTTTTCAATTATATTCCAAACGATTCCTGTTAGATCCTATGCTGACTTCTTTTCGATTATACAAAAGGAATTTACTAGTAGCGTTCCCGTTAAAATGAAGTATATTAAGCCCAAGTTTATTTTCAGTGATTGGGCTACTACGGGAATTCGTAGAAGTAGGGAAAGGCTCTTTGAATTATATGATCTCAAATCCTAAAATCATAATGAAAACTTTGCAAGGTACGTTACAATTTATTCCAAAACGTTTAGAAGAGTGTGTAAGGCAGCTAAAGCGCTTCACATAAGTAAAAAAATTAAATCTGCAGATGATAAAATAAAGGCCACCTGGAAAATTATATGGAAGAGGTGTACTAAGGACACCTACATCTCCCCTAATTGCCATTATAAAGAGAAAATACAGACACCGGACTACTGAGAATATTTAAATAAAAAAACCCCAATAACACTTTTTCCGTGTGTGTGTGTTACTTTTCTGACGATTTTACAAAATACATACAAAATATCCTGATTTTGATTCCAACGTCTAATTCGGACTTGGGATTTCATGATCGCCAATGGAACCTTGCGCCAATCATGACTCCAAAGGCAAAACAAAAACGTCAAAAACCAAATGCCAGGATTAACTTACTGATTACTAGATCAAATATACGTTCAAATGCCTTTCAACCAAACACCTCAACGCCATTTTTATGATTCAGACCCAACTTAAAAGTAAATTTTATGATTTTGCATATTCTATTCTTAAAAGCATGTACGTAAAACATAGAAGTGTAGAGAAACGTCGGGAACTTAAAAATCAAAATAAACCGCGATAAAATCCGAAAAAATAGTTTTATTTCAAGTGTAGACAAGTTCGAAAATATCTCAAAAAATATTCTGGTACCGGGAATCGAACCTGAGCCTCTTGAGTGAAAGCCAGGCATCCTAGCCACTAGAACATACGAGATGATGTTTGAATTGCCAGTTTATAATCCAGTATTTTTTAAGCTGTTTTTGATAAACATTCTCTGCAAAACGACATTGAACTTAAAAACTAAAAAAAATAATTAAAACAAGATAATTACAAAAATAATTAAATTTTTAAAACAAGCTTTTATAGTTAAAACAGAACGAAGATATTTTGCTTAGACTACTAGAATTTGGACTCCATCCGGGTCTCAACTGCTCGTCAAGATAAATCTAACGAGTCCAAACACGATGGGGTTATAATAAGTAGTCGGTTGGTTCCATTGGCCACCTTTTGGCTTTGTCATCAGATCCTGAACATTATCTGGTTGCATACTTGTCAATACCAATCTAATTAACCCAAACACGAGGGGGTTACGTTGTATAGTTCACATGTTCCTATGGCCACCTTCCGACTCCATCATCAGACCAGCTCTATGTTTATATATATTGTTTTGCCATCAAACTTACATACGTATGCCAAATCGTAAGTGCTCGAGCGCAAGTGCTTGAAAAATGGATTACAGAATTTGAACCGGAAAGGTGTCTGCCTTTCCGGTTCAAATTGACGATTGACGGACGATTTAGCGCAGTGGTTAAGAGCTTAAGCCGCTCTGCCCACTGTGTCTAATAGTCGCGGGTTCGAGTCCCGCACGGGACAAATCTTTGTGTGATCCACAATTACTTGTTCCGGTCTGGGTATTTGTGTATGTGAATACGCATGTTTGTAAACGCACCCACAACACAGGCATAAATCCAAGTGTGGGGCTACGTTTTTTAAAAAAAACAAAAAAAAAACTTTGTCGGAAACGTTCCTATAGATTTAATGTTTTATTCGAGTGTTATCGGGTATAAGTTATTGGATATAAAAGGCTTTCATCCTTTCGTTTTTGTTCCACGAAAGAAAAATCTTTGAAAGTCTACTTTGCCGTGGGGAAGGGGAAGGTATGTGGGACTTTGTCATAGCAGAGAGGGTCCAGCACCTTCCAAACATAACGCTCGAGTGACCCTCTCTTATGCCTCACTTGTTCGGTTCGAGCTTTTCTGGGGTAAATCCCGCAAATGACTTCCGCGAGCCTCGGGAGGGAGCTCGCGGGGCGTGTTGGATTTCTACCGACTAAAAACCCCAGGGTGGTCAACACTAGCACTTTGGAGGGGCTCTGGGATCTCCGTATGGAACTCACCAGTGCCCCTCTTGTGCCGCGCTCTGAAGAGCCTGCCATCGGAGAAAACTTAATACCACACCACGCCACCGTCGTCCTTGGCGTCACTCGTGAAAGACGCTAAGAGCCCCCGCCCCTTGCGGCCGCTACCCCGAAGGCCCTGCCTGCTGATGTTGGTGCAGAGGGGCGGGGGATGGTTAACACGATGCCCCGGCTTCCTACTTGTCTTAACATCCTCATGAAATGATAACCAGGCCCAATAGTTTAACATGTCTTCCAAGGTAAGTAGACGTTCAAAAATGGGAATGCCACAACGGTTACCCATCTCAGACTGACCGAGTCGAACGCTACTTAACCTTGATTTGCAACAAATACTTCACACTAGTAGTCTGGAGTTTACAACGAACGGTACAATGGTAATAGAATCGCCCTCTATTACATTGGAACATATTATACTGGAATAATTTTGATTTAAAAACGTCTTTTTAAAAACATGTTTTTATAGCAAAAACCCTACGAAGATATCTTGCTTAGTTGAGGAGTTCCTATGCCTTCCTTCCGGCTCCCTCTTCAGACCTTGGGTACCATCCGGGTCTAAAGTACTCGTCAAGTCATATTTAATAAGCCTAAACATGGCGGGGTTGTATTGAGTATTTGGGTAACTACCCAACTGCCTTGAAGCCGAAAAGTGGCCGATGGAACTCCATTGGCTTCATGATCTGACTCCGAACACTATCTGGTTGTATATTACTTGTCAATAACAATCTAACAAGCCTAAACACGAAGGGGTTACGTTATAATATAGTTCACATGTTCCTATGGCCACCTTCCGACACCATCATTAGACCTGCTCGATGGTACCATCTTATTGCATTGTCACCAAACTTACATACGTCAAATTTCAGCTCATTCGGATACCTGCACGTGCTTGAAAAATAAATCACAAGATTTGAACCGGAAAGACAGACAGACATACGAACATTGCAAGTTAAATAAAGGCTTGTAAATAGGGGGAAATGTTATTGCCATCATACCGGGCATAATTCCAGACTTCGGACTATTGCTGAGAATTTTTTAACAGAAAAACCCCAATTAACACTCTTCCGTCCTCAAATTTAAACTCAGGGCTTCTTAGTCGCGACATGCAAAAAACAAAGATAACCATCTAAAACCATTTCAATATTGCAATCTGGCCATAAATCGATAATAAAAAATGCAATGGCGCGTAAAACGCAAACATGACACTTTTAGACGACGCATGATCGCATCTTAACCCCATATCGATGGATCTTGAATGCCCAAACCGATTTAACCCTTGTTATATAATGGATATTTTGACTATAAAGAGTTTTATGACGTTTTTTAAATTTGAATCTGATTATTTTATGATGTTATTTCGGAATGGTATATGAATTTGAATCTCGTTTACTACAAGAAGAAGAAAACAATCTATTTAAAGAAGAGAACGCCAAGATAAGAGCTTTTCATCCGTCATTAGCAAATGGAAGGGTTATATTTTGATGGCTTTGTATGTATTTTTACATATGTTCCACCGTAGCGCTCTACTGCTCATCCGATTTTGATAAACGAGGCGTTAAATATTCTATTTAAAATTATGTTTTAAGATTTATTTTCCATCCTACTTGTTCCATCATTTGAGAGAATAGTAACACAATATTACAGTATTCCAGTATTCATAGAAATACTGGGTGTATTCTAATCCATCGGAAACAGAGTGAAACCTAATCTGCAAGCCTGACTGGTAACAAAGAGGATTCGTGACTTAGCGGAACAAACCTACCGTGATCCGCATAGATGTGTTCCAAAAGTAAAATTTCGGACAAATCCCCTTTCCGTTTGAATGATTCAACATCATGACAGAATTTTCACATGCATTAGATGTTTTTGTAGTTTTGTTTGGGGTGTCTTTACGGGGCTTACTGTATTTTACTCTAGAAATGGAGGATGGAAATGCTTTTTGGGAATTGGAAAAGAGAATTTTCAAATGCTTTTTAATTTGCTGCGAACAAAATTATTATTAGTCTGACTACTGCGAGGTCATATCTTGGATCCTCGGAATCCGGAGAACGTGGGCATTCTCGATATTAACTCCAACCCGTCCGCAGTTATTGCGGATTTTACTGTTATAATGATGGATAGCCCACGATTTTTCGGCCGTAACCGGCGACCGTGTATGTAACGACATGAAAGTGGAGTAAGCAAAATAGGTCTATAAGGAAAAAGCCTGTTGGAACTCTGTGTAATCTGCCTACCTTGCAAGAAATCTGGCGTGATGACATAGTGAACCGAAGTTGTTAGTACCAGCAAATGCGCTTATAGCTATAATACTGCAGCATTACCTATTACCGCATCAACGCAAGACCTGAAAGTAGTTTGTTCTAAATCGGTAACGGAATTGATTCCAATAATTTTTAATGCATGGTAATTTTTTTATTTGCAAAACATGTTTTTACCCCTTTAATGCGGTATAAAAAACAAAATTTATCGTTGGTTCATAGCAATAAGGTGATTTTAAATGCATTTCTAAAACGTATATCTCAATACGCACACATAAACGTATAAGTGTCATTGTTAATTGGGGTGTAAAAGTGCTTAAAACAAGGGTAAAAAAACTTTAAATTTGGGAGTTTGGTTTTCGTTTTGCATTTATGAAGCAGTTATCTAATTGGGGTGTCTGAGGTCTTGTGTTATTTACAATACTCCTTGTAGATCATCAAGGTTGAGCAATGTTCAGCTCGCCAGACTGAGTTTGGTGACCGTTTGTTGGCATTTCCATATTCAAGCCTGGCTTGTGCTTCGGATGGCTCATTAATCCCTTGCATGCTAGCCGTTAAACCAAGTTGGATGCCTTATAGGCTTTGATTAGTTAGTATAGTTTTATGACTGATGGTTTGTTGCGGGTTCGATACCTTCACGGGAAAAATCTCTGTGTGATCCACAATTGTTTCAGTCTAGGTATTTGTGTATGTGATTTTATTTGTTTGGTAAACGTATACATGACAGGAATAAAATCTAGTGTGAAGCTACAATTTTTAAATGAAAGAAAAGTTAGTGACTAGAAACCTGCTTCCACCAATCCGCACTTCATAATATAATTTAAAATGGGAGGAGCACCTGTTGGAACTCTGTACTCTCTGCCTACCCTGCAAGGGATCTAGCGTGATCATATAGATAGATAGGAGCACCACAAGATGATTAAAGGGGGCTCTATTAAATTTTTAGATAATTTATATAAAATAGGTATTTGACTACTATTTTTTTAACTATTCCGATACCAGATCTACTGTCAATCCTTCATCAAGAAACAATTCAATTTATTCTCAAGTAGTTAAAAGTTTTTTTTTAACTCCACCAAAGTAACATCCCTTAGGATGGTACAAAGTTTGACAGTTTAAGTACCTTCCACAGCTGGTCGGAGAGATAAGGCACACTGGATGTGGCCTGCGCGTTAGATAGCAGTGAAATATGAAGGGTCACGCCAAAACTGACCTAGATGCTTAGAAGACGTGGAATGGTTTCGGGGGTTCTGAAATACCGTTCGTCGAAAATCGTATTTGGAATTTGGAACACTTTATTTTTTTTTCTTTGATGTGTTATGAGAATTTGAATATGGAATTCTAAATTGCTTTCTCAGTTAATTTAGATATTTATCTACTTCGACTTTTTCGTTTTTTTTTTTAAATAAAACGCAGCCTCATTCCTGTGTCGAGGATACATGTACAGCCATTTTCCCTTTGCGTTTATGCATGAAGGTTGATCGATTAATCGCGGGGATCGCGATTAATCTATCTAGTGAATTGAGCCGCTTAAGCTCTTAACCAAGTCATTCCTCTTCTTTTGGAAGTCGTCGTTATCCCGTGCGACACGCTAGTTGTGACGCGTATGTGTATGCAGTATGAGGAGCAGCTTGATACATATGTTCCAACATCCGGTAATTACAAAACTGCCTCTTCAATCCGCACTACTTCCGCCGGGTAGAGTACGACCTATTCTGTTCCACCGAGAAGGGTTTTGGCCAATGGGATATAAATGCGTGGCTTAATAATATTATTTAATAAAAAAATCGCGCAGACAAAACTGAAAATTAGGCATTCCATAATTTAATTGTTACAATTAAATCGCATTATTAACTGACATTCCCCTTCCAAGCATGGTTAATTATTCAGCAGGCGTTTTAAAGTCATTAATATCGTTGCTGTCAACGGTTGTCAAGCGATGTGTCACATTATTACGAGAATTAACGTAGATCCTAGAGTGGACACCGCGTATTGGCAAGCGTAGCTGCCTGCCAAATGGACCGACGATCTTGTGAAGATCGTACGAAGTCGTTGCGCTGGAGCTCGATTGGGGAGGCTTATATTCAGCAGTGGACGAGAATAGGCTGAAATGATGAATAACGTGGTATAGTGGGGCTCGGCATGACTGGCGATCAGGCAGTCCTGGATTTGAATATTACGTAAGACAATATGTTATTGGGACTGATTCACCAAAAAACTAATCAGTCTGGTGTACCCGGTGGTAAAAGACTCGCACCCTTATAACATAAGACATTGTAAATTAAGTATCTATGAAAGTTTGACACTCAGAATAATCTTATATTTTCCATCGCTAGCATTCGGAATAATTTTATGCTTTCCATCCCTCTGTACTTAAGTATTCGGAATAACTATGTATTACATTTTGTGTATTCTGTCTTCGTATTTTTTTATCTTTCGAAATTACTATCTCAAAACTCACGAGTCCACTTACATCACCGTTTCTTCCTTCCAGCGTCTTTAGATGTAGTTCAGGATAGTTAAGGAGCTAAAATATAGTTCATTCAGATATAATCAATCCAAATAAAAAAGTTATCAAACAATTTGTAGCGCATATCTTAAGCTTCCTTTTCATTTATGTTTTATACATATTCTCAGTCAGCTCAGTCGTTGAATAGAGAGCTTACAATTTATGTTTTATAAAAGGCCTTGTTAGAAGTTAGTTTTTAAGAAATTTGAATGCGTTCAATTAAATTTTGTGCAATACATTATGTTTATGATCCTTATTTTTATTTCAATATATAATTTTAATAGAAAATAGGCCGTAGATTATTCTAAAATCTTTTATAAATCTGCCGTAATTTTGGGAGTTCACCATTGCTACCGTCTTAAATTTTATTTAAATTGTTGCGGATCTTGCCAGTTTGTGGGTCAAGGATTGAGAAAGTTTCTTCTTTATTGGTTTTTATTTAAATAATTTAGGGTTTTACAACACCTGCTCCTGTTCTCGTGTTTTTTTGGTTTCTTAATTGTAGATAATTTGTTGTTCTTCTTTTTGTTTAACAGTGTTCCTAATTGGTTTGATTGGTCCAATTACTTTTAAGAGGGTGCGGTATGTTTTTTAAAATTATTTATGTTTAAATTTTATTTATGTTTAAAGTTATTTTTCTTTACACTTCTATACACGTACAATTATAACAACAAAAGAAGGGAAAGTTTATGTACAAAGGCGACCATAACTCAAAATTGAGTTTTCTTACAGCAAACCTAATAATCATAGAAACATGAAAATACAGAGGACAGTACCCAAGTGTACAATTGAAGTAAAATGTGCATAAAACTAACTATACATAATTATACAATATATTACATAAACATACAAACCTTACAAAATAATATACACATACACATTTATCGATACATAAAAGACGGGGGAGTGCGGAGAAGAAGGGAAGAAGATATGCGGCAGGGCTTTCCTCTGGGGCGTTCCCTTAGGTAAGTTGGTGAATTAGGATTATTAGGAGGTATTTAATTAATTAATAAAGAATAAAAAATAGAACTCAAGCAATTAGTTGATAAAAAAGCGCTAGTAACAAAAAACAACAATTAACAATTTCATAATGGCTACTACTTTGGATATGACCAGTGCAGGCCATTATTCAGTTAATTTTGTTTTTCCAATAAATATGGGTTCGCGTGTAAATATTTGCAATCCACTTTAACAGTTCCTTTGTGCGGTATAAACATGTTATTTTAAATATTTGCTCATGTCTGCAGCGTTGCATGGGGAGTTTTAAATTACGCTTTCGCAATTACGTAATTATTAAAAGCGTTTGAAAAACATTGAGGAAATCTGATCTTGCAAAATATGCTGTTACTTCGTTAGTGCACTATAACAAACTAAATTTATTCTTGATATAAAGCAATATGGTGATTTCAGATACATTTCTAAAACATATTTCTCAATACGCATACATACCTCTACAAGTTTCATTGTTTATTGGGATATAAAAGTGTTTAAAATAAGGTTAAAAAAATGGAAACTTGGTTTTCGTGTTGAATTTGTGAAGTATCTAATCGGGGTGTCTGAGATCTTGCGTTATTTACGATACAGCTTGTATGTACCGGGTACGATTCCGGTCTCCAGCTTGTTACTTAAAATCTTTCTAAAGAAAAACAAAATTTGACATACGGCTTGATCTAGTAGTTAGAGCGTAGGACGCTCCACTCACTGGATTGAGTAATCACAGGTTCGATCTCCATACGGGATAATTTTTTGTGTGACCCAAAACCATTTCATTCGGTATGAGAATTTGAGTACGCAAATTTCACGTTTAAAAAAAAATGGCTAGTGTAGGGCATCTTGTTTTTTTTAAATAACCGCAAAAGAAACTAGAGGAATATAATCACTTGGGTGATTTGTCGCTAGGTGATAGTTGGACATTAATTAATCGCCTTTGATCAACTAGTTGATATACCCAGGTGATAAACCATAAGCTTTCGCCACATAGCCGACGAAACGGGACGGTGGCGCGACGCCAGCGGACGGCAGAGCGGCGCGTACGTCACACTGCGAGTACGACGGTACTGTCGGCATCAAAACAACAATGTTACTATCTCGCTCCCACCCGTGTTGACGTATAGTTCTCGCCTTGCTTCATTTGTAATCACTGGTGGCGCGGCGGCGGCCGGTCATGGCACTTGTCGTCGCACCGAGTGTGGTGGAGCTGTGTGGCGTCTCCCATACATTTCAGTACATTACAACTCCTAAGGTCGCGCTGGCATTGCGCCACGCTCACGTCTACCTGGAATGTGCCGAAAGCATTCGTTCATCTCTTTTCACCGATGTAGGCACCCAATACTAGGTATAATAAAAGAGATCTAAAAATAGGTAAGTACGAATCGGTATATGAAAAATGCTAGTAAATATGTGACGAAATGAGCTTTACAAGCGCGGAGCATCTAAATAATCATCATTATCATCTCAGCCTATACTTGTCCACTGCTGAACATAGGCCTCCCCAATCGCTTTCCAGCGTAACCGGTCCGATGCCACCTGCATCCAACGACTTCCTGCGATTTTCACAATATCGTCGGTCCATCTGCCAGGTGGTCGTCCCACGCTGCGCTTGCCAATACGTGGTCTCCACTCTAGAATCTTTCTGCCCCAACGCCCGTCCGATCTTCGCGCTATGTGGCCCGCCCATTGCCATCTTGCTAATCTTAAGGGCTATGTCGGTGACCTTGGTTGTTCTACCAATCTCCTCATTCCTGATTCGATCACGTAGAGAAACGCCGAGCATAGCTCTCTCCATGGCTTGCTGAGCAGCTCTGAGCTTTTTTATGAGACCTATAGTAAGAGACCACGTCTTTGATCCATATATCATCACTGGTAACACACATTGACTAAAAACTTTAGTCTTTAGGCACTGAGGTATTTTGGATGAGAAGATGTTGCGTATCTAAATGAATTCATTTAATATCGCATTTGGGCGTTATTACCTTGCGAAATTGGTGTTGGGCGCTATTTTTATTCGTATGAGCAATTTGACGCTCTATCTTTAATCTTCTTATATGCGAACTCGTATATTATTTTTATGTTTTTATATAAAAATAGGGCACCGTTTCCTCTATATTTCTCAAGTGGGAGTGTACTATGTACACTTTATTTCTGTCTGTCTGTCTTTCTAGTAATATCAGCCTTTACTGGCTCACTACCACGCAATGGCCTTCTCTAACAAATCAAGATGAGAGAGGTCATAACCACCACGCGGATTCAGTGCGGATTAGTGAAGGCAGGTTTGTGGCCACCTGCTGTTGAAACTTATCAAGCCGTCTTTAAGGCTTTTAACTTGGCTTAGACTCCGACCACATTATGTGATAAACGGGACCAACGGCTTAACGTATCTTCCGGAGCAGGTAGACGCTCGTATATAAAATGCCACAAACGACCGTTTGTGTTCGGCTCGGCTGTTCTGATGGGTGACCACCCTGCCAAACGCTACTTAAGCTTAGTGATTGCAAAGAATACTACGGTCACTCAGCGCTACAGGCGCCTGTCTTTCTAACCCCTACAATTTGCAATCTATTTTAAACAACTTCCTGATGCACTAAATAAATCCACAATAACAACTTGTACTGTACAATGGGGTAAAAATGTACCTATCCCAACAATATCTGTGAAGCCTGATTCACCTAATGTAGTACGAGTAGGTGCTAGAAAAATAAAAATAATTGAAAAATAATTGGCCACAGCCACGCCTATATTTCCCAAGCAGAGGGGGCAAAGGTGTACTTTTTATGCCTAAATATTGCAGACGATGTTAGGACCCATTGTAATGGTTGACAAGCATATTGCTATTTCCGGGCACGCAATCGCACTGTTACTTATAATTTGTTTAATTGATAAATAAGTCATTGTTTTGAGAACCTCTTGATCAGAAACTAACAAGTCCCGTTCCATAAGAATCTTTACAATCCCGAATCTGCATATCAATATCAGAATTTGCATTTTAAAGTCTCCTATTCACTCTTATTATAAGCTTAGTCAGCAGTAACCATTTTTTGATTCTGATTCCAAACATGGCACAAATTCCAACAAGAAATTTAACTGCTTGCTAAATTTACGAAAATCTTGGCAACTTCATATTTGCATACGAAAATCAGAGTTTCCATATATAAGTTTCTAATTCACTCTAAATATAAGCTTAATTAGTAGCAAATATACTCTAGTCGGTACGGTATCAGCAATCTTTTTTCGCCACATTGCCCGAGGCAATGAAGCATAGTGTCCCAGTGGAAAACTATCGTCGCGAATGGCTGGTGCAGCTTTAATCAAGAATAGCTGAAGTTACACGTTAATTTATGTTTTTAGTCTAGTAGTACGTAGTGCGATTTTTTTATAAATTATCTATGTACATAATCACGCTGAACCCCTTGCTTGGTAAGCAGAGAGTGCAGTAACTTAATAGGTTATTTTCGTCTAGATCTCTCTAGCTTCCAAAATAACAATAAGTATAATAAACCACGATGGTGAACAAAGGCTTCTCTCGTAAATTAAGGTGGGAGATATTAGGTCATACTCCACCACGCGGATACAGTGTGGATAGGTGGAGGCCGGATTGTGGCCACCTGGTTGGTATTTATCAAGCTGCCTACAAGGCTTATTAATCTTGGACGGCAGGATGTCTGATCATACCTGAATCGCAGCTTAATTGAGAGTCATTAAGCTTTTAAAAGTCTCTGTCATAACATAAAATTAACTCCAAAATAACCTAAAAAAATTAACCCATAAATTTTTGAAACTTAAAAATAATTCCACAACCAAATTGCAACATTCCAGCTTAATGGTTCGCGGATCTCGCATGAAGTATTCCATTTCTCCGCGTTCTTTCACATAGCTTTGCACAAGTGCGTTTAAATATAAAAGTTCACATTAAAACCATTAAATTCACGAGGGCTTTTATTCGCTTTAACCAAACGCGGTACGATAGGATAAATAATAATATCAGCCTATACTGTCCCACTGCTGGGCAAAGTTCTTCTCTCGCAAATCGAAGTGAGAGAGATTAGGCCATCTCCACTAAGCGGACACAGTGCGTATTAGTGGAGGCAGGTTCGTGGCCGGAACCGATAGATTAAAGTGCTTTTTGAAGCATGGAGACGCTTGAATATAAAAATGCCCCAAGCAGTCACCCATTTCAGGCCGACTGAGTGGAATGCTGCTTAACCTTGGAGATCGCTAAGAACACCGCGGTCGCAGAGCTTTATAAGCGCCTTCTAAAATTATCGTGTAATGGTAATTTGTATGCCACTGGAGTACCATAACACGAACATTTCAGGAAGTAATCTTATGCGCCCTGTTACGTCTTTATTTAGTTATAGCAAATAAGGCCCCAGCGTGACTCCACTCGGCGCGCGTATTAATTTGTGAAAGTCTTTTTAACTGGAGAGCTGTTTTCCTGATTGTTTACGTGTTCTCCAAATGATGTGGTTAGAGTTTAATTCTAAGCTGCTATGGCTAAGTTGCTGTCGTGAAATCAATTTACTGAAATGGATGCAATTTGTTTGCTTCCGTAAGTAGTGTGATGGAATGACCTGTAGACCTGTATGAATATTTTCTTTTTGTACTAATTGGGTCACTTGATTGATTTTTAGATAAAGTTGGACCCGGTAGGTGGCGCTGTTGTAGACCAGGTAAGCCATGTATAAATAAAATAAACCCGTAAAAAACCGCAGGAAACTACTTGTTTATCTATCTATAACCTCACACCAGATCCCTTGCGGGGTAGGCAGAGAGTACAGAGTTCCAACAGGTTCTTTCCTTACATACCTCTCTGGCTTCCTCGACTCTCATAGTTCGTCTCATACACGCTCGCCGGTTACGGAGACTCTTGACTTTTCCATCAGATAAGACTCGGTTTATTTGGTCGTGGTAAGATAGTCTAGGTCATCCCCGGTACCTGCATCCTTCCACTTTCACATTGTATATCTGTTTTGTCATTCTTTCCTCTGGCATTCTTTCTATATGCCCGAACCAATGGAGCATGCCCTTTCTCATCTTTACACCGATACTATCTTTCATACCTACTCGCTTTCTTACTACACTGTTGCTAATGCGATCGGTCAGCTTCACTCCGCACATCTTCCGCAGAGCTCGCATTTCTACCGCATTTATCCTACTTTCATTCTCCTTCTTACATATCCAGCTCTCGCTACGATATAACAGCGTTGGGACAAGAACTCCGTTATGTATGGCCAGCTGCGCCTTATGGCTTAAGTGCCGGCTCCCGAGTAGCTTTCCCATCGCACCATTCACTCTGTTCCCTGCACTCACTCTTCTCTCTATGTCAGCGGTGTATTTCCCATCCTTACTGAAGGCGCATCCAAGATATACAAACTCATTCACTTGCTCAAACCATAATCTTGGTTTTCTTCACATTCAAGTGTAAGCCATGAATCATGCAGTCGTCTTTCATAACTGTAACTAGTGTTTGCAGATCAGTGGCTCTTGGCGCTATTAAAACCGCGTCATCTGAATAAAGTAGATGGTTTACTACTAAGTCACCCATTTGTACACCTTCATGCATCGCTTTCAGTCTTTGAAGACTTTTATCCAGATATATTATAAACAGTCTAGCGGACAACACGCAACCCTGCTTGACGCCGATTTTAACGTCAAACCAGGGTGACCTGTTACCACCCACCCGTACGCATGCCTTGCAGTCCACATAAGTGGACTGGACGGCTCGCAACAGCGTGCCATCTATACCATACTCTGGCAAAATGTCCCAAAGTCTCTTTCGCACAACTCTGTCAAATGCTTTCTACAGATCTACAAAACCGCAGATAACCTTCCGCCCCACTGCTAGATGCTTCTCTACGATGTTGCGGAGGGAGAAGACTTGATCCGAACATTAATATAAACTCTAGTTTAATATAAACACTAAAGACCAAACCATTCAATTAATCAGTCAAGGTCGCTGGGACAGACTGGATGTGGAAGGCGGATGGGCCTCTCCTAACACGGGCCATGTGCAATGGCCCGTGTTAGGAGAGGCCCATGTTCAGCAGTGGACAAGTATAGGCTGAGATGATGATCGATACTAATATAATAAAGCTAAAAAGTTTGTTTGTTTGGAAGCGCTAATTTATGGTACTACCAATCAAATTTCAAAAAAAAATTTTCAATTGATAGCCCTATTCCTAAGATTTGGAGCTGACCGAGCGTAACGGGTCGTGACGTTTGCCGTCGCGCCGAGCGGGGTTGCGCTGTGTAGCGTCCCCAAGCCGCGCAACCGTCGCGCTGCGCCGGCTTTATGGCGAAACCTTTAAGGAAGGTTATAGGTTAATATCGCGCTACGACTAGGGACGAAAAACGAAATATTAGCGCGGGCGATACGTTGCGACCATATTAGCCTCGTGATAAATGGCGGGTGAAATCGCGGGACACAAGGTGAAGTCACAAGATGAAGGGTTAGTTACATGCAAAAGATTATGACAGAAAACGATTTTGTTCATCCAATGTATGAAATAGTTGGATGAAATCGATTCTTTGAAGCATGCCTTTATAAAAGATCTAAGGTTACATTAAGGCGTTTCTTCGATCTTTCATGTGAAATCAGGATATATTATTTAGTATATGCCGAAAGAAAAAGTTTCATTAGAAGGATTTAACCATTTTGGAGTATTGAAAGACTCAAAATTAAACGACGTCACGCCTATATTCAATGACAAAGATTAATGGGATTTTTCTATTCGAAAATTGGCTGGATTATAATATTGTTGGCGAAATGTGGGTGTGCAAAGAACACCCCTGCCATCCCGTTTGGGGAATATAGGTGTATATAACTAAGAATAAAGTACTTCCCATGTCATTAGAAACACATATATACCAAGTTTATTTAGTCACAGAATGTTGCGTTCAAAGTATTTTGCTCTTAACTCATTATAATTTGTTGTAACTGCAACAGATGGCGTTTATATAGAATTTAATATAACCCGTATTTAATTTCCAATTTCAGTGCACCAGAATATCGATCTTAATTCAATACACTTAAGGTTTAGAATCGTTAATGAATAAATCGTCGTGTTATACCATTTGTCAAGTAGGTAAGCCTTAACTGCTTTAACCCTATAACGTTATTTGGCAGTTGGTTCTAGGGTATTTTATAGCCGAATTTTTGTGAGAAATTTTGTATCATTATAATTATTTTTGAGGTTATCTAACCTGCACATACAAGTCACTTGTAGAAATGACGGTCATTGGGGTAGAAAGGTACTTAAAGTTTTAAAGTGGGCTGGCTCTTTACAAGATGGAGCAATGACCTGGTGAAGGTTTCGGATAAAAGCGGGACGCATACAGTATGAAGCCGGTCGTCGTGGCGACCCTTGGGGAAGCCTTTGCTTTGCAGTAGATGCTTATTAGGTGCTGATGACTTCACACACATATGCAACCACGCCCTTAACTCTCAAAGGAGTAGTTAGAAACATTTAAAACTCTAGACTTACTTTAAGCGTTTGCCGTAGTGCCCCATTGATACTCACTGGACGGGATAAATATATACTATTGATACAAATGACCTAAGATCACTAGTGGTACTTACTACTGTGACAAGATGTTTCAATAATGTTAAAATTTGCTCTGATTTTAATGATTTGCTTAATTTTATGCACTTCGAGAGAGTTACGCAACATGTTTTTGACAAATGGGAAGAGATATGGAAATATGTGTTAAGGAAGAACAGCAAAACAAACGTCAAAATCCTCAAATAATAGTTTTCAATTCCACAGCATACCATCTGAACAGAAACCATTCAGTCGAGTCAATCGAATTTGAATCTGAATACTATTCATATCGTTAGTTTTTACAACAACTGTACTCATAGCTGTTTGTTCCTTTACAATTCGATGCCCAACTGTTATTGTTCCGATACTATTGTCTTTGTACAAGTATTGAAAACTATCAATAGAATTTGATCCCTCATTTCTTCTACCTATAGTTGAAGTTTCAATGCCAACAAAAGCCTTGGCTATCAGGTGGTCTAGTATATCGAAAACCTTGACATCGTCCTACCGTTGTTTCATAAAATAGCGTTGAATATTGATAAGTGGGCTTGTTTTGTTCTCTATTACTCAGTCTTACGCAAATAATTTATCCAGTACTACAACAAGGATTACAACGACGTAAAAGGATTTTCTTTCTGTTTAGGTACAAAATTGAGTATATAAGGGTTATATCATTGTTGGCTACTTGACTTCTTGAAACTGAATTGCTCGGTGCTGAAAGTAGGGAGCTTGTGCCAATTCCGTCTTGCCACATACAGCCGCGTAACATTTTAAGTGGCATAATTGGACCAAAAAAGCGTTTTTGTATCAATCACTCAATTATGGCAGTTCTAATTGAATTTTATTTCCGTGCAGTTAGAGTACTTATTTGTAGTCATATTGCTATCATACCAGTTGAAATTCTAGACGGCTACTGAGATTTTTTGATATAAAAATACTAAAAAAGGCTTTCTCTGGTTCGAATCAAAATTCTCTAGGTCAACGGGGTATACACATAAATATAATATGGTTAAATTGTTTTTGCTTATAGACGTCCGCATTCTGTGATAGGCATACTAGAGCTTGATATAAAGCTAGAAACTACATCACTGCTTTGTACCGCACTGATTTGACGCCCTTTGTTGTCATCCACCTTTGTAGTGTTACATTACTGGTTATGTGTCATCGAATAGAAACCTGCTAAATGAAATACAGTAGCGAAACGTGTAAAGTTGTGCAACTATCCATTATAGTGACATGCTCAGATTGCAAGGAGCCTGTCTCAAAGGCAAGATATTTATGTCAAACTCTTTTGCATTTTTTGTTAGCAGTAACAATTTGTCAAAAAAAAATGATATTGACTTCCTGTACATACATAGCTCCTTTAGCTCCATTTAGGATTGTCATAAACCTTTCGGCTTCTTTGTTACGCTGTTGCGAGGCGATTTTGATAATAATGCAATCTACAGAATAAGTTTCTTTCACTTTTATCATTGGTCCAATACTTATTTACTGGTTTTGGAGTTTTAAGTTGTTCCATAAAACTCCTGTAAGTTTAACTTATATAAAAAAGAAAACAGAAAATGTTTAGGATGTACATCGGCTAATTAATTTGGACTTATAGGTGCATTGTACTTTACTTAACAAAACCTAATGTAATTTCTATACATCTCATTTAGGTCTGGCATTTCAGGTCTGGAAGAAGATGTTCGGATCAAGTCTTCTCACTCCGCAACATCGTAGAGAAGCATCTGGCAGTGGGGCGGAAGGTTTTCTGCGGTCTTGTAGATCTGGAGAAGGCATTTGACAGAGTTGTGCGAAAGAGACTTTGGGACATTTTGCCATAGTATGGTATAGATGGCACTCTGTTGCGAGCCGTCCAGTCCACTTATGTGGACTGCAAGGCATGCGTACGGGTGGGTGGTAACAGGTTACCCTGGTTTGACGTTAAAATCGGCGTCAAGCAGGGTTGCGTGTTGTCCGCTAGACTGTTTATAATATATCTGGACAAAAGTCTTCAAAGACGGAAAGCGATGAATGAAGGTGTACAAATTGGTGACTTAGTGGTAAACCATCTACTTTATGCAGATGACGCGGTTTTAATAGCGCCAACAGCCACTGATCTGCAAACACTAGTCACGGTTATGAAAGACGACTGCATGATTCATGGCTTACACTTGAATGTGAAGAAAACCAAGATTATGGTTTGAGCAAGTGAATGAGTTTGTATATCTTGGATGCGCCTTCAGTAAGGATGGGAAATACACCGCTGACATAGAGAGAAGAGTGAGTGCAGGGAACAGAGTGAATGGTGCGATGGGAAAGCTACTCGGGAGCCGGCACTTAAGCCATAAGGCGCAGCTGGCCATACATAACGGAGTTCTTGTCCCAACGCTGTTATATGGTAGCGAGAGCTGGGTATGTAAGAAGGAGGATGAAAGTAGGATAAATGCGGTAGAAATGCGAGCTCTGCGGAAGATGTGCGGAGTGAAGCTGACCGACCGCATTAGCAACAGCATAGTAAGACAGCGAGTAGGTATGAAAGATAGTATCGGTGTAAAGATGAGAAAGGACATGCTCCGTTGGTTCGGGCATATAGAAAGAATGCCAGAGGAAAGAATGACAAAACAGATATACAATGTGAAAGTGGAAGGATGCAGGTACCGGAGAAGACCTAGACTATCTTACCACGACCAAATAAACCGAGTCTTATCTGATGGAAAAGTCAAGAGTCTCCGTAACCGGCGAGCGTGTATGAGACGAACTTTGAGAGTCGAGGAAGCCAGAGAGGTATGTAAGGAAAGAACCTGTTGGAACTCTGTACTCTCTGCCTACCCCGCAAGGGATCTGGCGTGAGGTTATAAAATAGGTCATTTAAAAAAAATAACGTATAAAACAGTACTTCCCAAGAATAAAAACACTGCATCCATAACCGCAAAAGCTTAGTCAAAGCGCTTTGCTCAATGAATGAGTGCTCAGAAGCCGTTGGGACAAAGAGTCAGGCAGGTAACAATAACTATCGACGTCCGCTACATTAAATACCGGAATAGCGCGTCCGTGCGATGTTTTCTGTCACAAAGGAAGGCATTT
The DNA here is from genome assembly GCA_905147815.2 of Phalera bucephala. Classification (NCBI taxonomy): domain Eukaryota; kingdom Metazoa; phylum Arthropoda; class Insecta; order Lepidoptera; family Notodontidae; genus Phalera; species Phalera bucephala. The sequence goes on from LR990620.1 coordinate 29,871,532, forward strand.
TGTGGAGACACGACGTAGCTTGTGAGGTGGAATGTTGCAATTTATTCAGAATATAATGGATTAACCTGGTGTCCTTATTAGCAGTATATCTTGTGTTTTGAACATGATCGTAGCTCTTTAAGGACTCATAATTTTAAATTTAGAATCTTCTATAGTTATAATAAAACTGTAACCGAGCCAAATCTGTACATTGATTTTTTTTGTAAATTGTCTTTCTGGCTGTCTTTCTGTTTGTCGGTCTCTCTAGTTGTATTCCTTTCTGTCTGTGTCTTTGTCTTTCAATGACACAAAACCTACCAAACGGATATCAATGAAAACTTAAAATGATAAAATACTTTTTATTCCGGAAACAAGAACCAATCCGGAATAATTGTAGAACAAACTATAAAACTTTATTAGTTTTATTATTGTTGGTCTTGAGCTGCAATATTACGTTAGAATGTGTGATTTTGCCTACGCATAAATTTTTCCATGAACTGATATTGTATTCAGGTTCGTCTCCTCACGAGAAACTTTTTGATTTCAACACTCAAGCATGATTTCGTGCATGAACTAATAATGCATTCAGGATTATCTCTTCTGAACACTTGGTATATTCATTTATTTAAGATATCTAAGCATGATCAAGGAAATGAACTGTATATTCTTGCGAGAAAACTGTCACGAAATGTACTGACACACCTTTGTTACATACTTAGCTCGCAATGTAACTTTTTTAAAGTTTGATACGCGAGATTAAGATCTTGGGCAGGATAGGTAGGTAAGGTTTAAATCAAAAATTTTACTAAAATTCAAATCAAATATTATAAATAGATATACTGGTAATCCTTTTCAAAAAGAAAGTATCCGCGTATTGTATATGTTTTTTTATGAGACAGTGTTAGCCTTGAATAAGATCACATTATAGATTTTAAGAATTGAATAAGATCGTGCTGTATTGACACCTACCTATGTCAAATTAAATAAACGTGTACGTAACCGCGGATAACAGCTAGTTAACAATAAAAGTGTAATGAATTCCTACAATATTTTCGTGATTGTTAACAAACATTACCAACACGAAAATACTCTACAAATTTATTTGACGAGTTCAAATGGTAATTTAATAAGAATACAATTATGGAGCGTAAATAAAACGAGAAAATTCAAAGCAAAAATTGCAGTTGAAATGTAGATCAACCACGGTATTTGTCGAACTTATACAAAAATAATAAAGGAATCCAAACGAATAATTAGGTTATATAGGAAATTCAAACACAACCAGCATATTCATATTAACTTATTTGCTTATCACCTATCCAAGAAGATCAAGCAGAGAAGGAAAGCAAGCTTTGATTTACTGTAAAAAAACTAATTTGTTCGTTCTTGTTCTAAGGATAAAGGGCATTACTAGTTTGTAGGTTGTTTCTCTGAAAATCGATGACGACGCAAAGTTGGGACAAAACACAAGTTTCTAAAACACCTAAACTTCAGGCTTTTGTATTCAAAAATATAAGCACGTTTTGCTAAACTTTGAGCTCAGCGGGCCAGACCTACACAGGTCTGGCCCGCTGGGCTCAAATGATGGGTTTGTATAAAATATGTAGCTTAAATGTAGAAGTTTTAGATATTCCCTAACATTGTGGATGTATGGGAAAGTTTGTATTGTCATGCGTATAGGAAGCGATTGCGTAAGAATTTATCTGAATTACTAATAGCGTATTAAACATGCGATTATGCATGACATTGGAACGTAGAAGATAATTGACTGACTGACGGACGATTTAGAGCAGTAGTTAAGAGCTTAAACCGCTCCGCCTACTGTGTCTAATAGTCGCGGGTTTGATTCCCGCACGGGACAAATCTTTGTGTGATCCACAATTATTTGTTCCGGTCTGGGTATTTGTGTATGTAATATTTCATGTTTATAAACGCACCCACGACACAGGAATAAATCCTTGTTGAGTGGGGTTGCGTTTTAAAAAAAACATCAATTTGCAAATACAAAGCAAATAAGATTTTGGAGTTAAAATAAGATGAGGGAGTGAAATAGTAGTCTTTAAATATTCATTAATCAGTATTATTTAATGCCATTTTTAATCGACCTCAAAAAGGGAGAGGTTCTATGTTCGTCTGTATGTATTTTTTTTTTATCTATGTTCACCGATATTTTCGTCTCGTCTCGTTTCGTATTATAGGTGCTTATAAGAATTATTTATTTCTGTAGCTAAACTATATTATGAGGACCCAATTTTTAATCGTCAGATAAGTTATCACTCAAAGACAAGATTACCTGACTGCATATAAAAACTGTATGTCTGTAATTTTAAATTTGTTTATGTTTTTTTTTATTCTATAAATAACTTTTATCAGATTGGAAAATCAAGCTTCAGTAAAGTATTATCAAGTGACTAAGCAACAGATCAATCTGACAGTTCCTACGCAGAAATTTACAGTTAACTGTGTTCACAGCTGTTATCTAGAAAAATTCTACTACGAAAAGAAGATTTTCAAACTTCTTCTCCCAAACAAAATAAACACTGCCACGCCTATGTTCCGTAAGCTAGAGTGGCAGAGGTGAAACTTGTACAATCACATTTTGTAGACAACTTTCGTCGACAATTCCAACCTTCACCACTGCTACTAACAAACTTACCAATGGATAAGGATGATACCTATTATAAAACCACACGACCAACCTAAGTATTTAAATCTAGGACCTTACGATTGCCGCATTATGCCGAAGCATGGAAATGCCACTAACGACAACCCATATCAGACTGACCTATCCAAAGTGCTATAAGCGAGCAAAGTATAATAAAGTATTATTTTTCTTCACAAACTAATTTTTTATTTTCTTTCATTTCAGGTAAGACAACAGATTACTTTATTAAACGATGAAAAGTTACTTAATAAAATTAAGATGGACAGATTTCAGTGAACCGAGTAAGTAAATGAAAATATTTGATGTTTTCTTAGTCTGGGTTAAATATTTAAGTTAGTGTAAGTCAAGAAACACCTATTATAATGGAAATAGTTTATTAGATAAATGAATTTATTTAAGAATTAAAGGGTAAATTATTTGAAATATCTTTCTGTTATTATGAATATGTGAGTAACTATTCGTGACTGTTTGGTCACACGCCTAACTAGCTGAAAAAAATGGTAAAATTTGTCAAAACACAGAGTTTGCACTCCGAGAAAGGTCCCTTTTGTATAAAAAATAAGGCAGATGAACTTGTTGGTGGCAAATAAATGCTAAGTACTGAAATAAATATTACTTAGGAAAATGTGATAACAGCCTATAGAAATAACAGTGCAATAATTGTCATAAGCTTAGATATTTAGAATTAAATCTCGAGCTCTTTTCTTCTAATATCCAATATTTTTCATATCTGTTTACAAAGAACCATTTAACATGCCCGTTTAAAGGTCCTTTACAAGCCCTCTTTCCTCCAATGCTTTCGTTATGGGGTCCACTGCACTTGCTACATCACTATTACTTGTTTTACCACAAATGTCACGTATATTTTCTTTTCTATAAAATGTAACTCCTCTCTAGTTAATATCCTCACGCAAGTACCAAAAAATGAAACAATTATTATACCAAGCCTAACATCGACATCGTCAAGCTTAAAACAGGTCAACGCGTAGGTGTTGATAAATTACACCTCCACAATCGAGCCCTTTTATCCAGCTGTTTTATCTCGAATACTCTAAAAGTACCTTCAAATGTACAACATCCGTCCCTAATACCCGGGGATCGTCCGGGACTTACACAAATACGCTGAAACTGTGTCCCTTTGGACAATTAGGTGTACCCTCCGAACAAATTGGGAATGTTCAGATATAACTAGGTACCTGATGATCTTTATTGTTCTTCGAATCTTAACGTAAAATTTAAATTGGAGACATCTTGTATACTTTTTATTAAGTTTTAGTTCCACGATATACTCGTATTACAGGTTTTAAAAACTGGTATTGCTTAACCATAATGAATATTTATATTGGAGTCATGTGTAATACTTTTAGTTTAACAACATTATTATAAGTTTCAAGTACTCATGATTTTTTTCTTTACGCAAGTCTAAAACGTGCGAGCGAAATTTTCAATACGTGAAAAGCTCAGTCTCGTATGCAGTAAGCATAGAAATATATCTTGTATGATAACAACACTCAATTAAAACAGTATTTTTTCGGCATGCATATATGCTGAAATTACAATCTGCCTGCTCTGCTACTATGCTGCCGATTTAAATTGTAAGACATCCTTTAAATACAATCAAACAAAGAGACTTGCGGAAAAATGTTATTTTGCTGTAAACGTTGTTTTAGGTATAAGGCCGTAGCAACAATTTGTTTTTGAAACGTTATTCCTTCGTAACAAAAACAGTAAAGTGTCTAAAGAACTGATAGTGTTTATATACAGACTTACTACATATTTTATAAAGCTGCAGAATTAAAAGCCTAAATTTGTTTAGGCTCCCATAGCTCATTACACAAACCAACAGCAAAAGGAATTAACCAGAGAGAAAAGTCGAGAAAGAAAAATAAATATCCATAGCAGAATAAGAATAATCAAATTTGTGCAATCCACGGTAATTCGCTGAGACTAATAAAATAGAAGGACTTTGTTGAGAGGCTATGTAAAGACGTAAATAGCATAAAGACGCTATTGGGGATAGAAGAGATATAAATTGAGATTGTTAACGCAAATTGAGGTGCATTGAGTTGGATTGGATCTGAGGTATTGAATAACAATATTTTATTATTGCTTTAAAGCACTAGTGCCATTGTGAGAACTCAGTGTGCTTAGCGATTATTAACCTTAATAAGAGTGTGTATGATTTTGTCAAATATAGTTAGATGGTGTTATGATTGCATCCGTTTTACATACAAGTGTAAAACGGGCAAGCGCGGTTTGCAGAATGAGCCGGTCCTTTTGTAATCTGAGAAGGCGAACAGTCAGGTGTTAATTTGTTAAGCATAAAAACTATTTAGGCTCTCATAGTTTATTGCAGAAACCAACACCGAAAGGACCAGACAGAAAAGCCGAGACAGAAAAATCAATATCCATAGCAGAATAGGAATAATCAAATTTATGCAGTCCACGGCAATTGCCTGAGACTAACAAAATAGAAGAACTTTGTTGAGAGGCTATGTAAGTACATAAATAGCATAAATACGCTATTGGGGATACTATGGATACAAATTGAGATTGTTAACGCAAATTGAGGTGCATTGAGTTGGATTAAACCTTTAGTCGATCTGAGATCTTGAATAATATTTTAATATTGCTTTGAAGCACTCGTAGCATTGTGAGACTGCAATGTTTTTTACGATTACGAAGGTTAGCTAGGGTTATGCTCAGTCAGTCTGAGATTTAATCGTTCAATATCCTTCGGAAAGTTCAGTGCTTCGGAAGGTTCATTAAATTGTAGGACCCGGTTAATGTTTAAAGTGGTAGTCATTGAGCCAAGTAGGAAGCCTTAGTTTTGGTTTAATAAGTCTCATTGGTGGTCATAAATCTGTATTCGTTTGCCATACGAATACAGATTTATGACCACCAATGAGAATACGAATATACAATAATACGAATTAGCTGTGGAGGTGGTACATGTGAAGGAGTATAGTTCTTTCTCACTTTGATTTCTGAGAGAATTCCTTTGCCCAGCAGTGGGAAAGTTTAGGCTAAACTATTTAATATTTCTTAAAGTTAGGCTTCACTCTATAGAGCAGTCCACTATAAAGAACAGATTTTGTAAATCTTTTATATTCACTTTACTAATAGGGTCTGTCCAAGAGCGTGCTCGTCGCGACCCCTGCCAGTCATTATGGCTGCAATCTTGGACCGAAGACGTACCGCAGTGCGGGCTAGGGCGTCCCCCCGGGGCGACGCGTACCGGCCATCCCCCGTCGGTACGAATATAGGTGGAAGCGGCGATGGGGGCCGCCACCCATCACGCCGGGCCCGAACTGGCGAGTCGTGGGGTGCAGAGTGCCGAATAGGCGCTTGGAATGTAAGAGGTGGTATGGAGGATAAGATACATGAGGTGATTGATGTGATGAAAGAGAGACGCCTGGATGCTCTGTATGTAACAGAGACTAAGCGGAGGGGCAGTGAAACCTGTGATCTTCCTGATGGAACGATGGCTCTGTGGTCTGGGGTACCGCAGAGCAGTCGTGCCAGCATGGGGGTGGGTATCTTGCTGTCCCCTCGCCTGGCCTCTGGAGTGAGAGATTATGGCCTGTGCAATGCGCGACTTCTCTGGGTCCGTTTAAAACTGGGTGTCACTAGAGTATTTTTGGTCGCAGCATACGCTCCCCTTCGGAGACCTTGAAAGAATAAAGGTTGAAAAGTTGCAAGATGAGAGCGTGCGGAGAATGTATGAAGACAGAGTCCGGGACAAACTTTTGACAGCAAGCTCTTCGGACTCAAATGTAGATGAATGCTGGAATAGCCTGAAAGAGAGTTTGGTGGAATCCGCGAAAGAAGTATGTGGTTGCTCAAAGAAACATAGTACAGCAAAAGGTGATGCATGGCGGGATGCGGAGTTGCAAAGCTCCGTTGAAAGTAAGAAGAAAGCGTGGCAGGACTGTGTAACTTCTTTGAACCTAAATGCCAGTATGACAGAGATGAGGAAAGAAATATACCGGCAATGCAAGAATGCCACTAAAATTTTAGTGAAAGAAAAGCGTGAAATAGCCAGTATGATTGAGGAGGAGAGGCTGGCGAAGAACTTCGAGAACAACACCAAACTCTTTTGGAGCAAGGTGAGAAAGGCTCGAGGTGATTCGTCAGGCTCCAGAATGGAAAGGATAAAATCTAAAGATGGTGACATTCTTGCAGACACACAAGCTGTGTTAAACTGGTGGAGTGAATATCGACTACTGTGGTACAGTAGTCGCTTCCGAAGAGAGACTGTCGCCGCGCTGAGAGTTACTTTTATACTTGTATAAAAGTTCTGGAACTGTCCAGACCCCACCAAGTATATGATAGGAAATCCCAGGTATAGCCGGCGCCTTCTAGAAAGCGGTACTGTGATTACGTGCTTATACCTACTTGTTTACCGCAATGGGAGGAGCCTTCTAGATGGTTCTATTCTAGACGGTCGTTTGACACTCATTGCAGATTCTAGATTTTTCTTAACGGATATGAGCCCTGTACCTACTGAGTTGTTAAAACGAGAATCGCATAGTGCTGCAAAGCTGTGGTATTCTAGAAGTCAAGTTTAAGCAACGCTTGACTCGATCAGTCTGAGATGGGTGACCGTTTATGTTATTTCCATTTTCCGGCATCCATGCTCCGAAAGGTAGCCTAAGCCATTGGTCTCGGTTACTGCTTAATGATGTGATTAAAACTCTGACTCCAGTAATAACTCACATTTGCAATCTCGCCATTGGTAGAGGAGTGTTCCCAGCAGCTCTTAAGAGAGCGGTAGTACGCCCTATTTATAAGAATGGGGATAGAAACAAAGTGGAGAAATATAGGCCAATCTCTGTATTAAGCGCATTATCAAAAATTCTAGAAAGATTACTAAACAACAAACTCGTAAACTTCTTAACTAACTACAAAATAAATGCACGTAATCAGGGCTTAAGTCGAACATTTCTACGGAAGACGCAGTAGCCAATTATACGAATGACTTGGTAAGTAAACTTGACAATAACTTAAAATGCTATGGTATCTTTTTGAATCTATCCAAAGCGTTCGACACAGTTTCTATCCCCAGACTTATATCTAAGATGGAAAGCTTAGGAATACGTGGTCGCCCTCTGAAATTATTTACGGACTACCTATTTAAACGAAACCAGTGTATGGTAATAAACTCACAAATAAGTGATTATGAAGAACTAACGTACAAAATTCCTCAAGAAAGTATCCTAGGACCTACTCTTTTTCAAATATATATAAATGACCTATGTCATTTATCCTCCACAAACTGTCAAATTTATTCCTACGCAGACGATACAGCACTTTTAGTATATGACAAAGATTGGGATCTAGCTTAATCTAGAACAGAAAACTCGCTGCGCCTAATAATTGAATGACTGTCTATAAACCTTTTAACATTAAATTTTGATAAACCCAAGTTTTTGAGATTTTATCGACCGCAAACTTCTAAAGCACCTGCTTCATCGAGTGTACTAAAAGCTCATTTTTGCCTAAAACAATCGCTACACTGTACTTGCTTTACCCATGCCATAGTCCCGAATATCAAATACCTAGGAGTGATCATTGACGAGAAACTAGACTGGAAAACGCATGTAGAAGGACTTTGCGCAAGAGTTAGATGATTGATATATATATATATATATATATATATATATATATATATATATATATATATATATATATATATATATATATATTTAGCGATTATTTTAAAAATTATTTAAAACAAACAACGTTAACGAAAAGAAATACAACGACTGGGGTATGAGCTCAAGATACGTCCTACTCGGCCGGCTGCTCCCCAAAAAGTGGTCTTCCGTTCGACCGCTCGACGAGGCGCGCGCGCTATCCTCTCTCTGCTAAAGGAATCACGTGACATGACGTGTTGTCCCCACGCCCGGGGTATAAGCGCTAACAATATATATTTAGGGAACTTAGACACTCAGTTAACGCCGAGTTACTGACTCTTATTTATCTCAGTCTATGTCAATCCGTCATTTCGTACTGCATTCCATTATTGGGCGGTACATATAAAACCGTAATGCTTAGTGTTGAATGCGCACAACGAGTAGTTCTTAAAGTAATGCTATTAAAAAAAGAGATTTCCCCACCATTCAATTATTCACTGAAACACAAGTACTCACGGTGAGACAATTATATATCCTCCGCACTATCCTGCGACGGCATTCAATGCTGCCTTTAAATGAATCCCTACTTCATAGAAGACAAGGATTTCCTGTATTTGAAACCACTTCATGCTAGACTGCTTGTGCAAACCGACAATTTATGGCCCAAAGTTCACGAATATATAATAAAATTGAAAAAAAATCAGATTTATAGGGTCACTCGATATAAAGTCAAAAATAAACTCAAGAAATGGTTACAACCTCTAACATAACAGGATACGGAAACACTAATAACTACTGTGCCATAATATCGGCTCATATCGTATGATATATATTATTAACAGTCAGACGATCGCTATATCATAGTCATATAATATCCTGTATCCTACCTGAAACCACTACTTATATATAGAAAATATCGTTGTCAATGTTTAAATTTATTTGCAATGCACATAATGTATCAATTTACAAGTTGAATTTGCATCACGGTTGTATAAAATAGTTGAAACCGAAAACACTCTGACTCCTAAGATACAGGTCTGCGTACTTAGTTAAGGAGTCAGAAAAAATAACAAAAACTTACTCTCTAGTTGTATAACCTGTTGTGTGTGTTTTCTATTATGTACAAATAAAAGAAACGATGTAGTCTTTCTGGCAATTTAGGCTGGGCTGTTTGATAAGTTCCAATACCAGACTACCATCAATTTGCTTCTATCAATCCACACTTGATCCAAAGAGAATAAAATCACTAACTGGGTCCTCGAGGTGGTGCCTATTCTATCCTAGATTTTTTTTAAAATGTCTTTGTCTAGCAATGACAATAGAGGCTGATTTATATTGTATACAAATCATTTTTAAATCTGTACACATAGATCGAATTTATCGATCATTACTAAACAATATTTACGATCAATGAAATTTGGAATAGAAATAATTTTAATTTAAAAAGACCTTTTTAAAAACAAGGTTTTATAGCAAAAATACAACAAAGATATCTTGCTTAGTTGACAAGTTCCTATGGCTTCCTTCCGGCTCCATCATCAGACCCTGAAAACCATCCGGGTTAAAAGTACTCGTCAAGACAAATCCAAGGAGCCCAGACACGGTGGAGTTATATTGAGTAGGTGGGTGGGTTCATTGGCCACCTTTCTATTTCATCACCAGACCCTGAACATTATCTGGTTGAATAGTACTTGTCAATACCAATCTAACAAGCCTAAAGACGAGTGGGGTCACGTTGAATAGTTCACATGTTCTCTATGGCCACCTTCCGACTCCATCATCAGACAGCTATAAGCATCTTTTTTCTAGCCTCTTTTCTGTCCGATGGTGACATGGTGATCTTGGGTAAATGCCTCCTTCTTATATTCCACAACTAAATTATTTTTATCAATAAAAAAAATATATTTTTTTAGAATAAACAGCACTTGGTAAAGTTGGCTTTAACCCAAAAAATAAACATATCCAATAAGTATTCCCCAACATTGGAGGTAAAGAATTTATTAACCTTAACCCCAAAAGCATAATGTTGATATATTATTTACCCACATCTATATGGTAATTATTATTCATGACGCCATGTTATTTATAGCAAAACTTCATAAACTCTCCTACCAAGCTCGTTAAATAAATCACGTAGGGATGAAGATTGTTTTCTAAAAAATTAAATAATAATCTACTCTTATTATACTCGTATAAATACGCGACGACCCGCGATGACCCGCTATAAAAAGACCTATTTCTTTTAAGAACAACGTAGCATAATCTAATTTAAGAATTATTTTACAAGTATTACAAACTTGATTTTTTTTACATAAACCACCTAGATCGAAAAAAGGTATTTGTGGATCACAGAACGATTTGTCCCGCGCGGGAATGAAACACGCGGCTACTCAATCCTGCGCGTGGAGTAGATTATGATGAAGACGATGGACTAAGCTATCCCTCAATGATTTAACAAACATCCTGTCTGGTAAAGCTGTAAAGACGCCACGGCCAAGAGCGTAGATCACTCAAACAAAAAAAGATTTAACAAATCAGGATCTTAGAACTCAAGTGCATCTGCAATTGCGTAAGACTTTTTTGAAAATTAAACAAAAATGTAATTATAAAAATTGTTGGAATCAATTCAGTTATCGATTTAGTACAAACTACTTTCAGGTCTTGCGTTTATTATGTTACACCTTGTATATGTAGTTTATAGTTCCATCTCTTTCTAACAAAGTAAGATTACGATAATACAGTAAAGAACTACTGAGGTAGCTAGCCCGTTTGACCCCAACTCAACATAAGAATTATTAAGGAACACAAACGCTAAGTTCTCTTCCGCCTTATCCCGTCCGAGAGAGTGAGGAAGCCATAACTCTACTTGACGTTACGCTAACACACACAATTTTTCATTTGTCATGTTATTTTTCGTGATACTTGTGTATACTAAGTGTATAGGAAAGCTTGATGTGGCATTGTTTAATATGTTAGCACCGAGTCCTGAACGCACTTGTGTATTTAAACAAGAGAAAAGCTTCAATTTTACCTACGTACCTACGTATCTATCTATATCATCACGCCAGATCCCTTGAGGGATAGACAGAGACTACAGAATTCAACAAGTTCTTTCCTTACAGGTCTTTCTGGCTTCCTTTGAAGTATGAAATAGTTCTTATATTATTGCTTCGTCGGTCTAGTGCCATATTGCGTGTGTCAATCACGAAGTTTTTGATTTGAATCTTAAGTTTTCTATAAAAACAGTCCGGAGTTCGGCATTGTGCCTATTATTTTAACATTAGGTTAGTTCCCTGCCTCGTTGGTCTAGTGGCAAAGCACATCGCTTTGTGATCACGAGCTCCTGGGTTCAAATACTATGTCAGACAAATGTAGTTTTCTAATGAAAATTCCCAGTATGAGTCCGAAGTCTGGAATTATGCACGGTATATGGCAATAGGCTCGCCCATTATTACATGGGACCTAACATCTTCGGCGAAAAGAAGGTGAACTCAGTACCACTGCCACTCTCGCTTCCGGAATATAGGCGTGGCGGTGTTTAAGCCCTATTACATTGGGACCTAGTATTGTCAGCGATATTAAGGTGTATTCAGTATACCTACCTCTGCCAACACCGCTTAGGATATATAGACGTGAAGTTTGGTATTAGACATGTGTTGATCTTTACTGAAATGATTAAGTGATATGAAATATGAAACAACAGTAACAGTTGTACAGAAAAAATGCCTTATTTGTATCTTACTTTCACCAGTCTTACATATACTGACTGGTAAATATAAGATCGAGATTCAGATCAAAGGCTCTATCTAATCTTACAGAACATACAAAATGCTCCTTTCACAGACTTTAAAAACTAAGTAAACATAGGTTCTGTTTCATTATCTAGTACCTGTAGACCCCGGGCAATCATACGGTACCATCTAAAAAAATTATCCCCCAGTAAAAAAACATCGTCACACCTATATTCCCTCAGCGGGGTGGCAAAGGTGTGTACACCCTGTTTTCGCTAATGATGGTAGATCCCTTGTAATAGCGAGCGAACTTATTCCGGACTCCGCCATTTGTTGATAGAAAAACTACACTTTGTCTATCTAGGATTCGAACTAGGAACCTCGGGATCACTACGCGCAATATCCGATGTTAGACCAACGATGCAGTAATCCACAAATCTATTTTTTACAGATAACTACTTCCAAGTCAACATACCCAGTGGGCAAATTCACTGCGTCATACGTTACTCAGTCAGGCGTTACTCTCATTAACATAAATCACCTTGGAAAGACACGGCTCAAGATACTTTTGGCGTATTTACTACGACCAAACGCGGCGCGTTAGGATAACTTCGTGAAATGGATTTCGTACAATCTAAGATCTCGAAATCTGTATGGCACTGTAGTTCTGGGTGGTGGGATAGGCAAGTGTTCTGGCGTGATGATATAGATAGACCAAAAAGACTGTAAGAGTGGAAGAAGCCAGAGAGGTATGTAAGGAAATAACCTGTTGGAACTCTACTCTCTGTATCCTCCGTTAGGAGAATATAGGCGTGAAGGTGTATAATAATAAGAAAAAAAATATATACAATAACTACACAAAGTTATCGTAACGCATCGCGTTACGTGTTTGGTCATGGTGGATAAGGATACTGAGCTTAGACACTTTCAGCCTAGTTTATAAAGTAGTGAAGTATTAACCGCGAAAATTACCCTTGAGTTGTTACTTTATGAGGAAGTTTTGAGGTGAAAATAAATTGGTGGATGTTTTAAGTAGCACTGACAGGTGTCTTGATATTTTATTCCTATTTGTAAATCAGCCTGTTCTGTCCCACTAAAAAAACTGTTAATCTGTTACTTTTTAAGGAAATATTGAAGTAAAAAGAAATTGCTGGTCGTTTTAAGTGCTACTAATAGGTGTCTTGGTATTATACAGCCTATGCTGCACCTCTACTGGGCAACGGCCTTCTCTGATAAATCGAGGTGAGAGAGTTTAGGTCATCCCTTTCGGCGCGGACCCAGTGCGGATTGGTTGGGGCAACTTTTATGGCCACCTACTGTTGACTACCACATCAAGTGCTTACTGGGACCAACTGCGTGTCTTCACAGTTACACGGAGACACTCGAATATCAAAATGCTACAAACTGTTAACCATCACGGACAGAACAAGTCAAATCTTCCTTAACCTAGGTAATCACCAAGAGCACCACGATCATTAAGCGCTACGAGTTCCTCTCCATCTGTGTATTTTAATCATCATCTTTATCAATTAGGTAACTATTTATTTTGGTTTATTTATTTGATTACTCCCTGAATATTATAATCAAAAATATACAACTTATGATGGTATTGATTTGATCTATCTATCTATCTATCTATATCATCACGCCAGCTCCCTCGCGGGGTAGGCAGAGAGTACAGAGTTCCAACAGGTTCTTTCCTTACATACCTCTCTGGCTTCCTCCACTCTCATAGTTCCTCTCATACACACTCGCCGGTTACGGAGACTCTTGACTTGCCCTTCAGCTAAGACACGATGATGATCACACACAGACACATGATCTTGATTATAACGTAAATTGATGTACAAATAGCAAAATCAAAACATCAATCTAGCGGTTTTAAGGTGTGTAGTAAAAAAAAGAAATAAAGTTTAGAATAAGGACAAATAATGGGCAGTGTTAAGTACCTTTGAGAACATAAGTTTACTGTTAAAATGTTACAAATGAGATAATTCTAATATTTATGTTAGTTTGTATTAACTGAATCTGGGCTAGCTTGGAGGGTATTTTTCAATTGTTTCAGAAAACTACTTACACTAGGATGAAAAATGTCAATGACTTTGTTATATAGTCCATTAGAGCTGTCCAGATGAGCCATTCTCGTAAGTGGATTGAAGTAGGAAACGTTATTTGTATAAACTTGTAAGGAGAATAAATTTGTCTAATTAGATGGTACTAAGGCTGAACATAGGCTTCTCTTCTGTATATTTTACCATTAATACTTTCATCATCACCATTATCAATCAGCCTGTCTCTACCCAATGCTGAGTGTAGGTCTCTGTAGGTCTCTCTTCTACCACGTTATTCGTTCTGGTCATGTGCTAGTCTATGCCACAATTAAAACATTACCTAAAACAATGTGATTTTTCTTCCTATGCAACACTCTGAAATTTCAACCTAATCATTTATGTACATGTATTTTTATTTGCTTTTGTTGTTTTTTTTTCCTAAAGCGTAGCGTATTCCCCACTCTAGGGATTATTCCTGTGCCGTTGGAGTGTTTACAAATATGAAATTCATATGCACAAAACTCAGATTGAAACAAATATAAGTGGATTTGTCCCGTGTGGGAATCGAACTCGCGACTACTCAATTCAACTCAAGGTCAAGACTCAAGGTCTTATCCACTGGACCAAGACATCCATGGCGTATAATAAGCTAACATAAACTGATCAACTGCTGGGCTAAACGCCATTTCATACAAATCGAGGTAAGAGAGATTAGATCCGCGGAGTTCAGTACGGATTGTGTTGCGTGTATTACAGAATAATGATTTTGAAAATAATGCAAAAAATGCGCAATGCGATAAGAGACTAACAAAAGGTATGAAATTCACTACATACTCTAACTCTTAACAGTCTTTTGAGCCTTAAGCATACATTTAGCTCTCAAACAACAAAGTGAAATATTCAACAAGGATTTTAAAACTCGAACACTTTAGAAATTTACAAAGAAAATATGTAATTTTTTTTTTCCATCAACTAACACAACGCGTCAAACGGAAGATCGTTACAGGCTCGCTGCTCTCAAGCTCGGCTCTTGAGTTAATATATGGATGCCTTTAAGTTATTTTAGAAGAAAAATCCTGCAAAGTAACAGTTTGCCATCGTAAATTGCCTTTAGACTTCCGTCGAAGTGTACGACAAAATTTTATAAATTTAAAAAGGAGACAATTTTAAGCCTTACTTAGAGAGTATATTTCTTGTAACAAAAAGCTTGGAGATGCCAATATCTTAGTGTTTTATAGGTTAGAAGGATACCATTGTATATATCGTCGGAATATATCGATGAAGTACTCGTTTTCATCCATTTTTCTTAACTGTATTTGTGAGATAGGGCCTTTGCTATGCAGTGGGATAGGATAGATTGATTCATACTCTTCATAAAGACACAAAAACATCTCTGACACTCGTTCTGCTTAAAAAGTAGACAGTGTATATTAAATAATTGCCTTTTGCTATTTTTGAGCACATAATTTCAAATTACTTTCCATATGTTTTGGTTCTCTCGGACTTGAAGTTTAGTTCGCGTTATTTCTATCACCAGAATCACAAAAGGCAGTCCAACAGGCTTGCCACAGCTTAAGCTGTATTATATTAATCTTAATAATATAAATAATATAAGCACTGTTAAGAAACTGCCCCACTGTTGGGCACGGGCCTCCTCTCAAACTGAGAGGGTTTTAGCCCATAGTCCACCACGCTGGCCCAGTGCGGGTTGGCGAACTTCACACACCTTCGACAAACTCTTAGGCATGCAGGTTTCCTCACGATGTTTTCCTTCACCGTTAAAGCAAGTGATAATTTTTTTTTTTAATACGCACATGCTTTCCAAAAGACAGAGGTGCCTGGGTTTGAACCCGAGACCTTTGACTTTGCAGTCCAACGGTCTAACCACTAGGCTATCACTGCTGATATTTTAATCTTACTTGGCGGTATAAGATGGATGGAGCTATCAAATGCAAAACTGCTATAACTTAAACATAAATTAAAAGACTTTTGGACCTATTATACTACTAATGAACATTTAGACGATAAGAATATTAATATGTGATATTTGACTAATTGTCTTATTTATTTTATTAATATTGATCTTATTTTTTGACTTTGTTTTCAATATTTTAATTTTATATATTTTTTGACATTTGATTTGTATAAGAGGAATTTGATTTTATATTAATGTAACTACTTCTGACATCACGGATTTATGCATACCCTTGGGGTAAAATATGGTTAAAGAAACATAAATAGAAAATATAACATCAAATAATGTACCCATATTTGCTAAATAATTTGAATTTGTAAAAACTGGATGCATACAGCACAAAGTCAGTCGCAGTGGCCGTTTTGGCTGCGTATATCTATATCTTCCACACCAAAGATAGATTAACGTAATACTTCTATAAAGATTGTGGTAACCCTAGTAGCCACAATGTATTCTGCCAATCAAAGGACCACAGAGGCTTTCAGAACACACTAAGTCGGTGTTAACGAACCAAACAGTATGGAAATTCGTCCAGCCTTTCAAACCTGGCTTGTACATTTTGAAAACGAAACGATTCTGATGGTAGAATGGACATTGTTTTCAAATTTTCCTTAGGAAATTTCACTCGTAATGCTGGAAGTGAGAAATTATACTTTTTGTTTTTTATCTTCGTTTACAAGTAAATAATAAAAGAGGCTACCTTGTTGGTCGAGTAGCGAATAGTGACGCTGGCAATTATGAAATCATGCGCTCGAATCCTAGGGCGCAAAATATTACTGGGGTTTTTGACGCCGTATTGGCATATTTATCTATCTATATCATCCTGCCAGATCCCTTGCAGGGTAGGCCAGAGAGTACAGAGATTCAACAGGTTCTTTCCTTACAAACTTCTCAGGCTTTCTCCACTCTCATAGTTACGAAGACTCTTGACTTGCCCTTCAGATAAGCCACGGTCTATTTGGTCACGGTAAGATAGTCTAGGTCCTCCGCGGTACCTATATCCTTTCATTTTTGCATATTTATATAAATTGATTTTGTTTCTAAGTGTCATGCAACTCGTCTTCAGAACTAACAGTACTCGTAAAACAACTTTTATTTGCTGTGAGAAACCAATGAGATAATGAGCCCTAAATATCAGTACAAATAATAAAATGCATACATATCAGTACAAAAACATAAATATTATTTAGATCTAAAGATCCAAAACAATATTCATCTTAATACAGAGAATTTACGATTTCTATACGACTTCATTATGATAAATAACGTTACTCCACCAAGAACGTGACCAACACTCCATGTCATCCGTCGCAAACCTTCACTGGGACATCATTTAAAATATCACAGAAAAAAAAGCGCCATTATAATTCACCCAATTCCCTCTTGTTCACCGAATCCGAAACCTAAAATAATTATAGCGGGGAAGATTATTCTCACAATTGTCTTTCGTCCTTTCATCTTTTTTAACCTTGACCTCTTATTATCGTCTCGTGATCATAATTTAACTCGAGTTTCAGAATTGATGCTGTCTTCCATTGATGTAATTTATTAATCTTTCCGAATAGCAGTTGTGTTGTGAACCACAGTTGTGAACGACAGATCACTTGCGACCTAGATAGAGAGTACAGATTTTAATAGGTTCTTCCTTAACAGACTCTCTCACTTTCTCCTCCCTAGTATTGCTTAGGCCGTTTTGCACTGAATCTGTAGATAGTAGATTTGATTTAGACTACATTTTAGGAGGAATCTTTTTATGATAGAGATAATTTAATTTGTTCGACTGTTATGTATTTTTTACTTACCTAATCGGTAATTCACTTTCCTTCCATACCCACCCTTAACTGTATGATAGAATTCAGGTTGATCTCTATCTAAAGGCTACCTAGAAGTAATCGCTTCATTAATGCCGCCTTACAAACCCCACCGAAACTATATTTTTGTGTCTTTATATTGCATATTAATATGACCGCAGTAGTATTTCCTTTTGTTTTGAATATATTTAGTACAGTTTTGTATACTCAATAAACCATTAGAATGAACAGAGTAAGTTGCGGCGCAAAACAATTGTTGGATGGAATAAACATGTTAGTGACAGCTACAGGGCGGCCAGGGCGATCTTTCAGAAATGGTTGTCGTGCGGTAGTCCCACCACTGGTATTATCTATTCAAAGATGTGCGAGAGTAAAAAAATATTTAAATCACGTTTAAAATGGTGTCAGAAGCATCAAGATCAATTGAAAATGGATATACTTGCAACTAAGCACAGTAAAAAAGATTTTAGTGGTTTCTGGAAAAATACCAATCGTTTGAAGGGACGGCCTGGTTGGTATTCCTGTGAATGTAGATGGCACAAATGATTTAAAATGCATCGCTGATAAATTTAAAAATAAGTTCCTTGTCAGGTCTCCGTTAGGACCGTCATTGTCACAGAGTAGTCATGGGGTTAGTGGCGAACACGTTAATACCAGAATTACGGCCGGAGATGTATTAAACGCGGTTAAGTCTATTTCAAAAGGCAAATCGCCTGGACATGACGGATTAAGTGTTGAACATGTCCAAAACGCTGGCCCTCACATGTGCAGAGTATTAGCTATGTTGTATAGTTTTTGCATATCTCACTCTTACCTACCTCCTGACATGATGAGAACTATTGTTGTGCCGGTAGTAAAAAACAAAGCGGGAGATTTGTCAGATGTATCTAATTATAGACCTATTTCCTTGGCAACGATAGTTGCAAAAGTGTTTGACAGCATTCTGAATACACAATTAAACAAACACCTTAAGTTGCACGATAACCAGTTCGGCTTTAGGCCGGGACTGTCTACAGAAACTGCAATATTGTGTCTCAAGAGTGCTGTCAAATATTATGCTGTAAGGGAAACATCTGTCTATGCTGGCTTTCTTGACCTTTCCAAAGCTTTTGACCTGGTATCATATAACATATTGTGGAATAAAATGAGATCATCCCATATACCGAATGAACTTATAAACATATTTAAGTATTGGTACAAGAATCAGGTTAACAACGTAAAGTGGGCAGGCACCTTGTCGGATTCATATAGGTTGGAATGTAGGGTGCGGCAGGGGGGGTTGAGCTCTCCCTCCATTTTTAACCTGTACATTAATGGACTGGTCGAGGCGCTCAGCGAGCAACATATTGGTTCTCACATAGACGGCGTCTGTTTCAATAACATAAGCTACGCGGACGATATGGTTCTGCTGAGCGCCTCGGTCTGTGGACTTAGAAAGCTGCTCAGTATCTGTGAGGGCTATGCAACGGATCACGGGCTCCTTTATAATGTAAATAAGAGCCAGTGTATGGTCTTTCAGGGTGGACTAAGAAAAGTTACAGAAATGCCACCTATTCGACTGAATGGCTCACCTCTAGAAAGGGTAGATACTTTTAAGTATCTTGGCCATTTAGTAACACCTACCCTGAAAGACGATGCAGACATTGAACGAGAGCGAAGAGCGCTGTCGGTTAGAGCGAACATGGTAATCCGGAGGTTTGCACGGCTCTCGATTGACGTAAAAATAACTCTTTTTCGAGCCTATTGCACTACTTTTTACACATGCAGCTTGTGGATAGACTACACGCAAAAATCGTACAGCGCTCTTCGAGTACAATTTAACAACGCGTTCAGGATGATGCTGGGGCTCCCTCGCTTTTGCAGTGCATCGACAATGTTCGCGGAAGCGCACGTAGATTGCTTCAACACAACTATGCGCAAGAGAGGCACTTCGCTCGTACGGCGGGTGCGGGGGAGCTCCAACAGCATGCTGGCCACGCTCGCGGACAGGCTCGATTGTCCCTACATTACCCACTGTTGTAAGCTTCACGTTGCACACAGGGAGTGACGACATTGGGACCAATTCATCTTATGTGACATTATTTCAATTTTATGGCAATGATTCTAATTTTTTATAATTTTTTGAATGTTTAATGTGACTGCTGATTTGACTTTATTTTATTTTATTGATTTTGTGAGTCTTTGATACTTTTTAAATAAATTATTATTATTATTATTATATTAGAGCTGGGTATGTAAGAAGGAGAATGAAAGTAGGATAAATGCGGTAGAAATGCGAGCTCTGCGGAAGATGTGCGGAGTGAAGCTGACCGACCGCATTAGCAACAGCATAGTAAGACAGCGAGTAGGTATGAAAGATAGTATCGGTGTAAAGATGAGAAAGGGCATGCTCCGTTGGTTCGGGCATATAGTCGTAAAAGAAACACCACTTTCGCATGCAAACTGTCTTCAAGTAATAATCGACCAGAATACAATTCTACTGGCAATCTATAGACCCCCAGGATATAAAGATGTCACTGACTTTCTAGACTCCTTAGATACACTGTTATTAAGTATAAGTCGTTATGCTAATATAATTATCTCCGGGGATATTAATATAAATATAAGTGATCAATGCCATGATACTATCAAAAATAATTACTTAAACTTACTTGCATTACATGGCTCTTTACCGGCACACACACTTCCTACCCGCCAACACTCATGTCTTGATCACATAATACTTAAAACTTCTTTACCTGCAAAAACTTTTGTAGCACATTCTGCGCTTACAGACCATGAAACTGTCTTTCTTTTTCTGGCTAAAAACATGTCTAACCATAACAGTAATAAATACGTAACACGGACGAATTTTAAGCAATTAGATTTACAAATGAAACAACTTGATCTTTCGCAAGTTTTTGCTATGAAGAATGCTAATTTAGCGGCAGAAACCCTAACTAATCTCGTCTCCGCAGTGATAGAGTCTAACACAACTTTGGTAAAAATCCCTAGTCGTAAAAAAATTTCAAAGCCTTGGATTACTACGGGGCTTCTGAGATGTATCCGACACAGAGACAATATGCATAAAAAGTTAAAAAAGACTCCAGATGATGACACCTTAAAAGTATCATACTTAAGATACAGAAACTTTTGTAATAGTCTTCTGAAAAAGATAAAAAGGGATTATGAACAAAGGGTCATTGGCGAGGCTGGTAGCAATAATAAAGAGCTCTGGGAAGCAATCAATAATATAACACACCGGAAAAAAAAGAGAGAGTCGGCATCTCAATTGTTTTCTAGTTTCCAATCCCCCAAGCAGTCGGTTGATGCCATAAATAATTACTTTGCAAATATTGGCAAAACTCTAGTTGATAGTCTTACTGCCGGAATTACAATGCCGGTACGAATACCTATGTACAGAACTGCTCAGTCACTGGTGCTTCTGCCAACTGATGAGGGTGAAATTGAGAGGACTGTAATGTGTATTCGAAGTGATTGTGCTGCAGGGTGGGACAAAATATCTGGAAAACTACTAAAGAAATATAAAGAAATACTCGTACCTCCTCTTACATATGTATGTAATCTGGCCCTGACCTCGGGCATTTTTCCAAAAGTATTTAAAAAATCTCTTATTCATCCTATTTTTAAGAATGGAGACAGAAACTGTGTAAATAATTACAGGCCCATAGCTGTACTTCCAGCATTCTCAAAAGTCCTTGAAAAAATTATGAACACTAGACTGATGGCATACTTGGAGAGTCACAAACTTCTTTCTCCCACCCAATATGGATTTCGCACTGGAAAATCCACGTCCGATGCAGTGCATGATTTAACTGATTACATAGTTACTAATCTGGACAGCGGGCAGAGGGTTTTAGGTATCTTTCTTGATCTTGCCAAAGCCTTCGATACGGTTTCTGTCCCCATTCTTATTAAAAAAATGGAAAGCATCGGGGTCAGAGGGATGCAACTGAAAATCTTTGAAGATTATTTAAAGGATCGGGTCCAGACCGTTAAAATAGATGAGTTTACTAGTAAGGAGTGTAGTATCTCCTACGGTGTCCCGCAAGGCAGCGTGCTCGGACCGACCCTATTCCTCATCTATATTAACGATCTGTGCATGCTCAACCTTTCCAATGGTAAAATTGTTAGCTTTGCTGATGACACAGCGCTTTTATTTAGTGCAAGCTCATGGAAAGAATTATTTTTCCACGCCCAGTCTGGTTTTGATATTGTGTCTGAGTGGCTACGTGACAACATACTTACTCTAAACGCCGATAAGACCAAGTATATAACATTTAAAATGGGTAATGGCTCTCTGTCCCCTTCCTTAAATCAATACCCAATAATTGCACACACATGTACGGAACCGGCAGCTAGGTCCTGTTCATGTGTTCATCTGCAATGGGCTACTAGCTTAACGTACCTAGGCATTATAATTGATAGTACATTTAAATTTCATGGCCACATTAACACTCTAAATAAGAGACTTCGTAAACTTATTTATGTTTTTAAAACCCTAAGACACGTTACGGACGAGAAGTTGCGAGGACTAGTTTTTTCAGCACTTGTGCAATCACTACTTAGATACTGCATTACATCCTGGGGAGGTGCAAATAAGACAAATCTTCTTGAGTTGGAACGGACACAGAGAGCTATTCTTAAGGTCTCATTTTTCTTACCCTTTCGGTATCCCACTACACTACTATACCAAAAAACCAGAGTACTAACGGTCAGACAACTTTTCATACTACACACAGTACTAAGACAACACTCACTGTTAGAGTATTCCCCATCATTGACTGTTAACAAAAGGAGGTATAACCCTGTCGAACTTCGTAATATTAGACTCTCGACCAAGTTTTCCACTAGGTTCTTCTGTTATCTCGGACGTTATATTTACAATAATATAAATAGAATACTAGCCGTTTTCCCTCTTACTCGATATTGTTGTAAAAAGACTCTGACTGCATGGCTACAGACATTGAACTACGAACAAACCGAAAAACTGATTATTGCGGAAGTGTAACTTCTCACACAAATATACGCAAACACAAACACACACACACACACACATACATACACACTCACACACACCCACACACGCACACACACACACCCACACACACACACACACACCCATACATATTAATATACATAACATGTCAGCTATGTTATTGTTACCCCATTACAGGCTGATTGTTTTTTTTTTATTTTTAGTTTAGTTTTCTGTTTTTGCCTGTTTTTGTTCTTATGTTTGTTTGGTGTTTTATTTTCTACTTTCTTTAGTGTGACACTGTTCGAGGGGTGGCGGCCTGGTGGCCTGAAATACAGGTTCTCACCTAGTTTAGGCACCAGACTCCCACAACTTTAATGTAAAACTAATGTTACTACCTGTTATCTCTGTGGTGAGTTAATGAAGCATTATTATTATTATCGTACTTTTGTTTTAGTTCTCAGCTTGCGCTGGTATAAATGTCATTTACGGGCTAGGCCAAGTAAATAACATAAAGATATATTATGGATATTTGTTAAGATCTAGTGTCAAGCTGTCTGTCGGTTTCATTAGTTTCCTCTTCTATTTGTAAAAACTTACGTACAATTCTGCAGGTATTTAGTATGGCAGCTTTCTGTATTTGGATATAAATACTGGGATTCAGACCAATAAGTTTTAGACTGTGGTGGAGATATCTTGGTATGATACCGGTAGTTGATAGAACGATAGGGACAATGTATACTTTATCCTGTTTCCAAATTATGGTTACTTCATCTTTAAGGTCTGTGTATTTGTGCACCTTTTCAGCTATTGTTTTTTGAAGGTTATGGGTGTTTGGGACAGCGATATCTATGAAGTAAGTAGTCTTATTTATTTTATCCTGCAGAGTAATATCCGGGCGATTGTAATGGATGGTCCTATCAGTGAGTATTGCGCGGTCAAAGTACATTTTGCAAGTGCTGTTTTCAAGAATGGGATCTGGTGAATATTTATAATATGGTGTATGTTTGTTTGGTGTGAGTGTATATTTGATTGCGAGATTTTGATGAATGATGTTGGCTATTTGGTTGTGTCTGTGTGTGTAATCTGTTTGTGTAAGGTAAGGACATGCTCCGGTAATGTGTTGAATATTTTCAGGATGGCTGTGACATTTTCGGCATCTATCATCTGTGATTGCAGGATCTTTGATTATGTGTTTCCTGTAATTCCTGGTATTAATGACTTGATCCTGAATTGCAATTAGGAAACCTTCAGTCTCCGGAAATAGTGATCCTATTGTAAGCCATTTGTTAGAAGCTATAGAGTCTACGTGTGGTTGGTCCAGATCGTGTGGGTGGCGACCGTGCAATACTTTTTTCTTCCACTGTTCTGTCCTTACTTCTTCTGAATCATTTTCTATATTTGGTACAGTTTCT
Organism: Phalera bucephala; assembly: GCA_905147815.2. Lineage (NCBI taxonomy): Eukaryota > Metazoa > Arthropoda > Insecta > Lepidoptera > Notodontidae > Phalera > Phalera bucephala. The sequence goes on from LR990620.1 coordinate 29,895,776, forward strand.
TCAGCCAAGTTTAACGGGGAGTAATTGAAATCATTACGGACTATTGTTGTATGAATATCACTACTGATTGCTTTTTGCTGAAAGAATAGTCTAAGGTTTGTAATCTGTTTCGACCAAAGCATCGCCAGGTTGATGAGACCTCGTCCGCCATTTAGTCTTTTCAGGGTCATTCTTTCTATTGCAGACTTGGGGTGTAAGTACTTATGTTTTGTTAATATAGTCCTAGTGCTTATTTCTAAGTTGCCTATATCTGTTTTGGTCCATTTTATTATTCCGAACGAGTATGTTAAAATTGGTATGGCATAAGTATTAATCGCTTTTATCAAACTTTTCCCTGTTAGTTGGCTTTTACATATAACTGTTATTCTGCGTTTATATTCTTGCGACAGAGTTGCCTTTAATTTAGTATGTTCTAGGCCTTTTGATTGGTGGTATCCTAGGTATTTGTATACTTCATTCGGTTCCATGGCTATTATTCTGTCTTCTTCGCCTATTAGGTAATCGCCGGGCCGGATTTTTCCTTTAACTATATGTATCGCCTTACACTTGTCTAAACCAAATTGCATGTTTACGTCTTTACTAAACTCTACTGTAGTGTCTATTAATAATTTCATTTCTTTTTCCGTTTTTGCGTAAATTTTAATATCATCCATGTAAATTAAATGGGAGATAGATGTATCGGTGTTATCATATTTGAGGCGGTATCCAGCCCCGTGTTGACGCAAAATACGTGATAAAGGATTGAGGGCGAGGCAAAACCACAAGGGACTCAAGGAGTCACCCTGATATATCCCTTTCTTTATGACTATTTCTCTACTAATGATATTGTTTAAATATAATTTAGTCTTCCATATATTCATAGTTCTTCTTAGAAATTCAATTAAAACCGGATTGATTTTGTATATCTGCAAAATGCGTAAGAGCCATGAGTGTGGTATACTATCAAAGGCCTTTTTATAATCGATGTAAGTGCAATGTAAATTTCTTTTATTGGTTGCAGCGTGTCGATGAACTATTGAGTCTATAATAAGTTGCTCCTTGCATCCCATGTGGCCCCGCCTGCAACCCTTTTGTTCTTCTGCAAGTATATGATTCTCTTCTACGTAAGTGCTGATTTTTTGTGTTATTGCGGATGTAAGTATTTTGTATATGGTAGGTAAGCAGGTTATTGGTCTGTATTGTGATGGTTGAGATGTGTGTTTATCTTTTGGCAACATATATGTTATACCTTGTGCGATAAAGTGTGGTAAGTTTTGCTGCCCGTGAATAATTTGAGTTAAGTTTTTTGCTATTATCTTGTGAAGGGAGTGGAATTTTTTGTACCAGAAGTTATGTATTTTATCTATTCCCGGGGACTTCCAATTATTCAACCTCGCTGTTACACTTCTCATGTCGGTTTCTGTTATTTCTTCAAACTTCATTCCTTCTAGAGTTTCCCAACTACGTTCTTCTTCTGCAATCCATGATGCCTTTTCGTTATGCTGTTCTTCTTTTTCCCAGATACCAGCCCAAAATTGTTCAAGATCATTTACTGCCGGTATCTCATTACTGTTAGGTGTTGAAACATCTTTGTTATTCAGTTTTCTGTAAAATAGTTTTTCATTGGTATTAAATAGTTTGTTATCGTTTTTACGTTTTAGTGACTTTTTATATCTGGCTAGTCTATGTGCTTTCAGTGCTAGCTTTTGTTTCAGAGTGTCTAGATATTCTTCTGGTTTTCTGTTATTGCTTTCGTGAATGCTGTGAGTTTTTGTATTCTTAAATATTGTCTCAACTCTGGCTACAACTCTTTTCGATCTGTTATTGTTAATGTACTGCGTTAGTCTGCCTATGTCAGATCTTAATTGTGCTATGTCTTTTTCTAACCTTACTTGCCAAGCCGGTTTTCTATCACAATTTCGTGGTGATCGATTATTTCCTTCAGTTTTATAGCCCAGTTCATGTGATATTACTAGAGCACTACAATATATGAGAGTATGGATGTCAGTTAATTGGGAGTCTTCTGAAAAGAATTGGTTTAATATTGTTTTGTTGAATAGTTCCGTTATTTGTGTGAGGTCTGTATTGTGTCTTAGTTTAGGGAGTTTTGGTCTGAGTCTTGGGTCAGTTCCACCGTATTCTATTAAAGTTGATTGTAGAAGTTCTTTTAGCTTATGTGCTGTAGCATCCAGTAGTGGCGCAGGTTGCAATGTTTCGATGTCGTTTACGATTAATAGACTTGATGTTTCAGTCTGTGTAAATGCATGTGTGCTGGATGTAAGTAGTGAACTACGTAGATCTTGTAAATGTGTATGGTAAGTGTATGAGAAAGGCTGTAGAAGAGTGTTTGTACTAGGTGTATTTGCTAGAGGCTGCGAGAATGGGTATGTTTGAGACAGTGTGTTAGTGTTCGTTAAATTTGCTTCAATGCATGAATTTACGACTGAGTGGGATGAGGCGTTTGTGTTAATTGGGCTTATAGCATTAATGGGTTCGGGGTATATTGACTGGGATTCTGCCGATTGTAGTTGTTCTAGTTCTATTCTAACTTCGTCTTTAATTTGAGCTAAAACTGCATGAGGAATCATTTTGTTTCGTATTATGACCCGCCTCTGGTCTGAAACCCTTTGTTCGGAGACGATAACTCCAGGGTACTGTCTCATAAAGTGTTCATGAAGTAGTTTTCTATATATTGTTAAGTCGGTTTCTAGTTTAGTTACACGATAATACGTACGCATAATGAATAAATTTACATCGTTAGTCCACTTCATGCGTACGCGGGGTTTTCCAGCCTTAGTGGACGCAGGATGAAAAGCATTAGCTTCCTGAGTAACACTTAAGGTCGGAGTAACTGAGTTTGGTCGGGAATTGTCTGTTGAGTCTGTCGGAGTTGGTGAGGGGGTTCTAATATTTAAACCTGGGTTTTGTTGAATACCTACAACAGTCTGAGACTGGGTAGGTAGCTGCGACATGTTGCCCCCCCCAGAGTACGAGGGGCTGCCCGAGCTAGGCTCGGGGCGGGATTCTCCAGTGGGGTTAGCACTGGTACCCGCCTGGGGAACTCTACTTCTAGTTAGTACCATTTTCATATCGCAGAGTTTACCTTGACCTTGTTAGCCGCATAAGTTTCATTAGTACGCGTGTCCGCCCCCCGCGTGGCAAGATGTTCAGCACGGACGTAAGGTAGGGTTTTGGGGGGCTTATTATTATTATTATTATTATTATTATTATTATGTATCTCGCTGAGATTCACGGGCTTTACCCGGACCTTTGAAAGGCTTGCATGGGGACATGGGTCCAACACGTAGAGGCCCTTTGCGAGAAGTTAATGTTATGTAAGCCACCTGCTGAGATCAGTTGCTGAAAATGAAGAAACATAACCAGCGAACTGACCCCGGCAGGTGCAAGGACTATTGTAAATTATGGAAAGAAAACAAGGGCTATGCAAATGAGGTTTGATGGACAAAAACTGGACTATTTCAAAGGGGACGGACATTATTATTATTATTATTATTATTATTATTATTATATAGAAAGAATGTCAGAGGAAAGAATGACAAAACAGATATACAATGTGAAAGTGGAAGGATGCAGGTACCGGGGAAGACCTAGACTATCTTACCACGACCAAATAAACCGAGTCTTATCTGATGGAAAAGTCAAGAGTCTCCGTAACCGGCGAGCGTGTATGAGACAAACTATGAGAGTCGAGGAAGCCAGAGAGGTATGTAAGGAAAGAACCTGTTGGAACTCTGTACTCTCTGCCTACCCCGCAAGGGATCTGGCGTGAGGTTATAGATAGATAGATAGATAGATTATTATTATTATTTTTATTTTCTCTTTTAAAATATTATCTCTTTAATATCTAGTTAATGATTTCTATGACTTTTAAAGTTGTTGAAGTATGTAAATCGTTCAAAAGTAGTTCTACGGTACTTCATAAAACAAATTTTACTTTTGGGTAAATTACTTACATAGCTACACAGACCAGTATAAATTAATAGACTTGCAATGCCCTATATAATATTTTAACTCGCTTTTATCACTTCTTCTGTTAATAAACACGTAAAAGTGGAAAATATCAAATAGAAATTCTATCTATTCTGTATATTAAATTTTATGAATTCTAAAACAAAATAGATATATTTTAATAGGATTGAATTACTAAATTATTGTAAATAAATATATATGCAATTCTAATTCATATATAATTACTATGCATTTCTGAATTGTAATTCAACTTTCTTGCTAGCCAATGTCAGAGGTTTAATAAGAAGGATGAATGAATGTGGATACGTTTGTCTTAGATTTGTATTTTTTTGTATTATTTTGTTAATTAATTAGTGTATATAGTCAAAAGAAAGTTTGCAGTCAGCGTCATCTATGCATAATACAGGATTTTCTGTTTTTCCGGATTTATTTTGTTCTACACTATTGACAATCTATTGATACATTTGAACTAGTCTGTCATTGCATTAAATATACTTTAATACTTTCCTCTGTTACTTTAAGTAAAATTCATTTTTCTCTAACTATACTAAAAAGTATAATATCTCATAAAATATTCAAAGAACTATGAAGCTCTTGTTGAAGTTGAACTAGTTCCAAGATAAACATCATAATACAAAGTTATTGTGCCAAATTTAAACTGAAATTACAATAAACACTTTAACTCCTTTAAAATTTAATTTTCTTGAGATGTAGTCTTTCAGAATTAATATCAGTCTGAAATTTATTAATACTTTAATTTTAAGTCTAAATCCGAGTGAAATTATGATAAAATTTCATTTTAAACCAATTGTAGCGTATTTCTTTATCACAAAACTAATATCAATTTTGATAAATATTTAATTTGAGATTGATAAAATAATAAATACGGGAGTAGTCTGTTACCATTATACCGGGAAATTGGGAATTATTCAATAGAAATCACACGTTAAGCACGATATGATAGATATCAATATTCATCTAAAGCAGAATCACTTATCATCTACACACATATACCACCTATACTAAACAAATAATTCTAACAGGTATACGAAATCAAACACAATACCCAAATACTCATTCAGAATCGATTCTCCCTCAATGAAAGTACCGTACCTGTATTTGTATTCCAACGTGCTACATCACTGCGTTTCCTTTGCACTGAATTATCATCATATGTATTGTAAATGCACTGTATTTCATTTGATATCGAAATTTTCGTTCCCACTTCACACAAACGGGCGTTTCATTGCAATTACTACCATTCAAAGGTAGATTTCGACCCTAAAAGGATTTTGTTTATGGGCTATTAATGAATTTTGTTGAGAAGTAATTGCTTCCAAACCCTTTCATACCTTAATTTGTAAAGGTATTGGATATTAAGCGGTGATTGCCTCCTTTTGTATTCAGAACTTGTATTGTTTTTGGCAACCGTTTCCATCGCTAAGTTTTGCTTAAGCAACCCACTTTTAGGGTCCTATTACGTGAAAATGGGTCTTGAATTTTTATTGCTTTATCATTTTGTGCGTGTTCAGATCAACGGGTAAATATCTGATATGAGAATGAGGGTAAAACGCACTTTTGGGATGTAAGTAATGATTTACGATCTTATGGAGCCATTATAGGAATCCGGATTTGATAAGCAAAAGATTTTATTTTTCATTGCTATTTAGAAATTGGCTACAAAAAAGGGATTTGAGGATGTGGGTAGATAGATAATTATATTATTCATTACGTCTATACAATGCATACATTCCTACGTACTTATTTAGGCTGATAAGCTACTATAAGAAACTCAATGATATAGATACATGAAATAAAACTATTTTTCAGATTTTATCGCGGTTTATTTTTTAAGTTCTCGACGCTTCGAGTGCTTTACAGCATCCATGGTTACGGGAAGGACTGAGGTGTTAGACGTCCAAAAGGCATAGTTATTCCGGGGCACCCTCAAACTTCTTAATTAGTTTTGTTGGTTCGATCTACGCAGAATGAGCTGACGATGTCTTGAGCTCTTGCAGTGTTATGCTTGGTTTTAGATTTAATTATATTAATTACCAGATTCCAAGTCGTCTTCTGTATTGAAATTAGGATTTTTTTTATTAATTTCAATAGCCTCGCGAACTAGTGTTGGTAGGAATCTGTTTTCTTCCACGATGATTTGAGGTCTATCAAATCTGATGCTATGGTAGGTGCAGTCAAGGACGCATTCACAGACTTCTTTGAGCAACGCGATAAAATCCAAAAAAATGTTTTACTTCATGTGTAATATTCGCGTAAATCTAAGAACTCGATATACATAGATACACTTCATTGTCACTATCTAGTTATGTATACCCAACCAGTACTCAGTACAGTGCAAGTACATTCGAAGATGATGCAATAAAAACAAAGTATTGCTCATAAAAATCAAATCCAAGAACTATTTTGATGATTCGGCTTAACTTGCTCAACTGCGTATTTATTTAACATATCATGTAAACCTTAGCCTGACTTTCGAAGCACGAAGACGCTTGAATATGAAAATGCCACAAAGAGTTACCCATCTCGGGCCGACCGAGTCGAACGCTGCTTAACCTTAGTAATCGGTAAGAACACCGCGGTTGGATTCGCTACGGGCGCCTCCGATGATATAGATAAAAAACCAAATAGTATAACTCTAATGGATGATGATGCTGTAACTTTGAGCTGCGGTCGGAATTTATTCCCGTGTCAGTATCACGGCACAGTGATGGATGATCCACACAGTATGAGCTTTTCATAATGTTATTAGTTCAATTTTATGTTTCACTAGTAGGAGTAAAGGAGTACCGTTTATATTTATATCACTAGTCCAGTACTAGACTGGGATTATCTTTGAAAGGGTCATTGATGTCTAAACATTTTTACTATTTTTTTCCCTGCCTTATTGGTCTAGTGAAGCATTATGTGATTGACGATTACTAAGTCCTTCTAGGTTGCGAATTTTAAGTCCTGCTTGATTACGAATTCTAGCTTGGAGAAAATGTATATTTGACGGACAGCTTGGCCCTGTGTTTAAGAGCTTCAGTCGCTCCGCACTGGGATTAAGTAGTCGCAGGTTCGATTCCGGTACGGGAAAAATCTTTGTCAGACCCACAAATTTTTTTTTTTGGTCCGGGTGTTTCTGTTTGTGAATTTCATGTTTATAAATGCACTCACGGCAAAGGAATAATTACTAGAGTGGGGCTACGTTTTTGAAGGAAAAAAAAGATATTATTATCATTAAAAAATTCGCAGTAACAGTTCGATGTCTGGAATTTAGCCCGATATAATGCATTAGGCTAGCTGCCTACATATACATTAGCGACATCATCGGCGAAAAGTAGTTGTACACTGTACACCTTTTCCACCCCCTTTGGGGAATGCGTGACGGTGTTTTTTTTTGTGCAAACTTGCACTTTTTTCTCTGTTTTATTGGTAAGCGTGCATAATGTGAGTGGCGATTTTTAAATCCTGCTTGGATCTTCGGTTGGACAAAGTGTTTATAATTTTCATATAAAATATTCTTAATACTTAGCAGTCTGGAGTCTGAAATTGAACCCGATATGATGCAATAGCCTTGCTCCCTATTGAATTAGGATCTAACATCGACTGCGATATGTGAGTGTACACAGGAACCACACCCGTTGAAGGAATAAAGTCTTGACCATATTTATATATGTAATTGCTCTTATTTCAATGACTACCTTAAAAGAAATTAATATAGAATAGTACCTAAAGCAAGAAATTTCTATATCAACAAAAAAGGATGAAATGTTAAATACGTACTTACCAAATTGTGAACGGCAGATGTACTCAAAACGCACTTAACAGTAATTTTGAATATCCATTAAGAAGTTTTAGATTGTCTTAATGATACTCCATTTGCGCTATTCTGTAAATCACAGTTTAACTGTTGTTGATAAAAGTTAAATTGATCATGGTTGTCCTTTTTATGTAATTCTTATCTGAATAAGATTCGGTCGAAAGATAAATGTCTTAATAAGTTACCATATTCTTGGACTTGTTTCTGTAAGTTATAGTCAATTAATTTCATGTTTTTGACGACAACTTAGTCTATTAGTTAAAACGTAGGTTGATCCGCTTACCGGAACAAATAGTCGCAGGGTCCATCTCCATACACGAAAAACCTTCAGGTGACCCACAAATGTTTGCTTTGGTGTTTGTGCATAAACGTGTTGTTTTTAAACTCATCTACGACACAGAAGTGATTACATGGTTGTAAATTCATCAACGATATTAACGCGGGGCTATGATAAAGATTCAGATTATCGTTAGGAGAAAATAGGAACGCTATATTTTTGAAATGGTTTTAGATTGTTACAAAATAATTTGTTCCGTGCAGGAATCGTGGCTACACAATCCGTTGTGACTTCTAGAGCAAACTGTCATTATTTATAATTATGAATTGTTTAGGTATTAATGTTCCGCTAGAATATTTCTTAGAAATCTGTCTATCTATATTATCACGCCAGATCCCAAAAAGGTTAATCATTTCGATTTTTTTTCTTAGAAATATATTCCCTTATTACAATCGCTTATATTTTCACAACAACAAAATAGCTTACCCGCCTACTTTCTTCAAACATTTTATTTATCTATTCATTAATATCATCAACTTGGGAAACTGCCAGTTATCCAATAAAGTAGATCTCGATACTAGCTATAGACAACAATCAAGAAGGCTATTATCAGTTTCCAAAGAGCGAAAACGTTAATATTTCCTTTATGTTAAGTTGTATATCTCTGAAAGTTTTGATAACGAAGTTCCAAATACCACACTACTGTTATAATCAGGCAAAAGACGTCGACTATAGAAGATTAACCTCTCTCAATGATTATCATAGTGGTCTGGTCTATGTTCTCCACGTCCAGCTTATCGGAATATCACACACATTATTAAGCAACAAAATAAGGGGTCTATCTCTGCCTACCCCTCTAGTAATCTGGAATGATAATATAAATAGAGATAAAAAATTTGGTAAACTAACTGAATAATAAAGACTTAATTATTGCATAGAAAATAAATGATAAATTAAATTACTACAATGAAAGTTTATAGCTTTTTGTATTGACAAAATTAGGTATAACAATTTTATTTTATTCTGGGGTGATGATATAGATAGATAAGCACAAAAGAATACCCAGGCTCACGAAGGCTGTGATAAGTGATCTGAAGGATAAACGTACAGCTACCTTGATAGCTTCTTAGGATAATATCAAGTGCTGCCTGTTTTTTTTTTTAAAGAATAAACAGAGTGATATTTTTGAATTGTTCAGTTATTACACGGGTTCCGGTGATCACATGAGGAATATGAAGTTGATAATTTCTAGTTATAACCAAATACCTTCTATTCACATAATTATCTGCTAAATTATCTTGAAGATATATTCATACAGGAGAACCTCCGAAGGTATTCATTCGGAAACTGGCTCGAACAAACTATGACTCATGTCTAATTATGTGACCGTTAACGTGATGGACGATTTAGCGCAGTGGTTAAGAGCTTGAGCTGCTCCACCCACAGTGTCGAATAGTCGCGGGTTCGATTGCCGCACGGGACAAATCTTTGTGTGATCCACAATTATTTGTTGCGGTCTGGGTATTTGTTTGTAAATTTTTATGTTTGTAAACGCACCCACGACACAGGAATAAATCCTAGTGTGGGGCTACGTTTAAAAAAAAGAAAAACTTTCTTTTTATGCTAATATAATGGAACGAAGTCAGCAAAACTTTCTTAATATAATATTCCAAAAGTCAAACAGGGGAACGTTCTCCGTTTACAATTTTAGGTAGCAATAGCATTTTGCCCTTTCATGTTATTTGTTAACTCGAGTATCGAGGATTTGATATTTGTTTCTTGTGATCTAAACTGCGGTCTACAATGACATTAATATAAATAAGTAAACTTTATATGCCTTGGTCGATCACTTAGTCGAATAGTAGGAGATGCTCGGTTTATTGGTTCGAGTAGTTGCAGGTTCGATCTCCACAAGGGGCACTTTTTGATGTGACCCCATTGTGAGCCACGAAGTAATTATTTGAATTCAATTACAACACGTATGTGAATTTCATTATTGTAAACGTACTCACAACACAGGAATAATTCCTAGTAGGTGCGTTTAGTATTTAATTTCGTTAAAACTTATATGTCTCAGACGACGTGTAGGATACCGGATGTCTGTAACATTCCTTTAGGGAACATATCCATTTACGTCTATATCTTAAAAATTGCCCTAATTCACATGTACTCATAACATAAGAATAAGAAAAAAATAACAGATAACCGAATCATATGAGTTTCGTGTGCAAATGTTCTATCAAAGAAACATTATAATAGTCGTAAAATGGCAGCAAAATGACAGTATATTGTAATATATTTATCTTTAATAATGGATTGGCCCCTTAATCTCCAAAAACATTGCTTAAAGCTTCGCATCAAAATACTAACATATTGAACGTACAAGCACAGCTTAAAACAGTTGTTTCACTAAAGTGAAGTGCGCTTTTGCAGAATAAATTACCTTGTAAGGGTTCTGGTTTGTGTGTGGTATGGAAGTTTATAGTGGAATTAAGAAGGCCAGTTATTATAGAAAACAATTTTGATCTATTCACTGGTACAAAACGCGTAATTCATATAAGCCCAAAACGCGGCAAACAGGCAAACAAATACAAAAGTTTTCATTCACTGATATAAATCCTAGCAGATTTCTTAGCAGACACCCTACAGCAAGATGCAGCGAGGCTGGTGGGTTACAGAAGAAGAACCGAAGACCGAGATCGGTGGCATGCCAGTGGGCTGATACCGGCTGATGGTGATGATATAAATATTTATACCGGCTGCAACATCGAGAAAGATCAGTATGGAGATTTCCGAAACTATGTAGAAGCGATAAGAACTGAAAAAAGACAGCATAATTCTATATAAAATATTTTTCTCTCTTCTAGTTTTAGTGGTCCCCCTTTCTAGATGTTATTCTGTGTATATTCATATAAAAACATCTACAATGTTTCCTCCAAAAAAACCAAGCTTGATCTGGTTCGACGCATGCGGTACGCATATACGAGTCTTCACCTTTTTGTCGCGACAACAGATTCTTTGCAATACGGACGTAAGTCCGTATTGCAAAGAATCTGTTATAATCTAATCTGTGACAAAAACAAGGTCGCAAATGTCAACGCTAATAAATCAAACAGAAAAGGGAACAGACGAAAGGTTATTACAACCTTTTAAGTAACTTTCATTTCCTTCAACAACTTGTTTATTCCTACCGATATTGAAATGGGTTTTTTCGTTGTAGTGTCCCAGTGCGAGCGCATTCGAAATTATTTATGGTAAACAATGGAACTATATGTATGGGAGTAGATTTTATGTTTAAATAAGAGAATATTGGACATAAATCAGGAAAATTGACGATGTGTTTGATGACTTTGACTGAAGGTTTTGATGATTAAATATCCACGTAGTGGTAAATATTTAAGTATTACAAAATATAAATAAATTCAGTATCAATGCTGAATAAATGTATGCATACAGCACAAATCCGGTCGTCGTGGCGATTTTTGAAAGAGGCCTTGCTCCTGCATTTGATGTCTTTCGGCTGATGATTGAAGACATACATGCATGATAATAGAAAAATACATTTCACAAATAACGAAGACTCACTCTGACAATTATCAACATTTACCTAGATAATTTGCCTAAACGAAACCATAACTTTCCTAGGCCCACAAAATTCCATACACGAAAACATACAAAAGACAATATAATTCACAGAAAGTAAACACCTGGTATAAATCGCTCACTTTCATCCGTGGGGCCTCAAAACTAATTTGTAACCAGGATCCCTTTCAAGATCAATCAATCACAGTGACAAAACGCGGACGCTGTCGTCAACCCTACTGAAGTCCTGGCGATATCGGCCGATTAGCTGATTCAGAGCCGAGAGGACGTTGAAGCGGTTTGCTTGACAGATTGTCGGTGTTTGATCCTGTGTGCAGTATCTGTATCCAAAAGAAGGGATGTAAGGGCATCGGGAGGGCCGGTAAGAATATGCCGCGTACGGCGGATTACGGCGCAATTGGTTAGCGCACGGTACTTATATAATTATTTGTTGTATCTTATTTAGACCGCCTCGTTGGTCTAGTGGCAAAGCGCATCGCTTTGTGATCACGAGGTCCTGGGTTCAAATCCAAGGTCGGACAAATGTAGTTTTTCTAACGAAAAATTCCCAGAATGAGTCCGGAGTCTGGAATTGTGCCCTGTATATGGCAATAGGCTCGCCCCCTATTAAATGGGACCTAACATCGTCGGCGAAACGTGGGTGTACGCAGTACATCTCTGCCACCCCCTCTGGGGAATATAGGCGTGACGGTGTGTGTGTGTGTCAATCTTATTTATAATGTAAATCTAATAAGCATATTTCATATGACTACTTGGCCATAGCCATTTTTTAGGAAATGACTGCTTCGTTGGTGTAGAATACTAGATCAAAGTGTTGTTATAATTTTTTTTATCAAAAAACTCTCATTAGCAATCTGGAATCTGGGCCTGTGTCTGAATTCGTCCTTTATTATTAACCGACTTCTAAAAAGGAGGAGGTTCTTAATTCAGGGTTCAATATAGCTCCAATGTGGTCCCATTTTAATTTCATCGGTACTGGACCTTGGACTTGGAAGATGCACCAGGAAACTCCTGAACGACACACAATACGAATGCGTAGATTGAGATATTATGGGTGTTACGTCAATCCTATAGGTATCCTGCCATAGAACTAATCAGACTATTAACCGACTTCAAAAAAGGAGGAGGTCACCAATTCATCTGTGTTTTTTAATATGTCTTTATTTATGAAATGATTTTGATGATTCTTTTTGCATTGGGTTTTAAAAAGATTTTTACTGGAACAAATCGACAAAGTCTAGATCAATTTGGAGAACACAAAAATGAGTGTGTATGCAAAGGATTTAAAGTATATAGCTGCAAATATATCCGTATGAGCACAATCTATTTCTTGAAAATCGGTGTCGATAATTTATTACCCCGTACACTCTGTAACACACATTTAATGATCTAACTGCTATTCTATATTCCACAAAATCTTTTCAGTAGCACAAAACCTAAACTAACTAAAATTGTTCCGTCCAATGGTGAGGTCTGTGCAGCTGTTTTGAGCTCAACCTTAACCCCTTTCAGTTGATGAATTGCGAGAGTTAAGATTAAGACAACTGCCTGTTCATGCTAAGGAGCGGGGACACATTTCCACCAGCTGAGTTCACAGCAGTAATTAAAGGATGAAACTCGAAATGTGTGTCGTTAAATTTGAATTGCTTTCATTTCAGTGCTAGCTTCATAGAAGTTGTTGATGGGTGTAAATGTTTACAAATAAAGTAATACAGAAATGTTGAAACGAAGTTTTGAGTTGCAATTATATGTATTCATAAGGTACATATACAAATTTATTATTGAGCTAACAAAACGATGTTATTTTTATTTTGGATTCGCTTTCCGGGTTCAAGGCTAAGAGGATATTAATGTGTGTTTCGTATGATGAAAATTTTGCTAAGCCAGAATTTGGGGGTAGTAAACCGTCAAAACGATTTAGTGACAGGCCTATACTCCGTTGCAGGACTGCTATAGGCCTATGCTGATGATGGTGTTAATGGAAGATTCAGTGTCATTGGCAGCAACAAAATGTTGGAAATCAAATATTCAAAGACATTACATCGACATCAAAACTCCTCCTACTTAATCTACGACTACGACACTTTCCTAATGAAAGCAACAAAGCGTCTGCAGTCAAACCAAGAGTCAAACATTCTTAGCAGGTTATTCGCAAATGTAGTTAACGCGCTAACGAGACTTGAACACCTGCTTGTTTCCGTACAATTTGACTACAGTTTACGCCTAGTTGTCGCAGAATTAAGCGAAATTAATGTTAAGTGTCGCTGGAATGGAACCTGCTGCACGTAATTCTAAGAGGTGTTTTGTTGATGTGTTGTAGGGGGTTGCAGGTTAATTGTGAAACACGGGAATACATATATACAATCGTATAAATAGGATGATGATTTCAATGTTTCATTATTGTTTGTTTCAGGTGTATGTCATTTATGTATGATGGTTATTATCCGAGAATACTTATGCTACTGTAAAAAACTCCTGATAAAGAAAAGACAAATATTATTAAAATGTAGAGGTAGTAGGTACTGCCTACCCCGCCATGGAACTGGCGTGATTATATAGATAGATAGATAGGTACTCGTAGCTACAAGATTGAGTAATTATTATACTGTATCTTTTATCTATTTATCTTTATCATCACGCCAGATCCCTTGCAGGGTAGGCAGTGAGTACAGAGTTCTAACAGGTTCTTTCCTTACAGGCCTCTCTGGCTTGCCGTTCAGATAAGACACGGTCTGTTTGGTTATGGTAAGATACTCTAGGTACCTGCAGCCTTCCACTTTCGCATTGTAAATTCTTTCTTCCGACATTGTTTCTATATGCCCGGCAATAAAGCATTTCTCATCTTTACATCGATACTATTTTTCACACCTACACTCTTTCTTACTTCGTTGTGGCGAATACGGTCGGTAGGCTTGTCTCTGCACATCTTCCACAGAACTTGCATTTCGATCGCATTGAATCTTTTAAACTTTGAAGTTAAAATAAAGAATATACATTAGAAGAATTCGTAGTGACACATGCCCATACAGTTTAAAAAAAAAATAATTAAGTAGTTATGAGTGATACCTTTGCTTACACAGAACAAAATACAGTCAAAAACTAAAACATGATTTTATATTTCTACAATACGATACATTACGAGTATATCTACATTAACCCCAACATTCTGATCATAATTAAACTACGTTTCAAGGATCCAATTTCGGCACCCAAACACAAAGTCCCTGCAACGTCACGCAATATTAAAATACAAATATATTTAGTGCAGTAACCATTTATCTCTGCGATTAGCTAACTAGTTTGGAGTTAGGTATGGGTGCAGACGGATGGTGAGCGGACGAAGTTGCTCTGCCATTCTCCAATATCGTTAAATAATTTATTTGAATATTATTAAATTTGAATGAGTATTCTATTTAAAGTGTTTGGTATTGGGATTTTGCCCGTGTTAGTGTGGGGACACGGTATTATTTATCCACAGCTGGACTAGCAAGGGGTTGGAAGAAGCGACAAAATGATAAATAAAGAATAAGAAGCTATCAAGTCTTCGGAGAAGAAGCCCTAAGTATCTACGGCCAACTTTAGAATTGTTTAGGAGGAATAATAATGAGACGAACTATGAGAGTGGAAGAAGCCAGAGAGGTATGTATGGAAAGAACCTGTTGGAACTCTGTACTCTCTCTCTACCCCGCAAGCGATCTGGCGTGATGATATAGGAGGAATAATTTCACCATCAATTTCATATAACTTCATCGATTTAAGCAGCCCATGCCATAGAATCTCTAAAGAGGCACGATTTTATCCGAGCTTGTTGACACGACGAGCTTGTGGTCATAAAACACTCAAATGGCATAAAGTATACTTAGAATATATACCGTGTCTTATTTCAAGTCTAGAGTCTCTGTACGAGACGAACTATAAGAGTAGGAAACCAGAGAGGTCTGTATGTAAAAAACCTGTCAGAGCTTTGTATTTTCTACCTACCCCGCGAGGGAGCTGGCGTGATGATATAGATAGATAGATAGATAGATGATACCAAAACCTATGCTGTTTTTGAGATTTATTTTAGCTCAGAGTAGACAGAATAAATACATTGTGCTGAATCCACAACTAATAGCTTGTTCAAAGACATTTCTATAAAGTTCACAAACACTTCTTTTAGGCATATCCAGTGTAATACAACCGTGTTAAATCGCAAATAAATTCCATTACAAGTCCATTCCTCCATCTTAAACCTGTGTTTTATTGGTCTTGCCTTTTTTGGAATACTTTTATTTTGCATCGAAATTAGTTCCAACCCCTATGGAATGCGCGACTGGAATAAAAAGTTGCTCACGGTTTGAGATGAGTTTTAGTGACTGTCTTGTCAAACCAATCAGTGTCCTTTTGGGAATACTACAAGAACGGATAAGAACTTTGAGTCTGACAATTACTGATATATAAAATAGGAACTGATTTTGTAAATAGAGGAAAATAGCGAGTTTACACAACAATAGTTTGATTTAGAATAGTATTCTAAATTACTTGACCACAACAGTTGTTCTTTAAAATATTATTTTCATGACCGGTGTGATAGGCATCTTCTCATAACATGTATTTTCGTTTCAAGTTAAATACTGTTATCGTCAGAAATTGATCTTACCGACCTAATCGGAAAAGGAGGCTAGTAATTATATATTTTTTTGAAATATAGGTACATCATATTTTTAAAATAGACTAAAGAATGTAACACGGAAATACGGGGTGTATGGTAAGGCTGGCATTCACGAGTTAGTGAATTAGAATTTTAGGTCGTACAAAGTGTTATTAAGCTCTTTCTTTTGAAAAATTAAACAGTATAATTTGGACACTGGAATTGTGCCCGATATGACCGCAATGGACTCACTCATTATATTGGGACCTAAAATTGCCAGCTAAATGTGATTGCGTGATTGTTTCTTTATTTTTTTCATTTGCATTGATATAAGCACAATAAAGATAATTTTTCACTCCAACCACAATAAAAAAGAACACTACACAAACAAAATATTCCATATGAAAACAACAATAGTAAATCATATAATATTTCGCGCATCGAAATTATAGCTATAAAAACAACGGGAGCACAAAATCCTAGCTGCCAGATTCATTGTATTTGTATTTGTATCGTATAAAATGTGCATTGTATATGACTAGGAATGGTTTTGTTTACTCCGATCCCGAGTGTTAGTGTAAATCGAGTTATTGGCCGTAATCAGTTTACCAAAAAGATACACTTTTTTGTCTCTTGCCAAGTTGAAAAAGTCTGTTTGTGCTGTTTGCGTTCGATTTAGGATGATATTTTTCTGTTTTGGAGTTATAAAGCCATTATATTGTTCCCATTTACCACTTAACATCCATGGTTTTGTCTAGTAGTTTAAGGGTGGGTCGCTCCACTCACTCGACCGAGTGAACCGAGTAGGTTTGATTCTGACATGAAACAAATCTATTTAGTATTTGTTTCAGTCTGAATTTCAATATATAGGAATTAAGTTTGTAAATGCACCTATACTCATCATCATCATCATCTAAGCCTAAACTTGTCCACTGCTGAACATAGGCCTCCCCAATCGCTGTCCAGCGCAGCTGGTCCGATGCCACCTGCATCCAACGACTTCCTGCGATCCTCACAAGATCGTCGGTCCATCTGGTAGGTGGCCGTCCCACGCTGCGCTTGCCAATACGTGGTCTCCACTCTAGAATCTTTCTGCCCCAACGTCCGTCCGATCTTCACGCTATGTGGCCCACCCATTGCCACTTCAGCTTACTAATCCTATGGGCTATGTCGGTGATCTTGGTTCTTCCACGAAATTCCTCATTTCTGATTCGATCACGTAGAGAAATGCCGAGCATTGCTCTTTCCACTGCTCGCTGACCAACGCTGACCTTTTTTTGAGACCTATTGTAAGAGACCACGTCTCTAATGCTCTCTCTCCGTATGCCGTCACTGGCAACGCACATTCACTAAAACTTTATTCTTGAGGCACTAAGTTATCTTGAATGAGTATTACGGGTATTTAATTATTAGCGGGGTTATTTTAAAAATGATGCGCTGAATGCGGTTCCTGGAACACTCAAAGGCTCAATCCGGCTTGATATAATCTAAGGAGACCATTGTGGATAAATTACAGGAGTTACAGTGATGGGAATACGTGCGGGCTTAGTCTTAAAAAAAGATAACATCACGGCAGGCCCAGCAGTAGATGACCAGTTTAACTAGACATTTACAGCCAATTGGCCGTTAAGAATAATGGCTGATTTATTTATTTACCCCAAAGTTAATCTCTGTAGATATACATTTATCTGACTGTTCAGATAAATGTAGCTAAATCGAAACGTATATGGTAATTTAGACTATTTATTACGACTAAACGCGCACATTGGAACGGATAAACGTCCGACGATACAAAAACTAGATTAATGTTTGAACCTAACCTTTTTGTTGAGACCGAAGCCTTGTGCCCTATTGCCCTATTTTCTTATCACTGGGCATACTTACTGGTATGTTTGGAGCCAGTGCTAATATTTTGTATTCATAGATGCCTGCATGAGAATAAAGGTTGGGGCAATTTGAAATATTTTCATATCAATATCATCAAGCCAGATCCCTTGCGGTGCAAGTAAAGAGAGAGATAGAATTCCAACAGGTTCGTTACTTACAGACCTCTCTAGCCTCCTCCATTCTCATAGTTCGTCTCAAACATTATCAAAAATCAAAATCAAAAGTTTTTTTTATTCATGTAGACCAAAAAAGCACTTATGAATATTTAAAAAGAGAAAATTATTGATTATTTAAGTCTCTACCACCCGTTCGGAAAGTCATTCCTGTGGAAAAGAAGGGCAAGAAACTTTACGGTTACTGTTTATAACAGTTTTACAGTTTTAGAACAATTTAGTTTAGGGAATATTTTGGAGAAATGTATGGAGATGACCCGGATGCTGATGCCGCAGACGTGCCTAAAGGCGAGATTGCGGCACCAGAATCAACGGAGGACATCACTATGGAAGAAGTTGAATGGGCGATAGGAAGTATGAAAAACGGTAAAGCTGCGGGAGTAGACATGATATCTGCCGAGATGATCAAATATGGTGGAACTTGCGTCCGGGACGCTTTCCGGGCCCTTGCAAACCTTTGCTGGAGGACCGGTAGAGTCCCTACAGATTGGCGCCGCGCAGTCATAGTACCCTTGTATAAAGGCAAGGGTTCACAATATGACTGCGCCAATTACAGAGCCATCAGTTTGATCAGCTTGGCAGCCAAGGTGTACGGTAAAATTATTGAACGGAGAATGCGCGTGAAGTCCGATGGAATGTTGTGCGAGGCACAAGGGGGTTTCAGGTCTGGAAGAGGATGTTCGGATCAAGTCTTCTCACTCCGCAACATCGTAGAGAAGCATCTGGCAGTGGGCCGGAAGGTTTTCTGCGGTTTTGTAGATCTGGAGAAGGCATTTGACAGAGTTGTGCGAAAGAGACTTTGGGACATTTTGCCAGAGTATGGTATAGATGGCACTCTGTTGCGAGCCGTCCAGTCCACTTATGTGGACTGCAAGGCATGCGTACGGGTGGGTGGTAACAGGTCACCCTGGTTTGACGTTAAAATCGGCGTCAAGCAGGGTTGCGTGTTGTCCGCTAGACTGTTTATAATATATCTGGACAAAAGTCTTCAAAGACTGAAAGCGATGAATGAAGGTGTACAAATGGGTGACTTAGTGGTAAACCATCTACTTTATGCAGATGACGCGGTTTTAATAGCGCCAACAGCCACTGATCTGCAAACACTAGTCACAGTTATGAAAGACGACTGCATGATCAATGGCTTACACTTGAATGTGAAGAAAACCAAGATTATGGTTTTTGAAAGGGAAGAAACCAGAACGAATGTAAGGATTGTGGTTGGTAACGATGTGCTGGAACAAGTGAATGAGTTTGTATATCTTGGATGCGCCTTCAGTAAGGATGGGAAATACACCGCTGACATAGAGAGAAGAGTGAGTGCAGGGAACAGAGTGAATGGTGCGATGGGAAAGCTACTCGGGAGCCGGCACTTAAGCCATAAGGCGCAGCTGGCCATACATAACGGAGTTCTTGTCCCAACGCTGTTATATGGTAGCGAGAGCTGGGTATGTAAGAAGGAGAATGAAAGTAGGATAAATGCGGTAGAAATGCGAGCTCTGCGGAAGATGTGCGGAGTGAAGCTGACCGACCGCATTAGCAACAGCATAGTAAGACAGCGAGTAGGTATGAAAGATAGTATCGGTGTAAAGATGAGAAAGGGCATGCTCCGTTGGTTCGGGCATATAGAAAGAATGCCAGAGGAAAGAATGACAAAACAGATATACAATGTGAAAGTGGAAGGATGCAGGTACCGGGGAAGACCTAGACTATCTTACCACGACCAAATAAACCGAGTCTTATCTGATGGAAAAGTCAAGAGTCTCCGTAACCGGCGAGCGTGTATGAGACGAACTATGAGAGTCGAGGAAGCCAGAGAGGTATGTAAGGAAAGAACCTGTTGGAACTCTGTACTCTCTGCCTACCCCGCAAGGGATCTGGCGTGAGGTTATAGATAGATAGATAGATAGATAGATAGTTTAGGGAGCTGGTGTGATGATGTAGATAGATAGTTAGATAGTACAGTTTCGTTTTAGTTTGAAGTTTTACAATTCTTTCTGTATAGATTGCATTCATGGGGTATGGGAGAATAGTGCAAAACGTGCTAAATAGATGTGCTTAAGTATAGAATAAACATACGTGTACTTGGATTCATGGTATCAGTTAGTGTCTACATAGTCCTCTCATTTACAAAATAGACGCTTTGTAAGGGTATATAATAAAAAGTATGATAATAATAGTAAAAGAAAAAAGAAAGTTATTATCAGCTATGTAATGGTTGGTTATGAAAGTTACCAAGACTCTTGACATGCCCTTCAGATTAAACACGGTCTATTTTGTAATCTAATTTCTTATTTACCGGCACAATTATATCTCTTAAGCGGAGGTGGCAGAAGTGTACTGGGTACACTTAAATTTGGCCGATGTAGTTATGTACCAATGTGATAGGGAGCAAGCCTTTTGCTATCATCCTCATCCTTTCTGCCCCATCGGCCGTCAGTTCTACGAGGAATACGCTTCGCCCAACAACTCTGAGAAACTCTATCGGTGATTTTGGTTCTCCTGCGCATCTCCTCATTTCATTGCTATCATACTAGGCACGATATCTAACTTCAAACAACAAGTCAGGACATCAAAATTGCTATAAAATTACTAAACAAACATTTGCTTAACTGCCTTGTTGGCCAAGTGACGTATAATGCGGATAGCAATCACCAGGTTTTGGGGTTGCATGGGTCGGACAAACTGTGTTTTTTCTATAGAAAATATTCCCAGTTACAGTCCGGAGTTCGAGACTTTCGCCTGTTATAATGACTAAAGTCTCACCACCTACTACATTGAGACCCGATATCGACGGCGGTATGTAGCGTGTACACAAAACACTCATGGCCTCTGCCAGCCCCGCTTGAGTAGTATTGACTAGGAATATATTTGAGTCTAGTGACTGTGTTTTTGATAATATAAATAACTTTTTAAAAAAGAAAAACCGACATCAAGAAACAAAAAAATAAATATTTGTAGTCGGTGCCAAGTAACCGACTGCACTAACCGGCACCGAATTTAAATATTTATTTTTTGTTCCTTTTTTAAAAAGTTATTTATTTTACAATTTTAAGTGATGAGTAAATTTATTATTGACATTTATATACCAATTATAATAAAACTCCACAAATTCACAACTAACTCTACTTTATTGCACTCTTGCACAACTTAACAATAATCACTTGTCGTCCGTCCGCGCCGACGAGTCACACCCACCTGTCGTCTTTTCACCCGATCGCATCCCTACTCGCCGTCGACAGTTTGAATCCATTTTGTATCATACCAGTGTTGCCAGCGCGGATAAAACGATTTAATAATTAGTCGATTACATTTAGTTAATAAATCATTACCAAATATAGTAAAATAATCATGTATAACACATTAAACCAAACACAATATTATATTATTCTGTTTAGTTCTACAGTAAGGTACCTACAGGATTGATTTACATAATAACGGAATCTATACATTCGTGCTCTTTGCTGTTAAGGAGTCCCCTGGTGTATCTTCGAATTTCAAGGTTTAATACCGATTTTATTAAAATGGGACCACTTCGAAGCTATACTAAACACGACGCAAAAAAAACAAAACATCCAAATCAGTTCCTAAATAAAGATCCACTGTATTATAACGTCTTGCTATTTTCTGATGTACTGTGCTAAATATTTTACATATTATTTCATTTTTAAGTATAAAACTGTTTAAGGATGAACGTATTTTTTATTCTTATAACACCCGAGAAACAAACAGCTGACCCTTCAGCCGGATGATTCAACGATTTATCGATATTTTCTAAAACTTTTAATTATAACTATCTATCTATATCATCACGCCAGATCCCTTGCGGGGTAGGCAGAGAGTACAGAGTATAAATTATAATTATGAGATAAAAAACTAATATTTTCATCCAATCTTAAAGAGCGTTAACCTACTTTTACTTAAAATTCTCCGCTCTCGCCCGAATGGAGATTAATTAAAAACATCATTCATTCTCGATATTTTATTAATGTAATATAATGGTTGCGCCGAGTCAACCGATCCGTCCACACAATGATTCATCAGCTGGTGATTGATGTTTCCTATAAATAAATTATCTTTTCACTTGCCTTTCATCCCCTTTGGTCTATTGATCGGGGATGAAAGAAATGACAGAATCCGATGTAACGACTTTTTTACGTTTCAGCAGGAATTTATTTGTTTATATATTCATGAGATAAACTATGAGAGGATACCAGAAAAGAACTTGTTCAAACACTGTATTCATTGCCTACCCCGCAAGGGATTTGGAGTGATAATCTAGATAGATACATTTATATTTATCAACACATCATCATCATCATGATGTCAGTCTATACTTGTCCACTGCTGAACATAGGCCTCCCCAATCGCTCTCCAGCGCAACCGGTCCAATGCCACCTGCACTCAACGACCCCTCACAAATCGAGTAAAAATATAAAAAATTAAATAAACAACGTCACGCCTATATTCCCCAAGCGGATGTGGCAATGGTATACTGTGTACAACCCTTTTTTTGCCAACAATTTTAGGTCTAATGTAATAGGGGGCGAGGCAATTGCTATATACCGGGCATAATTACTGGGAATGTTTCAATAGAAAAATATTATACTAAATAAATATAAATTTGTCTGGCCTAGGATTTAAGCCCAGAATCTTGTGATCGTAACGCACATTATTAGCCACTAGATCAACGACGCAAATAATATTTCCATTATTTAAATTTATTTATTTATTAAATAATAATTATTTTTAAAACAAAAAATATTTATAAATTTATAAACAATCTTGTTTTGTTGCCCCGCGTGTGTAGAGACTAGTCCATGCGGTCGGGCCAAGGAAATCATACATATTTTTTGCCTTCAAAGGTTACTAACTCAATTATAAATGAGTATTCGTACTCCGTCTATTATGCATTATGGAGAATATAGACGTGACCGTATTTTTATTTGAGGAAAATTAAATCCCACATTGTGTCTTATTCGCAAAAATAAAAGTAACTCCCTATCCATCGCACAATTTGATTAAAAGACTAAAATTCCATCTTAATAGTTCTCCAAGACGATTATTCCACAGAACTATTGTACTGGAAAGATTTATAAATCTAAACGTTCCAGTATATTCTAGGACACAATACAATACAATTAACTGAAAATCACCAGACTATAAAATGCGTGATAATTGGCCTATTATGACGCTTTTAATAATTTTATTATGAATTTGGAGGTTTCTAACTTAGTGTTGAGAATTTGCTAGAGATGTATGTATAATTAACTTGGTTTTGTGGAGCAATAACATAACACATGTACCTATACAACGTGTATTATATATAAAACAAGACCTCAGACATCCCATTTAGATTTTTGCTTTACAAATTCAATACAAAAACCAAAGTTCCAAATTTTTTATTCCTAATTACCATTTTCTTAAGGAACTAGGTATATAAATTATCTTCAAAACCTAAGTTATTAAGGAATGATATTAATTATGATTAAACATATTTAAAACAGCAGACTGAAAAAAGATTGGAATAAGTCCTGCAATTGTACCAAATTTAAATATTTATTTATTTATAATCGATTCAGTTCCTGATTTAAAACAAACTACTTTCATGTCTTGCATAATAACGCAAGACATGAAAGTAATTTATTAATATATGTTACATGTTGTATAACTATATAACTATAGAAAGATATTAAATAAATGAAAAAGCGCATATCACATAATCACATTCTAGGCTCTTATTGTCCAATTGACGTTCTGGTGATCCTGAGGGCCACGGTGGCATGACTGGCTCAAGATATCTGTAAGAGGTTATGGGGGAGTGATGATCTGTTCGAATCAAATCGATCGAGGCATAAAAGGCCGGATTCACAGAGCCTAGACTTGATGGCTTCCATGCCATCATCCGAAAAAGCTGTGCATCCCATCTACATAGACGGCGTGCTAGCTCAAACAACATTCTGAAAGCATTATGCGATGGGTGGGACTGCCCAATGCTAGAGCACTGGATACAGTTGCACGCGCCTGTTACTAAGTGTGCAGTGCTCTAGTGTGACAGTCACTTCCTATTTACCCCTGTACTTTTTTACTAACATTAGTTTCTTAAGTTATTATTTTACATACTAACATTATGGACTTTCTAGTGTGAAATAATAGATATATTTTTTTATAAGAGAGGGGGACCGGTGCGTTTCGTTTGGTACCACTGGAGCCTGTCCCCTATGCCAAAGTAGGCATTTTTTTTTGTTACAAGTCCCACGCAATGTGAACCGATGACTAGGGGAACGTACTGCGTACAACACAAAGCCGGTTGTGGTGGCGATTTTTGAGGCAGGTCTATGTCCCGTACTTAGAATAAATATAATTAATTTATTTATTTATTTATTTATTTATTTATTTGGTGGAAGACCTACAGCTAATACAGTAATATAAAAGCCTAAATAACAACGGAAAGCCAATTACAGATCTTCACGGATAGTCGTAGATTATGAAAATGGTATTGCGTGAGCTATATGAGTAGGAAGTTATACAGAAAGAAAAAATATGGCAATGTGGAAAAAATTAAACAGGTACAGGGTAGGTTATAGTAATTTCCTATATAAGCTATTAGAGTATTTTTATTGAAAAAAATCAAGGCTAAGCTGCCGTCTTGCACATGTAACGCTTGTGGAGAATAAATCTAAATTGCATTGCTTGCTCAACTTATTGAAATTCCTGCTTGCTCGCACGAGGTATGTGTTTTGTCTATAATTAGTGGATACGTGGGTAACATGAATTGGAGGATTATATCTAGTAGCTTTGGGTGGGACATTCAAAAATAATTTATTAAGAAGCTCTGGACAGTCAAGAATACTTGAAGATAATTTTATAAGGAAAGTGCAGTCTGAGATCTCTCGCCTTTTAGAGAGAGGTAAGAGGTGAAATTTCTTACAGACATCTAAGTAGTTTGTATTTCTATATGGGATCTTAATTCGGAAGCACAAAAATTTTATAAATTTCTTTTGGATGTTTTCGATTCGTTCGATGTATTTGTCGTAACAAGGGCTCCATACTTGCGATGTGTATTCGAGATGGCTACGAACAAAGCTGCAATAAAGAACTTTAAGAGTCTTGACCTCGGTGAATGATTTAGAAAGTCGCATAATAAAACCCAATGCTTTAGAAGCCTTTGCAACTATTTGGTCAACATGTGCATCGAAAACTAGTTTAGAATCATGAATCACTCCCAAGTCACGGATAGAATTATACTTTGGTAGTATTTTTCCTCTTAACGTGTAATATGTAGGTAAAACTAAGCTTTTACGGGTAAATGTAACAACAGAACACTTCAGAGGATTAAGGTCTAATTTATTATTAAAACAATAAGCATCAAGGCGTGACAGATCAGCCTGAAGTGCATTCATCTCGGTGACTGTGGAGACTA
The DNA here is from genome assembly GCA_905147815.2 of Phalera bucephala. NCBI lineage: Eukaryota > Metazoa > Arthropoda > Insecta > Lepidoptera > Notodontidae > Phalera > Phalera bucephala. Next base: position 29,921,558 of record LR990620.1, read on the forward strand.
TAGAGTATATTTTCATGTCATCTGCGAAACACAATAACTTGGATGAATGAAAACACGAATCGATATCATTGACGTAAATGATGAACAGCAACGGACCGATCAATGAGCCTTGTGGCACGCCGCTAGGAATAGAAACCCAAGAAGAGATATAGTTGTTCAGAACTACAGCTTGAGTTCTGTTATCTATGTAGGAGGCAAACCATCTGAGAAGATCGCCATGAATTCCCATGTTGCAGAGTTTATGTAGTAAAATGTTGTGGTCTATACGATCAAATGCTTTACTGTAATCAGTATAGATGACGTCAACCTGGCTACCTTTCTCCATGGCCTCTGTAACAAAGTCATTAAGAAGTACAAGGTTGGTAGCCGTTGAACGTCCTTTCAGAAAACCATGCTGCGATAGACTAAAATAGGGCTTAATGGACGAGTATACCTGACTGTATACTATACGCTCAAAAATTTTGGCTATAATGCATAATTTGGAAATTGGTCTATAATTATTTACATCAGATTTTGACCCTTTTTTATGGATAGGTGTAATGAAAGCTGATTTCCATATATGTGGAACAGTGGCTAAAGAAAGAGATTTTTTAAATAAAAGCGCGATAGGTATGGCAATTTGTTTGGCACAATTCTTGAGAAACACAGGAGATATATTATCAGGACCCGCGGATTTGGCACAATCAAGATTTAATAACATTGATACGATGTCGTTTAAATTAACTTTGATCTGAGAAATTGTAGATAGATTCATAGAAACTAAAGTAGAACTACTAGAAAAATAAGCAGGGGAAATAGGGTCGTGAGAATCATTAAGAAAAGTAGAGTGGAAGTAAGTAGAAAAAGCATTACAAATTGATTCACCGGTGCTAAAAGATTCTCCGTTGTAAGTTACTGTGCCGGGAGTTGCATTCGACTTAGATCTATTTTTAACAAATGTCCAAAAATATTTTGGATTATTTAATATAGATTTTTCAGTAAGAGAAATATAATTAGCATAACACGCTGACTCCAAAGACTTAACTTTATCTCTCAGAAACCTAAAGGTGTGTTCATGAGATCTATTGCCATACGTTTTATATTTGCGAAGGTACTTATATTTTTCTTTTATAGCCTTTTTCAAGGGTGTGGTATACCAAACGGGGAAAGAGTGGTCAAAAGGTTTTTTTGTTGGGATATATTTTTTGTGAAGATTTAATAAAATACTGTAGAAAAAGGCAACTGAGTCTTCAACAGATTTGTTTGAAAACTCCCTGTGCCAGTCTATAACAGCTAACTCCCTATTGATGGACTCAAAATTAGCTTTGTCAAACATATAACGGGTGTTGGGTGCAGGCATTAGTGGGATTACTTCAACAAAGTCTGCATTAATAACTAGTGCCGGATGGTAGGCATCCAAGGATGTTAATGGTTCGAGACATTGAGTTACAGTTATAAGTTTGTTACAGAGGACCAAATCTAAAATTTTACCAAACTTGTTTACCACCCCGTTAAATTGACAAAGATCCAAAGTGTGCAACTCGTCTGTGAATATGTATTCGTCTTGAGAATTGATGTTGGTAGGGATGTAGAATGGTTCACTGGTATGAGGGACCCAAGAAATATTACTCATATTAAAGTCACCAACAACCAAGAAATAATCAGATGAATTATTAGCGATATTGCTATTAAGTTTTAAAAGATAATTACCTAATTGATTTGAAAAGGATAGTCCTTGATTTTGGTTGCACAAGTAAATTACACCAAGATGAAAGTTGATTAAACTACGCGAGTTAGATGATCGAAGACGCATACAAACCCACAGGTCCTCAGCGGTAGACTGAAGTAGTGGTTCAGATATAATCGGTATATCGCTGCGCGCAGCGATTAGGACTCCACCACCTCGCGACTGTCCGGTGAAATCATAATTCCGATCACGACGCCATACAATATACCGATTATCGAAAAATTCAGCACTTACAAAATCATCCATAAGCCACGTCTCTGTAAGAACAATTACGTCATAACCGTTAAGAAGAACTTGACGACGAAAATTCTCTGATTTAGTCCGGAGACCGCGTACATTTTGGTAATAAATGCTTACGCTATGATTAATATTAGCCATTGTAAAAGCAAATAGTAGTTACATAGTACAGCACAAAATAATTTTTCATAAAATAAAACATTAATATAAAATAAATCGAACAATTAAAAAGCGGGTATGACAGCAAAAAGCACAGAGACAATGTACGAAATTTAAGCAAGGATTCAAACCACTTAACAAAACAAATATCCACTAGACCCAGGACATCTGTGTGAAAGAGCAAGCAAGAATTTGTTAAATGAGCAGGTGCAAGCGAGATAACTATGTTTTCTAAATAATATTCGAATATAACAGCGCGATAAGGTATGCAAGGACGTATGCGCATAGAACAATAGCAGGTCATTAGTGAGGCAGGGGAGCTCAACCTTTTACATGTTTTTAGATTAAATACAATTACAAAGAAAACTAAAATTAGTATCAACGTTATTAAAAAAATTAAAATTAAAGAGGAAATAACAAAAAATATATAGTTGAAAACAACAAGCAGATGTAGGTAATCGGTTAAACAATTTTGTTTAAATCGTGATCGTTCGCAATAATAATTACCCGGGAAGTGTCATTTTTGCGAACGTGAATTTTACCATACTTCACCCAAATATAATTATAGTTTTTATCTTTGCCAAGTGCCTTAGTTTTATTGAGTAGCATCTTCGAACTAGCATTCAGATGGTCATTGGCATAAACTCGATGTGACTCGCCCTGAAAACCTAGATCAAGAGAGGACAGATTCTTGGCTGCACGGACTGCCGCAACAAAATCCTCTTTGACATATCTGTTGAGAAAACTTACAATAATCGATTTTTCTTTGGTGTTGTGTAATGGTATCCGTGTAGTATAGTTGATTTGTGACCTAGGGAAGGTGCACTTAACCTTTTCTGAGATCGACTCAATAATTGTGAACAAATTTTCATCCTTTTTAATGGGTACTCCCTTGATCTCAACATTATTTAGTCTAGATCTTTGGTCAAAGGCGGACAAGTCTTGTTTAGCCTTTACTAGCTCGCCTTGAAGTGAAGCTATCGTGTCTTTTACTTTCTCAATACTTGCGACTTTGTTTTCAACTCCAGCCAGTCTATTGCCGTACTCATCCAACATAGCTCCATTGTATTCGCAAGAGTTCTTGAGATCAGTGATCTCGGTCTTGATACTGCGCACATCTTCCACAAGTGATGGCAGAGCGGATAGTTGAAGCTTGAGATCCCGAATTTCCTTCAAAATGGTATCTAGGGAAGCCGTTTCCGATGTGTAGACGCCTGGAGATAGCAGACGACACGAAGGACATTTCCACAGTGCCCTTCTGTCAGCTCCCAACTTTCTCCACCCAGACTCAGATATATTCGCGCAGCCGAAGTCCAAGTGATTTTTGCAGGTACTACATTGCACTCCATCGAAGAAGCTCGTATTACACACCGCACACTTCATTTCGGAACTGGACATTTACGATTCTAATATAAGGAATTAAAACTGAAAAGGTACAAAAGGTTGGTGTACCCTGACTTGTTGAACGGACCACAAAGACGACGTGGTGAATAGACGGGCGCTCACACGCGAATTTAGAAGCTAAACCACTCGTAATTGCACGCCGCGGGTTGAAGCCAAAAATTAACAAACGTCCCGCACTCACCGCACTTCCCACCCGCGTAATGTTGGCAGCCCGGAAAAATTACCACTTTTTTATCATACATATGTTGATGACAGAGTATATGATAATAAAATCATTGTTGCGGTAACGTGTATTTTAATGCATATTAAACTCAAGAAATAGATGTACTTCATCTATAAAGGTTTATAGTAATTTGATGTAGAGAATATATAATTTTATTATCTTAACTAAATATTAAAACCATGACGTAGTAGTTGACTAAATTAATACAATTTAATACTAGAACTAAAAAAGTCCTTTGTAAATAAAAGTAGGGTAAAATAAAATTGTTATACTAGCAATACCAACAAAATAGTATTTGTCATAGTAAAAGGCGCGTCCTTTTACTATGACAATTACAGACGGAAGAATTAATTCGATATTTAAATAATACGGCACCTAAATGCACTAGTTAGGTATGAAATGTGATCCCATTATGTTTCTTTTTTAGATCAACAGTGTGTTCACAGAAAGGAACGACAGAAGCACGTTACTTCGCACGTCGGTCACAGAGTGACTACTCGTGTGAACGTGTGACTACTAGCATTGCAGGTATTATTCAGCTGATGTTGTAAAATCGCAGGTAAGTCTTCCCCATAGTAGGCTGGGAATCTATCTATTTATATAATGATAGCATCATGCTATATCCCTTGCAGGGCAGAGAGAACAAAGTCCCTGGCTTGTTTTAAGAAAACTCTTCAGGGCCTTTATTCGCTATGACAATTTAAACACGAAACAAGACGTGTTATCAAACATACGTGTTATTGGCGTGGAATGGAATTCTGTATGCCACTGTCAGATTTGAAAACATGACAAGGCTCGTTACACGCCATGTTTCGAACTGTCAAAATAACACGCTCCGCGCTTGCGTGTTATTGAAAACGTGTTAAAAACTTGCTAAGGTAGTTCAATGTAAACAAACATTTTTAAATAGTTTTATTTCAATTTAAATGATATATTATGATCATCGCGTCGTCGTCGTAGTAATAAATTATTACTCATAACCAGTGACATTGGAAAATTGTGGTGGCTCATCTATTAAAGTGAACTTCTCAATTTCAACAATAGTTTACACATTTATCTTAAAAATATGGTGTTTTGTTTTAGTTTGTAGTCACAATGAACCGGAAGAAAGCTTCTACAGCTCAATTAGCATATTTACACCCACCCACAGGTGGAATCTGGGTACATCAATTGTTCTCCTCAAGGAAGGTCATCGAGAAATGTGGAAAGACCTAACCTACCAATTAAATGCGTTAGGAGGCCCATTTAAAACTGTGATCATAAAAAACAGGTACGTATCTACTAAAATAAATGTGACTTTTGTTATTTTATAAAGACAACTTTTGTTATTTTATAAAGACAAATAATTTGGTGGTGTGCTACATTATTGATTTTGTGGTAATTTAAATATTTGTATCATTGATTTAATTATAGGGCATAGGTGGATGATGTTGACCTAAAATAACATAATAGGCTATTTTTCATTATCAATTTTCATTACAAGTGGAATGTAGGGTTATTATAATGCATTTTCTATTAGTGAGTCTTAATTGTTCATCAAATAATGTGTTGCATATATTATGAAGCACTAATTTTGCATCTAAAATCATATCTTTCATATGAAACTTCTTTTACAGAATTGCTGATGGTTGAGAAAATTAGAACACCCAAGTTGACCCATCCTTGTAGAGGAAGATGTGCGGTGATGTCATCTGTGGTGGGAATTTTTATACTAATGAATGAAAGAAAAATGTTTTTATTTCAATTTGTTTTTCAATTATAGCTGCATAATAATGGTGTGGTAACCTTGGTAGCAAAGTGGAACCATTACTGTGTGGTATACCAAACTGTATAATTTTGAATGTTTGTTGTTCAAATCAAATAAAATAGCATTTATTGTGGTCATAGGTTACAAAGATGGTATGTGTTGTTGTTCTGATGAGGACTTACAAGTTTCCATTTAACAATACCAAATAAGCAGTGATAGCCTAGTGGTTAGACCGTTGGACTGCAAAGTCAAAGGTCTCGGGTTCAAACCCAGGCACGCACTTCTGTCTTTTCGAAAGCATGTGCGTATAAAAAATTAATTATCACTTGCTTTAACGGTGAAGGAAAACATCGTGAGGAAACCTGCATGCCTAAGAGCTTCTCAAAGGTGTGTGAAGTTCGCCAACCCGCACTGGGCCAGCGTGGTGGACTATGGCCTAAACCCTCTCAGTTTGAGAGGAGGCCCGTGCCCAACAGTGGGACAGTTTCTTAAAAGGGCTATTATTATAATACCAAATGACTTGCATGTGATTATTGATTTGTTATTCATAAATAAAACTTGTTGATTTACCAATTACTTTAGTTTCATTTATACTTTTGTTGCATTTATATACATACCTGCCCCGCAGGGGATCTGGCTTCATGATGTTTTTATTATTTTATTTTTTATTTTCTTTATTAATTCTTTAATTTAGATTGATACATAGATTATGTATCTATCTATGTATCTGTGTAGATACATAATAAACTAAATAAAAAAGTATACCTTTTAATTCACTGTATGTATATTTGCAAAACAAACTTTAAAATAAAAAATAAACTCCGTCACGCCGGTATTCCCGGAGTGGGGGGCAGAAGGGTATAGGGGCAACTAGGTTCAGGGAGGACCGGCCTCGACTTGGGCTGTTGCTATGGGGGAAGGCAAACATTAGGTGTCTCGTCGTGGTGAACATGAAAGAAACTTGTCCGCTGGCCAGTGCAGAGATGCACTGGCCAGCGGACAAAGGATTCTTCCGCGTTGCCGGCGAGGTCAGTGTCTAATCCTGTGTGTGATATCGGTATTTGATAGAAGGGAAGTAAGGGCATTGTAAGGGTTGCTTAAAATATGGCGCGGGCACCAATAACGGCTGATAGGAGGCGAGTCAAGTGCGTAGGCGGCAGCAGCTAAAAAGGGCTTTTATATAGGTGTGAATAGGTTCAAGGCTGAGATCGAAATGGTGCTAGGTTTAGTCTGGTTTTTCTTTAGTGGCCAATTTTATGAAAAAACATGGTGTGACCACTAAAGACACTAAAATGGTCGGTTCGAACGAAGAGCAAGGATTGGGGAATTAATGAATGAATAAAATAAACTAATTTTGAACCAATTGTATTGCCTTAAGTTATCAAACAATATTTTTATGTAAAATTGACCACTTAAAAAATACAGACTATATATATGTGTGGGACAAGTCTTTGTTTGTTTAGGTGTGGGTATAGGTTATTGTATTTGACATTCGTACGTTCTAAAACTTGGATCTTTGTTTAATGTTAATTAAAGTTGCCTTTTTTATATCTGGCCCTACTTATTTACTTAGTTTTCAATAGACACAGACTTAAAACCATGTTATCAGCACATATAAATATATTTTTACCGAAATTGAATAAGTTGAAACGAATATTCGAAAAACCGATACTTTACCGAAATTAACAGATGTAAGATTATGAACGAATCCAGCGAAATCTCAAATTAAAAATAAAATTGCCGTAGACAACATTCCTTACGGCATACCGAATACCATTTTGTAATTCCACGCGAAGGCTCGTCAAGGAAGCGTGTTTATGTTTACTGCTTGTTATGACGTCACACGTTACTTGCGGGGAATCTCATGTGGCATAGCGAATAAAGGCCCAGCTGAATTCGAAAATTAAAGCAAAACCACGGTGAAAAGATAGTACATATCTAATTAAAAATCAATTTGCAACAAGAACAGTCTATTAATCTTTGTTAGACGTTGGTTTGGCGTTTTTCTACCCAGATGTAATTAGTTACATTAATATTCATGAAACTTTAAAATGTTAATTATTCATGGTTCGAGGATAAGCTCAGAATGGACAAGGGTGTATTTTTAGATTTATTATGAATTGATTCTGAGAATTAAATATGGTTTTCGTTATTATAATACAAAATTGAAAATTTTTACGCCTATATCCTCTGATTTTATCAACGGTGTTAGGTCCCAATGTAATCCTAAGAAACAAAAAAGACCATCAGGTCCGTTTTTGTTCAGTCTTGTCTGAGGGGATCACTTTTGTTCATTTTATAAACATAATAAAATCATTATATTGCGTTATAGATATAATATGAAAGTGGAAGGATATAGGTACCGGGAAAGAACTAGTCTACCATAACCAAATAGACCGTGTCTTATCTAAAGGGCAAGTCAAGAGTCTCCGTGACCGGCGAACGTGAAGTTCGAACTCGATGAGACGAACTATGAGAGTAGAGGAAGTCAGAGAGGTCTGTAAAGAATGAAACTGTTGGAACTTTATTCTCTCTGCCTACCTCGCAAGGAATCTGGCGTAATGATATAGATAGATAGATATTTCGTTATTATATCTTGTCTGTGATGTAAGATAGAGTTAAGTGATAGGACAGTTATATTCGATTTAAAATAAGAGTTTAAATCAAAAAGGCAGGTTACCAGAGTATAATTACAAAGATTTTATTTACGAACATATTTTTGCCCTTTGTAGATACATACATAAGTAAAAATAAAATTAACCTACCTTTGTCTTAACATAACACCCCTTAACTTCTTAACAGCTAACATTCACAACTACCAAACCGTTTCTGACAAAAAAAGAAAAAAACACAACAAAATTAAAAGAACAATCTTGGAAGTTCCGGAAAACTCGCTTACATTACTTTTTCTCGTCACATAATTACTTTTCCCGTCAAAACAAACTCGACAATGTATTCAAAAATTATACATTGTGCCGTCAGACAATGGTGTACGAAACAAAGTCACAATACAAGTCCGAGTTAAGTAGGTGTCTTCCCAAGTAATTTTCTCACTGAAGGTACACTTACTGTTGTGATCGTTTTATTTCTTTTCATTGTATCTCAACCCTTTGTGATGGGTGTGACAGTAAGCCTATTGTTACCTTTGTGTAAGCTTTATGATGTGCAAGTTCCCTGGGCACCCGGTCTATATTGCTTTGTACTGTCCAAATGAAATTTCGGTCTGGTGAAATCGTTCCATTTTTCGTTGTGTACATTCGAAAATTTAGTATGGATGAATTTATCTGTAAATACTTTTTATAACGTGTCGAATTGTGTAGCTAAAAATATAATGTACTCCTACCCAACCGTGTTGTACTCAGAGTAGATATAAATAGTTAGATAGAGAGACACCAGTATAACTTTTTCGAAGGCATTCTGCTATTAATGATACACTGCTTTATTGGATTAGAAGCGCATGTTGCACCTGGCGACCTTAATGTCCTGAATTTGAAACCGCAGTTAGAGGGTAAATGCGCAGTTGTAGTCTGAAATTTCGCCAAGTATAGTAAAACAGTTTGCCTACTTCCTCTTACAAAGGGACCTAACATCGCCAGCAAAATGTGGGCGAACACGGTTCATCTCGTTCAGTCATCGGTCACACTCATTTAGAGAGTATAGAACTAAACAATTCACTCGCTCTCATCTCAATAAAATACTCTAGGTTGAGTAGGTGTTGAATCGTTAACATAAGCGATAACCATTAGTAGGAAGTTCAAAAAGTCTCCCATAAATACAGAGATAGTTAGGTACATCTTATTTAACGAGATCATTTGCAGGATGGGTAAAAATTTCGACTAAGACTCGTCTAGACTGAGAATTGCTAACAAAAATAACGCCAAGAGTGGCTTCCGTTACGCACTATGTGTGCGTGAGGTCAGTGTTCGATTTTTTCAAAGGTTGTCAATATGTGCGTGCGTGTGCGTACTATTATATCTATATACCCCATGGATAGATAAATTTAATTTGTTTGCAATTCTCCATCTAGATAAGTAATTCAGCTAAAAAGCAAACAATACAATTTCTTTTCAGCTCCGGTCGTAATACAATGTGTTTTTAGGTTCAGGTAATAGCTTAAGCTAAACAACAGCTGGTAACGATACTTGATGGGACGTGTGTTCGACTTTAAAGTAACACAATTTCGGTTGATAAAGGACGGAAGTTTCCGGCTGATTGGAATCTGTCCGGCCAAGTGCGAACGTGTCAGCCCGGATGGCTCATTTTTTTTTTTTTAACGTAACCCCACACGAGTATTTATTCCTGTGTCTTGGGTGCGTTTACAAACATGAAAATTTACATACACAAATACCCAGACCGGAACAAATAATTGTGGATCACACAAAGATTTGTCCCGTGCGGGAATCGAACCCGCGACTAGACACAGTGGGCGGAGCGGCTTAAGCTCTAAACCACTGCGCTAAATCGTCAAATCGTCGTTTACCTCCAATCAAGGCTAAATTACGTCAGAGCCTATGCCATTTTGTTAAAATATACAATAGGGCTAAAACGAGCGGTAAGACATTTAAGTGCGAGATCATCGGCCTGTGATTCGAGTCTTGTACGGTATTAGTAATACGGTATTGTACACCAGCAAAAATATAGCGGAAAAATACAATATTAAGATAAGGGTACAATGGGCGGTCTTATTTTTAAAAGCAATCTCTTACCGTTTTCTATTCTTCAAATCACTTGCAAGTGCAATTTTGCATCAAATTCATTTGTTTTGTCACCCTAAATATATTTCACTATGTTGGCAATAATTTGGGTTTAATAATGTTTAACATTTTTTAAAATAGACAAGAAGTGACGTTACTTCGTGGTACTCGACTTTACCCGAAATCATAAGAGTCACGTGTCATGGGACAATTTTTTTTTATTTTTAAATTAATACGGAGAAGAAATGTCAAACACCGTTTATATCATTAATTTGTTTACGTAAAATATGCGAGTTTCTCCCCCTGCTTTGTGTATCGCATCACGTTACGCAGAGTGCGAAATCATTGTAATAGATATTGTATTGCTTTTGCTATTAAACCAAATGGAGGTTCCTTTTGCAAACAAAGGACAACTTTCATATGTGTGAACGAAACGGTAGTAAGATTGTGTTTATTAAATACTGAACTGCCTTTTAGTATAGTGACATATAGTGTGACTGGCGATCATAAGGTCATGGGTTTCAAATCCTTTCTATCAATACCATCACGCCAGACCCTTGCGGTGTAAGCAAAAACGAAGTCTCAATAAGTTACTTTCCTAAAGTCCTATCTGGCTTCGATAACGAAGAGTCGACATCCCCTTCAGATAAGACACGCTCTATTTGGTCATGGTAAGATGGTCTAGGTCTTCCTTAGTTCTTCAACTTTCACAGTGTATGTCTATTTTATCATTCTTTCTTCCAATATTCATTTTCAGGATCCAAATACTACGCATGGACAAAGTGTTATTATGTAAAACGTTTCTATGATTTTTTTTTCATTTTAAGTATAGTTTAGTCAACATGCTCGTTACCCCCACATTACATTGGAACCTGACATCTTTGGCAAAATATGTAGTGTGCAGAGTACACCTTAGCCACCGGAAAATGTAAACATAACATCGTGTTGTCTATTCACAGAAAACATATTCCCCCTAATAAATATTAGACAGAAAAATCCTTTGTAAAATGTTCTGATATAAAAGCAATTCCGGTCCAAATTCCAAATGCCCGGGAACTTACAATACATTCCCGGCGTTCGCTTGTTGGTTAAACCGGACAATCTATTGTTTTAGGATACCTGGAATTTATTTGGATACCAAAAAAACTTTTCACTTGGTAAATAGTAGTAGGATTCGAATCATTTCTTTTAATGTACTCGTCTAAACTACTAAATAGTATGTAGGTATATAATATTGTTGTTTATACATACTTCAGGTACACGGGGCTGTAATATAGATCAAAGAGTAGAGAGAAATATTCAGAACACTTTTTGTATCTGCCATAACCAAGTAAACCGTGCCTTATCTGAAGGGCAGGTCAAGAATCTCCGTAACCGGCGAGGTGCATGAGGCGATACATGAAACCATGCAAGAAGCCAGCGCGGTCTGTAACGAAAAAAAACTGTTGGAACTTTGTACTATCAGACTATCCCGTAAGGAATCTGATGTAGTGATTTAGATATATAGATTTCGTATCTTTCGTATTACATGTATGGGGACAGGCTTGTTGCCACCTGCTGTTGGAACTTGGCCAGCTGCCTATAAGGCTTCTAATTGACTTAACAACTATCACATGAAGTTGTAACCGAAACTATTAGTTAAACTTACCTTTCGAAGTACAAAGACGCTACAATATGGAAATGCTTCAAATGATCACCCATCTTTTACTGACCTTGCCGAAAACTGCTTAACTTTGGTGACCGCAACAAACACCAGGGACAGCGCTACGAGCGCTCCGTGGTTCCGGACTGCTCTCAGTTGATTATATTTATTTATTATGATCATCATAATATTAACAATTTGTAAAAACAGACATTTGCTCCCACAGAGTAAAAAAATATTCGACTTTGCTAATAATAAATTATAGTTTAAAAAAACTAAAAAAAATACGCTTTAATAGCAAGTCGAATTAAAAAGGAGAAAATAATAACGAAATACTTAATATTATAGTGCAAAAGCGTGGGTTGCTTGACATCTATTGTTATAATAGTTCACGGGTAGCTATTTATAGAAGTAGAGTTATTAAGTAGAGTTTATAAATATACTAGCAACTCACCCTGGTATTGCATGGGTGAATTATATACATAAAGCTTCATTTTGAATCACTCCATCTATTGGTGATAACCGTATAAAAATCCGTTCGGTAGTTATTGAGTCTATCACCTTCAAATAGACAGATAGACGCGGCGGGGGGACTTTGATTTATAATATGTATTGATACTAAAAATCGTGCTCTTTCACAATAAATTTATTATTTCGTTATTATTTTCTCCTTTGTAGTTCGGTTTACTATTAAAGCCAGTTTTTTTAAATTATAATTTATTTTTTTATTTTGTAGTCTGAAAACAATATCAAAAGTACAAAACATCTTCTATCCTGGAGATGCTAGTTAGGATATTAGGCCAAAGTAATAAAATTATTGTATTGTCATTTACCCCCCCACTAGTATTTATTCCTGTGTCACGACACGGTGCGTTTACAAACATTAAAATACCAAGATCAAAACAAATAATTGTGAATCATACAATGATTTGTCACGTGCGGGAATCGTACCCGTCACTATTAGACACAGTGGGTGGAGCGGCTTAAGCTTCTAACCACTGTGCTAAATAAAGTTAGTAATACATAATATACTACATAAGTAAGCCCGTAATCGAAAACAAATGACTATAATCTAGCCAAGATTAGAATCAGATAGCCACGTCGCCTAACTTTCTTGGTTTTCTTATATCAGCACAGAAAGTTGTAAGCATAAATATTACTCCTTAATAGTACATGACAGGATCGTGGTAATATTGCTGTTGGATTCTAGTTTTACGTATTACAGTAGGCGAGACCTACATTTTGGTGTAGGTCTAAATGTTTGAAATAAAAATGATGAAACAGGGGGGAATACACAATGTTAAAGAAAAAAGTTTTAGGTAAAAGGGCAGACATATCACGAAGTAATTAATTTCGCCCAGTTTTAGTATCAGTACGATCATAATGTAGGTAAAAAAATCTTCGGCCGAAGCAAAACGAGACAAAGAGGTGTTCTACGTTCAAATCTCGCGTATGTTGCGTTCGGTCCCAACAGAACCGGAATCAAGCCTATTTCTATACCGGAAACAATTCCAAACATCAAACAGTTACCGAGAATTACACGATGGAAAAATCCTAAAATATTTTTTTTCAACCTAGTATCTAAACTCATGACCTTGTGATTGTTAACTGTACTATACGCTTTAAAATGGATGAGGCAGTCCCATGAACTGAAACGATATTATTAACTTTTCAAAAATCTACGTCTGCAGTTCTGACTTTATAGGCCTTTGTGCTCCGGAAAGCTAACTAATTTACTGAGTTAGCTAGTTTTCTGAGTCGTTGTTAAATCATTATTGCCAGGCAGTTGGCTGATAACTGTCGGTTAAATAGCTTATCACATCTATAGTCCATTCTTATCCAATGCATTCATAGCCCATAGTTATGAGTAAAATGGAACATAGAAACTTCATACAAGCACACGCTTAGCACGCACGCGCACGCACACAAAAACTAAGAAAAAGAATCTTTAAAAATTCCGTTTCCATCCATTTCCACAAATTTGTGATTAAGCAAACAAAAGAAGCCAAACAACCGCACTCTACAGCACATAATTCATCACACATCTAGGTGATTTGTCAACTGAACATAATTTTTTTCCACAGCGACAAACGAGCGAGTTTCAGGTACTAGGAGAAGACAGTCGTTAACAGCAGCTGATTAACTCCTGTACTGCTCCAGGCAGTGATTCCCTTGGCTTAAAGTTCATATTTGAGGCGTTTGTGGTAGACATTGGGTCCGTAGGGGCTGAGAGGTCACCGGTTGTTTCAAGAAATTTCAAAGCATCTAAAGCAGTAACCACCCCACTGGCGACTAGAACTAGCAACTATGCTGGTCAAATTATACACCTACATTACCATTCAGGGTGGCAATGCTGTCAGCGTTCTAGGCACAGTGCCAACTGGCGCGAAACCATTACACCCTTTGTAAATAATATTATTTTTGTCCTTTCTAACGATATTGCTTGATTATTTTAATTGAATTTATGTTTTTTTTTAAATTATTACGATCAATGTTTAATACACCATTATTTTATTTTATTGCTAGATTAAGGTAAATAATTTCATTTAATATATATTAGATAAGTTTTATAATTGTAGTTGACTTTGTAATGTATTGATTTGAATTTTTAGAGTAGCTGTTAATGCATGTTGTGATTACCTATAATTAGAATAACATTAAACATGGATGTAATCATAATGATGTGGACAAGAAAAAATGTATATTCTGTTGGTGATCCCCAATAAATAAATTGCGTGTTGCTGATCTACTAACGACTGTTAAATCGACCAAAATATAGTCACATAGCGATTAAGTCAACTTAGTCATTTCGAGTGAGGATGTCATATTCGTATCAACTACCAAGACATATCGATACACGGACAAAAAGATACCGACCCGTTTGACATCCCCTTTTTGTTGATAATTGTTTACTGTTTTTTTACGTCGTTGTATTTTTTGTATTACATTTGTATCATGCATTAGTAAGCATGGTCTAAAGGTGAATATCTGGCTCAAATAAATGAGGGCAATGTTGGTTATTAAGGTATTGCTGTTGAAAAATTCAAAAGGCTGTCTTAATTAAGTTGTATTACAGATAATGGTGAGAGTATTATTTAGGTAAAAGAGGAAGATATGAAGCAACCGAACCCGAAAAGTTTGAATGTAGATGGAGCAAAAATGCTCGTTTAAGGTCACGTTTGCATAAAGTTGTATTAATCAACAATTTTTATCTCCAACATAATTAACGGTATAAATCAATTTGATTTGCAATGTAAGTTTCAGTCTAGGGTCAAAACTAATTTAAATTAATCAAAGAAACTGACATTGGGAAAAGATTTTCAAAGAGATAAAATGTACAAAGAACTTAAAAGTCGAACGCTATGTAGTCGTTTGATCATCCAATTTACTACAACTACATATATAATATAGTATCGGTTTGCATACAATTTAATCACAAATAACATTTTACAATATACCTAACTCTAAAGAAATACGTTGCAATAAGTCTCGGAAACATGAATTGAAAATTCGAAAACCGCTATCGGCGTTTCATAGCCGTATTGATGACGCTAATTCTCAACACCAAAGGAGATAAACGATCTTCATAAAATAATAAACGCCCATTTAATTGCCCCACCGATACAAAAGTGAGCAGTTAAGTCAGCATAATAGCCGGTAATTCGTTTAAGTGCTGACCGGTGCGGTTCGTTGTAACGACTGTAAGCCTACAAGCCTACAACACACGTCCTATTTTGTTTTTATTAAAATGACCTTTCGCGAGGTAAATAGGTAAATAGCAATTGCTAGATAAACAGCTGTTATAAAAGTTTGTATTACATAAATGAGTAATCATAATTCAGTTATTTCCCAAAACATATATAAAAAATGGTTAAAAAAAAATCGACTTCAAAAAGCAATAAATAAATATTTGAAGTCGGTATCGATACCGGTACGGTTTTAAGTTTTTTGTGATCTAATTTCTTGTATCTACCGGCACAAGTATATCTCTCAAGCGGAGGTGGCAGTAGTATTTTTTTTTTTAAGATTTTTATTATACCATTTTAAGTGACAAGTGAATTATTTACTAATATTTATATACCTATATTATATTATTTTGCTGAGTTGTACTGCAAGGTACATACAGGATTGATATAATTACCATAATAACGGAATCTATACATTCGTGCTGTTCGCCGTTAAGGAGTACCCTGGTGTATCTTCAAAGTCCAAAGTTCAATACCGATTTCATTAAAATGGGATCACCTCGAAACTAAACTAAACCCAACCCAAAAAGAATCATCAAAATCAGTTCATAAATAAAGACGTTATAAAAAACAGACGAATTGTCGATCTCCTCCTTTCTTGAAGTCGGTTAATATTCTGATTACTTCTATGGCAGGGTACCTATAGGATTGACGTAATACCCATAATATCTCAATCTACGCATTCGTATTGTTTGTCGTTAAGGAGTTCCCTGGTGTATCTTCCAATTCCAAGGTCCAATACCGATGAAATTAAAATGGAGCCACCTCGGAGCTATACTGAACCCAATGCAGAAAGAATCATTAAAATCGATTCATAATTGGCGTAATGATAGCGTAATATACATACAAAAAAACATACAGTCGAATTGAGAACCTCCTGCTTTTTAGAAGTCGGTTAAAAACAACAATATTTTTAAAACTCAATCGCAGAGTCTGGCAAGCGGGTATTATACTATTCGTAATTTACGACCAAGAATCATATATGAAAGCACCCGTAGCACTGTGCGACCGCGGTGCTCGTAGCGATCACCAAGGTTAAGCAACGTTCGGCTCGGTCAGTTTGTGATGGATGACCGATTGTGGCATTTTCATATTTAAACGTCTCTGTGCTTTGGAAGACACGCTAAGCCATTGGTACAAGTCGCCACTTATTACTCGTATGTGGCTTGATAAGTTTCAACAGCATAAACATGCCTTCACCGATCAGCATGGGTCCGCATGGAAGAGAATGACCTAATCTTTATCACCTCGATTTAAGAGAGTAGGCCTTTGCCCAGAAGTATGACAGTATAAGATGTTTTTTATTATAATTATTACTATCTATAATCTGCTCTGTCCCACTAAAAATAATTAAAAAATTACAAATTAATTGAAAGGCTACAGTATCAATCAAAATGACGTATACACTATTAATTATTAAGGTCTCATCAGTATTTCCATAACCTTGGATAAACGTTAACGAAACACAAGGCAAGCCAATCTAATTTGTCCAATTTTCATATCGGACCATTATCTTTTACTAGACATATTGTCGATGATAATAGAAAAACTGACAATATGAGCACGTTGAAACTCACACATAACCTATAATCATCAATCTTATATTAATATACCTACATATATAAAAACTGTTTGGTATCCTCACAGAATTTGCAGGAGTACGTACTGGTAAAACTGAACAAAAATCTATAAAAGTGTAACTGGACACGAAACTTTGTATACTTATTTATTTAAGATATCGAAACATGATTTTGAAATTTTATCATGAAAATGATCTGTATATTCTAGCAAGTAGACACGACATGTATTGACAATACTTTGCATACTTAGCTCGCAATGCAAATTTTTAAAATATTATTAGTCCTGATTATTATCTTTGGCGGGTAGGTAGAAAAGGTTTAAATCAGCCATTTTACCAATAGTTGTATAAGAAATAGATAAACTGCTAAACCTTCTCAAACATAAAGTTTCCCAGATATTGTATATGTTTTTTTATGATACAGCCGGCGTCAGCGTTGCCTCACACAACAACACAACAACTGCCTGATATAAATAGCGAAATAACAACATTTAACATAAATAAATCCAGTTCAAAAATCTGGCTTACTTGACTACCTCATTGGTCTTATAATGAATAGTGCAACCATAATGGAATTCCTTTCAAAATTATAACCATTTTCTTGAAGTTTTATTTTTACAATAACTAATTTTGATATTATTTCTTTGCAGGTATTTTCTTCACATTTTATCGGTAAGCATGAAATCAATTTTATAATATTAATATTAATTCTTACATTCCAATAAAATTCTAAAACAAAGGGCTCAGTATAAACAGACTGACGTTAGCGTAACGTTTTAAAAAAATCGTACCAATATGTTCACATTTATTTAGTTTTGTGATGTAAAATTATAATTTAAGAAGACCTATTTAAGCTTTTATAGCAAAAACACTACGAAGATACCTTGTTTAGTTGAGGCGTCCCTATGGCTTTCTTCCGGCTCCATCATCAGACCTTGGATACTATCTAGGTCTAAAAAAAAGTACTCGTCGAATCTAACGACCCGAAACCCGGCGGGGTTATATTGAGAAGTTTGGTGGTTTCATTGGCCACCTTTTGGCTTCATCATCAGACCCTGAACATTACATGGTTGTATAGTACTTGCCTATACTAATCAAACACGGCTTAACATAAGGGGGGCTACATTGTGTAAATACTTATCTGTAATTAGGATTAATTTTAATTAAGTACACCCATCAATTAATTAAAATTCTACTTTGACCTGTATGTACTAGACAGCTTTTCATTTCTTCCCTCTCATAGAAATCATTTATAAAATATGGCGTTTCAGGATCACATTATTTATCATTACATTACGTTATTACAAAATGGAAAAAACAGCAGAGTACAAGGAAAACTTCGAGTAATCAAGTTGAGTATACCTAAACATTTTTTGACATCTAACATTTAATGGATAGCATTGACCTTTAATAATGTTTGGATGTATTACTAAGCACTTAAAAGAAATTTTAGAAAGTATACCCAATATAATAATGAGTTTTGGATAAATTAGATTTTGAAGATACACGTATTGGGTATTTACGCAGTGTATGTGGATGATTCCACACTCTTGCTGAACTAATAAGAGATTAGAAACTGATGTAAGTTAAAGGATGACGTGGTGACTAGGATTGGAAGAAGTATGTTGAGTTGATTTGTGGAGAAGACGAGTGGCAGATGACTAACATAAGGGATATATCGAGCAAATGTGAGTAGAAGTGCCGGGAGAAGTAGCCCAAGGAAAACCTATCACGACCAAATTAATAGTCACTTTGTAAAGAGTCAAGCGGTAACTCTTAATCGGGAATGCATGAGGAAATGTATAAACGTAAACAAAACGCAAAAGGTGTGTCAGAATCGTAGTATGTAGTAAACTGTAGTCTTTGCCTACCACAGAGGGATATAGGCGTGAGTGTATGTATGTATACAAGGCGTAACATAAGTAACGCAAGACCTGAAAATAGGTTGTTCTAAATCCGCAACTGAATTGATTCCAACTATTTTTAATGTATCTTAAATATTTTTTAATTTGCATAAAAATGCTATTTCTCGTTCAGTGCGCTATAACAAACTAAATTTATTTTTGATTCAGAGCAATATGGAGATTTCAAATGCATTTCAAAAACGTATTTTTCAATGCGCACACATACACATACAAGTTGCATTGATAATTTAGGTGTAAAAGTACTTAAAAAAAGGGTAAAAACCTTTTGTTTGGAAATTTGGTTCTTCCATTAAATTCATGGAACAATTATTTAAATTGAGTGTACGAGGTCTTGCGTTGTTTACTATCGTATCGAATAGCCAATATTTATACATCTAGTATAAATATTGGCTATTCGAAAAGATCTTTAGGTTTGAAGTTAATAAGTACGTTCACAGTGTTTTCTTCGTCGAAGAAAACTTTGGCTGGAACCATATCAAGAAAATCTAAAATATATATAGTGAAGAAAGCTTCAAAACATTCCAAACAACCTGTGGGAATAACTTCAGTATTTCAGACTTTTGCTGCAATAAAATATATTTGTTTATAACCTATGTCGTCCCACCCGCTAGGAAAAAGTCTCCACTAAGCACAATCTATATACTGTAATATCTTACCAGTTTAAATTTTCCGATACCACATAAGTTTTTAGGGATATCTAAACAAGATAAAGTTCCAAAAATTTTTTTTACATGAAATCCTTCATCAAAATTCAGGAAAATAAATTAGCAAGCTGATATAAAATGTATTAAATTAATTGTTGGCAAACAAATTCCCGCCCGAATTATCACCAGAGTAAGATCTATCATTACATTACCCGCGAATGACCTAGAGTATCTGAACGATAATGAATTGGATGATAAATGAGTTTGCTCCAAATTATACCGACAAAGTTTGAAAAATATTATGAGAGAGATAGGCATTTTATTAAATGCAGTACAGCATTATTTTGGTAAAAACCTATACGTAATAAAATCACTATACAGAAACTGACCACCTCGTTGGTCTAATGGTGAATTGCGATCAACCTTTGCGATTACGAGGACCTGGGTTCAAATCCTAGGTCGGAAGTATCAGTCGGGAGTCTAGAGTTGTGTCCGGTATATGGCAATAGGCTCGCCACCTATAACATTGGACCTAACATCGTCGGCGATGTGGGTATACACAGTACACCTCTACCACCCCCGCTTGAGGAATATTCCCCAAGCGAGGGGAATATTCCCCAACACCATCACGCCTATATAGGGATGACGAATATAAACCATATACGAATTATACAAATTCATTGCTTAGAATAAATATAATCTTTATTTTAAGATACACCGTCACGCTGGTAAAAGTGTACTGTGCACACTCACTTTTTGCCGACGATGCTGGGTCCAGAAGTAATGGGAGAGGATAGCATAGGCTAGACTACGTACGGATACTGGGAATCACTATCGAAAATTACACTTGGTCCGACCTACGATTCGCACTCAGGAAATCGTGATCACTACGCCCGTCGTTGGTCACCACTAGACCAACGAGGCAGTGAAACTAAAACAATTATTTATATTTTATTTATGATTATACCTACTTAAAACCAATTGAAAAAGATCTCTTGGAGTTTTAATTTATGAAAATTGACGCAATCTTACAACAAATTAGTACAACGGAGCAAACAAAGCTAAAGGCATCAGTTGCTAAAGCGTCGTTTTCACTAAGAAGAGCTTTTTAATCGAGTAAAGACATCCCAAATCCTATTAGATGCAAGACAAATTTTGTACACATGTTAAATATGGTTATAGCTTTTTAAATTTAAGGTCGCAGTAAGAGCGATACTTTATAAAATTAGGTTCGCCCTTAGAATTTGTGGTTACGGTTTAAAATTAGAACAATAAACGTTCACAGAATAACTTATTCATCTTTAACAAATATGTATGTACCGACTTTAGGTGCTACGCCGAAAACGTAGTTTTGATATTTAAGTTTTGCAAACTGCCGACTATCAATCATGTTGACGTTCTCCATGTTATTTAAAAAGAAGCCTGCGTGGACTTCAGTGCTTCCGAGATCGGCTAAAGTTTTTGACTGTCGAAACTCGTGTAAATAAATTTTTAATTGAGTTCTTAGATTTACGCGAATATTATACATAAAATAAAACTATATTACGGATTTTATCGCGGTTTATTTTTGATTTTTAGTTCCCGACGTTTCGAGTGCTTTGCAGCACCCATGGTCACGGGAGGGACTGAGGTGTTAGACGTCCAAAAGGCATAGTTGTTCCGGGGTACCCTCAAACTTCTTAATTATTTTTGTTTGTCCGATCTACGCAGTAAGAGCTCACGGTGTCTTGAGGTCTTGCAGTGTTATGCTTGGTTTTGGATTTGATTATATTAATTACCGGATCCCAAGTCGACGGTAGCACCCAGCCATCTTCTCTATTGAAATTAGGATGTTTTTTTTAATTTCAATTGCCTCGCGAACCATCCTTGGTAGGAATCGATGTTCTTTCACGAGGATTTGTGGTCTATCAAATCTGATGTTATGGCGGGTGCGGTCAAGGACATGTTCACAGACTGTAGACTTAAACACCGTTGCTCAAAGCACCCGGTACAACTATGCCTTTTCGTCGTCTAACACCTCAGTCCTTCCCGTGACCATGTGTGCTGCAAAGCACTCGAAACGTCGGGAACTAAAAATCAAAAATAAACCGCGATAAAATCCGTAAAATAGTTTTATTACAAATTCTTAATTGCCAGAACTAGACACTTTCAAGATTTTACATGTATGTCTTGAGTTACCAATTTTGCCAGTGTACCACCCCCGCAGCGTTTTCTAGTTTCTACATGCTTCGGTTCGTAGGTATTTCAGCGATCTCGGTAACCACTTAATTTGGTGGTCGTTAAGCAAAGTTACTCGATAAACTAAGTCGATAAAACACCTACAGATAATCTAATGTGTTCAAACCGCGCGATACAGCAGGACATTTTCGATAACTGTTAAATTAAGTACTTGAGAGTGATTAAAGTTAGTTTCTTTATTAATTAAATAACTATTTCGAAAACAATTATATAACCCTGCCACCACAGCCACTATTAATGCAATAGATACAATTAACGCTTTGAAGAAACTGTGTTCGTACAGAACCAACTTACTAACTGATGTTAATTGGGATGCAGGGTTGAACTTAATGGCAGCATCACAGACTTAAGCTCAAAATTAGATTATTGAGGTTTGTGCTTAATTCAAAGGTCAGACCCATAATACAATGTCTTTGTAACAAAGTGCTGTAATTTTATCTCTTTAATTGTGTTATGTAGCTCCACTAATGGGCCCGAGACACGTTTGTCGACTTGTGTCATAACGCGTTTGGAGTTAATCCAAATCTTGCCCTGTTGTTGTTCGCTGGACGTATATGAAGCAATGAATCAGGCTTATTTTAAATAGCTGGGTACTTTCATGCATAATGTATGTCATGGTGTTACGTGTATGAAGAGAATAGAAGTACATAACGTTTATTCATTAGATCAAACAAAAAGAAAAACACGTACTTCGTTACTTACTTTCGGCATGTAAAGTTGTATTTTTCACTTACTGCTTTCTTGCCGGTAGTAAATGATAGTAGTTACTTACTACCGGCAAATAGTATGACTGGTAATCACGAGATTTTCGGTGCATATCCTTAATTGTGTGGTTCTACTATCGGAATATTTTCAGTATCAATCCAGAGGTTTGTATAGTGTCCGGTATAGTAGTAATAAGCTCTATCCCCTAGAATTATTGAAAATGTATTGCATTAAGTGAAGTGAGTTAAACTACATCAAAATAAATTTTTGAACATTCAGAAAGCTGTTCATAATTGTTGATATTATGACTGTGTGTCTCACGAACTACGCTTTAACAACCTAATAAAGTAATTATAAGAAATTTAAAAAAAAGTAAAAGCAAGCTTTTATACAGCTATGCAATAGCGTAATTTAAAACGGTCAAATAAAATGAAATGTGTATTTTAAATTTTTTGTCTATGCTATTATCAATTGAGAAGATCCTTCGTCTGGAGCCAATGGGGGTGTAGTATCAAATCATGCATCGTTATCGGATCTGATCCAACATATCAAACTTGAACTTTTTAGGATAGGAGGAAATAGTTCTGATTCAGCCTGCAAGATTTGACACAAACAAACATTGCAAGTTAAATTAAAGCTCGTAATTGTAGCATGATTATGATCCCTATACCATTTTTGTAATTTCGTTGAAAAACCTATCTATCTATCTATCTATAACCTCACGCCAGATCCCTTGCGGGGTAGGCAGAGAGTACAGAGTTCCAACAGGTTCTTTCCTTACATACCTCTCTGGCTTCCTCGACTCTCATAGTTCGCCTCATACACGCTCGCCGGTTACAGAGACTCTTGACTTTTCCATCAGATAAGACTCGGTTTATTTGGTCGTGGTAAGATAGTCTAGGTCTTCCCCGGTACCTGCATCCTTCCACTTTCACATTGTATATCTGTTTTGTCATTCTTTCCTCTGGCATTCTTTCTATATGCCCGAACCAACGGAGCATGCCCTTTCTCATCTTTACACCGATACTATCTTTCATACCTACTCGCTGTCTTACTATGCTGTTGCTAATGCGGTCGGTCAGCTTCACTCCGCACATCTTCCGCAGAGCTCGCATTTTTACCGCATTTATCCTACTTACATTCTCCTTCTTACATACCCAGCTCTCGCTACCATATAACAGCGTTGGGACAAGAACTCCGTTATGTATGGCCAGCTGCGCCTTATGGCTTAAGTGCCGGCTCCCGAGTAGCTTTCGCATCGCACCATTCACTCTGTTCCCTGCACTCACTCTTCTCTCTATCTCAGCGGTGTATATCCCATCCTTACTGAAGGCGCATCCAAGATATACAAACTCATTCACTTGCTCCAGCACATCGTTGAAAAACTTTCATGCAAAAAAAGCAATCCATAAACAAAAAAGGCCACTAAACCGGAATCTTGCGAATTCTCTCCACCTAATTTCCTACTGATATTAGAAAGGGAAGGCACTAATACCGTGCTAAAAGAGAAAAAAGATATTGCTAAGGAAAATGGCAGGTCATAAATAAGGACAAGTGGTACACTTCGCGGGTCGAATCTGAAGGTACGTCGAGCTAAGATTGCGGAAATGGTAAGTGTTGACGATGGCATGGATTTTTGTGTGGCATTAGCCTCGCGTAATTGTTTTACCTACTGGTGTATTGCTATGTTTACTTGGAGATCCATGTAAAAATCACTTTGGTGGAAATCTTTGTGAAGATGACATTGTCACGGTGCTTGATATATTTTATATTTCATTGAAAAGGTAGTAAGTAGCAATGGATCTTGTATTTTCTACTGCAATATTTGAAATTTATTTGAAATATAAATCTCATTTATAACATGTCCCTGATATGATACGCATGTGAAGTGTTACATTACATGTGGGTGCTCTTGGTAAGTGTCGTCCTTAGAAAGAATTAACATCATTAATCCAGCCTTTACTCACGACCTTTATACGCATAAATGAATAGGTCTAAACAATCTTGTATTAATACGACCCTAAATAAATGCCTATTTGTAAAATAAAACGGTTCATCAGATACGTGTTAGGTTTTGCCGAAGTACACTAAAACGAAGATGTGAATATTGCCGTCGAACAGACATGGCGTCGACCTAGCAAAAGTATTTATCCTCAGGCAATCAACTCAAATGCGTGATCTGCAATGCCCAAGAGTAAAGTTTGTTCACAAAACCAGTGACATATACAAACCGCAGATCCAAAACGACCGAACAATTCTCGTATTTATTTCTCCGCTCACACTTCGCTACTTCAAACTCCACATTGTTTTGAAGAAAATCACGAAGATATAAAAAGGGGGGATATAATAAACAGTTACATAAACATCTTCAAGTGACAATTTCAGGACAATATTATTTCCTTGTTGGTGGAGAATAGATAAAAATAACGTCTTAACATTTCTGCTTAGTTCTTTATTATACTCGAGAAAGTTTAGTAGCAAACTATTGAAGATAATATTGTTGTGAGAAAAGTAAATACTAGGGACACAAAAAAATATTTGGTGTATATTTTCTGAAAAGGCAAAAGTAATTTACTTCAAATTATTATAGATGTTAGGATTTAAAGAAATGAAACAATCTTTTTCATTATGAAATTCAGTTATTGTTGTTCTGAATTTTCGATAGCTAATTACATGTCTTTTAAGAAAACATTTTTACGTGAACGTAAAATTTGGAATATGAATAAGAAATTTATAATAAAGCAGCTTTTTCTCCTAAATTGAAATATTGTACTTAGTTGCTTTAGTGATGATAAATCATGAGTCATGATGTTACTATATGAGATAAAACTACACAATATATTATTCATACACAAATATTTTAAATAATTAATATTTTAAGCGTAAGATTTATCAATTCAGCGCTATCATAAAAAATACATTGAGCAACACTCAGTCATACAGTAAAAGAAATTTCAGGTACCCGTTGCCCCATTTTAAAACTACATTTGCCAGAAAACATTATGACTACCAAGCTCCCTGTCTTTATAGCAATCTATGCAAACATGCTGGAGATATAATCAAATTAAGTTACTATCCATTAAAGAAAATAATTTTGGATCGGTCAAGTAATCTAGATTATGACTCATGCGAGAAATACAATACCTTTGTATAAAATAAAACATGTATTATTATATTACCTTTCACATATATACTCCTAGTAATTATATCACCGAATCCTACAAACGGACGTACAATCACACACCCAAACACACACGAACACACTCACACACACGCACGCGCCACACACACAGACACATACACCATTTCTTTTTTTTTTGTTAATTTCACTTTTATTACATTTTTCGTCTTTTTTCTTTCTTTCATTGAATTGTATTTAACATTACAAAACTTTGTGAACGAAAGAGACTGACTTCTGACATACAGGGTATCGCAGTTTAGAAACCAGGGTAAAATTCACATGTCCAAAAATATGTTTGATATCAATAAAGTTATTGTTATTATTATATGTGACTACAGGAATGTAGTAAGAACATAGTTTTGCTGCCACAAACTGGGCTAGTATTGGGTCTTGAAAAGCAACCACATTCAGCAACACAAAGCTTAAATACAGTTATTTCAAAAGAACCAGTATTCTGGTGCCTCATCGGAGGAGAGCTCATTGGAACTTGAGATTGAGCCCTAGTTCGGTACTTTATTGTTGCCCCAAGAAAGTTTAAATACTAATCTGTCTCGTAATGTAACATATTGCGCCCAGATAACACGAAATGGTAAGAAAAATTATGACATAGTAATGTTCATTGAAGTACATTGCAATGCTAATGTGGCAATAACTGCATGCGGGAATACATTATGTAAATAATAACTTTTCTAGCCTGTGGTCCCTAAGTGCAATTGTCCCGTATACCGTGCAAATTTCCAGGCTCCAGACTGCTATTAAGAACGCAGAACTCAGGACTACGTAATTTCCAGCCGCACCATGCGCCATTAGACCAACAAGTCAGTATCACTAGACTACATAATAATAGTCCGGTAGTAGTGAATATATATATAATATGTATATTTATACGAGTACATAAGATAAAGTTACTACGATAATTTTCGTATTTCCAATCAAATCACCTTATCTCATTTCTTAAACAGAACAAAACAATATTTTACTGTAACCCCAATACGGAAGCTACCAAAGGAAAAGTTGACCGATAAAAAACAAAGATCTCCAATACGATCCCCGAATCGTGGCATACATATTCCGGATACCTATCCTATGCGGACAACAAAGGATCTAGAGCAATGTACACGTGTATTGCAATCGACACCGCTAGGTGCCGTTAGCGTTGAAATCCCATACCGATTCTGGCGTTGACACTTTTTAATTTAAAATTCCTTTTTTTCCAAAGCGTTTGGTTTGGCTGGTCGGAGGTTAGACTATCACCCTGAGGCAATGAATTGCGATTCGTTGATTCGGCGTCAAATATTTGTGCATGCGAGAAAGCACATCTATAGGTATATCGTGATTTTAGATTTTTGTGGTCGGCTATGAGAATTGGTCCCGCGTAGTCACAACCGGTCTCTAAGAAAGGGAATTCCAAGTAGACCCGTTCCTTTGGCAGGCTCCCCATGATTGGTTGAACGGTTTTCCCTTTAAGTCTTCGACTCTTTACACAACTATGCACTACCGACTTAGCAAGGTTTCTGCCACCTAGCGGCCAATAATTATGCCTAATTTTCGCAAGAAGTAGCTGTCGACCAGCGTGAAAAATCCTTAAGTGATGTGTGTTGAAAAGTACCTTGGTTAAAATGATGCTTGCTTAATAAAAGAATTGGATGTTTAACATTGTAGTCGTAACATGAGTTATCTAGTATTCTTCCAATTCTAATAATACCAGAGTCCATAAAGGGGGCCATCCTACGAAGGCGATTTTAGTTGGTAAGGCTTGCCCGGCTGAGAGTAGCTCATATTCCACCGGAAAAATCTCCCTCTGAGATATCCGGATACACATGCTAAGTTATCTCACAGCGCTGACTTCATGGTCAGTGCTATGAGATAACTCAGCATGTGTAAGCGCAGTACCTTGCTTTACTTTAATACGCTTGTAGTTATTAATAATCATAATTTACGCTGAAGCTTAGAGTAATTGGATGAATTACGAATAAGATTTTGAAATAATTGATCGTTTGTATTATCTAAATTATTAATATGTAAAGTGTGATTATTGTATTTAGGTTTTACTAAATCTGATAAGGGTGTATTCATAATTTCTGAGTTGGGCATCACGGGCCAAAGAGAAGGTTCTGAAGGCAGGAATGAAGGCCCTGTCCACCACAGAGAAGATTGACCTATGACGTCAGCACTAAAACCGCGTGATATAAGGTCAGCGGGGTTATCTTTAGACGGCACGTAACGCCAGGTGTATCTACCAAAGCCTTCCCGTATCTCTGACACTCGATTTCGCACAAATGGCTTCAGATTGGCTGGCGATGAGGCAAGCCAACCGAGTACGATCATTGAATCGCACCAAAATGCGCATACGCTAGGTTTGAGTGTCAAAGAATCGAGGACCTTCTTACACAACCTGGTTCCAAGTAATGCCCCACACAACTCAAGTCTAGGAATGGTTATTGCCTTGATCGGTGCGACCTTACTCTTGGATGACAGAAGGCGCGAATGCCTGGAGCCACTTGCTGTGGTGGAACAGATGTATATGCATGCCCCGTAGGCCATTTCTGACGCATCAGTGAACACATGCAACTCCACGGATGAGGGATCGTCACAACAAACCCAACGACGAACAGTGAGTTCATTGAGCTGTGGTAGAGATTGTACAAACTTAACCCACCTTCTGTTAAGATCCATAGGTACCTCATCATCCCATAAACACTTCTCAATCCACAATCTTTGCACCAGAATTTTAGCCTCGATAATGTATGGAGAGACAATGCCCAATGGGCCGAAAACTTGTGCGATACCAAATAATATAGTTCGTTTTGTGACTGTTTTTGTGTCTGAAGGAGATTGTATGGAAAAGGTGAGTGAGTCAGTCCCGACCCGCCAATTCAAACCAAGTGTCTTACAGGACTCATCGCTACTGAAACTAACTGTGCTCAATTCGCTAGACTGAGTAGTTTCTGTGTTGTCATGTGTATGCCGATGTACGCCTGTAGTGAGCGTCTGCAATATATGTTTGTTGTTTGACTGCCATTTCCTTAGAAAAAATTGAGCTTATTGAAGTGCGTCGATGACATTTCTACAAAGAGCGATAGTATTCTCTACTGTATCACTTCCAGAAAGAAAGTCGTCAACACAGAAATCATGTTGTATGGCTCTGCGAGTGTGAGTGTTCTTGGCTTCCTTTGCCAACTGTAAAAGGCACCGTGTGCTGATGTATGGTGCGGCTGCTGTCCCATAAGTTACAGTGTTTAGCCTGTAAGCTTTGAGAGGAAGTGTAGAATCAGCTCGCCACATTTTTTTTTGAAAAGAGTGCTGTGGCTCATGAACCTCAACTTGCTGATAGAATTTTTCAATGTCTGCCGTCACGACATATTTATGCTGTCGGAACCTCAGCAATATTTAAATAAGGTCATCTTGTTTCCTAGGTCCTATTGCCTATATGTCGTTCAATGTCTTCCCCGAGGTAGTGACAGCGGACACATCGAACACAACGCACATTTCCTCCTTCACTCTCTCTCTCTCAGTCTCATACTCTACCATGAACTTTACGTAACGCTGCTTAAGCACTGGGTCCTTTGAATTTGGAGTGCGTTTGGAGAGTCTTTAATGGAATGGAGACCACGTAACGCCCGTTATCCTTACGTTTCGTTGTCTTAGCAAAAGTCTGCTCCCAAAATCTCTCCTCAGCTGTGAGGTCATATTTGGGAGGGATAGAATCTAGCTCCCAAAATCGTGTTAAATCTGTATGTGCCTGACTGTGTTTGTCGTGCTGCTCAGTCGTGAACATGCACAACCTTTTATTGGCACAAGGCTGATGCACTGTGCCTGATATAAGCCAGCCAAGCTTGCTCTGACATAGCGTTGGCATGTGTTTACCTAACTGTATGCGGTTAAGACCAATAACGCCCCAAAACACGTCAGCTCCAACTAAGATTCGCGGTGACATTAAATGATGGGTCCCCTAAGGTAATGCCTGATGGCAGGTGCAGGCTCTGTATGTTTATGCGTACTTGTGGAATGGACATATTTATGTTTGGGAGGACTAAGCAATAAATATCAGCCTCGTATGAGCCATCACATGATTGCATATGTATGTTGCATGACTGCGTTTCGGTAGATAATTGATTGCTTATGCCTGCGATGCCTGAGCTTACGTTATGAGTGCGCAAATGTAGCTTACCAACCAGGCCCTGAGTCACAAGGTTCACCGTGCTTCCATTATCAAGTATGACTCTGGATCTGTACGGCGTCCCGTTATGGTCCATGACCATTACCAATGCTGGGGAAAGCAATATATTATTGCATGAGTATTTATCGTTTCCCCCAGATAACGCTATATGCCCTGCTGATGTACTTGGCTCATTATGGGAATGCAACAATGTGTTGTGCCTAACTTTACAGTACTTGTAATGACCAAGCTTGCATGCCGCCTCTGCGTGCCCCGGGCGTAAACAATTTAAGCACAGGTTAAGCTCTTTAGCCTTAAATAAGGCATCTTCTTGCATCTACTGAAAGTGATATAGATAGATAGATACTGAAAGTGATCTAAATTTTACACAACTGAAAAAATTATGAGCTTATTTACAAAGGGGGCATGTGATTATACCACTCTCAATGTCATTCTTTATTGACAAATTTTTCCTCATGGTTGGGGCATCAGGTTGTGTGTTAAATACCTTTGCCTCTTTCAGTGTTTCTAAAAGTTTACACCTGTTAGATATGAATTTTATGAATTCTCCTAACGAGGGAAAGTCATCTAAAGAATTGATATGTTCCTACCAATGTCTGCTAGTAGCTGGGTCCAGTTTTGATGCCATTAAGTGTATTATTATGGCGTCCCAATGTTCAACTGGCTGACCTAAGGTGGCCAATGATCTCAGATGTTTATTTGTCACGTCAACAATTTCACGCAAGCTCTGACCGCATTCTTTAGACAATTTGCCACCATTAAACAATGCTTGTATATGATTGTTTACTAATAACTGTTTATTGTCATACCTTTCACACAACAAGTGTCATGCGCTACTATAGTTCTTAGCTTTAAAGTCTAGGTTTTTAAGAACCAATGCCGCACTACTATGAAGGGAAGACCTAAGGTAATGGAACTTATTGATGTTGTCAATAGTCGGTTCATCATGTATAAATGAAACATAAATATTTTTAAACTCCAACCAATTCTCATAACCGCCGCTTAAGTGTGGCAAATTATTTTTTGGCAATCTAACATTGGTGTGTCTAGCTACTAAGTGCTCACTGGAACCTACCTTCGGCAACAGTCGAAAACGAAGCTGCACAACCAGCGCGCGCGCAGCGGCGAGGTGCTTGTAGTACTGAGTCTCGAACAACTCACGCTCAGTACATTGCTCGTCGGGCTCGGCCGCCATACATTCCAGCTGACCCTGAAACTGATTATAGGCGGCATATAACGACACCATTTTCTCAATGCGCATATCCATTTCCATCAGCTGTTCTTCACTAAGCTGTTCGCAAGACCTAGTCACAACTAAATAATTACAGAATTGCGTAAGCTGTGATTTAGCCGAAGCCCATTTTTTGACAAGTTCCTGAAAGGTCAATTCTTCAGCCATAGCTGCTATGAATACTAAGCTTCAGAATATGAAGAAAAACAAAGGAAACAAGAAAAGGAAGTAAGAAAAGATTGTTAAAAAATACTTAAGCGCAGTTGACGGTAAACACGCAATAGCGAACAGCTGATCGATTAAATCTACGCGCAATGACAATTGCGATCGATGAAAAATGCGATGTATAAGTTTAAAAAAGGGTACAACTTGGCAAAAAAAAACACGATTGCTAACACTTTGGTGACCAACTTATGACTTGCACAAACACAGGTTAAGCATACAAGTAATAAAAATTATAGGATATGGATAAATGTATAATGTATAAAGATTAAATGTGAATATTATGACTGTGACGCGTAAATGACTATTATCCTACAATATTGTGTACGTATATATACAAATACTACGGCACTAATGCAACATTACTTTCTATATACACATGACTACAATAAGCACAACGATGCGCGATTCTAAGTATAATGCACTAATAAACTACTCTAATGAACTGAGATAGAATGGATTGTTAGTATATGATTATGATTATTGTGAATATTAGTATAAAACTGGAAAGATCTCACGAAGTTCTGTTAACTGCGTGCCCACAAACGTCTTGAGCTGGA
The DNA here is from genome assembly GCA_905147815.2 of Phalera bucephala. Classification (NCBI taxonomy): domain Eukaryota; kingdom Metazoa; phylum Arthropoda; class Insecta; order Lepidoptera; family Notodontidae; genus Phalera; species Phalera bucephala. The sequence continues at coordinate 29,953,601 of LR990620.1, forward strand.
GTATTCCTATCAGGCCTCGGTCACGAAGTCAGCGGGAGCGGGGCGGCTGCGGCAGCGGCGCAGGGAGCGGCGCGGCAACGCTGTACCCGGTCTCGAAGCCAGCGGGCAGACCGCTCGGCGCTACAGCGGCGTAGTGTTGTGTTACGAGAAATTAGTATTTTTGTTCGCGAACGAAATGTCTAAACATCTTTTGTGACGACAACATCTTTTTGATACTAATTCCTTCCTATAGTTTGATTTATTGTGGGCAAAAGAAGATGTAAATTCCTACAACCGGGCGAGGAAGCAAATCTATCAAAAGCGAGGAAGCAAATCTATCAAATCAAATTATATAAAAATCATTGTATTAATTTGCTCCAACACCTCGGCAGGCATTTTGAAACTTCGGTTGTTGTAAAGCAAAAAAGAATACTACAACTCAACACTACGTCAATGCAGACGCGCGGGCATCGCTAGATTGGTACGCACTGCTCGTACGCCGCTGCCATATAAATGTATGCATTTAAACGCGCCGCTACCCGCGCCGCCGCCGCCGCCCCGCTCCCGCAGACTTCGTGCCCGAGGCCTCAGATGATGTTCTTGGGCTCTGCTTGGGTTACTATTTATGTCGCGAAGGCCCAGCGATGATGACCTCTGGAGAAAAAATGCACCCAACACGATGATATCCACGCCGCTCAACGTATCGACGCTGTGATGTGAAGACCGACGGACGATCACACTTGCAAAAATTCTTCAGAACGGCGGTACCGTTCGGTTCAAATGTAACGGCTGTTTTTAAAATTCCGGAAAAAATTCTTGTCACGCTTCCAATTCGCTGTCCTCTTCATAGTACCATAGAAGGTTAGTAGGAAATAAACGGAGACTGAGCAATGGACTGTATAATAATTAAGATACGCGTAACAAGGCAATTACGGAGACAGAATTAAATATGTGTGCTTCGAACGGCAGACAATGACGCAGTGCTTTGCCGTGGCTGTCATTGCTCCCAGCCATCCCCGTCCCGCGTCCCGCGGCCTCTCCGCCGCATAATGATGTACCAACAACCTTGGAGATCCTTTTTAGACAAAATAGGATCAAACAAGCTCCATTCGTGCTTGTTTTACTTTTTTATTTACGTTCAATTGTGAAAACTGAATGAAGAGCAAACCTAATTTTATTACCAAGACACTAAAAGGCTCTACGAATTATTATTTTCTTGCATAAAAAGCTGCCATAGAAAAGGATGCATACTACAGTGTATTATTAAAACTGTGAAAGACTCGGTGGCTGCCATCATTGTAAATATTTCGTCTTCATTTTGTCTCTTCATCAAAATTATTCAAACTTGCTTTATGCTATCCACTTGTCCTTTGTTGTCTTCTATTTATATAAGGAGGTCGTTAGCTGTATTTCCTGCACTTCACATTTTTCTTCTGATTAAATTTCTGGCGAGTCTCAAAGCGGCTTTATTTTATTCAATCTGACCTGAGCTTTATTTTTCAGTCACTAAATACAGAAACGTTTGTACTATGTACAGAATCTTCCTTTGTTTAAACTATAAAGACAGTTCATTGAAGCAGTTCCCCAAATGTGTTTACCCCCCCCCCCCCCCCCGTTAAACATTCTTATCAATGTATTATCATATTTAATGATGCATTGTAGAGAAGGAGTTTTATGGATGTAATCTAAATAGTTGATGTTTTATTAAGGCAATCTTCAATAGCTTCAAAGATTAAAATATTCTTATAAAATAAGGTTAAACCAAATCAAGGTATTCAAAAGTTAATTAAACCAGTTCAAAGCAACATTAATTACATTTATGGGAATATTACATACAATATCTTAAACATTTTGGTGTAACTTTTTCTATAAAATATTAGATAGATAGATAGATAGATAAATCATTTATTGCTTGAAACATGGTTTTATACAAGGTGTTTGTTATAATAATATTATTATTTCAGTGCTACATGTTTCGCCGAGAGCTTGGCATGCAAATTTGTCATATTCATAAATCTCTAACATTAATCATAACAATTATAATATCATTATTATTATTACATTATCATTATTATCTCGCTGAGATTCACGGGCTTTACCCGGACCTTTGAAAGGCTTGCATGGGGACATGGGTCCAACACGTAGAGGCCCTTTGCGAGAAGTTAATGTTATGTAAGCCACCTGCTGAGATCACTTGCTGAAAATGAAGAAACATAACCAGCGAACTGACCCCGGCAGGTGCAAGGACTATTGTAAATTATGGAAGGAAAAACAAGGACTATGTAAATGAGGTTTGATGGACAAAAACTGGACTATTTCAAAGGGGACGGACACCGGCCATAATTAGTGATACCTAATTACCCGTGGCCGGCGGTGACTCGCCGCTTACTAGATGGGCCCTCAAACGGTCGTCCTAGGACAACTGAGGGCAACACCGGTGTGAGCGGCTCAGGGGTGTAGAGAGGTGTGCTGCGCTTTCTCCGAAGTTACTCGCGGCGTTATGCCCTTTAACACTTCCACCCCTGGAGTACATCGACGTAGGAACGCATTATCTTCCTACGTCGATATAGCTCTCACGGCTCCTCTCTGGACGGCCAATTAAGGCTAGCCAGAGCCGAGAGTCCTGCAGGCACCCTTCGGTTTCCACTCGACCGACGAAGACACGCCGAGTTAGGGGCCCTGTTCGACTCTCTGAAGCACTCGGGTCCGTGGTGTCGTTACTCACCAACAGCTCGCCACAAGCTGCCCTGCGGGGTTTTTTTTTTTTTTTTTTTTTTTTTTTTTTTTTTTTTTTTTTTTTTTTTTTTTAATTATTATTATTATATATGTATCTCGCTGAGATTCACGGGCTTTACCCGGACCTTTGAAAGGCTTGCATGGGGACATGGGTCCAACACGTAGAGGCCCTTTGCGAGAAGTTCATGTTATGTAAGCCACCTGCTGAGATCACTGTCTGAAAATGAAGAAACATAACCAGCAAACTGACCCCGGCAGATGCAAGGACTATTGTAGATTATGGAAAGAAAACAAGGGCTATGCAAATGAGGCTTGATGGACAAAAACTGGACTATTTTAAAGAGGACGGACACCGGCCATAATTAGTTATACCTAATTACCCGTGGCCGGCGGTGACTCGCCGCTTACTAGATGGGCCCTCAAACGGTCGTCCTAGGACAACTGAGGGCAACAACGGTGTGAGCGGCTCAGGGGTGTAGAGAGGTGTGCTGCGCTTTCTCCGAAGTTACTCGCGGCGTTATGCCCTTTAACACTTCCACCCCTGGAGTACATCGATGTAGGAACGCATTATCTTCCTACGTCGATATAGCTCTCACGGCTCCTCTCTGGACGGCCAATTAAGGCTAGCCAGAGCCGAGAGTCCTGCGGGCACCCTTCGGTTTCCACTCGACCGACGAAGACACGCCGAGTTGGGGGCCCTGACCGACTCTCTGAAGCACTCGGGTCCGTGGTGTCGTTACTCACCAACAGCTCGCCACAAGCTGCCCTGCGGGCTTATTATTATTATATGTATCTCGCTGAGATTCACGGGCTTTACCCGGACCTTTGAAAGGCTTGCATGGGGACATGGGTCCAACACGTAGAGGCCCTTTGCGAGAAGTTAATGTTATGTAAGCCACCTGCTGAGATCACTCGCTGAAAATGAAGAAACATAACCAGCGAACTGACCCCGGCAGGTGCAAGGACTATTGTAAATTATGGAAAGAAAACAAGGGCTATGCAACTGAGGTTTGATGGACAAAAACTGGACTATTTCAAAGGGGACGGACACCGGCCATAATTAGTGATACCTAATTACCCGTGGCCGGCGGTGACTCGCCGCTTACTATTACATTATCAATATTAAATTATAATTATTATGAATGTCAAACAATAATTTTGAGTTTAATAATAACAGTTACATCATCGATAATTGGCTTTTTAAAATAAAACAATACACACAATGTCCATAATAAAATGTCAGGACTGGATGCAATGATTAATACGTCATAATTAATGAAGTATATCTGAGATTGTCAAGCTCCAAGGTTACTTATTTTCTAAAAATTCTTTCATATTATAAAAACACTTTTCGATGAGCCACTTAGTCAACGTGTTTTTAAATTGATTCATTGTCATTTCTCTTATGGATTTTGGTACATTATTAAATATTTTTACACACATATAATAGGAGTTCTTTTGGTGAAGTGAGGTTCTAGAACTTGGTAATAATAGTTTTGTTTTATCTCTAGATAGATGAATCTTATATTCACTGGCTTTCTGAAATAAACACGGATGCTTTCTTACAAATATTCCAACTTCCAAAATATAAAGTGAAGTTAACGTTAAAATTTTTAGTTTTCTAAATATTTGTCTGCATGAATCCAATGGTCCTATGTTGGCAATCGATCTAATACACTTTTTTTGTGACACGAACACCTTATGAACATTCGTCGCGTTTCCCCACAACAATAACCCGTACCTTAACACTGACTGTACATACCCGTAATAAGCTGTTATTGCAGCCCTTTCGCTTACTGTTCTTCGTATCCTTCTCAGTGCATATACGAATCTATTTATCTTTTTACTAACAATTTGTGTATGTGATTTCCAACTGCAGTGCCTATCTAGAATAATGCCCAAAAATTTAAAGTCAGTGGCGTTTTCAATTTTTATGCCTTCATATGATATGTTTAAATGTTGGTTGTTTGCTTTATAATTCTCAAATTCTACAATTTTTGTCTTTGATAAGTTTACACTTAAGTTGTTACTACTTAACCAGTTTGTTAGAGATTCTATAACCGTATGTAAGTAACTATCATATTATTATGACAGTTCTCTTCTCTAATGATTTAAAGCTATTTGTCGGGCTGGTGTCCAGAGATAAAGCATAAAAGTGTCGCTATTAATAACTTTATAGGCCTCATTAATGTTATTCACATAACAATATTTTTACATCGAGTGTTATGGCCATTATAACTAATAGATTTATTGGCAATATCACATGCTATTTATATCTACATGAGGCTATAAAATATCGCAGTCAATAAGATCTTTGATAGGTATTTGATCTTTATAGTACGATCATGCCAACTTTTTAGTTGCCAGGACAAGATTTAAAAATATGTTTGCAACCACGGAAGAACAAACACAAAGGCAGTGCCTTTAAGCTACTTCAGTTCGGGAATCGGTAAATACAAACTTATAAAATTACAAACTGAATTGTGCAGTACGCTTATTTTTAGTTTTAAAATAAGTTTTGTCATCTTGTCAATGGGGACTATTCCATTTTTTTATGTTTACGTGAAGACATTTCTTATTAGCGGGTCAGTAAGCGCGACTGCGCCCGGTTAAGGAGTGGGCATGCGAAATTAGTGCGAATTTTTATTTGTCTTTCGGTAGCTGGATGACACTTCCTCTAGTTTTTATAAGCTTTTTTTTAGGTCAAATCTTGCAAGCTAATTCAGAACCACCTCCTTGTTGAGTTGAATTTGACATTTTCGGTCAAATTCGTTGACAATGAATTTTTTGGTAAACATGACCTGATTCTACATCCAAGACGGGCTCCAGATGAAGGAATTTAGCATAGACACAACATTTTGAATACACATCTAATTTTGGATGTTTTAGTGCTCCTTTCCTTCCTCCATATAAGCTTGTTTTTCAATATGTTCTATCAACTTGCGAGCCTGTAATTAATATAATTAATTTCAATCCGGAGAAGAGGAGGCATTCACTCAGTGGAGCTCAATTGAGATATTTCATCAAGTATCCAATTTGCCGAATGTTGAATAATGTAAACAATTTGTACCATCTTAATAGTCGAGATACCTATGTCATGCTTGAAGTGAGGCGGTAAATACGTCGGATACAACGGCTTCGGAGCTTTGAGGGTCCAACCATTAATATTAATGAGTTTTGTGAAAATGTTGAACCGTTTTGTGTTCAAATACCCGGTGCATGTAATTCTGTTTGGTAATGATTTTATCTTGATAACTGATTTAGTGGGAGGAATTATTGGTTTTTTGAAGTATAGTATTGGCCCACAGATATTGATTTACTTTAATTTTACAGCTCATATTTGTATGTCTCATAGGTAAACAGTCTATGTACGCAAAAGGAAACAAATACCTAGTTCTTATGGTAGTAGATTCACCCATGTTATTTGAACAACGGCATGGCTTAGCAGTCTAAGGAAGGCCACTTGGGACATTGAATAGTTGCGGCTTCGAATCTTAAATTTGACAAAATCTTTATACGACCCATAGACATTTGTTGCAGTATAGATTTTTGTGATTTTTAAATTTGTACTTGTTAAGGCATCCATAACACAGGACTAATTTCTAGAAAACGCATCCAGGAGCCAGGAATAATTCCTCTTTATAGGTTTATTTTTATATAAAAACAGAAAAACGGGTCGGGTAAAAGGTTCATATTAGTTCTAAAAGAATGAAATACTATTGGAGCTTTTACAGCTTTATCGAATAAGATGGCGAGCACTAAAACTGTTTTCCAGCCTATGTCATACTTGTAAAGGCGGTTAGTGAGGTAGCAACTAGCTTAATACGATCTTGTACGAAAATACGCTGCTGGCTCAATATAATAGTGGGCAAACTTAAAAATATGATTATTTGAGTTAAAACTCTAAATTCATGAATATAAATTTTAATTTCTCCTGTTTTGCTTTATTGGTTCGCTATTTCAGCCAGCGATATACAACAAGTAACATAAATAACGCAAACCTGGAAATAGCTTGTTCTTAATCAGAGACAAAATCGATTCAAATTCAAATATATTTTTTATAATTTACCTTTTTTTAATATACTTAAATAAGATTAAATTGATATAACTAATTTCAAATGTTCCTCGATCCGCTGTGTTAAATATGTTATTAAAAGCAATATACTGATTTGCCTCAATACGGGTTTGAAGTTAATTTGAATATCAAAGCTCTAAAGAAAATGGTTGCGTCGTTGGTCTGGTGGCAAACCGCATCGCTTTGTGATCACGAGGTCCTGGGTTCAAATCCTAGGTCGGACAGATGTAGTTTTTCTAACGAAAAATTATCAGTATGAGTCCGGAGTCCAGAATTGTGCCCGGTATATGGCAATAGGCTCGCCCCCTATTACATCGTTCTAACATCGTCGGCAAAACGTGGGTGTACTCAGTACACCTCTACCACCCCCTCTAGGGAGTATAGGCGTGACGGTGTTATTATTATTTAAACAAAATGGTTGTTAATGTTCAAAATGGTAATGGTAGTAATGTGTTTTTATGTTGAATTTTCTAAGCCAAAATATAATTATTTATAAAAACGTTTTTGAGGGCCGTAGCTGCTTACGCCCGTAAGATTTACTCTTTCCCTACGCGTGGTCCAAGCAAGGCCTTTACGAGAAGACGGGTCTAGCCCGATCATACCGACTTGAAACTTGGTCTAACTTCCGTCTAATCAGCCTATATCAGAGTGAATCATCTGTTACTGAGTCAGCCACATCTTTAGCTCAATCGTCCCTTTCCATCAGGTGAGGGCAAAAAAGTATACAATAAGTGTCAATATTGTACATAATAATAAATAATATTAGCCCTGTAAAGAGACCCACCGTTGGGCACGGGCCTTCTCTCAAACTGAGAGGGTTTAGGGCATAGTTCACCACGCTGGCCCAGTGCGAGTTGGCGAACTTCACATTCCTTCGAGAAACTCGTAGGCATGCAGGTTTCCTCGCGATGTTTTCCTTCAACGTTAAAGCTAGTCATAGTTAATTTTTAATACGCACATGCTTTCGAAAAGACAGAGGCGCGTGCCTGGATTTGAACCCGAAACCTCTAACTTTACAGTCCAACAGTCTAACCACTAGGATATCACTGCTTTTTATATAAGAACACCATAAGTACGGTGTACGTGTCGACCGATCAATCACAGCGTCGGAAGCGGCTGTTGCCAGTGACGCGCGTTTAGTCGCCGATACAGGTAACAAATTGGCACCCGCCGGAAGTGATGCGAGCGATACTTTTGTAGCGACACATTCGCTTTTAATACTAAAGCTTGGCGTAGATGAGCCACTGACCATAGAAGCATGACGGCCACGTATAGCAGAAGCTTTTTAGGGCACCTCATTTGGTAAAAAGTTACCCTTAAAGTTTAGTCTACGGTCAAGGTTCGGCTACGTTCGTTCGTGACGTATGCCGTCGCGCCGAGCGGGGCTGCGCTGTGTGGCGTCTCCCGTACATTACAGTACATTAGAACTCCCCAAGCCGCGCTACCGTCACGCTCCCGTCGCGCTGCGTCGGCTATGTGACGAAACCTTTATAGTCAAGTGGTCATACTAGTGAACAGGTGCTGCTTGTAGAGACTAGTCCAACCAGAATCCTTTAGATTCTAATAATAATATCAGCCTATACTGTCTCACTGCTGGGCAAGAGCCTTCTCTCACACATCAAAATGAGAGAGATTAGGTCATACTCCATCACGCAGACCCAGAGCGGATTAGTGGAGGCAGGTTTGTGACCATGCTGTTGGAACTTATCAAGCCGCCTATAAGGCTTTCAACTCTGGTTAACGACCACGTTGAGTGTTAATTGGGACCAACGGCTTAAGATGCCTTTCAGAGTACGGAGACGCTCAAATATGAAAATGATACAAACGGTCACTCATCTCAGGCCGACCGAGTCGAACGCTGCTTAACTTTTTGATAATGATTAAAAGTTTTACGTAATGTAGTCGTAATTATTAATCTGATTTCATCTTGTTCATCTTTGGCCGTAAAATATCACACTAGAGCTGGATTGCATACTTAATTCGTATAACAGAACATTGTACCTATACAGATAAAAAAATATACAGAAAATGATGGAAAAAATAATAGAAATTTAGACAAAAAAGAAAAGCTCGCTGAGTTTCTCGCCGGATCTTCTCAGTGGAGGCCACGTTTCGATTTACTAATAAATTAGCAAGTTAAAAAGAATGTAAACATGACAATTGTAGCCACCGCATAGTTTATATATAATAAATGTTTGAGTTTGATATCTCATCCATCTGTTCATTGGTCTGTTTTTCTTTTTGAAAAAACAGGCCGCCACATTAGGCATTATTCATTCCTGTGTCGTGGATGCCTTTACAAACATGAAATATCACGTACACTATAATACCTAGACCGAAACAAATAATTGTGGATCACTCAGAGATTAGTCTCAGGCGAGAATCGAACCCGCGACTATGCGACCCAGTGCGCGGAGTGGCTTAAGCTCTTAACCACTGCGCAAAATCGTCCGACTGTCTGTTTGGTTAGACCCATTTTATCAGGACCGTATAGTAACAAGTTGATATTTATATTAATTATTGAGGTAGTGGTCACAGGCTATGTCAATGCTATGCACTACTTCGTTAGTCTAATAGCGAATAATGCGAGTAACCACCATAAAGTTTTAAGTTTGACCTCTAGGTTATAAAGTGAAGTTTGTCTATCGTCGCATACCCACCATTAGCCATTCAGTAATATGTATACATGTATCAGTCTAGAGTCTGAAATTGGAAATAAAGCACAGGCATAATGGCAATAGGCTCGCCCCCTATCACGTTAGGACGATCATCTTTGCCCCCCTCGCTTGGGTATTCGGTAAGTACAATTAAATAGAATTTATTTGAGTTCACTCCATAGTTCACAATCCTATTATTCTCACAATAAACACAGTACATTTTATTCCCGGAGAAAATTAATTATTTTCGCGGATAGTGAAAGAGCCATCGATGCAAACATGCCGCCCATTATTCGTAGTCCGCAAACAAAATAAACCGTCGCGCACCAAAATGCAATAGTATCGGATAAAAAACCGTAAAATGTCGACTCATGAATGCATCCATCGCTCCGATGGAATGCAACCGTAAAATGGAATAGCGTGTACTAATTTTATTTTGCGGGCGGGTTGGTGATGGAACCAATTGACTAACGCGGATCCCAAATTTGAAATGTTGACGTTCGAAATTTCAAAACGTTTAAAAAGTAAACTCGAATTATTTCGGGTAAAAAACTGCAGCTATAAATGTTTTGAATATAGAATTATATAATGTGAAAATTAAGGTTCAAATTTGAGTATGATATTGATACTGCGCGGTATATTTATTTTTCGGGTATGTTGACGATGGCGACAATTGACAAGCGCGGCATTCCAATTTAAAACAAACTAAAATTTCATTTTTTTATTTCTACTGCTATGAATATTTCGAAAATAGTAGTGTATTTACTACTTATGAAATAAAGTTGACTTTTGAATTAGATAGTTATTTTAGTAAAAAAAAATATTATATCATTAAAGGTTTGGTCAAATAGCCAACGGAGCGCGACGTAAGCGCTCGGCTGCGTTCAGTTGTGACGTTTGCCGTCGCGCCGACCGTGTACGGGAGACGACACACAGCGTAGTCCACGCTGTGTGTCGTCTCCCATACATTCCAACTTTCCCAGTCGCGCCACCGTCGCTCTCTTGTCGCGCTGCGTCAGCTATGTGGCGAAACCTTCTGTCTTAAATGGACCACAAATACATTATTGAAATAACCGTATATAAGCAATAAGTGTTAATTGCTGCCATATTCCTAGAAGGTTTATCAAATCAAATTATCTTTATTTCAGGCAATTAACCCAGCAATTATTAGTTAATATTTATCGCACAGCAGCGTTGTACATGTCCTAATAAAAATGCACTATATTTTACACTTCTGTGCAAGAAAGAGTATTTTTAGTTCCTCCCTATTTTTTTCTGAATCACAAGATTTGGACCGAAAAGACAGACAGACATACGAACATTGCAAGATAAAAGCTTGTAATAAGAATTATACATAAGTTAACGCTTTATAAATTTATCACGTAATTTATATTACCATGTCGACTTATACGGGATTAAGACAAAGAGAAGCCACCACAATTCAAACAGATCAGAGTAAGCGCTAAGCCAATAATATAATCTCGGATCATAAAGCTTTTACTGCCTCTATAGAACATCAAATGTACTTCGAAATATACGCGCCATTGTTTTTAATTTTTTTTTGACACAAAATCATTCGATTATATCTTAGATCGCGGGTGAATGCTACTATAAAATCGAGTTAAATATTTTTATATAAGTTTTTTGCATCTTAACGCTTGAGATTTCGTATTCAGTTTACATAATGTCTACAGCGAGTAGGGATGAAAGATAGTATCGGTGTAAAGATGAGAAAGGGCATGCTCCGTTGGTTCGGGCATATAGAAAGAATGTCAGTAGAAAGAATGACAAAACAGATATCCATTCTGAAAGTGGAAGGAAGTAGGTACCGGGGAACACCTAGACTTTCTTACCATGACCAAATAGACCGTGTCTTATCTGAAGGACAAGTCAAGAGTCTCCGTAACTGACGACAAACGTGACGAACTATGAGAGTGGAGGAAGCCAGAGAGGTTTGTAAGGAAAGAACCTGTTGGAACTCTGTACTCTCCACCTACCCGCAAGGGATCTGGCGTGTTGATTTAGATAGATAGATAATATCTCGGAAAAAGCTGACAATGTATTTATATTAAAAGAAACGAAATTTGAATTCTCTTCCACAACTACGACATATTCACATTTAAACAAACATTCGCAGTTTTACCGCGTAGACGTGTATTTTTTTTAATAACAATGGTAATCACTTATTTCGGCCAGGTAATTTTTAAGGTTTACTACATTTAAGTTTAATAAAGGAAGCTAGAGAGATGAGATGTAAGGAAAAAACCTGTTGAAATTCTATCTGCCTACCCGCAAGGGATCTGGCGTGATGATATAGATAGATTGATAGAAGTTTAATAAATAAGGTTTAGTAGACTCATTCGTAACTTTTATAGTATATTTTGAATTGTTATTTATCTTTTTGTATTAAAGATACAACTATAGCTATTATGTTATTGTAATTAATAACGTAGTAATTGTATTAATATTTTTAATATCAGAAAGCCATATCTACTAAAATGCGAAAATCTATTTTATAATTATTCCTGATATTGGTAATAAATAAAATACTGTTATTTGCCATAAGTAAATATACTACAGGTATTATTCTAATGACAGATGTTTTTTTCTGTACTCTCTGCCTACCCCGCAAGGGATCTGGCGTGATGATATAGATAGATAAAGCACAATATTATTTTCTGCCATTATTATATTGCCTGGGTTCGCGTGATGGAGGTGGGGTATAACTTAGTCTCTCTCACCTCGATTCGTGAGAGAAGCCTTTTGGGCAACTAGGGATAAAAACGGCAGATTTATCTAGAAAGTGGCTATGTTTTTCCAATACTTAACCCATATCTATATATCTTCAGCCAAAATACGTCCACCGCGGGGCAAAGGCTTAGATCACAACGACGACCAGCTTTATGCTGCTCCCATCCAATATCCACCTTAAACATATTTGTCCCAAGCTTTCCAATCCACACACGGAACTTCAATTGAAATAAACTATTTAAAAATCACCGTGCGACATAAAATTTCTCGGATATCGCATCATAAAACTTTAAAAACTCGAATAAAACTCGCATAAAAGTGCAGTAAATCGATTCTTTATAATAAAATCTCGAATAACTATTTGTACGTAGTTGGTAATTGGCAATACTGCAATTCGGACATCGGAGATTCACAATGGGTCGGCAATTACATCGTTTGAACGGTGGTCCAATCGTTTCTGCTGGTGCTGCATTTAGACGGCGACAGTTTCTTAAAGGAAATTATTTTGTAGAGGTGTTCCAATAATGATAAATAGAAATATAATAAAAGCACACATAAAAAGTGTATGTAAACAGCAGCCTACATTTTTTAAGAGGCGTAGTCGATGTGTATTTTGTATACCCACATTTGGTTAACAATACTCGTATATCGAATAGTCTATTGCCATTATACGATATATATAGTTTCAGACTTGATACTGCTGTTGGGATTGTTTCAATAGAGAAATCTCAATAACCGAATACGATTCGCACTTAGGACCTCGTGGTTGCTTAGTCTAAGCAACCAATGAGACGGTAGGTAAAGCACTTTCTTATTATTGTTTTTAATTGGCTTAAAACTATCGTGTTATTAATATGTACTTAATTTTAGAAATATTAGCTTACTCCCTCGTCGGTCTAGTGGCAAAGCGCTTCGCTTTGTGATCACGAGGTCCTGCGTTCAAATCCTAGGACGAAAGATGTAGTTTTTCTAACGAAAAATTCCTAGTATGGGTCCGGAGTCTGGAATTGTGGCCGGCATATGGCAAAAGGCTCGCCCCCTATTATATGGGACCTAATATCATCGGAGGAAAGTAGGTGTACTCAGGACACCTCGGCCACCCCCGTTTGAGGAACACATGCTTAATGATGTGTTTATTAGCTTAAAAAATATTCTGAAAATCTTTGCTTAGATACGGAGGCGACAAACAGACCAACATTAGTGTAATCTACTATTGTAAAAGATAATTATATCTATGCTTTAAACTAATGCATGCAATAAGCCTTATACGTGTACTTAATTCATAATTGGTACACGCAAAAATAGACGTTTCTTTAACCATGGTGACAGCTACTCGACCAGTAACCTCTAATATCAAACGCGCCCGTGTCAGGCGGTTAGAGTTAGTTGAACAGATTGACCCACACTCTGCAATTTTGCCTCAATTCCCTGTCAGTGACTTTGTCATTTCACCTCGCCTCAGCGCTGTTATTTTCTAGTACGGTTAGTGAAAATTGTTGTAGGCACTTACTAAACTATTGTTGAGCAGTTGTTATATTGTCAATTAGTGATAGGAGTATGTCAAGGACTTTTTTATATTTCTCTAACAAGATTTAGTAATCTTTTAGATATTCATATGACTTGATATCGGCTACCACGCGGATCTAGTGACAAAGCGATGCGCTTTGTGATCACGAGATCCTGGGTTTAAATCCTAGGTCGGACAAATCTAGTTTTCGAACGAAAACTTTCCGGTATAAGTCCGCTCGCCCCCTATTACATGGGGCCTAACATCGTCGGCGAAACGTGAGTGCACTCAGTACACTTCGGCCGCCCCCGCATGGGTGACGGTGTGTTGGTGTTTTAGATACACAAAAATTATTGATACTTTGTTGAATTTGTAATTAATCTACACTTGGGTCAATGATCAAGTTTGGAGGGCTTAGTATGTACTATTTGACATATTCGTAACGTTTTTGGGAAAGTGTGCTGTCACGTTCATCTTAATGTAGTAATTTGAGGTATAAAAAGCATGGTATACCATGTTTTTCATACCTCAGTTACCATTGATATATCAACCGCTGTCAATCAACGCCATTTACCTGTTTATGTTCACTACTAGAATATGAAAGTTTTTTAGCGGCACGGGGACCCCGATTCAAAAATAGCTCTTTTTATATAGAGTACTTGCTTTTTACCATGTTTTATTTTTTCTATTGTTCTATTTCTTTGATTTTCTAGGCCATACAGATTTTGTTTTAAGCGCTAGTAAGTAGTATTAATTAAAAACTTTAAACATTATCATAAATTATGAATATATTTAGGTCCTCTCTAAAAATTACGCAAATAAACTTTAGGAAATTAAAAGTAAGTTATTGCTAAAGAAATTTAACACAACTATGCCGAAGCAATTATAAAGAACATTCTCTCGACCTCACTCGACACTGTACTCAGAAGGATTGGAAAAAAATTCACTGAAAACCTTTTAATTCTAAAAGTTTCAAGCAAGGAAGTCGTGCAGGAAGGGAACGCCGTGTAAAAGTGGAAATATGAGTGCCTCTAATTCTAGCAACACTCCACGGTCGGGGCGGTACTATTGGTTTTGTAACTTACTGGGGAATCACTGAATATGCTTTAGTTCTTTTTTTCAGCTTTAATATAACAGATTCTACTTTATGTGATTTAACTAAAATATATAGCGTAGCGTTCCTGTTTTTCATGTGTTTCAGTGACTACCCTAGTTTTATTTTCTATGTTACATATGTCAGTTTAATTTTTATTTAATATGAATCATATATTAGCCAGTAGGTACTTTCGCACTGCTGGGCAATAGTTTCTGACAAATCGAGGTAAAAGAGATTAGGTTATACTCCACCGCGTGGACCCAGTTCGAAATGGGAATGAAAATTGTAGCTAATTACTTCCATCGCAATTAATTAATAAAACTAACGAACACCTTGATCCAGTGGACGAATGGTAGGCTACTTAGCTTACTGAATCAAGTAGGACATCAATTTCATTGTGACCCATAGATATTCCATTAGATCAAGTAGTTTATATATAGATAAGGCATATTTATTAATGAAACAGGATTCTCACTTAAGGGCAACTTTTTATCATAAATAAAATGAGCGTTCGGAGGACCCCCGTCAAGAACGAAGTTCTAATCAGGCAATATAACTCACTGTTAATAAAATTATTAGTTATTGAAAAACGATTTTATTTAACGGGAGCATACTCTGATCATCAAGCACATTTAACTTACATGTGATGTTGTATACGTATATAGTATAGCGGTCAGTGCTTACGATAACATTCGAATTACGCTGGATGGAACCGAATGTCTCGTAACGTTTTTTTCGTTATGTTACGATTTCTTCCTGTCAACTCCTACCGCAAGCCACGTTAAGGAATTTCGTTCCAAAAAAGATTTAGCACCAGTAATTTAAAGCAAAAAGCATCGAGGGGCTCGTAGCGCTCTCCAACCGCGGTGTTCTTACCGATTATCAAGGTTAAGCAGCGTTCGACTCGGTCGGCCCGAAATGGGCGACCGTTTGTGGCATTTTCTTATTCGAGCGCCTCCATGCTTCGGAAGGCACGTTAAGCCGTTGGTCACGGCTACCACTTAATGTGGTAGTCGTTAAGCCGAGTTGAAAGCCTTAAAGGCGGCTTGATTAGTTCCAACATAAGGTGGCCACAAACCTGCCTCCATCAATCCGCACTGGGTCCGCGTGGTGGAGTATGACCTAATCTCTCTCACCTCGATTTGTGAGGCCTTCTGCCTTTGCCCAGCAGTGGGCAGTATAGGCTGATATTATATCTAAAAAACAACAACAATATTTTCATAAAAAAAAAACTCAGACTTATCTTGCAGACTTCATCACAGCGCGTTCATCTCGCTTCATTTTTACTTATACGAGTTAAATGACAGCAATAAGTAGTCCCCGGATACGCCTCGTACACTGCCAAACGGAACCTTCTCGTGGTACCACCGCGATATTCGGAATCAGCAATTTGAGTGCCCGCCCCGACGGTGGTTGTTCATGAATAAATTCTACACGTTGTTTCAAACTCGCTACTTGAGCGGGTATCACTTAAATTGATTCGTAGGTGCAGGAACAAAGTCCTTTTATCGCTGAAATTTTAGGAGCTGGTAGGTGCTTGGGTATTTTAGGAGTGGTATATTTTGTATAATTAGGTGAGGGAGTGGTATATTTTTCGAGCTGTGTGAGTAAATAATCTACGCTGTTGGCCGAGGGGCTATTATAGACAGCTTCACTGGGCAAGAGGGCGAGCGCGAAACAACTACGCTCCAGTGGGAAGGATTTTCAAGCTTTACGGCGCTGGAGTTTCAGAGCCATCCTGCCAATTACCTAAAACTATGATGTAAGATTAAGTCCTTTAACTTCATTTACAGAATCAGAATCAGAATATTTTTCATTCAAAACTCTACCGCCACTTCGGGATGTCATTCCTGTGGAGAAGAAGGGCAAGAAACTCCACGGTTACTCTTTTAAAAAAGAAATTACAAACATTTTCATCTACATTCTGTTGTGGGGTATGGGAAAACAATGTATGTTGGTCATCAGGTGAGTGTAAGTTAAAAAAGCGAATAATACTATTTATGAGAATGGCTACATGGTTCCTTCATTTACAAAAAAAAAGTACATATTGTCTTAAATTAATAGAAGGAAGAGAGGAAATGTTAACTAACAACAGTTGAATAGGTTGTCATGACTCAAGTGGAGCTGGAATAGCATCTATCCAAGCATTTTTATCTTTTAAATAATCTTCTATTGAATAATAAGCTGGCTTACAAAGTGTTCGTTTTACACAAGCTTTGAACTTATTTTCACTAAGTTTAGTGACGTCAATGGGAATTTTGTGATAAAATCTAACACAGTGCCCCATGAAAGACGTGTGAATTTTTGACAGACGAAACTGCGGTTGGTCTAATTTATTTCTTTGAAAAGATTTTCGACAAAATACCTCAAGCAATGCCTCAAGTGTTATGATATAAATTGTGATTCATCTAGATAACGACCAGACCTTATTTCCATTGTAATAAAGTATATATTTGATGTTATATTTTTTTTATATGTCGTGCATCGTAAAGTCTTGTATGACGAATATTAAGTTGGCAACTTAGGGTTTTGACAAGCTTTGAGGTTGAATCTTTGTTTAAAATATTTCGAGGCCATATTTTTGCTTTGAAGTGTAAGCAATTCATGTTTTATCATAATTTTGAGGCACTCGTAGTACCGCTTTGTTTAAAGCGATCATTGTAGTTAAGCAGCGTTTTCCTCAGTCAGTCTAGCATGGATGACCGTTTGTGTCATTTGCTTTTTCGAGCGTCCTTTGCTTTAGAAAGCATGTCAAGGAGTTGATACCGGCTATAACTTTATGTGGTAGTTTTAAAGTCGAGTTGGACCCTTTACGTGATCGACATGGCTTTAATCGAGTATCGGTGTGGAGCTGGTGTCGGGGTGGAGCTGCGTGAGCACCTTGTAGATGTAGATGGTGAGGGTCTCCTTCCTCTTGTGCTTCGGACGGCTTAATAAATTACAACAGCAAGCCACAAACCTGCCTCCCCCAATACCACACTGGGGATCTGCGTGGTGGAGTATGACCTAATCTTTCTTAACCAAATTTGTGAGAAAGCAGTGTGACAGTACCTACTGACTAATTTAATAGTCATATTAAATAAAAGCAGTGATAGCCTAGTGGTTAGGCCGTTGGACTGCAAAGTCAGAGGTCTCGGGTTTAAACCCAGGCACGCACTTCTGACTTTTCGAAAGCATGTGCGTATTAAAAACTAACTATCACTTACTTTAACGGTGAACGAAAACATCGTGAGGAAGCCTGCATGCCTAAGAACTTCTCGAAGGTGTGTTAAGTTCGCCAACCCCACAGAGGGCCAACGTGGTGAACTATTGCCTAAACCCGTGCCCAACGGTGGGACAGTTTCTTAATCGGCCTAATATTATTATTATATTACATAAAAATGTAACTGGATTTGACTGACAGATGTTACATAGATAATTATGATTTAAAAATATCTTCAAGCAGGGTTGCGTGTTGTCCGCTAGACTGTTTATAGTGTATCTGGATAAAAGTCTTCAAAGACTGAATGCGATGACTGAAGGGGTAAAAATGGGTGATCTAGTGATAAACCACCTATTGTATGCAGATGACGCGGTTTTGATAGCGCCAACAGCCACTGATCTGCAAACACTAGTCACAGTTATGAGAGACGACTGCATGAACAATGGCTTACATTTGAATGTGAAGAAAACCAAAATTATGGTTTTTGAACGGGAAGAAACCAGAACGAATGCAAGGATTGTGGTTGGTAACGATGTGCTGGAGCAAGTAAATGAGTTTGTATATCTTGGATGCGCCTTCAGTAAGGATGGGAAATACACCGCTGATATAGAGAGAAGAGTGAATGGTGCGATGGTAAGGCTACTTGGGAGCCGACACTTAAGCCAAAAGGCGCAGCTGGCCATGCATAACGGAGTGCTTGTCCCAACGCTGTTATATGGCAGTGAGAGTTGGGTATGTAAGAAGGAGAACGAAAGCAGGATAAATGCGGTCGAAATGCGATCTCTGCGGAAGATGTGCGGAGTCACGCTGACCGACCGTATTCGCAACAGCGTAGTAAGAAAGCGAGTAGGTATGAAAGATAGTATCGGTGTAAAGATGAGAAAGGGTATGCTCCGTTGGTTCGGGCATATAGAAAGAATGGCAGAAGAAAGAATGACAAAACAGATATACAATGCGAAAGTGGAAGGATGTAGGTGCCGGCGAAGACCTAGACTATCTTACCATGACCAAATAGACCGTGTCTTAGCTGAAGGGCAAGTCAAGAGTCTCCGTAACCGGCGAGTGTGTATGACACGAACTATTGTGAGAGTGGAGGAAGCCAGAGAGGTATGTAAGGTAAGAACCTGTTGAAACTCTGTACTCTCTGCCTACCCCGCGAGGGAGCTGGCGTGATGATATAGATAGATAGATAAAAATATCTTTTTAAAAACCAAGTTTTGTAACAAAAACACAACGGATACCGACAAGTACTATGGTACTTGTTAAGACAAATGTAACAAGTCCCAACACGTCGGAGTTATATTGAGTAGTTGGGTAGTTCCGTTGGCCATCCGCCGGCTCGATCATCAGCCCCTGGACGTCGACTGTATTTACAGAACTTGTCAAAACAAATCCAATGAGCTCAAACATGGTGGGGCTATGTTGAGTAGTTGGGTAGTTCCGTTGGCCACCTTCCAGCAGTACTAACCAACAGTGGCATAGTAGAAGCTAATATACTATACATGAATACTATATATAGCGGTAACTACCGGTGTTGTGTTGGATGCGTAGAACACAAAGCTGGTCGTTGTAGCGATCTCTGAGGGTGGCTTTTGTGCTATAGTAGACGTCTTTTCACTGATATTGATTACCTACTGGATTTATTCATCAATAAAAAAATAAACACCGTCACGCCTATATTCCTCAAGCGGGGGAGACAGAGGTGTAATGTATACACTCACTTTCCGCCGACGATGTTAGGACCCATATCATAGAGGGAGCACCTATTGCCATATACCGACCACAATTCCAGACTCCGGACTGAACTAAAACTGAACTGACATTTTCAGACACAAATACTAATAGAGCAAGTCAAGAGTCTCTGTAACCGGGGAGCGTGTATGAGACGAACTATGAGAGTGGCGGAAGCCAGAGAGGAGGTATTTAAGAAAAGAACCTGTTGGAACTTTGTACTCTCTGCCTACCCCGCAAGGGATCTGGATCTTATTATATAGTAATACTACATTTGTCTGATCTATTATATAAACCCAGGGCCTCATGATCGCAAAACGCAGTTATTCGCAATTACACCAACGAGGTACTCTGGATACGTAACGTTCGAGGACTAGATACGGATACTTTCCAGATTTATTTGTGTTATCGTTATTCCAAAGTTTGCCCAGAAATTGGCAAAATTAATTATCAGGACTGTATATTCTGTTATGTAAAACGTTGTATAGCACAACAGAAGTTTTCTTAGGTACCTACTAAAACAGATGGAAAAGTTTGTACGAATACTGTGAATACAATTTTGGGACAAATTAATATAACGCGTTTGTTTTCACCAGTGTTTAACCAGTGTGTTGTTCTAGTGTTTATTGTCTTATATCAATGAAATAAGAGGCATTTGTTGTTTGTTGTTGTTGGCGCTATGTTTATTATTGAATATTGTGCAGATATTTAAGCAGCTACTATTTAAGTTTAAGTATGTCTTAATGATCTAATAATACATATAGTGCATCTGGCAATCAATTCAATATTGTAAAAAAAAAGAATAACAAATAGAAAGGCCAGTCTAATAAAACAATTAAGTTAAAAGGCTAGCCCGCTAAGTTTCTCGCCGGATCTTCTCAGTAGGAGGCCGCAGTCCGATCCGGTAGTAGTTATAAAAAAATGTAATAATTTTTGTCGTTTGTAAGAGCTCCTGATGGCCCATGCGATAAAACCGACATCATAAATCAAAAAATAAATATTTGAAGTCGGTGTCAAGTAACCGACTGCACTAACCGGTACCGACTTCAAATATTTAATTTTGCTTTTAAGATTTTCATTGTACCAGATTCGGTCGTGTAACGCGCAAAGCAAATTTATTGGGCAATTTGTTCACGGGAACAATAAGTCAGCTGCGAATGATAACGCCTCCACTGCCGAGGATTGATTGTTATATAAATACAAATTGTTTACGATCCATGGGGAATGGTTTTAAAAAAAATACAGTGCCTACCGTTGGTCGGCGTGTTGCATTTGTCACAAGATTTGTTCGTTTTCAAAAATTAGGCAGAAGTTGACAGTTTTTACCCACATTTTTTTCGTTTGGTTAAGAATTCTTCGATAAGTTTAAAAAAAAATTGATCAGAAATAGCTAAACACAAATCAAATGGAAAATTATGGGGCTGAAAATTTCTCAATAGTAATTTAATTGGCTGTAAAAAGAACTATGAGAGTAGAGAAAGCGAAAGAGGTTGGAAAAGAACCTGTTGGAACTCTGTACTTACCTCGCAAGTGAAATTGCGTGATGATAAAGATGGAACTCTGTACACTGTACTTACCTCGCAAGGGAGCTGGCGTGATGATATAGATAGAAAGACTGTCAAGAATTTTAGAAATTCTATGTAACTCAGGCATGATAATCAGGCTGTGATGTTCTTTCTGTTATCGTTTCGATCGCCCCAGTACGCGGTCACTGCACTGCACTGCACTGTCGAAGGCAGACATAACGTCCTGCTGCATGCAGGTGTTGAAAGAACATAATGGAAGATGGGACATCGTTTGTGTTACCTCTTTGGCTGTGAAGTAAATTCGTACATTTATGTACGTAGGATAACATTTAAACGGCGCCGTTGAATACGATACATTTCTAGCAGTTAGGAAACTCGTAAATTTTGGAAATGGCTCTAAAGTTAGATACCTCGGTATAAATAGAACCTCGTGGTTTTCACGAAGTAACTGAGTTAATGGAATATCGCCCTTATAGACACTATAGAGCACTATAGACCCTTCTTTATTAGTAACTTGTTAGATCTTAAGTTTGACTGAGAATTTGTCAAGTGGCAAAAATATTATTTGCCACTAAATTACATTTGGTTTAGCCAGCTGGTAGCCCATTGGCTACCAGATGGCTATACACATGCGTAGAAATCAAGAGAATCTGAATTCGAATCCTAGGCTGGACAAAACGTAATTTTTCTATAGAAAAATTCAAGTATCATTCCGGAGTTTGGCATTGTGCCTGGTATAATGGTAAAGGCGTTAGCGCGTTTAGGCTTGTTAGATTTATATTGATAAGTGCTATACAACCAGATTATGTTCAGGGGAAAGGTTGCCAATGGAACCACCCACCTACTCAATGTAACCCTGCCATGTTTTGGCTTGTTATATTTGTTTTGACGAGTACTTTAGACCCGGATGGTTTCCAAGGTCTAATAATAGAGACGGAAAAAAGCCACCCACACTCACAGCCTGCCTACAGAGACAATGTGGGACAATGTGAGTCTATTGCATAGAGAACTGAAAATTTTCTAAAATTGTGTTGCGAAAGAGAAAAAAGAGCCTCCTTATAAGTTATCTTTAGTTTGATGGCACCATCCAAATAAGAAACATTTGTGTATTAATAAATATGCCTACCCCGCAAGATACCTGGCGTGATTATATAGATTAGAGTCGTTTTGATCTCAGTCGAATAAAATAAAACTCGTCTAAAAAAACAACAATAGAAAAACAGACATTTTATTTATGAAAAAAGTGCTTTTATTAATTATAATAATAAGTAATAATCTGTGTATGATATTTTAAATTAAACATTATTTTACATTAACTGAAACGTGTTTTAGACAAGTAAAGGTGTAATTCCATTGATTAGCGCAGCGGATTTAAACTATAAAAAAACAACAAATGTTGACTGCCACGTTAGTCTAGAAGCATAGAACAGCTGACAAATGGTGCTGAGTTCGAATCCTAGGTCGGACGCTATGGTTTTCTATCGAAAGATACTGATTAACTACCTGAAATCCAGAATTGTGTTTTATGAAATGGCAATAGGAAAGTCCCTTGCAACATTTAAAAAACATGTAGCTGCACGCTAGGAATTATTTCTGTATCGTGTGCGCGCTTACAAGCATAAAAATCATATGTTTAAATATCCAGACCGAAACAAACATTTGTGAGTCACACAAAGGCTTGCCCCGTGCAGGGATCGAACCCGCGACAGCGTGATCACGTGATCATGCAAACGGAGCGACTTAACTCAACCACTGGACCAACCCGTCGTCAAATTACACCTAACATAGACAGCAAAATGTTAGTACACACAGTCTACCTGTGGGTATACACAGTCCCACGTGATAACCCATGCTTGGTGAGCATAAGCGTGACGATGTTTAGTCATTTTTATACACAGCGTATATTTCTATAGCGGAAATATAGACGTGTCGATATAGGAACCGTATGTATATTACTACATATTATCAAACAAAGTCCCCCCGCCGCGTCTGTTTGTCTGTCTGAACGCGATAAACTCAATAACTACCAAACGGATTTTCATAAGGTTTTCACCAATCGTAGTAGTGTGTATTAGTATTCAACTAGCGACCCGCCCCTACTTCGCACATAAACCTGCCTCTTATATTACTCCGTCTATTGATGAAAACCGTATGAAAATCCGTTTGTTATTCATTAAGTTTATAGCGTTCAGACAGACAGACAGGCGCGGCGGGAGACTTTTTTATTATATATAGTGATTTTATATACATTTCATTTCGTCGCTTTTCTTTAAACTGTGTGATAGTTACCTTACATAATTGACAATGCACATAGTTTACGTTCCAACCTAAGTCTTTTTATACTTATTTACTGCTATAAAACATTATTGTCCAATTTACTTTTATTACACGTAAAATATTTTCTTTTGCGTTTTATGATGTCGTCAATAAAATAACGTTCTTTGTTATTATTGTTTCAACTTTAAATATAGCTTTGTGAATGCTCATAATATACACTGTGTAATTTTAGTCGTCCTAAAGCCAAAGCCCAGGGCCCAAAGGCCGTCAATGAAATTTTAATATAATTATTGATTATTGAGATCATAATTTTAAGTTTTGATAGTTTCTAATCTACTAATTCAATGCTTTTCAATTCTTATGGTACCTATCAATAATTCTTATAGTTTTCCATAGTTGTAGGTGGCACAATTGTATTTGAACGATTTTTAACGAAACGAACTGACGAAAAAAAATAGCAGAACTGGGGCAAAGGTGATGTCCAATGCCTACTGTTCACGGGTACATAAAATGAATAAAAATAAAACGTCAATAATGGCATCTGCCTACTGACCTATTCAAATATCACAGCTAGGTCAAAAATCCGGAACATCGAAGTTATCTACCGGCTGCTAAAGATGGCTGACGAGCCACGCCGCCCTCAATGTCATTTTGCGCATTATATGGGTGTTTTAATGCACTCAATTAGTATTGCTATGGAGATATTACTTATAGAAGTTTATTTTTTATTTTTTTAGTACCAGTGAACAGTAGGCGTTGGAAACATTATCTCGACTTTTGCTCCAGGACGAAAATTACATCGTGTATAGCTATCAAGTGTTATAGCATGTTATAGCATTATAATAATAATTAAATAATTTTAATAGACCCGTTTCTGCAAGATTTCCAGCGCAGGGCAAAATTGTGTTAATAGTGACATGACTAGTCTTTTATGCACGTCAAAATAGTCTTGACGTATACAATACAATACTCAAAACGAGTTTTCCCGTGTCAAAATTTTGCCACGGCATGTCATTCGAGTGCGTAAAGTTTGTTTGAAATAGCGCGACGGGAGCGTGACAGAAGCGCTCATCTATGTTCGATCGTGATTTGCCGCCGGCTGCGCTGTGTGGCGTCTCCCGTACATTTCAGTACATTATAACTGCTTGAGCCGGGTCACCGTCGCGCTCACGTCGCGCTGCGTCGGTTTTGTGGCGAAACCTTAAGTCCAAACTGTTGTCTTACGCAAGGGGTGATAAAATCCGTGACATTTGTCTTACGGCGCCGTTTTTGCTAGCCTTCCTGCAATCGATATATTATTTACATTAGATTAAAAGTCACAGCTCGAAAAAAGGTCCGGATAATAAGAGCACACGTATGGGTGTGGTCTTATTTTGAATTAGTTCGATTCAACCATAGACAACGTGAATACGCGTTAGAACATTACAGTTTGCTGAAACTACCATAGTATACAATTGAGGTCATTATTAATTTAAAACTAATTTTTACAGCTGTTTTCTACGAGTGGGTAAAGTTGCCTAAATATATCCAAACCGGATGATTTAGCACAGTGGTTAAGAGCTTAAGCCGCTCCACCCACTGTGTGTACGGGACAAATCTTTGTGTGACCCACAATTATTTGTTTCGGTCTGGGTATTTGTGTATGTGAATTTTCATGTTTGTAAACGCACCCACGACACAGGAATAAATCCAAGTGTGGGGCTATACTTAAAAAAAAAACGCGGCCGTTTTTACACTAGCTTTTATTTAACTTGCAATGTTTGTCAGTATGCCAAGTAAATTAGAACCTTTACTTAACCTACGGAGTTGAAATTTAACATGTTGGTTCAGTTCTGGTGATAATGCATTCATATGGTAAGTGTGACCTAATTCCATATCCAGGATTGGATCCAGACGAAGAAACTACGACCTAAATACGAAATTTTGTGTGCACATCTAATTTTGATTGGCCGTTTTTATTGCAACTGGCCGCGTAAAACTTGCTTTTAAAAAAGCTTTACTATTATTTCATTTGGCTGAAACTTTGTTTATAATGCGTAATCCGTATCTGTAAATTTAGAACGAATAATATATCAATGTTTTCTGTTCATGAATGCAACATACAGTTCAAAATAGTGTGACCACGTAAAACGATTAAAACAACTTAAATATTCCCTCACAAAACACACCGGGTGCGTGTTCGCAGAGCGTAAAAACGCGGACATGTGGTGAAAAAATATGAGTAGAACTCGCGCTGTGGGAGTTCCGTACACACTTAATTACCTATGTATATGAGCGTCGCTTTACCGTGGGAACGTCGAGAATGCAATTTATGCCATTTTTATTTTATTTCGTTTATGTTACCTTAACTTTGCATTATAAAGAAATTTGTATTGTATACATTTAAAATCGCATCTAAATTGCACATTTAAAGACTATCTGTCTTGAATTGAATAAGCTGTAATATTAATAATGAAATCTTTTTATTTACTTATATACTTTAGTATTTGAAATAAATTTCAATTTGACACCTCTACCCGTTTCCAAGAATGGGATCAGACAGACGGTCACCATAGCGATTCTGTAAAGCTTTCGTTTTACCTGTCTTGGTACGGGACCCTACAAAACACAATTGTTTTTTTTTCTGCAAAACACTCCTCCGGTAAAATTGGACATTTTCGCTTTTGTTCCTACGGCCAGTCCGGTAGATGAAACAAGGATTTAAAATTATATTTATTTTCTGGAATAGCTTTATGCTGTTTGAACTGAAATTTACTCAGAGTCCGCTCACATTTTTACCTATGTCAGGCCATACCATTAGTTAGACAAAGACCTAGCTAAGTAGCAAGGCTTTCAGAGTGCGGTAGAAAGGGTTTTGTTACAGAGAGTGTAGCTACATACTATATAGCAAACGTATTATTTATATTTCTTGCCACGATCGCTAACGCAGTGTTCTACCCACGTGACTTTTCATAATGAAATATCATTCTCATACATGTTTTCGTTTTCTATTAGCCTTTACGACTGTAGGAAGTCCACTTGAATACCGATTCTGAGTACAAACGGATTGACGTTAGTGAACCCTATCGAGTTAATATATCATCCTTATCACATTATAAGTTTACTAAATATAGACGAAAGGGACAGCACGCTTTCTTGACAATGTTACAATTAGGCCAATTAGCTCAGCATTTCATTGAAGTTTTATCGAAATATTCTCAGAAACAGTCAAGAGTCTAATAAGAGAATATAATATAATAAGAGATATGATCGATTCTTATTACACTGGGTTGTAACATCGCCAGCGAAATTTATTTACTTATTCACAAATTACAACTATCTTTACAGATTGTTTCCTAATACGATAGTGAAGTCAACTTAGCTAAATACTATTTCATTACATTAATTCATCCATTATATTATAAACATTAACTTATTTATTAATAATTAAACTGTATGTAATTAATTAATTGTATGTTATTAGGTATGTAAGGAAAGGACCTGTTGGAACTCTGTACTCTCTGCCTACCCCGCAAGGGAGCTGGCGTGATGATATAGATAGATAGATAATAAATTGTACATAATATTTAATTATTTTTCAATTATTATATATATTATATTAATTTATATTATAGGATAACTCATATAAAGTTGCTTTCTTAAAGTCGTTCATGGAACAGATAAATAAGTCAGTTCTCTCGAAAACTTTATTAAGTGTGTGCAAAGCACGCGTTAATGACGAGTTGGGGTGAAATGTAGGTATTTTATCTGAAGCTGTTAAATAGTGAATCACGCATGCCACTTCGATTAACTCTATCTCATGAAGTATGGAGTCGGGCCTCGTGAAAACGTGTTCAACAACCTGAAATATTAAATGCACGCGGTTAATTGGCTGAAACTTTACTGCTGATGCTCCGTTATTACGGTACTGTACGCGGGGTTTGTGTTTTTAACCATTTTTACATACTGAAGAATCGGTATAGGTATATTTGCTATTTATTTACATGTTACTAAAACTGCCCCGCAAGGGATTTAGCGTAGTGATAAAGATAGATAGAGTAAAATTTACTAGTAAAGATAAACTTAGCCCCACACACAGTTTACAAATATAAAAATCACATATACAAATACCCAAACCGATACAAATAATTGTAAGTCACACAAAGATTTGTCACGTACGAGAACTAAACTAGCGACTACTGATTCAGTGGGCGGAGAGGCTTAAGCTCTTGGGTACTGGGCCAAGCCGTCTGTGCGATTTCGTTGTTTATTTACGAAGATGGAAAATACCACTGGAGTTATTAAATAACAATAAATTACATAAACATAAAAGAAAGAAATATACGTATAGAAGGCGCATTTATTCCATTTTCTCGAAGTACCTCGGACATTTTAAATACGAAAGTTTGTGCGGACGGATGAATTAATGTTGGAATGAATAACGGATGTTTGTTACTCTATCACGCAAAAACTACTGATCGGATTTTGATTAAACTTTACAGTAACATCCAAATATATTCTATTAATATTCTATTAATAAATGTCAAAGTTTGTATGTTTAGATGTTAGTTACTCAACGCAAAAACCGCTGAACGGATTTGGATGAAATTTGGCACACACATGGTTTATTTCTTTATTTAACACATAGGATATTTTTTTCTTGAGTAAATGTAAGGTTCCTTCCTATCTAAAGTCTACGCGGACAAAGTCGCGGCCAGAAACTAGTAGCTTATACATCAGAAAAAATACATGGACTACAATTTGATATTTCAAAATAAACACGTGAGCAGCCGCGGGCAACAGCTAATGAGATCATAAATTAAAGTTAATATGATTTTGCATAAAATGAAATTTCCCATTAAAACACAATTCTATGATCGTCTTCTCATTTCAAAATATGTCAACCGTAAAAAAATGTATTCAAATCACAGAGGTACTAGAAGCATAGAGGGGAATTTACAAGATTATATATTTGCACTGCTTACACTTACGTCATGTCAGTGATAAGAAGGGGGACAAATCTATTGTAATCAGTTACACTCTTGTACCCTTTATTTATTTGACATTAATTATTATTTGAAAACAAATAAAAAGTCATCGAGAATACAGTCACTAGACAAACAAATATTAACCGATAAACTTGCGTGGAGCCTACGTCAAAATGATAAGCCATAACATTTTCAATAAAAAGGAAGTTCGAACCATTTAAAAACAAAGTTTTTTAAATTGGTTACCTAAATGATACCAAGTGTCCAGAAAAAGTGTACAGACGAACTGGGTTTATAATCCCTCTATGCTTTTAAGTCTTACCTCTGAGTCAAATATTACGTTCAACATTGAGAAAAAATATATATACGTATTTAACTTTACCTGAATGCTCTCTAGACAGAAACTATTTTATTTAGACTTGACGCTAAAATACGTACGCATGGTTATAACAATAGACTCGAGTATAAAAAGGTAAGTGGCTGAAAAACGTGAGAAATTGTAAACAGGGCTTTGTACGAGGGGTTTCTATTTCGTATTATTAGATACATTTTGGAAAGTAATGAATAATAAAGAATGTTTGTAAATGCAGTGTGATGAAAAAAATCTCTTGAAAGACTGCTTCGTTGGTCTAATGGAGTGCAGCTGGTGATCACGAGGTATTGGGTTTAAAACTTAAGTCATCAACATTATTATCATCTCAGCCTATACTTATCCACTGCTAAACATAGGCCTCCCCAAATGCTCTCCAGCGCAACCGGTCCGATGCCACCTTCATCTAACGCCTTCCTCACAAGATAGTCTGTCCATCTGGCAGGCGGCAGGCTGCGCTTGCCAATACGTGGTCTCCACTCTCGAATCTTTCTACCCCAATGCCCGTCCGATCTTCGCGTTATATGGCCCGCCCATTGCCACTTCATCTTGCTAATTCTTAGGGCTATGTGGGTTACCTTGGTTCTTCTACCAATCTCTTCATTCCTAATTCGATCACGTAGAGAAACGCCGAGCATAGCTCTTTCCATAGCTTGCTGAGCAACTCAGAGTTTTTTTATAAGACCTATTGTGAGAGACTACGTCTCTGATCCGTATATCATCACTGTATCATCACACACATTGACTAAAAACTTTAGGTTTTAGGCACTAGGGTATTTTGGTTGAGAAGATGTTGCGCCGTTTCCCAAACACTACCCAGCCGAGTTGGATTCGTCGACCGACCAACCTCTCAAAGTTCTATCTATCTATCTATCTATAACCTTACGCCAGATCCCTTGCGGGGTAGGCAGAGAGTACAGAGTTCCAACAGGTTCTTTCCTTACATACCTCTCTGGCTTCCTCGACTCTCATAGTTCGTCTCATACACGCTCGCCGGTTACTTTTGACTTTTCCATCTGATAAGACTCGGTTTATTTGGTCGTGGTAAGATAGTCTAGGTCTTCCCCGGTACCTGCATCCTTCCACTTTCACATTGTATATCTGTTTTGTCATTCTTTCCTCTGGCATTCTTTCTATATGCCCGAACCAACGGAGCATGCCCTTTCTCATCTTTACACCGATACTATCTTTCATACCTACTCGCTGTCTTACTATGCTGTTGCTAATGCGGTCGGTCAGCTTCACTCCGCACATCTTCCGCAGAGCTCGCATTTCTACCGCATTTATCCTACTTTCATTCTCCTTCTTACATACCCAGCTCTCGCTACCATATAACAGCGTTGGGACAAGAACTCCGTTATGTATGGCCAGCTGCGCCTTATGGCTTAAGTGCCGGCTCCCGAGTAGCTTTCCCATCGCACCATTCACTCTGTTCCCTGCACTCACTCTTCTCTCTATGTCAGCGGTGTATTTCCCGTCCTTACTGAAGGCGCATCCAAGATATACAAACTCATTCACTTGCTCCAGCACATCATTACCAACCACAATCCTTACATTCGTTCTCGTTTCTTCCCTTTCAAAAACCATAATCTTGGTTTTCTTCACATTCAAGTATAAGCCATTGATCATGCTGTCGTCTTTCATAACTGTGACTAGTGTTTGCAGATCAGTGGCTGTTGGCGCTATTAAAACCGCGTCATCTGCATAAAGTAGATGGTGTACCACTAAGTCACCCATTTGTACACCTTCATTCATCGCTTTCAGTCTTTGAAGACTTTTGTCCAGATATATTATAAACAGTCTAGCGGACAACACGCAACCCTGCTTGACGCTGATTTTAACGTCAACCCAGTGTGACCTGTTACCACCCACCCGTACGCATGCCTTGCAGTCCACATAAGTGGACTGGACGGCTCGCAACAAAGTATTAGTATCAGCTACGAGAATAGCCGATTGGTAGAAAGTAAAGGAGATTCAATTTCTACTAGTCGCCTTACGAATATCATCGCTTTACCTAGCCTGAGGGCAAACTGCATTAAGTTAACCACACTAAGCAAGTATTTAGTCTACAATAAAGTTTAATTTATCTGCTTCTATTATCACACAAATTTAAACATTAAAAAAAATATAAGAATACAAATTCAATAAAATATATCTGAGTAAGACCCTGTCGGGCTGTACATTCAGTCCGCCAAGTGCAAACATAGATCACGCCGCTAACTGAAGCTGACAAGCCGTTGGATCTCGGAGGTGACTTGTTTCGACTTGTTTATTTTCCTTCCATTTAGTTTTCAACAAACCGACGAAACATGAGGCTTGCATTGAGATATTATGTACTACATACTAGACAAGCTATGTCAAACAAAAATGGCGCATAACTTGATGACCGCGGAGTTCGCGGGGATGTTTGTGTTTTCATACATAATAAAATCTATTACTCTCTAGTTATATATTTTTTGGTATCTCTCGAATTTTATATATGGCAACAGGCTCGCTCCCTATTACGTGGGACCTACTATCTTCGGCGAAAAGTGTATGTACTCAGTACACCTCTGCCACCCCCGCTTGGGGAATATAGGCGGGATGGTATGTATACATTTTTTCTTAAAAGAAAACGTGGCCTCACCTTCCTGTGTCGTGGGTGCGTTTACAAACATGAAATTCACATGCTCAAATACTCAGAACTGAAAAAATATTTGTGGATCACACAGATTTGTCCTGTGCGGGAATTGAACTAGCGAATCCAGTGGGCGAAGGCATTCAAGCTCTTATGGTTTGGTCAAATAGCCGACGCAGCGTGACGGAAGCGCTCGGCTACGTTTGGTTGTGACGTTTGCCCTTGCGCCGAGCGGGGCTGCGCTGTGTGGCGTCTCCCGTACATTTCAGTATTTCACAACTCCCTAAGCCGCGCCACCGTCGCGCTCCCGTCGCGCTGCGTTGGCTATGTGGCGAGACCTTTAATCACTGGACTAAGCCGTCCGTCAATTTAAAGAGTATCTGAGTTTTGTAATAAAACTTATTAATAAAATCTGATTTTCTTTTTGAGAGGTAATCCGGAGCTCAAATATTAAAAGCCACCTTAAGTCTACTTAAGGGTGGATATAAATTAATACGGGCTTGTTTATGTGCTTTTCTGATAAATAATATAGATTATCAAATCAAATCCGTTTATGTTGTGAACATGTAAAAGAACTCATTCAATTTATTCCTTTATTAATTAAAAAGAACAAGTAAAGGCGCGCCTCAATTACATAAAGCATACATTCTTACATTTTAACTTAATTTTAAGAGTTTAAATGCATATAAACGTTTCACCTTATTACTAAATTCAATGTTTAAGCGCATTTAGTCTTAAAAAATTAAGTTATTACTTAATATCTATATCTCTCTATCTCATCTCTCTCATCACGCCAGATCCCTTTCAGGATAGGCAAAGAGTACAGAATTTTAAAAGGCTATTTCCTTACATATCTCTGGCCTACTCCATTTTCATAGTGTAAATCAGCCGTAAAGACGTAGTCACATTTTGCGATGCGTGGTTACATCAGTGTTCTGTATGTGCCCGATAATCAGTGCAGGGCAATCTGTTGCTACTAAAAAATCAAACGTTAGCGCATAAGTACACAGTCAAACATATAATCCAACACGCCGTGCACGGTGTGTTCGCATTAAGCGCGATATTGAGTCTTAACATTTCATTAGAAAATAAAGAAAAATTGCTTATACATCTACCTACTAATCTTTATTTATACATCTACCTCCTTACGTTTTTTTTTTTATTTGATTGGATTTCTTTATATCTTGTCATACATCTACGATCGGAAAAATAGCAGTATTTTTTGATACAGAAACTTGCAGAAAGTTGGTATGATTTTATTGGCCGATCTGTGGCACACTGGGTACAGATAAATCGACGTATATACAATGTGTATCGTAGATCAAACACAAGACTTCAGACACCCCGATTAGATAATTGGTTTACAAATACCATACGAAAACCAAATTTCCAAATTTAAAGATTTTTTACCCTATTTTAAACACTTTTATACGCAATTAACATTAAAACTTGTATCTGTGCGTGCGTATTGAAAAATACCTTTAAAAAAATTCCTTTGAAATCTCTGTATTGGTTTGAATCAAGAATAAATTTATTTTGTTATAGCGTAGCGTGAAGTAGTAACCGCATATTTTGCTAATTAAAAAAACGTAAGAAACAATAAAAATTGTAGGAATCAATCCAGTTACCGATTTAGAACATACTACTTCCAAGTCCCACGTTTGTTATGTTACAGCTTGTATAAAGAATGTTATTATGCCTCCCGCACGCCACATATTTAATAAATAAATATGAACGAGACAGCATGCTTTCCCAATAGTTTCAATTTTTTTTGTGCTTGGGTCTCAGATTCGACCGATTGTCAAGACTAGCTTGCTCTTCAATGCCTTTTCCGAAACGAATTTGAAGTACTGTTTGGTAATATAAGTTCATTTATGAGTCGAACTAACTCAAATTCAAATATGTACAATAAATAAAATTGACATGATATCTGCCGAGATGATCAAATATGGTGGAACTTGCGTCCGGGACGCTTTCCGGGCCCTTGCAAACCTTTGCTGGAGGACCGGTAGAGTCCCTACAGATTGGCGCCGCGCAGTCATAGTACCCTTGTATAAAGGCAAGGGTTCACAATATGACTGCGCCAATTACAGAGCCATCAGTTTGATCAGCTTGGCAGCCAAGGTGTACGGTAAAATTATTGAACGGAGAATGCGCGTGAAGTTCGATGGAATGTTGTGCGAGGCACAAGGGGGTTTCAGGTCTGGAAGAGGATGTTCGGATCAAGTCTTCTCACTCCGCAACATCGTAGAGAAGCATCTGGCAGTGGGCCGGAAGGTTTTCTGCGGTTTTGTAGATCTGGAGAAGGCATTTGACAGAGTTGTGCGAAAGAGACTTTGGGACATTTTGCCAGAGTATGGTATAGATGGCACTCTGTTGCGAGCCGTCCAGTACACTTATGTGGACTGCAAGGCATGCGTACGGGTGGGTGGTAACAGGTCACCCTGGTTTGACGTTAAAATCGGCGTCAAGCAGGGTTGCGTGTTGTCCGCTAGACTGTTTATAATATATCTGGATAAAAGTCTTCAAAGACTGAAAGCGATGAATGAAGGTGTACAAATGGGTGACTTAGTGGTAAACTATCTACTTTATGCAGATGACGCGGTTTTAATAGCGCCAACAGCCACTGATCTGCAAACACTAGTCACAGTTATGAAAGACGACTGCATGATCAATGGCTTACACTTGAATGTGAAGAAAACCAAGATTATGGTTTTTGAAAGGGAAGAAACCAGAACGAATGTAAGGATTGTGGTTGGTAACGATGTGCTGGAGCAAGTGAATGAGTTTGTATATCTTGGATGCGCCTTCAGTAAGGATGGGAAATACACTGCTGACATAGAGAGAAGAGTGAGTGCAGGGAACAGAGTGAATGGTGCGATGGGAAAGCTACTCGGGAGCCGGCACTTAAGCCATAAGGCGCAGCTGGCCATACATAACGGAGTTCTTGTCCCAACGCTGTTATATGATAGCGAGAGCTGGGTATGTAAGAAGGAGAATGAAAGTAGGATAAATGCGGTAGAAATGCGAGCTCTGCGGAAGATGTGCGGAGTAAAGCTGACCGACCGCATTAGCAACAGCATAGTAAGACAGCGAGTAGTTATGAAAGATAGTATTGGTGTAAAGATGAGTAAGGGCATGCTCCGTTGGTTCGGGCATATAGAAAGAATGCCAGAGGAAAGAATGACAAAACAGATATACAATGTGAAAGTCGAAGGATGCAGGTACCGGAGAAGACCTAGACTATCTTACCACGACCAAATAAACCGAGTCTTATCTGATGGAAAAGTCAAGAGTCTCCGTAACCGGCGAGCGTGTATGAGACGAACTATGAGAGTCGAGGAAGCCAGAGAGGTATGTAAGGAAAGAACCTGTTGGAACTCTGTACTCTCTGCCTACCCCGCAAGGGATCTGGCGTGAGGTTATGGATAGATAGATAGAAATAAAATTTATTAAGGTAATGGAAAATACCCGAGCGAATACAAATCTATCCCTGCAGTCTTTTCCAACGAACACTAAATATCGTTCCTTACTTATAGCGTCAAGCGACTTAAATAAAATAATTTTTGATAGACTCTTCCTTGGTGAAGAAGAAGAAACATTTAATTTCACTTCAAATCTGGATAAACCAGATAGCCTCTACCTAGTACCGACCCGCATAGGCATACCCGCAGAAAGGTCAAGTTATATTGTTCTATTCAACTGATATTATTATTATAAGCTAGACTATATATAGCTAGCGAGCGAGAAGGCCTGAAAGGCTCTATCAGTAATTACACAGGCATATGGATTTGAAACATACAAGTCCTTTCAGGAGCATAGTTACATAGTTGGCCTGCCAAAATTAACCGCTCCTTATTATTAAAGGCTTTCCAAAAGTTTAGTGTTTTTTGGGTGATGCCAAAACAAACAGCCAAACTAACGTACAAACAGATAGATTTAAAATATTGTTTCGTGTTCACGGACCTCTAAAACAACCTATATTTAATTTGTCTAGAAACACTTTTATGATAACTGCTTGTTAGCTTAATTGTGCTTCATATACTTACTGATTACTAATTAACAACTAAACTAGCACGCCAAATATGACAAATTTATGGAAAACAAAGTTTCAACGAGTTTTAACGACGAGTTATTCCGACACTTGGAATGAATTATCAAGCTTCATTCGCTCACAGTCGCACTCCACGCTCCCAACAGGGAAGAGTTTAAATATCTTCTCGCTCAATTGCGAAATGGGTCAGTGAAATCAACGTGATTGCCAGCGGTCCATACGAATACATTAGTTTGACAGTAACATATAATACATTCTTCTTCTTCAAATGCCTCTCCATTACTGGAGGTTGGCCGTCAGCTCTACGTATGTGCTTCTTTCATGAGCCATATGGAACAACTGCTCAACGTTGGCAATTCCGCTCCACTCCCTAATGTTTCGCAGCCATGATTTTTTCCGTCGTCCGACGCGTCTTTTGCCCTCAATTTTGCCCATCATAATCAATTGAAGCAGGTGATATCTATCGTGGCGCATCACGTGTCTGAGATATCCAACTTTTCGCTTTTTGATGTTTTGCATCAATATTCGGGTCATACCAATACGCTGAAGCACTCTATCATTGCTGATCTTCCGTGTCCACCTTATACGGAGCATGCGTCGGTAGCATATTTCAAATGCTTCAAGGCGCTTCTTGATATCCTCCTTAAGAGTCCAGGCTTCACAGCCATACATGACTATAGGCCAAACATAGCATAAGAGAATGCGACTTCTGAGCTTAAGGTTAATTTGCCGACAACACAGAATTTTCCTCATTTTGTTAAATGGTGCTCGAGCAATTTCTATCCGGGTCTTTGTCTCTTGATCAGATTCCCATACTTCATTCACCCAAGCACCGAGATATTTGTAATGTCGGACTCGCTCAAGATCCTACCGATATCTTTGGTTGTAATGCGGGACTACCATACATTTGGTTTTCAAAATGTTAATGGACAGACCGGCTTTTTTGCTACTCTCATGGACTCTGTCTAGAAACCTTTGCAAGTCTCGCTCAGATGATGCGATGAGCACAGTGTCGTCAGCATAGCGCAGGTTGTTAATGACCCGTCCATTAACCCTTACCCCCGCATCAACTCCATCGAGAGCCTCAGACATAATAGCCTCGGAATAAATATTAAAATAAATATTATCCTTCCGCAACATCGTAGAAAAGCATCTGGCAGTAGGCCAGAAGGTTTTCTGCGGTTTTGTGGACCTGGAGAAGGCGTTTGATAGAGTCGTGCGAAAGAGACTTTGGGACATTTTGCCAGAGTATGGTATAAACGGCACCCTGTTGCGAGCCGTCCAGTCCACCTACGTGGACAGCAAGGCATGCGTGCGGGTGGGTGGTAACATGTCACCTTGGTGTGACGTTAAAATCGGCGTCAAGCAGGGTTGCGTGTTGTCCGCTAGACTGTTTATAGTGTATCTGGATAAATGTCTTCAAAGACTGAATGCGATGACTGAAGGGGTAAAAATGGGCGATCTAGTGATAAACCACCTATTGTATGCAGATGACGCAGTTTTGATAGCGCCAACAGCCACTGATCTGCAAACACTAGTCACAGTTATGAGAGACGACTGCATGAACAATGGCTTACATTTGAATGTAAAGAAAACCAAAATTATGCTTTTTGAACGGGAAGAAACCAGAACGAATGCAAGGATTACCAACCAGGTAACGATGTGCTGGAGCAAGTGAATGAGTTTGTATATCTTGGATGCGCCTTCAGTAAGGATGGGAAATACACCGCTGATATAGAGAGAAGAGTGAATGCAGGTAATAACGTGAATGGTGCGATGGGAAAGCTACTTGGGAGCCGGCACTTAAGCTTTTAGTACATGGCTCATCAGGCTCATCAGGCTAATCGTTCGAAACTCTTAATAAAATATAATACATAATTATTATATTATACATATAATACATTTTTAAATGAAAATTTTGCACGTTCGTGCCTTTTTTGTAAATTTGTAATATAACAAGGATAGCATATCAGCTGCTAGCGTCACGCTAACGTCAATCTTTTCGTGCTAAGTTCACTGAATAGAGATCAGAAGGCCAATTCTCTTAATGAATAGAAAGTGTTCAAAATGCAGTTTCGATCCAATCAGAATCTCAGAAACTGTATACTCTTGTATCTGTCTTTATTATCACGCCAGATCCCTTGCGGGATAGGCAGAGAGTACAGAGTTCCAACAGTTTCTTTCCTTACATACCTCTCTGGCTTCCTCTACTCTCATAGTTCGTGTTATATGCACTCGCCAGTTACAGAGATCCTTGACTTGTCTTTCAGATAAGACACGGTCACGGACACGGACTTTGATGTTCGCGTTAATCCCAATTGAGTAGAGCGGAGCGTTTTTAAATTGTGTGGTTTTGTGGCCCTACGTTAAAAGAGATGCAGTTCTGAAAATTACAAAAATTATAAAATAAACACCGTCATATCTATATTCACCAAGCGGGGGTGACAGACGTGTACTGTTTACACCCACTTTTCACTGACGATGTAAGGTTCCCTTTACGATACAGGGGTCGACAAGGACAGTGACAGATTCTAGATAAAAATTTAAACCAAAATTTGGTATTATCGGGTTAAATAAATAACCACATCTAGTTTATAGAAACTAGATGTAGTTATTTATCAAAATAATGCCGTGTATAGACACGGCGTTATTTGTGTCGTCCTGGTGCAAAAGCCTAGGCATTGCATACATCACGTGTCTAATGCCTACCACTTGTGTCTTTACTGGAACTAAAAAAAAGTGAAAAAAAATAACACTTCAATAAGTAACATCCGCCTACTGACCTATCCAGATATCATAGCAAGAGTAAAAATCCGGCACTCCCATGGTATCTACCGGCCAGCTGATGAGTCGCGCCGCCCCTCAATGTTATTATTACTATACCCTCAATGTTATTAATACGCTTGATATAAGTGTTTTAATGCACTAAATTAGTATTGTTATGCAGATATTACTTATTGTAGTGTTATGATATGATACATTAACTGGGCTTTCACTACAGGACGACTATAATTACATCATGTATATACATACATATCATCACGCCAAATCACTTGCGGAGTAGTGCACTTGTACTCTCTGTACAAAGTTTTGACAGGTTCTTTCCCTAAGACCTGGTTTCTAACGCTGTAAATATATGGAAAAATAACGTTGTTTCAGCTACTTGGTTAGCTGAAATAGTAGTTGCCACAACATGGAGAATTACTTAGGTTCGGTAATCTGATCAAGCGTTTAGTTTTTTTTTATTTAGATGCACTTTATCACAGAAAATATTTTAATTTCTTACATAACTTTGAATAATTCCAATTGAATTAGGAGTGCAATGAAATTTTAAGATCGTTGTTAAAAAGTTACTAAAGAACTTTTAGCAAATTAACAAAGACTCTACCACCATTACTACGGATATAAAGGCGATAAAGAGAAGCCAAAAAAAAAATATTGTATCTTATGTAATTAGTTCTCAAAGTGTTGATTTCAAGCAACATTCGAAGGAAATTACTTCATAACATTTCCAATTAAACTGTTTTTAGTTTTAAAGTAATCAGATTAAACACTGGATTTTCGAAAGCTTCTCAACTGATATTAATGATTAAGCGTAATGCAATTTGTGGAAATTAAATTTCCCTTTAAAGTAGAGCTGAAATTAGGAGTATTATTTAGATCTATCATACCATGACCAAATAGACCGTGTCTTATCTTAAGGGCAAGTCAAGAGTCTCCGTAACCAGCAAGCGTGTATGAGACGAACTATGAGAGTGGAGGAAGCGAGAGAGGTATGTAAGGAAAGAACCTGTTGGAACCCTGTACTTTGCCTACCCCGCAAGGGATATGGCGTGATGATATAGATTATTTAGATTTGGATTTTTAGCTCAGTTATAAGATAGGAATATCGTGGATCTGATATACACTACTTAAGAGGTCATTCGTGGAGGTGCTCGTGGAGCTGTGCGGTCGCGGTGTTCTTACCAATTACAATGGGTGACCGTTTGTGGCATTTTCATATTCGAGCGTCTTCGTGCGTCAGTAGGCACGTTAAGCCGTAGGTTCCGGCTACCACTTAATGTGATAGTGGTTAAACCGAGTTGGAAGCCTTAAAGGCAGCTTGATAAGTTCCAACAGTAAGTGATCACAAACCTGCCTCCACCAATCCGTACTGGGTCCGCGTGGTGGAGTATGACCTAATCTCTCTCACCCCGATTTGGTAAAGAAGGCCTTTCCTTAGCAGTGGGCAGTATGGGCTGATATTGTTAAGGGTTTGTTCAGATATTTATTGTTTGCAGGACCGTTTTTCGCGGGTCCGATTTTATTGGTGATAATTTGGGAAGACCAAATTTGCGTACACGACAGTACTCCGAAACTAGTAAGAAATACCGATCAGACAAAATGTATCCTGCAATTTTATCAACTCGTATTGGCTGTGGGAACAGCAAATAAACATCCGCAAATAAGGATCCGTACCTAAAGATGTAGATAAAGAAGTATTTGTGCCTTCACATATGACACAATCCGCTATTTTTATTTTATCCTATACTAGCAACCTGATTTGGCTTCGCACGAGTGAATACATATTTGACAGTATCCAACTATCTTGAAAACTTAAACTACTTTAAAAAGGAAAACCTCTCATATGTTTAGGCGTAATTATCATACACTAGTTTCTGCCCGCGACTTCGTCCGCGTTGACTTTCGACAGGAATCTAACATTTTCCGGGATAAAAAGAACAAACTTGTGCGGTCGCGGGACCCTAGTGAGGAAGGAAGTTCTTTCAAAATTTTCCAAGTTTTTTCAACTGTAATCGTGATTGAATATTTAGAATTTGTTTTGATTATATTAGTGTATTTTGCTCTCCCTCTCTTTCTCTCCTTCCCTCTCTCTTATTTGTATATGTTTTTAATTTTTCACTTCAAAGATACAATTTTAAGTAATAATTTAAATCACGATCGATAATGTTCGGATCAAGTTTTCTCCCTCCGCAACATCGTAGAAAAGCATCTGGCAGTAGGCCGGAAGGTTTTCTGCGGTTTTGTGGACTTGGAGAAGGCGTTTGATAGAGTCGTGCGAAAGAGACTTTGGGACATTTTGCCAGAGTATGGTATAAACGGCACCCTGTTGCGAGCCGTCCAGTCCACCTACGTGGACAGCATGGCATGCGTACGGGTGGGTGGTAACATGTCACCTTGGTTTGACTTTAAAATCGGCGTCAACCAGGGTTGCGTGTTGTCCGCTAGACTGTTTATAGTGTATCTGGATAAAAGTCTTCAAAGACTGTGTGCGATGACTGAAGGGGTAAAAATGGGTGATCTAGTGATAAACCACCTATTGTATGCAGATGACGCGAT
Organism: Phalera bucephala; assembly: GCA_905147815.2. Lineage (NCBI taxonomy): Eukaryota > Metazoa > Arthropoda > Insecta > Lepidoptera > Notodontidae > Phalera > Phalera bucephala. Next base: position 29,994,486 of record LR990620.1, read on the forward strand.
TTTGATAGCGCCAACAGCCACTGATCTGCAAACACTAGTCACAGTTATGAGAGACGACTGCATGAACAATGGCTTACATTTGAATGTGAAGAAAACCAAAATTATGGTTTTTGAACAGGAAGAAACCAGAACGAATGCAAGGATTGTGGTTGGTAACGATGTGCTGGAGCAAGTGAATGAGTTTGTATATCTTGGATGCGCCTTCAGTAAGGATGGGAAATACACCGCTGATATAGAGAGAAGAGTGAATGCAGGTAACAGAGTGAATGGTGCGATGGGAAGGCTACTTGGGAGCCGGCACTTAAGCCAAAAGGCGCAGCTGGCCATGCATAACGGAGTGCTTGTCCCAACGCTGTTATATGGCAGTGAGAGTTGGGTATGTAAGAAGGAGAACGAAAGCAGGATAAATGCGGTCGAAATGCGATCTCTGCGGAAGATGTGCGGAGTCACGCTGACCGACCGTATTCGCAACAGCGTAGTAAGAAAGCGAGTAGGTATGAAAGATAGTATCGGTGTAAAGATGAGAAAGGGTATGCTCCGTTGGTTCGGGCATATAGAAAGGATGCCAGAAGAAAGAATGACAAAACAGATATACAATGCGAAAGTGGAAGGATGTAGGTGCCGGAGAAGACCTAGACTATCTTACTATGACCAAATAGACCGTGTCTTAGCTGAAGGGCAAGTCAAGAGTCTCCGTAACCGGCGAGTGTGTATGAGACGAACTATGAGAGTGGAGGAAGCCAGAGAGGTATGTACGGAAAGAACCTGTTGGAACTCTGTACTCTCTGCCTACCCCGCGAGGGAGCTGGCGTGATGATATAGATATAGATAGAGAGAGATGAAAAAATGAGTAAATATTACTTTAAATACTTGCCTTCCCTTTTTTTGTATCTCTCTCTCTCTCTCTCTCTCTCTCTCTCTCTCTGTCTTTCTCTATTTCACGTTATCTATCTATCTATTTCTCTTACTCTCTCCACCTTTCCTTCTCTTCTTTACTATAAGGAAGGTTCAAAATCAAATTCTATTAATCTTCCCTATCTCAAAACAATTTCGATTTAAAGGTCGATCGATGTATTTTCCGGCCACTGCACAAATGACAACCGCGGGAAAACACGTCAAAGTGCAAAAACAAATATGGCGTATCCACAGTTTGTTATCTCTGACTTACGTCAAAGCCATTACACGTACATGTATAGAGTAAAGGATTTACAACCACCAAATAGAGTAACGGTGGGAAAAGTTGAAAACGCTGAATGAATATTGAATTAAATGCATTCGGAGTTTCGAGTACGGGCGATAACAAGTGCTTTTACCTTAACTACGCGGCGGATGGGAGCTTCCGCGTTTTATTTTTGTTTTCCAGCAGTTCGGGCAGTTTGTACTGAAATGTATAAACTGAAATATTATTACTGCCTTTAACCTATATTTAAAGGTTAGTGTCCTTTAAAACAGTAGTTTTAAAAAGGCTCACATTTTTATAACAGGCATTACAACATCGTCACCGAGGTGTACTGTGCACACCCACTTTTCACCGACGATGTTAGGTCCCATGTTAGAAGAGGCGAGCCTATTAGAATATACCTTGTATAATTCCAGACTCTGGAGTAATACTTGGAGTTTTATAATAATAAGAAAAACTACATTTGCCCGAGGATTGGCAGCCAGGACCTCGTGATCGCAAAGCGCTTTAGTAGCCAACAGTGGCGATTAATGCGCTTTGGTATAGACCAACGAATATAGGCACCCATGAATAAACTCTTATTATGATTTCAGAAAGTATACGTCACTAAAATTCTTTAAATGAAAAACATAAGCCGTATAGTAGACTTTAATAAGACTCTCATTTTGTAGTTATGATTTAAAAAAAATATTTAGAAAGGCCTCTTAAAAACAAGCTTTTATAGCAAAAACACAACGAAGATATCTTGCTTAGTTGAGGCTATGGCTTCCTTCCGGCTCCAGCATTAGACCAGCTCCATGTTACCATGTTATTTTACTGTCACCGATTTTACATACGTATGCCAAATTTTAGCTCAGCCAAATACAATATTTGAAACAGAAAGACAGACAGACATACATTGCAAGTCAAATAAAAGCTAGTTAAAAATTATGATCACGAAATAGTCCAGTAAAAAGCGTAGATTTTAAGCTAGTTCATTTTTCTTTTTTTTTAAGTAAAATGAACTAGATTCAACAGTACTACAACAAAACAGGTTTGACAGTCAAAGGATAGAGGACCCCCAGCAGCACCCGTTCACACCCCAGTAACAGTTTGTCCAACCTAGGATTCGAACCCAGGATCTCGTGATAAACTTTTAACACCCTAGACCCATTCAATAGATTATAATTATTACAGAAATGAGCAATTTTATATTACTTACTCATATAAACTCCATGTCGTGTTCTAGGTCCAATTAATTTTGGACTTAATTGTATTAGAACAAGGAGAGATTTTAATAAAAACAACAGCACTAAAATTATTTACACTAATGTACATTACAACAGCACTTATGTATTTAAAGCCTTCAAGGTTTGGTCAAATAGCCGACCTCGCACGACGGGAGCGCGACGGAAGCGGTCGACTACGTTCGTTGTAACGTTTGCCGTCGCGCCGAGCGGTGCTGCGCTGTGTGGCGTGTCCCGTACATTTCGTTACATTACAACTCCCCAAGCCGCGCCATCGTCATGCTCCCGTCGCGCTGCGTCGGCTGTATGGCGAAACCTTAGGATAAAGTATTAGTATTAATGTTTGCATTTGAAACAAGACTTAGCAATAAGCTTGCACAAACTAATATTAAGATAGTTTTGGCTAGAGTAAACATTTTATGTAGTTTTCGGCGGCTTCGCTTGCTGAAAATTCCTTAAGCCTAGTGCCATACAGAGCATAATCCTCACATTCTCCATGCCAATATCTGAACCCAGGACCTCGTGGTGATTGCAACCACATATCGTACCACCAGATAGATAGATAGATATAGTGTAACTAACATATTTTAAACAACGAGTATTAGTTAGTATCGAAAGGTGCTATAATTTATTTTGTATAAATCCTATGAAGGCACTTACAAATTGAAAATTTCATTGTTTTTTACTGTTAAATCTACTGCTCCAACTAAATTGTCACCGTGTCGGTTCACCGCCCTTTGATGAGAAGAACCGGGGTGACTCTCAGCAGGATTATTTTATCTGTTTAGTTGTCTTTCTATACCTTTTTTATTATATTGTGTGATTTAGTAGTATGTGGCAGGCTGTAGTCTCAGCCTACCCCAGTTAGGTAAAGGTGAATGTATGTATGAATACAATGTTTAGGTATAAAATAATAAGTATACGATCTAACTTTATAATGTTCTAAAAAAATATTTCCAAGATTCATTAGCATCAGATAGCAAGTAAAAAACGAGATTTAAAAACGTGGAGGAACGTTTTTGCCCAACAGTGGGGCAACAATAATGGCGTGATGATATAGATAAACTTGGTATGACCAAAGACCTGAACCTGCTTTTTTATTTTGATGGAGTAAGGATAAGTGTAAAATGTACACCCACGTTTACATTCCTACCAAGTAGTTCATTTCTTGTGTTAAGACATAAATATAATAAGTGATCAAATGAACTTACCTGAAGTGAAGTTCGATCATTATTATACGAAGTCCTTCGTTCGAAGATATAAACTATATTAGCAGCTCTCTCGAGTCGCTTGGCAACCGCGCGTCATTTAGAAACTTCAAAAGCCTCTATGGTATCTGTGGACATAACCTCTGGAACCATTCCTTTTAGAAGTAGTACATTTCAACTTTACCAACGGGCAGGGCGGGTTGGGTACTTATATCTTCGAACGAAGGACTTCGTATAATAATGATCGAACTTCACTTCAGGTAAGTTCGTTTGATCACTTATTATACTGTGTCCTTCGTTCTCGATATAAACTATATTAGCAGCTGTTTAGAGCTATAAGGGTAAAGTTGAAGTATACCACGTAAAGACCTTTTTTTTTTTTTTTTTTTTGAGCGTGACCTCTAAAAAGTAACATATCATGAGTATATTTGTACTATAACACATTCCCGTTCTTTGTATTGCCATACAACACAAACACAACAAATATATACACCTATATTGTTTCTCACAACCAGTCTGTCTATGATATAAACTTATTTAAAATAAATTTATATAATCAAATTCTATAACATGTTATGTTTTGTAGTGTAGATCCATCCCAACAAAACCTTTAAAGCACCTGTTATGTACCTTTATACCACACCTGTTGTCCAAAATTCATTAATACCGGGTAATATTAATCAATAATTACTTATCAGATATCAGTGCAGTCCCCATCTGTTATGTCTTCTATAGAGATCTTTCTTCTATAGATATCTTCTATATAACAAGAGTTGAAGAATTGCCCATCTAGAGTTTTGTTTATATAAAATTAAATCCTTTATAATAATTCTTGTATCATTGACAACCATTATGAGACGCACTATGAGAGTGAAGAAAGCCAGGCAGGCATGCAAGGAAAAAACCCGTCGGAACCTTGCACTCTCTGCCCACCCCGCAAGAAATCTGGCGTCATAATATGGATAGAGATAGATAGATAGCTAGAAACCCTTACTGTGTACTAGACCTGAAAACAAAGTCTGTTAGTACCCAATCTATAACAATATGATACAAATATAACAGGGAAACCTATTTCCCCACTAATGTGTTTTCCAACAGGCATGTGGTTCTTTTTTTTTTCAAATGATCTCTTTTTGAGTACAGTACCAAACAAAGGCTACGAATTAATTTGGTGATTATAAGAATGTTTTTGCTATCATTACATATTTAATTTATGTTTTTTTTTTTTTTTATATCAACATTCTGCTATATTTAATGTCAGTTATATTTTTAATCTTTAAAGATGTACAAAATTTAACATTTTTTGTACTAGAGGCCTTTGTACTAATGAGCTTATATGGAATTAAGTCCGGTGAAGCCGTAAAGGCCTCGCGGCCATCCGCGTACATCACTCACACACACACATCTTATCTGGAGATATTCCTCACATAAGGCTATGTGCTTTACCTATATAATCTCCCCCCCCCCCCCCCAATTTTAGAGTCTGGAACGAAGGGCAGTATTAATGCGTGGTAAACAAACATAACCTACCCCAGTGTTATTACTATACCACTATTATTAATTCAATTTAAATTTCGAAACTATCCCGGAATCATTTCCATGTTCTGAGTGTGCGCCGACAAATAAATCCTTGGCTACATAAATCTTTATGTATTACTTAACGATTCGTTCCTGCGCAATAACGCCCGCGAACATTCGTTTTGGCAATACGATCGGGCCACACCTGAACCAATTACATTACTGATGAAAAAATACACTCCTAATTTAGTAATAACTTTAGGAAGCGAATAAGTTACAGTCTGCTAAACCGAACCACGGGTTACAACTGTATCATATTGGGAATCCTATTCATAACTGAATTATTTCATACCATGAAATTTTCATTTCATACCACACTTCCTTTGCTTCTTTGTATGTGACTGTATTTATAAGTAAAAAAAAAATTGCAATGCGTAACTTTCTAGTTAGTTCTAGATGTCCAACCGTGAGAATCGAGTGTTACTCAACTTATTATTATGTATCCCCCATTAATAATAAATAAATAATATCAAGTTCCTTAGGACTTAGATTATTGCTGATACTACATAATATTTATCATACCTGTAATAAGCATATGCTTTTGATTATTCTTGTTTAAGATAATCCATACTTTCAAATAATGTAACTCAATATTTCATCCACCGTAGCATGTCAACATAATATCATTAAATTTTCAAATGGATATTATTATCAAGTCATTTGCATGACTTTATGTTCTTTTATATATAGATACCTATTTATAAGATACATGTAACATGTGGATGTAATAATTTAAATATAACAATACCAAAATTGCAAATTTTTGTATGATATCTCAATCCAATATTTTTTACTGAAACACCTTTAAATAAATTACAACATATATAGTGCTCTAAAACCAACTTGTTATTTTAATGGTAGCCGTTTGTGCTTGTGTTATCATAACTATACCAGAAACATCACTAGTGTTCAAAATAACTGTACACATTCCAAACTAATTACAAAACTATTTTTTATAGTTATTAATTTCTTGAATAATCTTATTTAATTACATATTATTTATTGATTATCATATGATCAAACAAAAATACAGTGAAACCATCTAATTCTCCCAATGATGAATTGATGTATAGCTTTCCATTGTGTGTGCCTCAAATTTCTAATATTATTAAGTACACTATAATTGATGCAGTAAATAATCAAAAACCCAAAACCATTGAACTCATTACATGATAGAAAACTGAATAGGTACTAATAAATATTTTATTAGTATATTTATTATGACTGTAAGGTCTATTGCTAGCATTAAGATTTTGTTTTATTGTTTTTTTTTTTTTTTTTTTTTTTTATATATATCAATTATTAAACAATAGTGTTTCTAACAATAATGTTTCTATACATAATGTTAAACATATGTATGACAAGATTCACTTGTCTGAAGTGCAAGTACTTGCACAAAACCAATAAAATTATGTTTGTCGTTGAAGGCATTATTAGTGTCATAGATACATACCAAAGTCAGTGAATACCCTTAGCCTCCAATATTATGGTTTCTTTTTAAAACCCATGTTGTATTCCTGATTGTTTTTCTGAATTTTTCAGCAACTTAAAAACCAAGTCCTTGTGTAAAATGCCTATCATGCTTTTTGTACCTCACTTTCTTTGGTAGGAGATTTCCAATGTCCAACGTGATGTTGTTTTTGGTGAACTGATGGGTACACTGTGACTTAATATTTTCACACCCAGGATGAGGATTGTTGTTCTATATTGGTTACAACGGTGGTCGTTTTATGAAATTTTAACTACTGGCTATGACTAGCTAGTTAATAATTCCATATTGATAATCCACTATATTAACACTCCTTTTATGCAAAATATATACTGCTGACCTTAAAGGTTCTTATCTCAATAAAGGTTTCATGACTGTATTGTTAGGATTTATCTTTTCTGGCTACCCTGCAAGGAGCCTGGGTTGATAATATTGATAGATAATTATTAGTTTTATGTTAACTGGATAGACCAGGTATTTTATATTATCTTTTAAGTATCTTTGTGCATAACACAAATTATCCCACAACCTGCCTGCCGCAGCATCCGTAGGATAAGATATTATATTTGGAATGTATCTACAGTCCTGTTGCTTGTCAGTTACAACAGGCATTGCCATTAGTATATTACTTTGGCTTATTTGGTTATAAACCCTGTTCAGGAATAAGTATTGCTGGATTTAACTTTTTAATACAAGTACTCATAATTTTGCACAATTCTTTGTGTAATAAGCTCCAGTTTGGGCTATTTCAGTATTATTATACAAGTATGTCTAATAATGAAATCAATAAAAACACTATGTTTCTGCAAAGGACTGACTTTTGTTATTAATAATGTATTGTTATACATAAACAATGTCACTTTAATTACCCTTTCAGTAAGTCTCCTTTTGGAGATATAATATGACAAATTGCTTATAGTTTATAGCAATAGTCTTTGTATTTACTGTGTTAGGCATGTTTAAGGTATGTATTTTAGGTAACATTTTTGATTCTTACCATTGTAGAAATGTGAACTGCACAGGAACACCTCATGGATGAAACCTATGAGTAGTATGACCTTCAGCACATATCTCGTATGGGCCCCAAGTCTTGCGGACCACGCCGATGTATCTCGTACACCACTCGTGTCCTTGAATTATCGTCAAGTCTTGCGGACCACGTCAATGTATCTCGTACATTACCCGTGTCCTTAAAATGCCATCGATCCTTAACAATCATCATAATTGATGAACGTCCCCCTAATTTCTCTTATTGGAGGTATAACATTGCCAATTTATAGACAGTTAATAATCGTTTTCAGGTATATTTCGTGTTAAACTGTTTGTACACGAATAGGGACATAGACTTCATAAGTTTACTTTTCGGGCGACGAAGCTTTCCCAAATTTTAATATGACGAAACTCACATCTCCAAATATTAGATATTATATAAATAAACAAGTTAAGCTGAAAACACCACACATAAACAACTATCGGTTGATCTTTTTAGAATGTACTCCTTTGCCAGGACGTAAACTTTTCTAAATTTGCCTATACGATGTTTTAAATTTATTTCACACGGTCACTTGAGTATATTACAACCTTTTTGTTATATCATTTCAGTGCCTTAACAAGTTATTAAATTAAATGTCGACCAAAAACTTTATTACAAAGCGTCGGCTGCCGCGCTTTCAAAAGAATGGTTCCAGAGGTTATGTCCACAGATACCATAGAGGCTTTTGAAGTTTCTAAATGACGCGCGGTTGCCAAGCGACTCGAGAGAGCTGCTTATATAGTTTATATCGAGAACGAAGGACACAGTATAATTATATAGTGGCGAGTCAAAGATTTAAAATAAGCGACATAAAGATCACTATAAAAATCAGCAAAATGTTCTTATCATCATCATCAGCTTCCCATAATCCACTGCAGGGTAAAGGTTTTTATGAACCTCTCTTCATGGTCACCAAGTGGGTCTCGGAACAGTTTTTTACACAAACGACCAGTTGCAGAGACCACCATTAAATCATTGCAGAAAATAAAATTACGACCGAATATATAGACAATGAGTTGATTAGTGATAAAGCCGCTTAATGTTATATAGTATGTACATATGTAGTGTAATATATATTACATGTGTTGATAATGAGCTTTATGCAAATGTGTAAAAATAACTACCACATTTTAATATACCTGAGTGTGTACTCATAAACAAAAATCAAAGGTCCGTACACACCCGCACGTCGGGTGCCTGATTGAATTTCTATTCCGGATGATTTACCGGACATAAATAACGGATTCAGTTACCGCCGCGGCTGCTCCCTTCATGCGCGCGTGATCAATGCAGGGAATTTGCTTGAGCTCACGTTTTTGTTCTATATTGAATACCGATAACGCATATCGAATATTATAAGGAATATTTTTGAGATGGCTTCTTTGATAAATTTTGTAAAGGTAGATTTGGGAGTCGTCTAAAAAGAGATATTACGGACATCGTAAAGGCAACGGTAAAAAAACATTTTTGCCTTTTAGCCTTGGCGGATCGCACTATTGTTAGCAATCATCAAGGTTAAGCAGCGTTCGACTCGGTTGATCTGTAGTGGGTAATCATTTCCGGCATTTTCGATATCGGCCTTTGTGCTTAGTTGCTCGGAAACGCTTATAACTAAAATTTTCATGAACGCTAATCCCTCACAAATCGACCTTAGCGATCGCTGAACACCGCAGAGTTACTAGCGCCTTTAAATTAAATACCTTCTGACAATCTCTTGAATCTCATATTAAAGTAAGCTAGTGCTTTCGTAACTCAAATGGAGATAAATTAACACAAACAGATTGACTTCAGTGTAACGCTATCGAGTTGTTATGCCATCCTTTTCACACGACAGATTTACTAAATAAAGATGGACGTGACAGAAAGCTTTCTCGATAACGTAACTCTAAGGTCAATCTGTAAAAAAATAAAAATAGTTTATTACTTACCATGTGTACCATAATTTTAAACAATACTGGGACAACCTTTTAAGTATAAAATTTACTTGTACCAGGATGCCCCGCTCTTTCATATCTTACCAAGTAAATGTCTAATAAAATACAAACATGAAAATCTTTAAAATAATATGCTTAGTACAAAGTTATAGCCACAGTTAGAAAACAAAATTAAATACTAAAAGAATAATAACTTATTTATTATTTATTTATTTTCCACTCTTACAGTGACTTTTACAGGATATGACCTTAATACATCGAGTGTGCCCAGTGTCGACATCTTATTTTGATACTTTTTATTTGTAACACAATATATATGTTGTTACCCTTGTGAATTCACTAAGAGTACAGTTAAATAAGTCGGTTTCGACGGCGACCCGGTTGAGAGTGTGCAGCGCGCGCGTCAGCGGAGCCTGCTGCAGGAGGTTGGTGCGCGCGCGCGGCACAGCCACTAGCGGTGGCCACTGGCGTCGCCACACATACCTATCCGGGACACACAGCTTTATTTTTTCCAACATGTCACCATTTTCAATCTTGCCTCTCAAAATGTTGAAAATATATGAGACGAGTGCGAGCCTAACCCGCAATCCGTTGTACCCGAGACCATACCTAATATAAATAAAGTCGGATACATTAATGGATAAAACGGGTACACCCCATGCTCTGTCATGTATATATATCTAATAAATTTATTTTGCAATTTTTCCATCATGACAGTGTACTTGGTCTCATGTGGGGCCCAAATAACTGCGTTGCATGCACTGGTTAAGTTGGCTTGTAACCAGTGCATTATATAGGGTTGTAATAGCTTTGATATTTGTTAAACTTTGAGACATGCGAAGTACATATCCTAAATTTAATATCTATCTATCTAAAATAAAAAAGAGAAAAATTAGAAATAAAAATAAATAGTACAAATATGTCTGTGTGTGAGTGTGTGTGTGTGTGTGTGGGCGTGTGTGAGGGCGTGTGTGTGTGTGTGTGTGTGTAAGTGTGTGTGTGTGTACGTGTGTGTGTGTGATATGTGTATGTGTGTGTCTGTCTGTACCACCTATACCAGGTTCATCTTACTTCTTTAACGACATGTAGTAGTGCTTCCACTTCACTATAGTCTAAGTATAAAGCCACTCAGTTATTTTTATTTTTAACTCATGTGAGTTGACTGGGCAGATATTCAATGATTTGTTCACTTTATTGTATATGTATTCAGATTGACTCTCAAACTGATGACAACCAATACTGGTTTTTGCAACACAAGTGTATTTCATGTCTCTCCTTCTTTTTGTGTTAGTGTTTTGATCACAGAACACAGTTTAATGTTTTTCTGTAAGTAAGTGTAGTATATATAGTTTCCGAACACTCAGTAAATCGCTAATGGCGTATAAGCTCTCTGTAGGATATCTATAGGGCTTAGTATACATAATCTTTATAAGGGACCGCTGTTCGCGCTCTAGGCATAAAAAAAAAACATTTTTGAGCCCCCTCCCCAAACAGGCAAACAGTATGTCAAAACCGAGCAAGTGCAGTGTATATTTGGTTTAATAAAAGAAACTTATCTAAGGAGCTTAATCTGTAATTGCTAAGCCTTCTGTTCCATTCCAATCTTGGTCTCGAACTTATTCCCTCCCTCTTAATCGTAGTTGCCGCCTAATACGCACCTGATTTCCCTTCTCCCAGGCGTTATCGCTGCCAGCCGCTAATATTCAACGACCCTCCTGATATCCTTACCTCTATCCTTTCTAATATAGATACCGCACACAGAATTAGACAACGACCCTGCCGGCAAAGTCGAGAGCCGGTCTTCCACTGTAAAATAGTAATGAGCGAGAAATAGTCAAGCGAAACACAGTACAATTAGTTAAAATAGGTTTTACCTTCCAATAAGAAAGAGTTTTATTATTTTAATTATTTACCTTTCACGCCAAAAGCGACGTAGTGACGCGAGTCCGTTTTTAACTATTTTTACTCGCTCAGCCCTTTCCGTTTAACTATTTCTTGGTAGAAGCACTTCTATGAAAATGCTGTTGCGAGTTAAATCGATTCCATACGGAGTCCGTTCCGCTCGCAGTGGAAACCGGGCTGAAGAATTCCTTGCTCGCAAGCCGGTGCAGAGCATCATGGCGAGACACTTAGTATATGCCCTCCCCTATAGTTACAGCCCAAACCGAGGCCGCTCCTCCTCAAGGCGCCCATGAGCTAGTTGCCCCATTGCCCTCCCAGCTGGAGCGAACTAGTAGCAGCACGCTTGCTCTCTTGCCAAGTGTCCTTCGGCCAACAGTGTACATAATTTACACACACACCGTACCACAAGTAAATACCGAAAGGAAGTACCGGGTGGACGGAGGTAGAAAACGAGGATGGGTTTTAGCCGGTAAGAGTCCGGCACTACCTGGAATAGCTGGGAGTCCACGAGGATTTAAAATCTTTTTAAAACTATATATCATAAACATAGGTAAATGTCATTTTAAAATTTAAAGAACGTCTCTGCAACTGACCGTTAATGCGAAAAATCCCGCGAACTAATAACTTTCTGATAGACATCTAAGTACCATCGCGTTCAACACGACTGTCCCCATTGGCACGGGGCAACAACACTCGATGCCAAAAAGGTTTTTAGTAGCGTAATCCCAGTATAATTCTATACTATGAAATGTGAATAGATAAAATAAGGTTTGGCAAGTTTTAGGCATTCTGCTCTTATATGTACGACAGTTCTGTTTCCTTTTATTTTTTATTGGATGTTTTTTATCTCTAAGTTCAAAAAGTAAATGATAAAAAAATTGAAAGTTTTTAAGTGGGGTTTCCTTTTTTGAATTTGAATGTTATAATAATTAGTTTTTATAATAATTTAACAATGTAGGGGGCGAGTCTATTATCATTATACGAGGCAGACTTCCACACTCCAAGTTGCTTTTGAGAATCTATCTATCTATCTATCTATATCATCACGCCAGCTCCCTCGCGGGGTTGGCAGAGAGTACAGAGTTCCAACAGGTTCTTTCCTTGCATTCCTCTCTGGCTTCCTCCACTTTCATAGTTCGTCTCATACACACTCGCCGGTTACGGAGACTCTTGACTTGCCCTTTAGATAAGACACGGTCTATTTGGACATGGTAAGATAGTCTAAGTCTTCCCCGGTACCTACATCCTTCCACTTTCGCATTGTATATCTGTTTTGTCATTCTTTTTTCTGGCATTCTTCCTATATGCCCGAACCAACGGAGCATACCCTTTCTCATCTTTACACCGATACTATCTTTCATACCTACTCGCTTTCTTACTATGCTGTTGCGAATACGGTCGGTCGTAATTTTGAGAATGTTTCTTTTTTAATAATTCCGCGGGGACGCGTCTGTTGTCATGTGGGATCGTCCATTAATTACGTGAGGCTCGGGATTCGGAAAAAATTGCAAAATATCATGTAGTGAGATATCACATGTATTTATGTTTTCGTTGAGGGCGCGATTTCTAAACCGTAAAGCGGCGCATGGCCTTAACTCACCTTGAAAATGTTTAGGATACTTTGTACCTAAAAATAAACGTGATGTTAGGTAGGTTAGGTAGGGCGGGGGGGGGGGGGGGACCAAAACTTCATCACGTATCATCAGGGGGCTTAAAGTTACCAAAAACAACCCGTGATTAATGGATGACTCCTTATACCGGGCACACTTCCAGATTCCAAAATTTTGAAATGCTTTTGACACCGCCACACCTATATTCCCCAAGCGCGGGTGGCAGTGGTGTACTGAGTACATCCACGTTTCGCCGACTATGTTAGGTCCCATGTAATAGGGGGCGAGCCTATTGCCATATACCGGGCACAATTTCAGACTCTGGACTCGCACAGGGAAGTTTTCGTTAGAAAAGCTACACTTGTCCGACCTAGGATTTGAACCCAGGACCTCGTGATCACAAAGCGATGCGCTTTGCCACTAGACCAACGAGGCATGCTTTTGACGATTTTTTATACAGAACCCCAATAACACTGTTCTACCTGTAAAACCCAGGAACTCGTCATCGCTAGCTAAACCTAAAAGTATTACACCTACGAGGCAAAGATAAAAGAATTATATTTTCACGAAAATAATAAATTTAAATCCCTTTAAAATGTACGATACCTATTATATATAATTTAGATAAATTAACATTTATATTAAATTAATACGGACAAACAAAGTCCGTAAACCAATCCCAGTCTATAATGATAATCCGACGACTAATTTTGTGCTGTTTGCAACTAGCTTTGCCCTTTCTATAATACTATAGCATTTTATCAATGTATATTATAATACCAAACACCTTGCGAGGTAGGCAGAGAGTGTAGGGTTCCAACAAGTTCTTTCCTTAATATTTCACTGGCTTCCTCTACTCTCGGTTCACCTCACGCATAATGCAGTATTATTACCATTAAACTACACAGATGTGTAATATATTGGCTGAAATACGCCCTTAAAGCCTAATATCAATCGCGTTGTCAATATTCGCAACATGCGAGGCTTCTGCGGTTTGAGCAACACGGCATTGGCAGCCCTAACCGCGTCGAGTGCCAAGCACTAGGGTAATGTGATGATAGCCTGATTGCTGACCTATTCTGATTACAATCTATTTATCTATATCATAACGCTAGATAACTTGCCGGGTTTTGAGTTGTCCTGCTAACAAAATCTTAACTGCCGTCGATAAATCGAATATCCGACTGCCTCATTGTTCTGGCACTGATAATGTGACCATCATACGATCTGAACACGTCGAGTGCCAAATACTAGGTACATTGCGATGATAGCCCACAAAAACGGATGTAATTTTGGGGTTTTTTATTGTTTTAGTTATTCAGAATTTTATTTATAAAACTATTTGGAAGCACCGAATAGTTAAATAATTGTTATTTAAGGCGTATTCCTTAGTATATATGCCTTAGATAGAATATATATTGTGAAGGGATCCCTCACTCGTGGGGTTCGAGGGGTTGTTTTGTAGGGCGAGGAACGGCCTGTTGGTGACCAGGAATTCTTAACATTCTTCTACGCCCCTTTAACCGGAAAGACGCTTAATAATTTTGTTGTATGGATAGTATGACCTTTAGCTAAGTTTTTTGACTAAAATGGCCATTTAAGAATGGCTTAGTCTAGATGTTGAAGCATTAGCCGTTCAACTAGTTCAATTAGTTGCAATTTCGATCAACAAAAAACAAAAATAAGAAATAAACACCGTCGTGCCTATATTCTCCAAGCGGGGGTAGCAGAGGTGTACTGTGTACACCAACTTCTCGCTGCCGATGTCAGGTCCCGAGGCGAGCTTTTAAAAAATAGGTGTGCTGGGTACAATGCCAGACACCGGACTGATAATGGGAATTTTTCCATCGAAAATTACACTTTGTCGGACCTAGAATTTGAACCTGGGACCTCGTGATTGCTACGCATTATTTGACTCACAAATAAAACGTTATATGACTACCAAATTCCTGGCATTCAAAAGCATTAATTTAATAATTACAATCCAAAGCCGACACAATTGAGGCATCCGCGGTGTTTCGACGAAATATTTCAAAAGTAGCATTACCCGTTAATTACGAACATCATGAGGATTATTGCGTACCAAATAGAGCTCTAATTAATTTCCATGTCCGAATTTGAATGATTCTGTTATAAATGTTACAACTTGTTGAGGAATTCCGAATGATATGATATGATTTGAAGATTATCCATTGAATGGTTGGTTTTGTGATTTGATGGTATAGCTTCTGGCATATAATGAGTGTTCTTTAAATAGGGATTTGTTTTTTTTCCGTTAAGGACTGGTCAGCGATTGACACATGAGGAAAAGTGACACTACAGGATAAGCTACTTGCTTATGTATTTTTAAGTAGGCTGAGGAGATAAAAGTTATTCAGAATTCCGAACCAGTGTGATCGGGGTGGACGCGCCCCCACGTAAAGCAAATTCGCGCAACATGTTGAAAAATGACTAGGTCACTTAGCGGCATGACTTTGCTGAGAGGGTAATGAACAGCCACGGCCGTAACCTACCATCTGGTGGTATATGTAATAATTTTAACGTGTGTGAAAGCTATTGTATTGGCAAATAAATGATTTTTGACTTTGACTTGACTGGTGAAGGTCCTGCTCGTTTAGCACTGTCCGGGGACCACAGGGAATGTCACGGACGCGACCAGCTTTGTCCCTCAAAACAAATAACTAACATTCACATAATATTTATATTACACCCATTCTCAAGGACAGTATATTTTGTTGATTTAACTTACACCCATCTGATAGACTAGCTTACATTGTTTTCCCATACCGCACAGTAAAATAAAAATGGAAGAAATGGTATTTTTTTATACTGAGTTCTTAGATTTTTTACACCGTCACGCCTATATTCCCCAAGCGGGGGTGGCAGAGGTGTAGTGAGTACACCCACGTTACGCCGACGATGTTAGATCCCATGTAATAGGGGGCGAGCCCATTGCCATATACCGGGCACAATTCCAGACTCCGGACTTGTACTGGGAAGTTTTCGATAGAAAAATTACACTCGTCCTACCTAGAATTTGAACCCAGGACCTCGTGATCACAAAGCGATGCGCTTTGCCACTAGACCAACGAGGCAGGCATTGAGTTCTTGGATTTACGCGATAATTACACATGAAATAAAACTATTTTTCGGATTTTATCGCGGTTTGGGTCGTTTTTCTATAAACCGTATGGCTTAAGGTGCTGTTGGGGTTACGGATTACTAAGACATCTAGGAAAGCAAGGGAATTGTTTGCCTCCAACTCCATTGTAAACTGAATTTTAGGGTTATTGAATTTTATTGTCGAAGGAGCAGTTCTACAAGCAAGTAGGTAGGGTGGTAATGGGCTCCTATGTATCTCCTATTGTTGCCGATATATTTATAGAAGACTTTAAGGAGACAGACCATCGTACAACGCCTGTAAAGCCAAGTTTCTACGAGCGATATGTAGATGATACTTTCACAATATTACCATCTGACAAAATGAATGTATTCCTAAATCATCTTAACTCTATTAACCCTAAATCCGTAACCCCAACAACACCTTAAGCCATAAGGTTTATACAAAAAATACTCATACTTATAGGTACTTAAACGATGAATCTCACCACCATCCAACACAGTTAGCTACCGTGGGTAAATCTTTGTTTCAGAGAGCACAAGGGCTCTGTGACAAGAAACATCTGGCTTCAACATGACAAGCAAGTCTTGCACGACAATAAGCTTCGAGTCCCACGCCAACGTCACAATGATCGACTGAAACCAGCCAGAGTCGAGCGTCTTCCTTCTGTACTAACTCTCATGAGAGGAGTCACGGACAAGATTGGCTACACCTTGAAGCGTGCTTCAATTAAAACATTTTATAAGCCGTCAAAGAAGATCATATTTTACCATCATATTTAACAATTTTTACCATCTGTCAAGTGTCACATCCCTCTACAAGATGCAGGAGTATACAATCTTGATTGTGAATGTGGTCTCTCTTATATAGGACAAACAAAAAGACCGGTAAAAACTCGGGTTAAAGAACACATATCTGACCTAAAACACCGTCGCTCAAAGAAATCTGCAGTCTGTGAACATGTCCTTGATCGCACCCGCCATAACATCAGATTTGATAGACCACAAATCCTCGTGAAAGAACACCGATTCCTACCAAGGATGGTTCGCGAGGCTATTGAAATTAAAAAACACCCTTATTTCAATAGAGAAGATGGCTGGGTGCTTCCATCGACTTGGGATCCGGTAATTAATATAATCAAATCCAAAACCAAGCATAACACTGCAAGACCTCAAGACACCGTGAGCTCGTTCTGCGAAGATCGGACCAACAAAAATAATTAACAAGTTTGAGGCTACCCCGGAACAACTATGCCTTTTGGACGTCTAACACCTCAGTCCCTCCCGTGACCATGGGTGCTGCAAAGCACTCGAAACGTCGGGACCTAAACATCAAAAATAAACCGCGATAAAATCCGAAAAATAGTTTTATTTCATGTGTAATATTTGCGTAAATCTAAGAACTCAGCTACGGCAACTTAAAAAGTACTCGCTATTCCAGTACAAATCTTGTGATCCATTTTTCAAGCACTTGCGGGTATCGGATTGAGCTGAAATTTGGCATACGTATGTAAGTTTGCTGGCAATTGAGCTGGTCTAATGATGGAATCGGAAGCTGGCCATAGGAACTTGTGAAATATACAACGTAGCCTCCTTGTCTTTAGGCTTGTTAGATTGGTATTGACAAGTATCCTACAACCAGATAGTGTTCAGTGTCTGACGATGAAATCGAAAGGTGGCCAATGGAACCACCTAACTATTTAACCTAACCCCACTGTGCTTAGGCTCGTTGGATATGTCTCGACGAGTACTTTAGATGGGAATGGTGTCCAGGGTCTGATGATGGCGCCGGAAAGAAGCCATAGGAACTCTTCAAGTAAGCAAGATATATTTGTCGAATTTTGGTAAAAAACTTGTTTTTAAAAGGTCTTTTTAAATTAAACTTATTTCGTTTTCTACTGCTGCGGCTGCGGACCCTGTTTGAAATATTAAGAATAATTTTAACCTGCCTCGAGTAGGTAACTCTGAAATAGACTTATCGGAAATTAAAGTTGCAAGTAATTCTATGTATGAATTTCACAATCTCTGAATAGCCTTATCCGACAGTTAAACTTACTAATTTAAATTAGTGAGTAACGCGTACCGAGAAGAAATTAACCAGCAGCGAGGGTAGTGAAAGAGGCCCTAAGAGCGCCTATTTAATATATCAGTTTTTTTTTTTAAAACGTAGCCCCACACTTGTTATTATTTTTGTGTCGTGGTATGTATTTGCAAATAAGAAAATTCACATGCAAAAACCCCCGGCCGAAACAAATATTGGTGGGTCACACAAAGATTTGTACGGGAATCGAACCCGCAACTACTGGTTCAGCGACTTAAACTCTTAACCACTGGACCAAGCCGTCTGTCTGATTATAAATGTTTAGCTTTGTTCCTTGGGAATGGTATCGCGTCCTTTTTTACCTGGAAAAAATCTTGGCTGCAGACCTTGTCTGAAATATTTAAGAGTAGCTATTTAGCGACCTGTCTCTGGCTATATATAACTATACGAGTACTTGTAAATTTCTTTCATTATCTTATTTATTTAAAAAAAGAAACGTAGCTCCCCACTAGTGTTTACTCCTGTGTCGTGTGTGCGTTTATACACATGAAAATTCACATATACAAATACCCAGACCGAAACAAATAACTATGGGTCACACAAAGATATGTCTCGTGCAGGAGTCGAACCCGCGACTATTCGACCCAGTGAGCGGAGCGGCTTAAGCTCGGTTAACCACTGCGTCAAATCGTCCGTCCGTATATGCTGACTATAAGTTTTGTCCCACGAGAATGGTATCGCACCTATCCTAACTTCAATATTCATTAATCACCTATTCAGTATTATAATATTTACAAATTACGTTTCATTATAAGTTTCACGGATAAATGATTGATTGAACTGTATAGAATAAAGTGATTCGTTTTCTAACAAATTTAGATATATATGAGATCTAAAGATTTGTTAGAGGTGGCGGAAAAAAGTATGCAAGAGTCAAAATGAAATTGAAAATTGTAGTTTTCGTTATGCGAGAATGTGCAAATTTATTTATTTATATAAGGACTACCAACTGATTTACAATATTTAATTTATTATTCATCATGTATATAAAACCATATTTTATGAAAAGATTGTATATATGATGAATAATTTTAATTAAATATTGTAACAATATGGTAACTGTGATTACCTATTATCAGAGTTGCAATTAGTTGCAACTCTGCTAATAGGTAACACAGCATGTGCCAAAACATATTTTATAATTAATAAATTATTAATTGGCCTATACTGTACCTACTCTCTCTTTACGAAAGAATGTGCGTATTAAAAATTAACTATCACGTGCTTTAACGGTGAAGGAAAACATCATGAGGAAAACGTGGTGAACTATAGCCCAAACCCTCTTAGTTTGAAAGGAGGCCCGTGCCCAACGATGGGACATTTTTTTAACAGGGCTAATATTATTATTATTATATTATCATATACTATTCCGCTGCTGACCAAAGGCCTCTACTAACAAATCGCGGTACGAGAGAATAGGTCATAATGCACCACGAAGACCCAGTGCGAGTTGATGGAAGAAGTCAAAGTCAAAACAAAATATTGTATAAGCCAATACAAGAGCACTTCAAACGTCAAAATTATTACATTTTTACATGTTCCACCGGATCGAAACGCAAGAACACTGAGAAGATACGGCGAGAAACTCAGCGGGCTAGTCTTTTAAATTAATTTGTTATTTTTTGATTGGTCATTCTGATAACCAATATTGAGATATTCAGAATATCTGAATATTGGTTATCAGAATGACCAATATTCAGATGACGAAGCTGCTCAAACCCAATGTGTTTTGTCGTCAAGTTAATCCTAAATTTTATATGAAGAGGAGGGAAGGTTTGAGATCACATGTTGTTGGAACTTTTACAAGATATCTAAATGCGCAGTTGCTCGTAGCTCTGTGTGACTGCGATGGTCTTAGCGATCATTAAAGTTAAGCAGCGTCAGGTGAGTTCGCTCTGAACTAGGTGACCGTTTGTGTCAATCCCATTTTCAAGCACCTTTATGCTTTAAAAGACACGCTAAGTAGACTGTCCCAGCCGCATCTTAAAGTGATAGTAAGTAAGCGAGTTTTCTATGTATCGAAAGGTATGCTAAATTGTTCGTCCCACCATTTAAAGCAATAGTTGCTAAGTAGAGGCGGGTCATAGGCTGATTAATAAGTTGCACCAGCTAGTGGCCACAAACCCACCTCCATCAATTTGTACTGGATCCTCGTGGTGGAATATAATCCTTATCATCTTAATTTGTATATGTGTATTTATTATTTATCAGGCTGTGGGTGTGCCACAACTTGGTAAATAATAAATCAAAATTTTGAAAAAAAACACTAAATCCCAATGAAAGTCTTTAGGAATCCGATAAATACTTATCCTACAATTTATCCACTAAAAGCGATATCGTTATTCAACCCTAATCAGTACATCGTTTTTCTGTTACCAACCGACTTAAAAGACAATAGTTATTGGGAATAACGGGTATAATTCTATTAACTTCCAAATTTACACCGAATTCGTTCACTGAATATAAATGTTAGGAAAAGGGTGTCATAAATAGGGTCAGGTCATCGCCAACCCTATTTATGTCTAAACGAAAAAAAAGATTTATTTTTAATAAAACTAGATATAAATCATCCTATACTATTCCATTGCCGCGCAATGACCTATTCTCACAAATCGAGGTGTGAGATTTTTAACCACTCGGACCCAATGTGGATCGGTGGAGGCAGGTTTTTGGCAATCTGCTGTTCAAACTAATCAAGCCGCCGTAAGGTTTTTAACTTGGCGTAACGTTTACAACATTTAGAGGTTTACCGAAAAAGGGAGACCCTCTAATATGAGAATGCCATTAACAGTCGTCCATCAATCGACTGAACCGAACGCTCATAAAGGTATATACTTAATTGAAATCGAAAATTCTTAAATCATTTATTGTATTTACACGCAGTAATTACAAATAATATGTACAGAACAAAATCACAAGGCTGAACTTGACTTAAAACGTTGTTTTCTGACAGTGACAGAGGTACAAAACATTCACTTAATCGGTTTAGTTATGATTTAAGAAAATCTTAATATGAAAACAAAAGAAGATTACAAATAAACGTAAAGTTTAATGAACGAATACACAATTATTGGCAGACAACGACGACGGCTTAGTCTTGTGGTTGGGAGTAGGCTGCTTCACTGATTGGATCCAGCAGTCGCGAGCTCGATCACCGCAAAGAACAAATCCTTACGTAACACACAAATGTTTGTAAAGGTACTTGATTGTTTATGTATGAGAATTTCATATCTATGAACGTACTCATGTTACAGAAAATAGTAAGTGTGGAGTTACGTTATGTAAAAATAAAGATATAATATTAATTTCTTATGGGTAGCAGCCCTAAGAGTACTTAGAGTAGACAAAGCGAGCATTTTCCGTTAAGCACCCGAATGTGATTCCGATGAGATCGGTTATGAATTGGTATCACGTAGCAAAAGATAGGTTAGACACGAATTTTATGTAATGATTTGTCGGTATTTCCACTTTGATAAATAAATGAATATTGGCTGACCAACGCATCAACTTTAAACTAACGTTATTATTTATTTCGTTTGCTTTATACACAGCAAAGTATATTTAATAAATGTTTTTCGAATATTAATTATTAACAAAATATACATCTAAACATGTACTAGAATTGCCATCGATATAGAAGCCTGTTCCGGCCAAAGGTAATTTGTCATAAGGTGAAAGAAAGCCTTCCACTTATATTAATTTAAATAAGAACCGATTCTTGAGAGAGAAGCGTACAATTTAAAAACAAGAGCTAGTGTTGTAACCATTAGTGTAGTGTAGTGAAAAAAGCAAACAAAAGAACTTAAGTTAATAATGTTGCCAGTATAATCGTATCTTCGACAGAAACCATAAACGAAAACCTAGAATTTAATTTTTTTTTTGTCTGTCGATCTATTTGTCTTTCAGTATAATATTTAATATTTTGATTGGAAAACATTTTTCCAAAGATACTATAGATATTAGTAAAACTTAGCACAGAGATATTTTAAACAATGTTGGAAGCCTTATAGAGCTGCTTGATAACTTCCTCCAGGTAGTGACCATGCAATAAACCTATCTCTATCAATCTGTGATGAAAGATAACCTGGTATCTGCCAGACAGATTTATGAGAAAAGGCTTTGCCTTGTACTAGAATAGCACATCCAGATTTATTATTGTTATGATATTTTTCTTAACTTTTACCGATAGTGTATAGTCTATTCCAAACAAACTTCAAAACTTTTTCACTCACATAAAAGCGTCAATTTCTTGCTAACAGCATTTTTATTTGGACGTCTTCGGAAATACTGCAGCTTTCATATTACACTTGTCATAGATTGTAATTACAACTAAAACATCTAAAAATGGAGATGGTTTGATTAAATATTGTTAAGTTTGATTTGGATAGACTATATAAGTACGATTTTCATAATAATATCAAACGTAAAACGGTACCGCACAAACAAAAGCTAAAGTCCACACATTACGTCGTTCGTAACAAATGTCGACAGCAACTTAACGGCAATGCAGTAAAGTTGGTATTTTCAAACAATGCAGCATTATCTACGAGTTATAATAACGTTAAAACCCCTCTAGAATATTTCTGGAGTCGGACACGGCGCGACGTGGAGTTATGCAAAGAGAATACAGATAAGCTCCAAGGTTATGAAACATGCGTTTGTTAAATTTGAATTTCAAAGCGGGCGTCAACTGAGTGCGCCGTACAAGCGAAAGTTTGAGTCAACTATTTCTTTTTTACCCATCTCATCCCATCGGGTGTCGTACAAGGCGACTAAGGGAAAACTAGGGAATGGGCAGCAGCGTTCCTTTAACACTTCGACGACCAATAACTGCGCTCGCCAACCCGCCTGCCAAGCGTGGCGAGTATGGCAAACACCCCCAATTATGGAAGAAAGTAGAAAAACCAGGCCCCTAGTCCCCGGCGGTCCTGTTCGTCCTGGCCACGGTAGCAGCCATGGTAACGACAGGACAAGGGGTGCTAAGAATCTCCGGCAGAGATTCGGCTACCACCAAAACCGAAAATTGGCCCTGGTGACATACAACGCACGCACATTGAGGACAGATGAGAAGCTAGTTGAGCTGGAAGAAGAGTTAGTAAGTAGTTAGTTAGTAAGTTGCGGTGGAGTATTGTTGGTTTATCGGAGGTCCGAAGAGAGGGCGAGGACACGATAACCTTAAAATCCGGCAACTTGTTTTACTACCGGGAGGGCGAACAGCAGTCCCAAGGTGGTGTCGGATTTATCGTCCACAAGTCACTCATAAACAACGTTGTGTCCATCACTAGTGTGTCGAGCAGGGTAGCGTACCTGATACTCAGAATATCCAAAAGATATTCGCTGAAGGTCATACAGGTCTACGCACCGACCTCGGCATACTCAGATGATGACGTCGAAGTTATGTATGAGGACATTAGTAGAGCCATACATACTTCCAAAACACACTTTACAGTGGTTATGGGTGACTTCAATGCGCGGCTGGGCAAACGGGGCGATGATGAGTTGAGAGTGGGGCAATTTGGATATGGGCAGCGCAACCCCAGGGGTCAGAGGCTGGCCGAATTTCTGGAGAAAGAGGGACTCTTTATGATGAACTCTTTCTTCCAGAAGCCGCCTCATAGGAAATGGACCTGGATGAGCCCTGATGGTTCCACAAAAAATGAGATAGACTTCATCATGAGCACCAAGCGACAAGTATTTAATGATGTCTCCGTGATTCATAGGGTAAAAACCGGCAGTGATCACCGAATGGTCAGAGGCACATTAAATATTAATGTCAAAATGGAAAGATCGCGTCTGATGAAGTCTACGCTCCGACCTACTCATGCATATATCCAAAACCCCGAGAACTTTCAACTCGAATTGTCAAACCGCTTCGAATTGCTAGACAGCAGCGCATCAGTGGACGAAATCAACAACAGGCTGGTAGAGACTGTTCATACGGTCGGGTCCAAGTATTTTAAGACCCACCGTAAAAATAGGCCTCAAAAACTATCTGACTACACCCGAAACCTCATGGCTGAGCGACGTTCCATGACGCTCCAAACCTCCGATGATGCTAAGTCCTATAGGCAGCTTAATGGACAGATATTGAAGTCCTTGCGACACGACTTACGGTCCTTCAATGCAAGGCGTATTGAGGAGACCATAGAGCAGAACAAGGGCTCTAAAGTGTTCGCAAGAGACGCGTCTATTGGGCAGAGCCAGTTGACGAAGCTGAAGACGGAGGACGGAAACGTAACGTCAAATAGGTCAGAGGTGCTCAGGGAGATAGAGAGGTTCTATGGACAGTTATATACCTCAGTAGCTAAACCTGTTGTTGACTTGGTAAAAGACCCAAGAGCCAAGCTAACCCGACACTGCACTGAAGATATCCCGGACATCAGCCTGTGCGAGATTAGGATGGCTCTCAAACAACTAAAAAACAACAAAGCGCCGGGTGAAGACGGAATTACTGCAGAACTTCTGAAGGCGGGCGGATCGCCGGTACTTAAAGTCCTTCAGAGGCTATTTAAGTCCGTCTTGCTTGAAGGGAAAACGCCGGAAGCATGGAACAGGGGTGTGGTGGTGCTGTTTTTCAAGAAAGGTGATAACACCTTATTGAAGAACTATAGGCCCATCACACTGCTGAGCCATGTTTATAAGTTGTTTTCGAGAGTCATTACGAATCGTCTCGAACGAAGGCTTGATGACTTCCAGCCTCCCGAACAAGCCGGTTTCCGGAAAGGTTTTAGTACCATAGACCACATACATACGCTGCGGCAGGTTATACAGAAGACTGAGGAGTATAATCGGCCACTATGCTTGGCGTTTGTGGACTATGAGAAAGCCTTTGATTCGATCGAGACTTGGGCGGTTCTTAGATCTCTCCAGCGATGCCGCATTGACTATAGGTACATCGAAGTGTTGAAGTGCTTGTATAATAACGCCACCATGTCAGTCCGAGTACAGGGGCAGTGCACGAAGGTGATCCCCATAAAAAGAGGAGTAAGACAGGGAGACGTCATTTCTCCGAAACTGTTTACGGCCACCTTAGAGGACGCCTTCAAGCTCTTGGAATGGCAAGGACTTGGCATCAACATCAATGGCGAATACATCACTCACCTTCGATTTGCCGACGACATTGTGGTCATGGCGGAGTCGCTGGAAGATCTAGGACGAATGCTCGGTGACCTCAATAGAGTATCCCAACAAGTGGGTCTTAAAATGAATATGGACAAAACAAAAATAATGTCTAACGTCCATGTCGTACCCACCGCACTCACCGTTGGGAACTCTACTCTTGAAGTTGTCGACGAATACATTTACCTGGGACAGGCAGTCCGGTTAGGTAGGTCCAACTTTGAGAGAGAGGTCAATCGACGAATCCAACTCGGCTGGGCAGCGTTCGGGAAACTGCGCAACATCTTCTCATCCAAAATACCTCAGTGCCTAAAGACTAAAGTGTTTAGTCAATGTGTGTTACCAGTGATGACATATGGATCAGAGACGTGGTCTCTTACAATAGGTCTCATAAAAAAGCTCAAGGTTGCTCAGCGAGCTATGGAAAGAGCTATGCTCGGCGTTTCTCTACGTGATCGAATCAGGAATGAGGAGATTCGTAGAAGAACCAAGGTCACCGACATAGCCCTCAGGATTAGCATGCTGAAGTGGCAATGGGCTGGCCACATAGCGCGAAGATCGGACGGGCGTTGGGGCAGAAAGATTCTAGAGTGGAGACCACGTATTGGCAAGCGCAGCGTAGGACGACCGCCTGCCAGATGGACCGACGATCTTGTGAAAATCGCAGGAAATCGTTGGATGCAGGTGGCATCGGACCGGTTACGCTGGAAAGTGATTGGGGAGGCCTATGTTCAGCAGTGGACAAGTATAGGCTGAAATGATGATGATGATTTCTTTTTTGACTGGCCGTTGTTACACCGTAGTGTAAAGTACATTTTTTAATGTCAGATTTGGATGTACAATGCTTTTTGAAAAGTTGAGGTACTTATTTTGATACAAGTGTCAAGTAATTTTTATATAAGTGTTATTACAGGGCCGTTTGACACATGACACACTGCGGGTAATGCAACATATTTGAAGTAAAACTATTATTCGGATATTATCAGGGCTTATTTTTGTTTTTTAAATTCGAAGACAAGGACATATTAACGGATTTTTTAAGTCTGTGAACATTTCCTTGACCGCGCCCGCCATAACATCAGGTTTCATAAACCACAAATCCTCTTGAAACATAACATCAGATTTTATAGACCACAAATCCTAGTGAAAGAACACCGATTCCTAACAAGGATGGTTCGCGAGGCTATTGAAATTAAAAAAAAGTCCTAATTTCAATAAAGAAGATGGTTGGGTGCTTTTATCGACTTGGGATCCGGTAATTAATATAATCAAATCCAAACCCAAGCGTAACACTGCAAGACCTCAAGACACCGTGAGCTCATCTACGTAGATCGGACCAACAAAAATAATTAAGAAGTTTAAGGGTACCCCAGAACAACTATGCCTTTCGGACGTCTAACACCTCCGGCTTTCCGCTTTTCGCTCCGACGTCTAACACTCAAAACGTCGGGAACTCAAAAACCAAAATTAAACCGTGTTATAATCCGAAAAATAGTTTTAGTATAATATTTGCGTAAATCTAAGAACTCAGAATGCGACATATTTGACAGAACATGACAATATTATCACTTCTTCTTTTCGTGTCAATTGTCCATGTTTGTCCCGCTAAATGATTGGCTAGCTTAATCGCGCCATTTGTAGCCACGTTCAACTCTTCTGTTGTACAGGCCTAGGGGTACTAGGGGCAAACCAGCAGGTGACATGGCCTGTAAGGTTAGATCAGGAAACTAACTTTGGATATCTGAAACCCCATGGGCACAAATTCTGCCTGCATCTACCTATATACTAAGTGTAAAACTAATATTGTTACTACAGACGTTATATTATATAATATACTTTGTATGTCTTATTATTGCCAACATTTTCATATTGTCACCTGTTATTATTACTTCTATTAAACAGGGCCCGGGATACCCTCTGGCAGAGAAGAGCTTCTAAGATCTATCTATATCATCACGCCAGCTCCCTCGCAGGATAGGCAGAGAGTACAGAGTTCCAACAGGTTCTTTCCTTACATACCTCTCTGGCTTCCTCCACTCTCATAGTTCGTCTAAGATAGCTTAGCATAGCTTCTAAGATGATTTTCGGAAGTGGATAGCAAGAATTAAATGAGGTACGATCCTCAGTAGGTTTCCAGTGGCGTTTAGTCAGGGATATTTATATTTCAACAGTAGTTGACGATGGCTATGTTGTTGAGAAAAATGATGACTTTATGTAGTGGGCTTTTGTAGGCTAATAAGGATATGAATAAGTTGAATAAGAATTCAATGAATGCACTTTGGTAATGAAAAGTTTTACGAACTTATCAAAATTATTGTTTTTTTTTTGCCACGTTATATTGGCTTATAAAATTGGCCACGTAAAAAAATAGACTTTATAGTCTATTAATCAACTTATGTTGATTGTTTAATATTTAACACCATTTGTGTAAAGAATTAAAGCATGTTAAGAAAGAACTTGAAAAATTACCTTTCATCTACTTTCCCACCAATGGTTTGACGTAATGATTGTTAAAAAAGCCCTAGAACCAATTTTAGCCCACTTTCAAAAAATAAATTTCTTTACTCAAAAGATAGTGTTCGCAAACAGAAAAGTACATAAATCTATTACGATTTCTCACTTCCAAACTATTTCGCTAAGCCTTTCATACATACCTTTTCAAATCAACGATGATATGATCTTTTTTTAAAAATCCAATACCAATAAATTACTTTACGATCCGAACATAAATTACGGAATGGTTTGAAAATATCTCAACTTAAATCCGTATGCTCAAAAGAATATATCTGTTCTTCCCAAGAGATTTTTAGTAATAAATCTCTTCTATCAAGTGAGACCTTTACGTTTGTTTTGTATCAAGACCCCTCCAGTACGGAGGGGGAAGAAGGTATGGGTCTTGTTTTAACTCATTGTCTCTGGAGAAAGTTCAGCGGTGACTGCAAGACCTACTTTTATGGATATAGATGAACACTAGTGGAATCCTTTTTTTGTAAAACAAGGTGGTAATAGATAGTTTCGTCTCATTTGTGTTATTGAAGCGCTTGTAGCCTTGCGAAACAGCATTGTTCTTAGCTGTCATTAAGCAGCGTTTCCCTGGGTTAGTCTAAGAAGCGGGACGGTTTGACGGTTTGGTTCTCCTTCTTGGCCATTTTCTTCCCTATAATATGGTCGAGGGAGTTGATGGCTGGTCAAGTCGTTATATTCGTGAACGGATGCTGCTTGTGGACACTGGTCCACCCAGAATTCTTTAACTTTATTACATATATTTAAAAATATTATTATTAGTTTTATATCTCCGTGGTAAGGCATTACACTGGTATTAGACCGCATAAATGATTTTGTATAATAGAAAAATGTATGTATATTTAAAGAAAAAAATAATGGAGAATTACACAAAAAGTCCGATGAGTTTCTCGCTGGATCTTCTCAGTGGAGGCCGCGTTCCGATCCGGTGGTAGATTAGTAAGTTCAAAAAAATGTAAATATGACCATTTGTAAGTACCCTCGCAGGGTTTACACAACATAAATCATTTGATTCGTGACTTTTTTTGGCAATTCCATTTTGTGCTTCGGAATCCCGGTTACTCATGGTTTGATGTACTACTTATGAAACCGGGTTGAATGCTTTATGGTGGCTTTCTAAGTTTCAATAGTGGTCACAAAAATCTGCCTCTATCAATCAATACCGAGTCTGCGTAGTGGAGTATGGCGTATTCTTTACCACATTGATTTCACAGTTAGAAAGAATGAGCCACAAATTGAGAAAACATATTTGCTTAACGGTGGGACAGTAAGAACTGACATTTTGAAGTTTGATATCCTGCTTAAAATTCAAGACCTTATGATGTCCAGCCCCGTTATTAGACCAACGAGGTAGTTAGGCAGTGGTCGAACACTCGTCTTAACATGTCCAGAGTTTAAACACTGGCAAGCACAATTGGTTGCTTTGGTATATTATACCAAAGCACCTGGACATCATAAGGTCTTGAATTTTAAGCAGGATAAAATTCTGTTGAATAGTACTAGGTCAGACAAAAAGTTATTGGTGGTTTCTTTTTTGAAAAAATCTTAGTAGTAACATGGAGTCTGGAATTGTGTCCGGTATGATGGCAATAGTAGCTTCTAATAAGAGGGCGTAACTATTGCCATCATACCGGACAGGACAGACAATGTTAGGTCACAATGTAATAAATTGAGACCTAACATTGTTAACGTAATGTGGGCGTACACAGACTACCTTGGCCACTTCTTCTTGGGAATCACACAAGGTAAAAACTTAAAGATTGTGAAGTGTTAAACGTATCTAGCCTTCCATTTACACCGATTTTTTAAATCTGCATCTGATCCTAAAATATTTGTAATAGGATTAAACACAATTTCAATTTCGCTCTCAGATGGATCGCTATTTAAATTCAAGCTTTATTAATACTAAAAGCCTTTTTGATAAAACTCAAATATTTTTATTAAAAATCCAAATATATTACTAACACTATAACCATGATTTACTTTGAATATAATCCTTTCAAGTAATATAGTAAAAATATGAATATATTACATAAAATCTAGTAGTTAAAGATAATTTTTATAACAAAAGTTCTTAGTAACATTCTGGATTCCAGATTGTTTTTCTACTTTCAGAATTTTTTTACTCTTGGTTTTGTTTAACTAACTTTCTATATCATCACGTCAGATCTCTTGTGGTGTAGGCATAGAGTACACAGTTACGTTTTTTTTCAATTATTTGGACTAACTTATAAATTGTAGTTGTATTAAAATACTTATTTCAGTTTGGTGATTTACTAAGTCGTATTTAATACAGTAGTAATAATATTTTATTTTATTAATGTTCCGTCTTTTTTTGCCATACCATTAATGCCATGTTTTAATAATTTTATCCATTTATCTATCTACATCATCACGCCAGATCCCTTGCGGGGTAAGCAGAGAGTACACATACAGTTATAATTTTATAATATCAAACGAACTTACCTGAAGTGAAGTTCGATCATTATTATACGAAGTCCTTCGTTCGAAGATATAAACTATATTAGCAGCTCTCTCGAGTCGCTTGGCAACCGCGCGTCATTCAGATACTTCAAAAGTCAACGCCGCCTCTATGGTATCTGTGGACATAACCTCTGGAACCATTCCTTTTAGAAGTAGTACATTTCAACTTTACCAACGGGCAGGGCGGGTTGGGTACTTATATCTTCGAACGAAGGACTTCGTCTAATAATGATCGAACTTTACTTCAGGTAAGTTCGTTTGATCACTTTTTATACTGTGTCCTTCGTTCTCGATATAAACTATATTAGCAGCTGTTTAGAGCTATAAGGGTAAAGTTGAAGTATACCACGTAAAGGCTTTTTTTTTTGAGCGTGACATCTAAAAAATAACATATCATGAGTATATTTGTACTATAACACATTTCCGTTCTTTGTATTGCCATACAATACAAACACAACAAATATATACACATATATTGTTTCTTACAACCACTCTGTCTAAATTATTTAAAATAAATTTATATAATCAAATTCTATAACATGTTATGTTATGTAGTGTAGATCCATCCCAACAAAACCTTTAAAGCACCTGTTATGTACCTTTATAACACACCTGTTGTCCAAAATTCATTAATACCGAGTAATATTAATCAATCATTACTTATCAGATATCAGTGCAGTCTCCATCTGTTATGTCTTCTATAGAGATCTTTCTTCTATAGATATCTTCTATATAACAAGAGTTGAGGAATTGCCCATCTAGAGTTTTGTTTATATAAAATTAAATCCTTTATAATAATTCTTGTATCATTGACAACCATTTAAGACGAACTATGAGAGTGAAGAAAGCCAGGCAGGCATGCAAGGAAAGTACCCGTCGGAACCTTGCACTTTCTGCCCACCCCGCAAGAGATCTGGCGTCATAATATGGATAGAGATAGATTTATAGCTAGAAACCCTTACTGTGTACTAGACCTGAAAACAAAGTCTGTTAGTACCCAATCTATAACAATATGATACAAATATAACAGGGAAACCTATTTCCCCACTAATGTGTCTTCCAACTGTTTTTTGTCAAATGATCTCCTTTTGGGTACGGTTCCAAACGAAGGCTACGAATTAACTTGGTGATTATAAGAATGGTTTTGCTATCATTACATATTTAAATTATGATTTTTTTTTTTTTTTTTTTTTAATATTAACATTCTGCTATATTTAATGTTAGTTATATTTTTAATCTTTAAAGATGTAAATATATCAATATTTAAATTTTTTTTTTTTTTTTGTACTGGAGGCCTTTGTACTAATGAACTTATATGGAATTAAGTCCGGTGAAGCTGTAAAGGCCTCGCGGCCATCAGCGTACATCACTCACACACACACCTTATCTGGAGATATTCCTCCCATAAGGCTATGTGCTTTACCTATATAATCTCGCCCCCCCCCCCCCCCCCCTCCAATTTTAGAGTCTGGAACGAAGGGCAGTACTAATGCGTGGTAAACAAACATAACCTACCCCAGTGTTATTACTATACCACTATTATTAATTCAATTTCAATTTTGAAACTATCCCGGAATCATTTCCATGTTCAGAGTGTGCGCCGATAAATAAATCCTTGGCTACATAAATATTTATGTATTACTTAACGATTCATTCTTGCGCAATAACGCCCGCGAACGTTCGTTTTGGCAATACGATTGGACCACTCCTGAACCAATTACATTACTGATACTAAAAATACTAAAAAATACACTCCTAATTTAGTAATAACTTAAGAAGCGAATAAGTTACAGTCGACTAAACCGAACCATGGGTTACAACTGTATCATATTGGGAATCCTATTCATAACTGAATTATTTCATACCATGAAATTTTCATTTCATACCACACTTCCTTTGCTTCTTTGTGTGTGACTGTATTTATAAGTAAAAACAAAAATTGCAATGGGTAACTTTCTAGTTAGTTCTAGATGTCCAACCGTGAGAATTGAGTGTTACTCAACTTATTATTATGTATCCCCCATTAATAATAAATAAATAATATCAAGTTCCTTAGGACTTAGATTATTGCTGATACTACATAATATTTATCATACCTGTGATAAGAATATACTTTTGATTATTCTTGTTTAAGATAATCCATACTTTCAAATACTGTAACTCAATATTTCATCCACCGTAGCTTGTCAACATAATATCATTAAATTTTTAAATGGATATTATTATCAAGTCATTTGCATGACTTTATTTTCTTTTTATATATAGATACCTATTTATAAGATACATGTAACATGTGGATGTAATAATTTAAGTATAACAATACCAAAATTGCAAATTTTTGTATGATATCTCAATCCAATATTTTTTACTGAAACACCTTTAAATAAATTACAACATATATAGTGCTCTAAAACCAACTTGTTACTTTAATGGTAGCAGTTTGTGCTTGTGTTATCATAACTATACCAGAAAACATCACTGGTGTTCAAAATAACTGTACACATTCCAAACTAATTACAAAACTATTTTTTATAGTTATTAATTTCTTGAATAATCTTATTTAATTACATATTATTTATTGATTATCATATGATCAAACAAAAATACAGTAAAAACATCTAATTCTCCAAATCATGAATTGATGTATAGCTTTCCATTGTGTGTGCCTCAAATTTCTAATATTATTAAGTACACTATAATTGATGCAGGAAATAATCAAGAACCCAAAACCATTGAACTCATTACATGATAGAAAACTGAATAGGTACTAATAAATATTTTATTAGTATATTTATTATGACTGTAAGGTCTAGCGTGTTAGCATTAAGTTTTTATTTTTATTTTTTTTTTTTTTTTTTTTTAATAAACATAGCTATAAATTATATTTCAAATTATTAAACAATAGTGTTTCTAATAATAATGTTTCTATACATAATGTTAAACATATGTAGGACAAGATTCCCTTGTCTGAAGTGCAAGTACTTGCACAAAAACCAATAAAATTATGTTTGTCGTTGAAGGCATTATTAGTGTCATAGATACATACCACCGTCAGTGAATTTTAGCGACCTTTAGCCTCCAATATTATGGCTTCTTTGTAAAACCCATGTTGTATTCCTGATAGTTTTTCTGAACTTTTCAGCAACTTAAAAACCAAGTCCTTGTGTAAAATGCCCATCATGCTTTTTGTACCTCACTTTCTTTGGTAGGAGATTTCCAATGTCCAACGTGATGTTGTTTTTGGTGAACTGATAGGTACACTGTGACTTAATATTTCCATACCCAGGATGAGGATTGTTGTTCCATGTTGATAATCCACTATATTAACACTCCTTTTATGCAAAATATATACTGCTGACCTTAAAGGTTCTTATCTCAATAAAGGTTTCATGACTATTGTTAGGATTAATCTATTCTGGCTACCCTGCAAGGAGCCTAGGTTGATAATATTGATAGATAATTATTAGTTCTATGTTAACTGGATAGACCAGGTATTTTATATTATCTTTTAAGCATCTTTGTGCATAACACAAATTATCCCACAACCTGCCTGCCGCAGCATCGGTAGGATAAGATATTATATTTGGAATGTATCCACAGTCCTGTTGCTTGTCAGTTACAACAGGCATTGCCATTAGTATATTACTTTGGCTTATTTGGTTATAAACCCTGTTCAGGAATAAGTATTGCTGGATTTAACTTTTTTAATACAAGTACTCATAATTTTGCACAATTCTTTGTGTAATAAGCTCCAGTTTGGGCTATTTCAGTATTATTATACAAGTATGTCTAATAATGAAATCAATAAAAACACTATGTTTCTGCAAAGGAGTGACTTTTGTTATTAACAATGTATTGTTATACATAAACAATGTCAATTTAATTACCCTTTCAGTAAGTCTCCTTTTGGAGATATAATATGACAAATTGCTTATAGTTTATAGCAATAGCCTTTGTATTTACTGTTTTAGGCATGTTTAAGGTATGTATTTTAGGTAACATTTTTGATTCTTACCATTGTAGAAATGTGAACTGCACAGGAACACCTCATGGATGAAACCTATGAGTAGTATGACCTTCAGCACATATCTCGTATGGGCCCCAAGTTTTGCGGATCACGCCGATGTATCTCGTACATCACTCGTGTCCTTGAATTATCGTCAAGTCTTGCGGACCACGTCGATGTATCTCGTACATCACCCGTGTCCTTAAAATGCCATCGATCCTGAACAATCATCATAATTGATGAACGTCCCCCTAATTTCTCTTATTGGAGGTATAACATTGCCAATTTATAGACGGTTAATAATCGTTTTCAGGCATATTTCGTGTTAAACTGTTTGTACACGAATAGGGACATAGACTTCATAAGTTTACTTTTCGGACGACGAAGCTTTCCCAAATTTTAATATGACGAAACTCACGTCTCCAAATATTAGATATTATATAAATAAACAAGTTAAGCTGAAAAACACCACAAATAAACAACTATCGGTTGATCTTTTTAGAATGTACTTCTTTGCCAGGACGTAAACTTTTCTAAATTTGCCTATACGATGTTTTAAATTTATTTCACAAGGTCACTTGAGTATATTACAACCTTTTTGTTATATAATTTCAGTGCCATAACAAGTTATTAAATTAAATGTCGACCAAAAACTTTATTACAAAGCGTCGGCTGCCGCGCTTTCAAAAGAATGCTTGCAGAGGTTATGTCCACAGATACCATAGAGGCGGCGTTGACTTTTCAATTGTCTAAATGACGCGCGGTTGCCAAGCGACTCGAGAGAGCTGCTAATATAGTTTATATCGAGAACGAAGGACACAGTATAATACTCTATATCCCTTCCATAATTAAGACAAATGTAATAACACCTCATATTTTAAAGTTTATTGTATCTTTTAGACTACATTGTTTGTCCAAGAAATATAAATAGGTACATAATATGTACCTATACTTGAAAGAAGGAAAGCTATTTGAGCTCTGTACTTACTGTCTACCCCGCAAGGAAATTAGCGTAATGATATAGATATACTTAAAAATCTTTTTCATCCAGCAGTCGAGGAAAAAATACTACCAATTCCTGATATTATAAAATCGTACCTTTCGATAAATTGTATATTCCATTTGAAAAACATTAAGACCGGTCTCACAGTAAACGTGAAAAATTTGAATCTCATTTGGATGAATGCATCGTACACATTTAATACATTAAATTACATTTTGAAAGTCGTATTGCCATAACTTGTTGTAAACCCTCAAAGGGATTAGAGCTATGGTTATATGTGTACCTCAGTTCTACTACCTTTCGGTAGAGTGGATTGGGTATGAGCTGTTTATTTGTTTAGGCTTGATTTGAAGATATGGTGACTGAGTATCTAAAATTAAAGTGGTTTGTAACACCGTCATGCCCATATTTCCCAAGCGGGAGTTGCAGAGGTAAACCGTGTGTCCCATGCCCCATAGGGAGCGAGCCTACTCCTATACACCGGTTATAATTCCAGACTCCAGATATTAGTCCGGTATCAATTGGGAATTTTTCGTCAGGAAAACGAGATTTGCACTATCCAGGATTTGAACCCAGGACCTTGTGATCACAAAGCGCACCATTCGCCAGTAGGCCAACGAGACAGTCAGTGGTTTGTACTATCACATAAAATAGACATACTGGTAAATATTCCACAAGCAAGGGTGGCAAAGGTGTACAAATCGCCGATAATTTTAGGTCTTAATGTAAGTAGTTTGTCTGATGCCATTATCCTGAGCGCAATTCCTGATACCGGACTAAATTAAGTATCGAATTTTTTTTAGTAGAAATATCACACTCTGTACGATTCAGGAATTGAACACATGACCATATAATCACTAACCACAGTATACGCCACTAGACTGACAACATAGATGTAAAATTTTGACACTTATATGGAGCTTCGCGTCATATAATTAACTTTGATTTAGCCAATACAGTTTTCTAATTCAGTTTTAAAATTAATAAAACTTCTAATACATAAATGCCTGATTGAAATAAATAAATCAACTTAAACTATTCAAAAACGTCTTTATAGTAAACCAGGTGCAATAACAATGCGTACTTAGAAATTACCTGCTAAATTTGTTATAATAATTAGGTACCTCATTAACAATAATAACGGCACAAGACCTACGCTCAACCCAAAATTATTTTACCCAAATACTCGTACAAAACTGTCGGGATCCACGTGGGATCATTCTAATGAAACGCAAATTCACCTATTACATTATTCTAACGATATTCCTTTTGCTTGTTACAGATAACAATGGAGAGACGAATTGTCAGCGTGATCTACATATTGATCACCTTAGCCCTCGTTAAGGAGATGTCAATAAACGTGCTCGCGCGAGACAATAATAAGAGGAGGATCAAAGAGAAAGGTGGAGGCTTCCAAAAAAACATATGCGATATAACAGACCGCGATTCGAAAGTTCACTGCTATTGCGAAAATACAAGGGAACCGAGGAACGCTACTAAAGCGGAATGCTGGGTATTCAACGGTGGGATACCACGAGACGACCTCATCTGGCAGAGTTTTGCCTCACAACCAACTTTGCAAACTTTGTCTTTTAACGTTCGAGTTGATGGCGCGCTAGGTTACGTACCTACCAAAGCACTGTTCTACTTGCAACGCTTGAGATCCATTAACATAAAGTACGGAAACATTGTCAACGTTGCACCTTTCTCGTTCGCCAACTTGACTAATCTTAAAGAAGCGGGATTATCGCAGAATCAAATCGAGAATTTACAGCAGTACGCATTCTCGCATCTACCGAATATAACTAACATAAACTTGGAGGATAATATGATTATTGATATTGACGCTGAAGCGTTTTACGATCTGCCGAATTTACAAAAATTGGTATTCACAAAGAATAACATAACGACGATAAAGAACGGAACGTTTCAGCACACGTTCAACTTGCTGGAACTAGATTTGAATAAGAATTGTATACACTATTTGAATAGAAGGACGTTTGACGGATTGGCGAATTTAAAGATATTGGATTTGAGAAAAAATCGTATACAAAACTTGACGGAGTTCACGTTTGCTGAGTTGTGGAACCTCCAGGAGCTGTTGTTGGGGAAGAATGAATTGAAGTTTGTATCAGAGAGGGCGTTTGATGGATTGTCTCAACTGCGAAAACTGTCCCTCGATGACAATAAACTTGCGTCACTCCCTTCAGGTTTGTTTGAGGGTGTAAGGGGACTGAGCTCTTTAGGCATACGCTTCAATGAACTGCATGCGTTAACATTCGACAACATCAAACCCATTTTGGACAACTTAAAACCTCAGAACAGCAATTTACTACTCGACGGTAATAATGAATGCATAATTCTTCCTCAGGCCTTGCATGAACTTAAAATACTTCATTAATATTAAACGTGCAGAAACTGAGACGTTATCATTAACTTTAACGCACTTAGAAAGTTTGGTCTTTTATGATGCCTAGGGGTGTTCTTAGTTAGAATGGAACCGGGACAGATATGAGTGGAAAATGCTGTATAATCCATTTTATTTCCAAATTAATTGTATATTAGTTTAACTTTACTGGTGTTTAGTTATCTAATATTTGTAATACTGAAGCATGAGGGACTCGAACCACACATTTGTAAGCCTCACGATTCGTATGGACTACATTAACTAGATAGTTGATGGGACTCAAGCGACCAATCGTAGGACAGTTATCTTTACGTAAATATTACACACATGTAATTGGTTAACTAAATGCCAGTTTTAGATAACAAGTTGCATCAATATAAATTGTATTGCCTCGTTGCTTTAATTGCCTCGTCGGTCTAGTGACGAATACGCACGTAGCTATCACGATGTCCAGTCGCGATGTTCAAATTGCTCAATCAAAATTTATATTTTCGGTTGAAAAATTTCAAGTATCAGTCCGGAGTCTAGCATTGTGCCCGGTATGACAGTAATAGGCTCGCCCGTATTATATGGTTACCTTACATTGTCTGCAGAAAGTGAGCGTACACAGTACACCTCTGCCACTCCTATTAGGGGAATGTAGGCATGGCGGTGTTTTATTAAGATCTACGACAGAATAAAAAGTTAGTTCAAACCAAAATTACATTTCAAACATTCAGTACTTACATGAATGTAAATGAAATATACAGTGAAACATCACTTGCTTTTGTGTTCTTTATCTTGATTATTTACAATGAACTCGTAGCAGCTAGTAGCTATTCTTAGTAAAATAAAAGGGAAATACTAAGTATCCTCTACATTTTTATAGGGAATGAGGACAAAACAAAATAAGCAAAGCAACTTCTAGAGTAATTATATATTAAGAAGAATGTCAATGATGTTCCAATAATTTTCATTTGAGAATATGTATTTAAAAAGCAATAAAACTGAGCACTTCGGGTGGGTAGCATTTCAATTCATTTAGTAAAAGCCCTATTGGGTTTTTAACAATGTGAACTGGTACTTATTCAAAGCATATTACTTAGGTTTGGGTTCCATCTAAAACATTGGATGCTTTAGATGCATTAAAATATTGCGTCAAGCATTAAATAAAATAATACCTTATTTTTATATATTCTTAAGTAACATACATGAGTCCTCTATGACAAAGGCATAGCTAACTTAGATTAGCTATGCCTTTGTCATAGCTAATCTGAATCAAAGTCTTATCAAGCGTCATTTTAATAGCCCCAATAGCGAGATTATAAAAAGAGTATACTTCATTATCTGACCAAAAACTATAAATGACTCATAAAGTTTTATTTATTTCCAGAAAATAACTTCGCTTGCGACTGCAGATTGAAATGGATGCATCAGTTACGAAACGAAACAAAGAGCCAAAACACAAAAGAATCCCTCGAAAGCGTGACCTGCAAGATGGACCCTCCAATCGTGGACAACAAGTTCGATTATAACCAAGATATCCTTCACGCTGGACTTACAATTGAGACACTCAATGACAAAATGAATATAACAGAAAAGAAAACCTTACCAGTTGATCTTAAAGACATAGATAATACTGCTAAAAAAGGTGCTAAAAGAACTGTTCTGAAAATTTCACCTGCAACTCTCCCGTGTCCGAGAGAAGCTATAAAAACTACTGCATTGCCATTATATATAGCTGATCCTGTGATACCGATACAGAATGAGATAAAAACGCATAGATTCCATGAAATGAGTTCAGGGCATTTGCAACTGCAGTGTAATACATCTGTCGTTTTATGGTATGTTTGTTTTAGATTTTTCTTCACTTAGATAAGTCTTTGTTAAGTGAGCGAGATACATACTATTAAGCCGGCTATTGATGGCTGCGCTCGAGATCTAGATAAGTGAGATAAACAGGAAAGGATTAGGTTTATTGTAAAGTTTGGACGTAAATTATGTGGAAGTGTTGGTGCATGTTTTATAAAATCGATGTTTATTAATGTATTTTTCATCCAGGATTGTTTTTCGGTGGTTCGATTTGGTGTAAATAGATACATTACTAATACTACTAACATTAATATTATGATTTATTTCGATGACTTTAAGGTTGCCAATCAAATTTTCGTTCTTGACCTAAAAATAAGCAGCTAATGTATATTTAAATTTTGCTATTAACCTTTTTTTACAAAGCTGCTTACTGACTTGCCTTAAGTTATATTAACATTTTATAAATATTGTAATTATATTGAAAAGTTATAAACAAACTTATAATGCAATATTAGAAAAAAAAGTTTTTGTATTCGTACACAGCGTTCAATAGCCGTTAAATATGACATTTATTATAATAGGCCACAATTTTCATTAAGGTTAAATTAATTTCTATGAGCACACGATATTTATGCAAACAATTACGTGATTATATCCACAGTATGTATTTTGTAATATAAAGTAATGTTAAGTATATATAATGAGGTGTATACACTGAAGCTGTAGCGATAGGGCTGTACTAAAGATTTTTTTAGTATCCAATTCTGTCTGTCAATCAATTTCTGGTCAATATAAATTAAGTACGCAAACTAAACCCAATAATAATATATTTTACAATAAAATGTTAATATCGCTACACTATAAAGAGTCTCTAAGTTACTGACAAAAATTAATTAAGTCTCCGGAACGGACGTGCGTGTTTGAGACGAACTATGAGAGTGAAGGTAGCCAGAGAGGTATGTAAGGAGAGAACCTGTTGGAACTCTGTACTCTCTAACTACCCCGCAAGGGGTCTGGCGTGATGATATAGACAGATAGAAGTTTATTTTTTTATATTACAATTTAAAAATCGATTGCCGCTGTTTTACTCGATTTATTTTGCTGTAATGGCAACCACTTACCAATTCAATTACTTTACAATGGCGAAATACGCTATTAAAATGTAAGCCATTGAAATAATTATTGTGTTATTTTTTAGAATTACATGTTTCAACTATGTTTCAACACCCATCCCATACAATTTTTTATCTATATCAACACGCCAAATCCTTTGCCACCATACAAATTTAATACAAAATAACTTGGAAATGAAATAAAACTATTTTACGGATTTTATCGCGGTTTATTTTTTATTTTTACTTCCCGACGTTTAAAAAATAAAAAAATAAACCGCGATTAAATCCGTAAAATAGTTTTATTTCATGTGTAATATTCGCGTAAATCTAAGAACTTAACTTGGAATTAAAATTAACTCCACCCCTAAAACGACGTCCGTCTGGCACATGACTGCATTATCAAATTTGTGTTTATTACTTTATGTCATAAAGTCGGTTATTGAATGAATAATTATGTCATTTGTTGTGTAAATACGGAATTCATAATAATAAAATCGATAAGACACTCCTGTTCTTTTCTTAAAAAGTATTTTTTTTTTTATATAAAATATGAAATGGAAAAAATTGCCCATAGGAGTCACAGGTTAAATATTTTTGCTCGTATAGGACTTAATGCCTGGCTCATCTTATGACTATGCATTTTTTGTGTCGTGGATACGTACGTGATACATAAATTTCACATAAAACAATACCTAGATCCAAACAAGTGATCAATAATTTAAGCTAGCCAACAATGCTATTACAAGGACTGCGCAAATTACAAAAAAAAATCCATCTCGCTGTTTTTGATGTGTAATTTAAGTTTGTAATATAATATATGTTATATGACATAAGAATTACATGTTATTAAACGCGTGGTTCTACTGCTTTTTTCGAATGGTCAGACCGGTCGAGTCGGAAGAGTACAAGGCAACGTTTCTTTTTTCTAAAAGAAATTATTCTTTAAATTCCATTACGTTAAACCGAAATCAATCGACTTGAGTGTGTACACTTCTTAGTGTATAAAGCTATTTAAGTTATAAAGGCACTACGAACTCACTAAACATTCCGCTATAAAAACTGGGGTGTAAGCTACATACATACAATCTATAGCAAATTCATTATTGTGAATTCACTCATGACATAGGAATAATTTATTATACGAACCAATACTTAAATAAAAATGTTTTATTACATTTTTCTGTTTCACATTTTTTAAAGAGCCAAACGTTTTTAACTTTATTAATCCCTATATCTAAATAAGGGTTTTCAATTTACGATTATTTTACTGTCATGGATGACTGCCGAAGTTCACGAAGGGAAGCTTCGATAGAAAGATATAGATTGTTACAAATTTGGTAACGCTAAAAAGTTTTTCGGTTTCATGTCCCCGCATAAAATAAAGTCCTCTATTTGTGATTAAAATTGAGTGGATCTAGAGTCAGTTTTATAAAAGTAATTTTAACTATTATTTGTATAAAATGTTATGTTGTTGTATTGTAATATTTGTATGAATGAGAAACTTAGAGATACAAATTAAAAGAAGTCATAAGATATGTGCTGAATTGAGACAGAAAAAGCACTGTCAATGCTACTTAAGACTGTATCAATTCAGCAAAGTTTTTATGACCCAACTAAACTTTTCTTGAACTATTTTTATTTGGAAAAGTCAAGCCTCAGAAACGTTCTTACTGCTCTTAATCTTAAGTTTAATTTATAAATGGACGATTAAGGAG
This sequence comes from Phalera bucephala, assembly GCA_905147815.2. NCBI lineage: Eukaryota > Metazoa > Arthropoda > Insecta > Lepidoptera > Notodontidae > Phalera > Phalera bucephala. Next base: position 30,037,030 of record LR990620.1, read on the forward strand.
TCATATCCATAAGTGAATTTGTCGCCGCAGTATTTTCGTTTTTATACCTCAATATCGAATTGGGTCATTAGTCTTCATACCACGATATCTTTATGAAAGTTGATCGAATGATAGTCAATGCGAAGTTATTCATATGAAGTCGTTATCAAGCCTTGCCGGTTTACTACCGCACGCGGGGTTACCGTAAACCGCATTTTTTTTATGATTTTCAGTAATTATCGTAACAGTAAAAGCTGATTGTGTTGATGAGTACAAACAATCATTTGTTTTAGGTTTTGCCTATTCAGTGGATCCCAATTAGTTTTTTCTGCGCACCTCTTTAAAAAACAACTCCAACTCGCGTATCCCATAAGCCACGAACGTAAGCTGAAGAACAGGCGGGAAATTAGTTAAATGGTCGAGCGCACCCCCATCCTGCCCGCGTCCCGTTACTGGAGGGTAAAGCTTATGGTAGTTTACCTATAATCGACATAAATATATTTCGGCCATTGTTGTTTGTGTGTACTCCTTTATGTTAGTTAATGTACACCCAGGGTACACTAATTGGGAAACACTGACTTTCACCATGTGAAGCTACCTTTCAGCTAAATATACAAAGGGATATTGTTATACATCTATTTTACTAACGAGCTGCAAATCAAAACAAAATATTGCTATCTAGTACCTGTCGCTGCTACACAGTGCTAAAATAATAATACCCTGTTAAGAAACTGTGCCACCATTGGGCACGGGCCTCCTCTCAAACTGAAAGAGTTTAGGCCATAGTCCACCACGCTGGCCTAGTGCGGGTTGGCGAACTTCACACACCTTCGAGAAACTTAGGCATGCAGGTTTCCTCACGATGTTTTCCTTCACCGTTAGAGCAAGTGACAGTTAATTTTTAATACGCGCACGCGCATGCTTTCGAATAGACAGAATTGCGTGCCTGGGTTTAACCAGCGACCTCGGACTTTGCAGTCCACCCTGCCCTGCTCTACGCAGTCTATCTCTACACAGCGATAAAATAGTAATGATAAAATCTTAGCTGTAAACTCATTAATGAAAGAGTGAAATTGTTGTGAGAAGCTCGCTTATGGATATCCATAAGCGAGCTTCTTTAAACCTTTAAGAGGTCTTAAAGGTTTTTTGGAAAAATAGCTGCGGATTTAAACTCAATGATGGAAGAGCAAAATCGTGGTGGAATATTCGCTTATGGACATGAACCCTAAGTTAGTTGATTTGTTGTAATATTGACATTTTTATATATCGTTAAACTTGCTCACGCCTCACCTGTCCTGTCGTGTCACATTTATCATGTTCTTCTATTGTGTATAACGTTGTATAAAGTATTATGACTAGGCGTTTTTGTATGAATAAAAATTATTGTGTAATTTTTTATAACATGCATTTTCGTATTATTTTGTCATTTACCTATCAAGATTAGTAACACAAATAGCTAACTGGTTTTAATGAGTAAAGCAGCATATATGGGAATATCTATCTTTATCATCAAGCCAAATTCCTTGCGGGGTAGGCAGAGAGTACAAAGTTTCAACAGATTCTTTCCTTACAGACCTCTCTGGCTTCCTCCCCTCTTATAGTTAGTCTCATATACGCTCGCCAGTTACGGAGACTCTTGATTTGCGATTCAGATAAGACAAGAAATATAAAATTCATTAGTCTATATTCAAAAAGCTATTTGGAATACTTAATATTCAAAGTTCAAATTTTTCTCAGATATTAAAAAATAACACAAAATATGGTAATAACCACGATCTACTAAAACAAATGAATAGTAGAATGGTCACATCAATACTAACTTACTGTTCAAGAAAGGCGTTTTCTCACAAATCAGAGTGCGGATTAGTAGAAGCAGGTTTGTGGCCACCTGCTGTCGGTACTTATAAAGCCACCCCTAAAGAACCCAACTAGGCTTATCGACTACGTGGCAGTCGGCACCAATGGTTTAATGCATCTTCTGAAGCAAGAATAGACTTAAAAACAGGTTTGCTACAATTCATGAGTGGTAGATATAAAAAATGTAATAATGTTGACGTTTGTAAGTGCTCTTGTGTTGGCCTAAGCAAATAGATAATTTTGATCACTTACAATCAACTGCTTTGTTGGTTTAGTGGCGAATAATGTGCTTTGCGATCACTAAGTCCTGGGTTCAAATCCTAGGTCAGACAAATGTAGTTTTTCTAACGAAAAACTCCCAGTTTCAGTCCGGAATCTGGAATTGTGCCCGGTATATGGTATGGACCTAATATCGTCAGCTAATAGTGGTGTACACAGTACACCTTTCCCACCCCCGCTTGGGGAATAAAGGCGTGACGGTGTGTGTGTGATCACTCATCTCAGACCGACTGAGCCCAAAGGTGCTCAACTTTCGTGATTGCTAAAAATACTGCAATATCGCATGGCTACACAAACATCCATAGCTGTTGCTAAACCTGCACCAAGCTAAAGCTTAAGTAGTGGAAAATAACAAACTGCTTATGGTAGGATGCCACGTACATGTGAAAAGATGGTAGATACCAGCTCTCCGCTTCCTGATGTTGAAATACGATCACTGTAGAATGTTAAGTGGTTGAGATTGTAAAAAGGAAAAAAATGGTTTAAATCTTGAGCTCAACCCTAGTTATTTGTAGTGTACTACAAAATACACATATAAACACCGACACCGACATGCCTCAAACGGGGTTGGCATATTCTGGAATGATTTTAGGGTTGTGAATGACGAGTATATAATATCTGTTTAAAATTCGAGAAGGGATGTGTATTCTAATTTATTTTCCAGTAAAATAAGTGCTGAGAAGTCATAACGTACTTTAAACCTATCTATCTAGCTGTATTATCACGCCAGATCTATTGCAGAGTAGGTGGTGAATAGAGAGTTCCAACCGGTTCTTTCTCTACTGCTCTCCGGTTACGAAGACTCTTGTCTCGCTCCTACTTGCTTTATGTATTGTACCTATTCCGTAACTCCCTAGTAATATAGACCAGTCAGTCCTGACAATATGGGTCTTATTTAGTAGTAGTAGTTCTTCTTCTTTAAGTTATGGATGGCGTCACACTAATGTAAAGTGTATTTACCAATGTCCAGTGAGACGCATAATCGTGTTTGTAAGATTTAATTTCTAAATTAATTCAAATCCCAGATGGACTTAATAACAACGATGATAACAAAATTGATGAAGTACTCCACCTTGGATAGTAAAGCAATGGATACTTTTTTATTATTTGTTTAAAAACGTAGCCCCACACTAGGATTTATTCCTGTGTCGTGGGTGCGTTTACAAACATTAAAATTCACATACACAAATACCCAGACCGGAACAAATAACTGTGGATCACACAAAGATTTGTCCCGTGCGGGAATCGAACCCGCGACTATTAGACGCAGTGGGCGGAGCGGCTTAAGCTCTTAACCACTGCGCTAAATCGTCCTTTACATACCAATTGCAACGGCCGTTTTGAGGGAAATCGAAAAGGCATGTTTTATCACTTTTACAAAAAGTTTACTCATAAACATATAAAAATACACAATGGTAAATATTCCACCAACATAAGCACCGAAGCTAGTTATAAACTACGCACAATTTTAAACACAAACTTAATCTGAAGCTATGCGTTGTCCCGACCGAGTGCACTAACTGATCCGGATATTTTCGGTTCATTTAGCTCGTACACAGCGCTTCCCTCGCCGTGATTCACAAGTCCCGTAAAATCTTCCCGGATCTCTGAATTAAATTTATGGACGCGGATTATTTTGGTGCTATGAAATGTGACCAGGGGTGTCGTTATGGCTACATAATAGCAATTAGATGTCCCTTCAATTGCCGATGTTGTATTTCAGCTAAATATAATTGGTAACTAATTTAATTAAATATACATGGCGCTCCGTCCACTGTGTCTAATAGTCGCGGGTTCGATTCCTGCATGGAACAATATTTGTGTGACCCACAATTATTTCTTGCAGTCTGGGTATTTGTGTATGTGAATTTTCATGTTTGTAAATGCACCTACGACACTGGAATAAATCCTAGTGTGGGGATATTTTTTTTTAATGAAATAAATTGTAATATATAAACTACTCCTATCTCGAAAATAACTCTTGTAGTAAAAAAAACTGCTTGGTTTATGCTCAATAGTTCGATACTTTTATCCCCCTTTTGTGACACCCACAACAAGAAACTAAAAGAAACACTAATTTAGTACCTGTAGAAATGTATGCTTTATATAGTTTCATAAACATCAAATATAATTAGCTCCTTTAAAATTGCATGGACGATGCTAAATGAGTCTGTTGCTGTTCTTTTTAGGACATCTCTGGACATCTATGGACTATTAGCTTCTTGCAGTGCAAGAAGCTAAGAGAAACACTGTTCTAGTATCCCAACACTACAGTCAACAACTGAAATTTTGCTTAATCAATACTACACAAAATAAATATTAATATCTTCTACCAAGCATATGCTAGAGTACTCCCATCTGTGGTGGCTAAAGCACAACTATCGAAGATGCATGATTTATGCTAGATTGGTATGTCATCTTTAGTAACTTTCTGTGTCACAGTAAAAAGTTAAGAGAAACACTGTTCTAGTACCCAGATAACGTAGTCAACAAATGAAATTTTTGTTTTACATCACTACTACACACTACTTAAAAGTAAGTATAAATACCCCCATCGTTGTGGCCAAGCTGCCAACTAGCGAAGTTGCGCTCTACGCCAGACAACTCTGAACGTCACGATAACGTCTTTATGGGACCACAAATTCGATGCCTTCCAGATAACTCGAGATGTAGCTTGGAGCCAGAATGGTCTTCTAATACAGTTAAAATATTGGTACACTACTCGTATTCTGAATCTACCTATATAGCTTACAAAAGCCTCACTCTTTTGTGGTAAAAAACAGCTTGATTGATACTAAAATATTCGCCAGCTTTATTCACCTATAGCAAGAAACTAAGAGAAAATCTAATCTAACGCAGATATCTCATGAAAACAATTAACATTTATGCTTCACATAACCCCATAAACACTATTAAATATTAGCTCATTCAAAGTTTCATGGTCATGGCTAAAAGGGTACGTAACCTTAAGTTCTATTTTGTAACATTTACAGCAAGAAGCTAAAAGAAACACTGTTCTAGTACCCAAATATTTCACAAAACAACTGAAATGTTTGATATATCATTACTACACAAAGTATATACTCCTAGCTCCGTCCAAGCAAATGCTAGAGAACTTCCGTCGCGGTGTACCGACAACCGGTACGAACGTCACGGCAAGGTGTTTATGGGACCGGAAATTTGGTGCCTTCCAGATAACTCGGGACCTAATTAGCGCCAGAATGAACTTCTAATATAGTTTACATATTGGTACACTGCACATATCTTGAAACTGCACATAAAGGTCACAAGAACATCAAGAACGTCTGTTGTGTTAAAAGACTGCTTCTGTTCGACAATTTAGTTACCCATTACAGGAAACTAAGACAAAAACTAATTTAACCCAGTTATTTCACGACAACAATTTAAGTTTACGCTTAATATAACTACATAAAAAAATATTAGTAGCTCTTTTAAAGTGGTATGGCATGGTCAGTGCTAAATGGATCTGTAACCTTAAGAACTTTTTGTGACAAAGCAAGAAGCTAAAAGGAACAATATTCTAGTACGCAAATAATCAGACGAAAAAATTTGAAATTTTTGATTTATCATTACTACACAAAGTAAATATTCCTAGCTCCTTCTAAGTAAATTCTAGGAAACTCCGTATCGTATCCGTAGCAAGAAACTAAGAAAAAAACTAGTCTAGCACCTAGATATTTCATGGCAATAATCTAAATGTATTTACATAACTACATAAACACAAAATATTAGTAGATCCAGAATGGATTTCTAATATAGTTTACATATAGACACGTACCTCAGTCACGGAGTTATGGGTAGTAAAATAATTTGTAATAATAAATCAATGTGACGGACGATTTAGCGCAGTGGTTAAGGGCTTAGTCCGCCCCGCCCACTGTGTCTATTAGTCGCGGGTTCGATCCCCGCACGGGACAAATCTTTGTGTGATCCACAATTATTTGTTCCGGTCTGGGTATTTGTGTATGTGAATTTTCATGTTTGTAAACGCACCCACGACACAGGAATTAATCCTAGTGTGGGGCAACGTTTTTTTAATAAAAAAAAAAAAAAAAAAATGTAAATACCGGCACGTCTTTATTTCCAAAGCAAATTTCAGAGTTGTACTGTATACAATGTTTATTTATTTGAGAAACATACAGTTATGCGAGGTTATTGGGTCTCAATTTACCTAACAGAAACCATAAGTCATTATAGCGGACGCAGGCTATTCCGGTCTCCTGAATGCAGCAGAGAATTTTCGGTAGAAAAAAAAACACAAATATACCGTCACACCTATATGTTCCAAGCGAGGGTGGCAGACGTGAGTACACTTATACAGTAGTATACACCCTAAGTGAATGAGTTTGTATATCTTGGATGCGCCTTCAGTAAGGATGGGAAATACACCGCTGACATAGAGAGAAGAGTGAGTGCAGGGAACAGAGTGAATGGTGCGATGGGAAAGCTACTCGGGAGCCGGCACTTAAGCCATAAGGCGCAGCTGGCCATACATAACGGAGTTCTTGTCCCAACGCTGTTATATGGTAGCGAGAGCTGGGTATGTAAGAAGGAGAATGAAAGTAGGATAAATGCGGTAGAAATGCGAGCTCTGCGGAAGATGTGCGGAGTGAAGCTGACCGACCGCATTAGCAACAGCATAGTAAGACAGCGAGTAGGTATGAAAGATAGTATCGGTGTAAAGATGAGAAAGGGCATGCTCCGTTGGTTCGGGCATATAGAAAGAATGCCAGAGTAAAGAATGACAAAACAGATATACAATGTGAAAGTGGAAGGATGCAGGTACCGGGGAAGACCTAGACTATCTTACCACGACCAAATAAACCGAGTCTTATCTGATGGAAAAGTCAAGAGTCTCCGTAACCGACGAGCGTGTATGAGACGAACTATGAGAGTCGAGGAAGCCAGAGAGGTATGTAAGGAAAGAACCTGTTGGAACTCTGTACTCTCTGCCTACCCCGCAAGGGATCTGGCGTGAGGTTATAGATAGATAGATATACACCCCCTTTTTGCCGACGTTCTTGGGTCCCATGTTGAAAATACCTTCAAAAATACTTTGCCCAATCTAAATCGATTCTAAACAAGGATCTTGGGATCGCTAGTTGCACCATGCACCACTAAACCAAAGAGCCAGACTATCGTAAGAAAGTTTTAGCAAACTAATATGTATGGACAAAGCTGATCACCACGGAGAACTTGGGAGAAAAGCTTTGCCCTGCGGTTAATATCTTTTGGCTGACGATATAATGTAATAAGTATCCAGCTACAGCAGTGATAGCTTAGTGGTTAGACCGTTGGACAGCAAAGTCAGAGGTGTCGGGTTCAAGCCCAGGTATGCTCCTCTGCCTTTTCGAAAGCATGTGCGTATGAATAATTATTCATAATAATTAACTATCACTTGCTTTAACGGCAAAGAAAAGTCGTGAGGAAACCTACATGCCTAAGACTTTCTCAAAGGTGTGTTAAGCTCGCCAACCCGCACTGGGCCAGCGTGGTGGACTATAGCCTAAACCCTCTCAGATTAAGAGAAGGCCCGTGTCTAACGGTGGGACAATTTCTTAACAGGGCCAATATTATTATTATTAAGTATCAAGCTAATCTGTTGTAAGAAAGTTTAATTACTATTAAGTAGATAAAGGTAGAACAACTTACAGACTATGGCGATATTTGGGGAGGCCATTGTTTTGCAGTGAACATCTACCTTCTGATCATGTAATGTAGGCATCAAGCTAAGTAGTCTTTTGTACGAAAGTTTTAGTAAACCATTGAGTATCCAACTAAAGGTGAAGCACCTCACAGAGATTTTTATTTTAAATAAATCGAAATCTCTCCGTTTAATCACAATTCATATACTCGTACACAAACCCCCAGACCGAAACAAATAATTCTGGGTCACACAAAGATTTGCCCCATGTGGGGATCGATCCCGTACTATTCGATCCAGTGGGCGGAACGGCTTAAGCTCTTACTTAACAACTGCGTCATCCGTCCGTCAAATTTTTGGGGAGGCCTTTGTCTTACAGCGAACGTCTTCCGGCTGATGCTGTAATGTAAGTATCAAGCTAATGTTAGTAAGAAAGTTTTAGAAAACTAATGAGTATCCAGCTTAAGGTGAAGCACCTTACAGAGATCTAATTCTGCATTATAAACTTCTATATTATAAACTAGCGGTCCGTCCCGGCTTCGCACAGGTGGATATTTATTTTTTAAACATAGTCTATGTTACTCAGGGAAAATGTAGCATTCTTAAGGTGAAAGAATTTTTGAAATCGGCCCAGTAGTTTTTATGTTTATTCGTTACATACCTACAAAAATGCAAATCTTTTCTCTTTATAATATTAGTATAGATGTAAAAGTTTGAATGTTTGTTACTCAATCACGTAAAATCGGCTTTAAGGATTTGGATAAAATTTGGCACACAGATAATTTATTACCTAGATTAACACATAAGATGCTTTTTATCCCGTAAAAATGTAAGATTCCTGTCTAAAGTCGCCGCAGACGAAATCGCAGGCAGAAACTGGTTAATAATAAAGTAATTGAAAACAATCTCAAATTAAAATCTATACGCTCTCTAGTGTTTTTAATAAAAAAGCTTCGTGACGCAGACCACTCCTTAATTTAAAACACTATCAGTTTTATCCAAACAATGTAATGAGACAATTTGTAACCCACTCAAAGATTACCCCCGAAATAAAATTTATGAGCTTGGCATAATGAGATTTGGAGTGTGGGACCCTGAGTTATATAAGTTCAAGTTAAGCTTTTAGTAAAGTGGTTTAGATGCGAAAAATATAATTAATGGAAACGACTATTAAGAATTTGGAGGTTTACGGAATGGAACTACTAGTGTACTTGAAAAAAATCTGGCTATATTTTAGGTCTAGAAACATAACAATGCATCATGGGGTCATGAAGTCCGACAAAGTCCGATTTTTCTATTAAAATATTCTTAGCCGCAGTCCAGACCCTGAATTTGTGCACAGGTACTTAATCGTAGCAAATATAATGATAATGGGCTTGCCAGAATTACTTTACGACCACAGTGATCAGTGAAATGTGGGTATGCAAAGTACACCTCTGCTACTTCGCTTGATGATTATAGGTTTGATAGGTATATTCGTAAAATACTGGAATTCTTTTCTGTTTGAAAGATAATCTAAATCAAGGACACATGCAATAATTTATAGCTCTAGTCAAAGTGAAAGTAAATCATTTTAATTAAAAAGCCTTTTTTTAAAATAAGCTTTTGTAGCAAATACACAACAAAAATATCTCACTTAGTTAAGAAGTTCCTGTGGCTGATGGAGCCGGAAGGCTCCATCATCAGACCTTGGACACCATACGGGTCTAAAGTTATCATCAAGACAAATCCAACGAGCGCAAACACGGTGAGGTTATATTGAGTAGCCGTGTCAATCCATTGGCCACCTTTCGGCTTCATCATCAGACCCCGAAGACTATCTGGTTGTAATGTACTCGACGATACCAATCTTACAAGTCTAAACACGAGGGGGTTAAGTTGTTTATTTCACTATATCCTCTGGCCACCTTCCGACTCCATCATCAGACCGGATTTATGGCACTATATTTTTTTTTAATGTAACTTAGCCATACACTGGGATTAATTTTTGTATCGTTTGTGCATTTACAAACATGAAAATTCACATACACAGATACCCAGACCGACACACAAAATTCACACAAAAATTAATCCCGTGCGGGAATCGAACCCGTGCCTATTCAACTCAGTGGGTAGAGTGGTTTAAATTCTTAACTATTGCGCCATTCGTCCTTGACATATTATTGCATAGTCATCGATTTTACATACGTATGCCAAGCTCAATCAGATACTCGCAAGTGCTTGAAAAATGAATCACAAGATTTTAAACGGAAAGATAGATAGCGAGACAGACATACGAACATTGCAAGTTACATAAAAGATTGTAAAAAAATCTAAATGCGGGAGATCGCCGTCAGGAACGAAGTTCTAATCAGATAATGTAACTCACTGTTAATAAAATGATTAGTTATTAAAAAACGATTTTATTTAACGGGAGTATACTCTAATCATCAAGCACATTCACGTAATATACGTGATGTAAACAAGTATGGCGGCTAGCGCATACGATAACATCAAAACTACGCCAGGCGGAACGTCTCGTTAGGTTTATCTAATCATATTACGATTTCTACCTCTCAACTCCTACAGCAAGCCGCGTTAAGGAACTTCGTTCGAAAAATATCGCATAGGTCAATACAAGAGCACTTAAAAACGTCAAAATTATTACATTTTTACATCTACCACCGGACCGGAACGTGGCCTCCGAACACAGGTGGCCTCTAAAAAGCGTTCATCAGGATTCAAAGGACCACTACTTGGTTCACGTGAGCACAGACCACTCTTACCATTAAACCTAGTAGTCATGGGTTCGAGCCCAAAAGTGCTTGTGTGACCCACAAACATTTCAATTTTAGTGTTTGTAAACGCATCTACGATACAAGATAATTACTAGTGTCGGCAACTTAAAAAAAAAAAAAATGAAGGAATTGAGAGGTCTGTACCGGAAAAGACATGTTGAAACTCTGTAATTTGACAGACGGTTTAGCGCAGTGGTTAAGAGCTTAAGCCGCTCCGCGGGTTCGGTTCTCACACAGGACAAATCTTTGTGTGACCCATAATTATTTGTTTTAGTCAATTGTTATTTGTGTATGTATTTTTTTATGTTTGACCCACGACACAGAAATAAATCATAGTGTGGCGCTGTTATTTCTTTTTATTTAATTCTGCCTACCCTGTAAGGTATCTGGCGTGACAATACAGATAGATAGAAAAAAATAACTTGCTCCATTGTTCTGCCTTGGACACAGGACTAGAGCAAATTACAAAACAGAAAAAAAACCCTCTGAATAACCTGTGAAACTAAGCAGACCGTTATATTAGCAATAGACCCATATGGGACCTAACATCGTCGAAGAAATGTGAATATACACAACATTCTAGCCACCCCCGTATAAAAAATATATGGGCGGGATCATATACATTTACATAGGTGCCCAATACACGTTTGGTAAGTAAGTTGCAGTGTAGAAATATTGTTAATACAACGCACATACAAAATACAAATTTAGACGTGTGTCCGTAAGACGTTTTAATTTTTTAAATATTCACCAATCCACTTTCCATTTTCATTGGAGATGTCTCAATTCGTAATGACTGTACATGTAGTTCCTACGGTAGTGTTGCTATCTATATCTGGGACTATCTTCCTTACTCCATAGTAAGCAACTCAGCGCAGCCTCCTCCGCCTAATGCAGCGGAACACCTCTTCATTTAAGTTACTCTAAACTATCATAAAGTCCTTCTGGGTGTTTATTACTGCCCCTCTCTTCAAATTAACTTCTTTACTTCTTTTGAAAGCCTCCTAGAAGACCTGACCCCGTCATATGAGCTACTGTGGCGAAGTACATAGTCATTATTTAGTAAGTTTTCAAACGAATATACTAGTTACACGCATTTATACTACATGGCGTACTAACGCCATGTAGTATAAATGCGTGTAACTAGTATATTCGCATGTGCATTTATACTACATGACGTACTAACGCCATGTAGTATAAATGCACATTCTAAAAATAATTTTATTGTAAACTCCTCTTTTTCTTTAAGTTATGGCTTCACACTATTTTAAGTGTATTTTGCCAGTGTCCAGTGAGATATATAATCGTGTTTGTTTGACTCCCCGATGAATTTGATGACAATGATGATAGTGAAATTAATGAAGTATCCACCCCACCCTGGCTAGTAATGCGGTGGATACTTTACATACCAATTGCAACGCCCGTTTTGAGGGAAGTCGAAAAGGCACGTTTTATCACTTTGTTACAATTACCTTCACTCATGCACATATAAGAACACATAATGGTTAATATTCCACCAACATTAGCCATTATTAGTCGAAATAACACAAGTTTTGGAAATTAAAACAAATTGACAACATCACTCTTCGACTTCCCGCCAAAAAACCTCTATTGGAAACTCTTTAAGCAAAGAAGGAACAGATGTATTCAATATAAACAAATTACTTTCCCGACTTAAACTTTAAAATCAAACCAGAATATTAAATCCAAATTCACGGAACACAAATGTATAGCGGAGTGTTTGAGCGTACAATCAAGATATGCGGAAACTCGATTCGAACACAGTCAAGGGTTCCGCTTTTAGCGATGTGACAACATTGTGTATCGCTACGACAGAATTATATTCGAGTATCGTATTCAATTCAAGGTCAAAAATCTCACTGTATTTCCATTGTATAATATAAATCGGATAACTGAATATATCGGTCAGGTGAAACTCATGGCTGTGCCTAATGTGAAGGCTACGAATAATCGAATTGTATAATGTAATCTTTAAATGGTAACAAGTATCAGGTATGTAACAACTTCTGTGAAATAAAGGATATTTTTTTTTTAATTTTGATCATTTTAGATAAGTGATTATTTATAAAAATTCGAAGAATTTTTATCTGAATTAACATACAAAGGTTAAGCTAAACGTCACGATATTTCAAATTTAAACTTGAGCTATTACGTAACATCAAGAGAAAAAAAAACAATTGTGTGGTTTTATGAAACCACGGTAAAAGTGAAACATATTGGCCTTGGCTGCTCTGGCGAGCGCCTTTCACTTTATCCCTACTCCGCGGCCGACCGTCACGCGACATGCAACACACAGACCAAAAAGTTTGAGACGATCTAATAAAAGTTTCACTTTAAAAAGTTTTCGATTCAGTTCTCTACATTCCATATGAACTCCTTATGTTATATATATTCCCATTAACATAATTATTGCACACCTTATGACGAATTACTGTATAAATTTACGTGTAGAAATAACCAAAATGTTACGTTATAAACTAAAGATTAAATCGTTAATTTAGCACTATTATCTTTTGCTTCAACTAGGAAACTCTATTAATAAATTAACTATTCATAACGTCAAACTTCTATTTCTCATAATCTATATTTCCACAAGATCGATTTCCAATACTAACATCGATTAGCACTATCAAACAGTATCACATATTACACACCCAAAAATCAATTGAATCAGTTTAGGACGGAATCACGGTCCACCAAACATAGCGTAAAAATCAGTACCTGATTCAATAATCAACAATTAATAGGCGCAACACTAATTACATGTCCTACGAACGCCTCTGTGGAGACCTATAAGATAATATTTACGTTTGACGGGGACCTTATAGCTTTTGATTTAGCGGTGATTTTTGATTAAATGTTTATTTGTTAACTTTGTGAAATCAATCCGCATAGAACAGACAAGTAGCAAGTAAGAAAGGCTTTATAAGGGAAAAATACTAGATTATTCTTTAAAAGAACAGGCGTACTAGAGTGGCCAGATACCGCAATTATTTTTGAGTATTGTAATAATTTAGTGCTGGATTTTTTCACACTCATTACATAAAAATGTTTTTGGGATATTTTTAAAAAGCAAATTGACTCCTGTGTTTTTACTACAGGAATAGCCAAAGGTGAGTAGGTAAGTACACATTTTTTCACAAATATATGTTATTAGTGACTGCGTCTAGTGGTGTATGGTGTGGCTGGCGATTGATAGACCAAATAGACCGTGTCTTATCTAAGGGCAAGTCAAGAGTCTCCGTAACCGGCGAGCGCGTATTAGATGAAACTATGAGAGTTGAGGAAGCCAAAGAGGTAGCCTAGAGGCATCTTTGCCTTTCTGCCTACCCTGCAAGGGAACTGCCGTGATGATATAGATGGATACATAGATTTATAGATAAAATACTATGAAAATTATTATTTTTATTTTTAGTTTGATATAGTGATATTGGGCTGTTCTATGGAAAAACTTCGGTATAATGGTCATAGGCTTACCCTCTGTTACGTTGGAACCTAACATCGTTGTTGATGTGAATGTACATACGTACGTATCCCTGCCACCCCAGCATCATTACTTCCTGCTGTCGATAATACCAAAGTAACCTTTACTGTCCCACTACTAGTAAAGGGTTTCTCTCACAAATCGGGAATAGAGAGAACAGAAACACACTCTACTACATCGACCCAATGCGGATTAGTGTGGTCAAGTGACCTACTATTAGGACTTATCAAGCCGCCTATATGACATCCAAATCGGCTTAATGACTACCACATGAAATAGCGATGGGGACCCGACGGTGCTCCAAAAGGTACATTAAGCGGTCGCTCGCTAAAGTGGTGTATTCACCAAAGGTACGGTATTTTCACGAACCCATCTCAGACTAACCGAGTCGATCGCTACTTAACCTTGGTGATCGCTAAAAATATTGTTAATCTGGAGAGCTACAAATGCCTGCTGTTGAAGCTAGAATAAATTTTCGCATATTTTAAAAACTGTACTAAGCGAAACGCGTAAGATCCAACGTATTTTGGTAATAGCATCAATTTCTGAAAGCGCCCGCCTACGTACGCCATCACCGCGCCACAATATAAATACGTACAGACGGTCAGCTCCATAGAACGAGTAAAACATGAGATGAAGTAAATGAGCACACTCATAAACACGTGCTTACGACAATCCCAGATCAAGTTGGTGAAGTGGTCCAACATACTTCATAGACAAACAGGGAGAAATAGAGAAGAGCTGAGTTTCTACCCGAGACACCTAGTATTTTCCTCAGCCCCATAGTGACACCACAAGCCAAGACCTTTCCTCCTCGAGGCAACCTTGAGTTAGTTGCCCCCTTGCCCTTCCAGCTAGAGCGTGGTTATTGCAGTTTTGCCCTTTTGCCTGGTGAAACTGTAAAGGCGGCTTAGCTGCGTAGCTGTAAAAAGCTGTAAAAAGTAGCTGTAAATACGGCGTAGATCATTCAAAGACACTCACAAAAAGGAGCCGACCTTTTACCTATCTATCTATATCATAAGCCAGATTTATTAGAGGTAGACAGTACGTACTCCCTGCCTACATCTAATCAATCTGTAGAGAGAACTCTGTAGAGTTCTAACAGATTATTTCCTTACAAACCTCTCTGGCTTCCTCCACTCTCATAGTTAATCTCATACACGCTTGCCAGTTACGGAGACTCTTTTCTTGCTGATCTTCTGTATCTACTGATTTTGTGGCTTCGCCCCGCGCCCTTTTATTACGTGCGTTTATTTTGATAAGTCCTCGGAGGTTTCCGTGGGAAATTGATAATTATTTCGCGATCGCTCTAAATGTGTACGGGGCCTTTGAAAATTAAGCTTATTCTAAAATTATTAGGGTAAAAAATATGGGTAAAGTGGATTTCTATTGTAATATAATATATTTGAGGCCCACGGCAATCGACAATTTATCGACTGGGACAGTGACAGTGATGCAATTACTTCACAAAAGAATAATAAGGGGCGGATATATAGAGCGCGAGCTTCGAAATAAATGACGTACTCGTATGTGGAAAAAAAAATTATATGTTTTCTAAACACGATACTACAAAATATTTTCATGTAAACCAGAACAATTCGGGTGCTATTATTCTTCTCAATCTGTAGAAGGCTCTGATCAGTTATCACGTGGGTATGTAGATTGACATCTCACTATTTATCACTTATTCTATCTAGACTAATATTAAATTATATCTATTCAGGATTTTCTTATAAGTAAATCAAACTTCATATTAATTCAATACTCCCCACGCCATCACGCTTTCAACAAATAGAGTTATTTGTACACGAACCCTCGACAAGTAAACTCGTCATAGATAAAATAATAACGCGTACACACAATCCAGACATGAAAATAAACAAGCGACGCAACAGTAGACGCGGCCATTTTGCTTCTAATAGGACGTTCTTTATTCAGTGTGACATCTAGCTTATATTGATATCGGCTTGTTTCGAAGGCGCGTGTTGGATAGACGTTTACATTTTTTTTTACCTTACTAATCTACCACCGAATCGGATCGCGGTCTCCGCTGAGAAGATCCAGCAAGAGACTCGCGGGCTTGTCTTTTTTTTGTCTAATTCTCCATTAATTAAACATCATTTACACGATCCAGCTTCAGTGTGATGCCTTACGACTGCGATATGATACTAATATTAATGTTTTTAAATATATGTAATAATGATAAGCTAAAGGATTCTGGGTGGACCAGTCTCCACAAGCAGCACCCACGAGTACGACTATTTGAGCAGCCATCACCTGTCTCGGCCACACTACAGAACTTAAGCCGAGGACATTGCGGAATATGCCCGTAAGAAGACGTTCTACACTCTGAGGATTGAGAAGCTGAACTCGCAAAACAATGCGGAATTTAATCCCTTTTTCGTACGAATTTCCACCACAAAGCTGGAGACCTTCATTACCGAGTTCTAGTGAAATGGAGTCGTATTCAGAAGATTTCGTGGGAGACTGAGAGACACCACTGCACAGCGTAACATGTCGCCGGCAACACATCTAACTTACTTTATAAGTTTTTTTATGTGATATGTATGTTAGTCTATAAGATATATATATATATATATATATATATATATATATATATATATATATATATATATATATATATATATATATATATATATATTCTATAGGCCTGTAAGTTGAACAATATTATTTTTGTACAATTTCAGTTGCCTTAAAATAAATGAGAGTTATTAAAAAGTATATCTTTCACCGGGGTGGACATTTCTTATTGGGCACAATTAAGTTACCTTTGATCACCCAGGTGAATAAAGCATGAAATAAACTGATTAACTCATCTGGATAGACTGATTTATTTAAAAAAATAACACGTTGCCCAATTCTAGAATTCTTTGTTGAAGTTGCGTTAGCAAACATTTACATACAACCCAGACTGGAACAAATATTTATGGGTCACACAAAGATTTGTCCCGAGCGACAATCGAACCCTCGACTACTCAATTTAGGGACTGGAGCGGCTTACGCTTTTAACCATTAGATCAAGTCGTTGACGATAAGAAACATGCCTTGCTTATTAGATAGGGTTCTTTTAAAGAAGAAAAACTCATAACTATCCAACCTATACAATTTTCCAATCATACTTATACTTTACTCCGAACCAACCAAAACAGTAATCTTTCCATTATTTACTAAACAATATTGAGGTTTCGTACTATAAAGCAAAACACTTTTGTAGGTATATCCTGAACAGGGTAAGCGGAAAAGTTGTATTTTTTCTTCTCAGTACCCTCATAAAAACTAGATCCCAATAATCTGTATTTATTAAAGCATCCCCACGGACGTGGGACCATAAGTTTGTAGATTAGAAACTAACGGAATAAGTTTCTTATACGATGTCGGTTCTGGAGTAATCTGTGGCCAGTAGTATGGTAAGAATGGAGGCGGCAATTTTGTTAATAAACAATTGACGATAAATAAAAATCTGTTGTCGGAGGTAAGGCTTATCTCCAAATAAAAATATGATAGATGGCTTGGTTCAGTGATTAAGAGCTTAAGCCGCTCCGCCCACTGTATTAAGTTGTTACAGGTTCGATCCCCGAACATGAAAAATCTTTGTATTTCGTATAAACATTTGTTTTTTTCTGACTGCCCTTAAATAAGAATTATAATCTACAACAACAACAACAACACATCATCACGCCAGATCCCTTGCGGGGTAGGCAGAGAGTACAGAGTTCCAACAGGTTCTTTCCTTACATACCTCTCTGGCTTCCTTCACTCTCGTAGTTCGTCTCATGCATGCTCGCCGGTTACGGGACTCTTGACTTGTCTTTCAGATAATTCTATTCTACTGTATGTAAATGACATAATCTCTCTCACAAACTTAGGCGAGGAAGATTATACCATACATCCACGAGGATATTGTGCGGATTGGTAGAGACAGTTTAATGGTCACTTGCTGTTAGAACTTATTATGACCCCTATAAGCCATTCAAGTTGAGTTAACATTATAAAACTGGTAATCATGACTAACGGATTACCATGCCTTCCAAAGCACGGGGGTATATCAATATTGAAATTCTCCAAAAAGTCACCCATATCCAACTGACTGAGTCTATCTATCTATCTTTAAAATCACGCCAGATTTCTTGCGGGGAATGCAGAGAGTACAGAGTACTGACTGCGTCGACACTAACCTTGATCGCTATAAATATCGCGATCGTACGATGCTATGAGCACGACGAAAAATTTTAGCAGCCTCTTAAAATACTTCCCTATCTGTCTATGTATACTTGCTCAGTGAAAGGTCACACAATTTGATGGATAGCGACTTCAAGTTAGAATGTAAAATACATATAAAATACGAACAAGTACAGAACTAGTACTTGGTAATACCGCATCCGACATATTATATTTTCTGTACGTAAAAATCAAACAAGTTGAACGTAACAAGAAGTTGGTCGCAAATTCGTCGATCTACCCTCGTTCGGGTTACAAGTTAATTAGGAAATAAATGGAATACCGAATGGGTACGTTGGACAGATCAAACTGAAGGCTTAGCACGAAAACGACGTTGACGTTAGCGTGATACTGTCGAGTTTATATGTCGTCCTTTTCACACTACAATATTACTAAATATAGATGAACGTGACAGCAAACTCCCTAGCGTCACGTTAACATCTATTTTTTCGTGCTGAGTCCTCAGATTGATGTGAGCATGATGCTCTCCAGTTAATATTCCGTCCTTTTTACACAAAAAAATACTAAATAAAGATAAATGGGTCGGCACGATTTTTCGACAACGTTACTATAACTTCAATTGGTTCACTTAGCCTTCTGATTGTTGATTTTGCTCCAATGTTGGCTAGCACTTAGGCTTCGACCGCCTTTGCAACTGAAATTTTGCAACCAGTTACAATGGAGGCTTTCAATTACTTAACCTAATTGTAGAATCCAGTACCAGTTACCAAATTTGTTCCTGTTTGTTTAGATTTTATTTACATTTTATTTGTTTTTGAGTATCATTAAGCACAGTTACATTGATGTATTATAAGATTGCAATACTGGTGAAAAAATGAAAAAAGTCCGCGTAACCTGACAGCAGCGAAATGAAATACTTGATTATGAAATATTAAAAAATGCCGATCCAAATTAATATGTGAACGTGGAATTGATCAGAGTTACTGTTAGTGTCAGCATGAAAATCGTTTTTTTCTGAAAATTTCAGAAGAAATTTTTAATATTCTTTATATGTGCAAATACTCGCATCTCTGCGTGGCTACAGAGTCTTAGCGATCAGCAAGGTTAAGCAAGGTTTGGTTTGTTTGGCCTCAGATGAATGACCGATTACATCATCCTTCATCTTCATTCCAAAGATGTCTAGCACAGGGTGTGTACCCTTTCTTTCCAAAGATCGTCACAAAAACGAGCTCACATTATGAGTTTTCATTGTGAGGGGCTTGTCCACTTCAAGTTTTCTGGTATGTGGTTCCCATTCTTAGCACCTCAATTCTCATAGTATTATCATATGCAGCTAGCTATTAAGTAACAAAAATAGTTCAGTTAGTTCCTTTGACCCTACCGTCAATTCATAAAGTTACTCTTTAAATTGCTCTTTGTCAATAATCATTTAATAATTCAAATCGTGAATATTAATAAGCAAAATCATTGTTCAACAATAGTTTACTTAACAGTGAAGTGAATTAAATCAAAATTATTAAAAGAAAGAGTGTAACGTATACATTTCTGAACAAAACATTAAACAACAGCTGTTTTATTGTTGAGTGAACGGCGAGCCATTTTGTGTAACGCGCAAGCAACTTTCACGGTTTTGTAGTGCGTATAAGGCGCGGAACGGCGTGCACCTACAGCCAGTGCAGTCTTCGAGCGCTCGCGCCGTTGATAAAGGAACGCAGACGCGCTGCATATTGTACCTAACGCCCCACTGCCTCTGGGAGGTGAATATAATTATTTTGCATTTGTTGATACGTGACGTCGTAATTAAGCGCTTCAAATCCACTGAAGTTATTCTTTGCACGTACTTGCTAACAGAAAATGCCCTTGAAAAGGACTCCCCCCTCTACTTCAAAGAAAAATCTGAGTTCTGCACCGCTTACAGATACTGATAACGAAAGCTCAAGTAATACCTCCAGCAAGTCACGTCCCCGAAAGCGACAGCATGATGATGATGTGTCAATCTTCATGTCGGAGATCAAAAAATCTTTTGAAACATTTAAACATCAACAAAACACCATACAAGGGAGCATAAATGACATACAAAAACAAAATAGCGACCTCATGAAATCTATGGATTTTATATCTAAGCAGTACGAGGACATGAAGAATAGATTAATCAAGATGGAAGCCGAAAAACTATCACATTTGGCATATATTCAGACCTTAGAAACAAAAGTGGAAAACCTTGAAAGGTCACAGAGGCAGTCCAGCATTGAAATCCGAAACCTTCCTTTTCAAAAAACTGAAACAAAAGACTACCTAATAAGTCTTGTGAAAAAAATTGGAGCGGTTACCAAAATTGCCATCGAAGATTTTCATGTTCGGGATGTCTTTCGGCTTAACGCTGACAAAGGAGGAAATAGGACAGTCATGCTGGATCTCTCCTCTGTCATACTGAAAGAAAAAGTCTTGCACGCGGTGAAAACTCATAACAGGAATAATAGGACCAATAGACTAAATACGGCTAATCTACAACTTGGTGGGCAACCTAAACCTATTTACATAAGCGAATGCCTCACCCAGAAATCCAGAAAATTATATTACCTGGCTCGAGAGTTCAGCAAAAGAAACAGCTATGAGTTTTGTTGGACAGCTCACGGAAAAATCTTTCTTCGCAAAGCAACTGGCACGCAGTTGCATAGAATCGACGCTGAATCAGACCTGAACCTACTAAATTCGCAACACAGTTTGTGACTGGGAAGTTCTGTCATTTTATTTTATTTTATTGTTTGCATGATTTTGTTTTGTACAAGTTTTTACAGTTACTTATTTTATTATATCAATTATCTTAAATTTAAGCTACCAATATCGAAGTTATCACACGTGCAAGTGCTATTTAACACTATCCTAGTATACATTTCTTTGCAAGTACCTCATTTACAAACTAGAAATATGATTTTCTCACCAACACTTAGTATTTATTCATTTAGCACTTTTCACTGCTATAATATCTGCAGATCAAAAAAAAAAATTTTACACCCGATGGAGATGTGTCTCTGTGATTTTTTAGGTAATAATGTTAATTCTAGATAATATATCTAACGATATCGATTCCATTCGTGTATCCGACTCAATGATTTGTTCTCCGGAAAACTTAATTAATTATATTGATGTATCTCGGGCAGTCTTTACTATAATGCACACCAATATTCGAAGTATATCCCGTAATTTCGATGCTCTTACAACACTTCTAGCAAGACTCTGTATCCAGTGTGACATTCTCGTACTCACAGAATGCTGGTTAAGTAAATCAGTATCTACGCCTGATATTGCCGGTTATACGTCTTACTGTTCTGACTACCAAAACCAAAATGATGGTGTCATCATTTATATTAAATCCGATATCGAACATAGTGTAGCTAAACCCTCAATTTGCGATGCCAACAGTCTTATCCTAAAATATAACAATGAATTTGCTATTGTTGCAGTATATCGTTCACCATCTAGCAGTAACATTAACAGCTTTTGCCATAGTTTTGATTTGTGCCTCACATCATTGGAGTCGGTCAATTCTGTAGTAGTTATTGGTGACATGAATATAAATATCTCTCCGAGTACCACCGACTCGAATAGTGGTAAATACTTAGATATGATGGCGTGTCATGGCTTATTATCTGCTCATGTCTTACCTACCCGCAATGGGAATTGTATTGACCATATAATGTTGAGGTCTAATAGACGCGCAATAACATTTATTTTGGATTCTTATATAACTGACCACGCACCGATGATCTTTTGTTTATATTGCAAAACTAGAAGACAATGACAAAACTCTAAGACAACTCTCTTAAAAATTGATTATCCTTCGTTAACTAACTATCTCTCTGAAATAGATTTTAGTCGTCTTTGCAATGCAACAGATCCTAGTATGGTGGCCACCCTATTAACTGACACCATTCTTCAAGCCATCGATACTCATTCTAAACTAATAACTGTTCCGCACCGTAGACGTGTAATTAAACCATGGATCACTCCAGGATTAGTACGGTGTATCCGGCATCGGGATAAACTGCACAAAAAAACTAAACGTGATCCTAACAATGCGATTTTACATATAACGTACACAAGATATCGGAACTTTTGTAATAATTTATTGAAAAAATTAAAGATTGCCTATGAGAAATCCGAGTTTGAGAAAAATAAAAATAATCCAAAGGGTATGTGGAATACGATTAACAAGGTAGTTAACCTCAGACAGCGTGCATCTATACCCAATGCGCTGCTTAACCTAAATCCGGATTCTCATCTATCTGTAAACATGGTTAATGAATATTTTGCAGGAATTGGTGCAACTCTTGCAAATGCGATATTACATACAGGTGGGATAACGCAGTCGAATGTGTCGAGCACTAACCATGAATTACGATCTCGTTGTCAAAGAGACTCTATGGCGTTATACGATACTAGCCCGGGAGAGATCGAAACCATTATAACAAATCTAAAAGATGATTCTGCTACAGGCACTGACAACATACCGACGCTAGTAATAAAAAAAGCTCGAAGTAGTTTAATTTCTCCTCTTTCACACATGTGTAATTTATGCTTTGCGACGGGTGTTTTTCCTGATATTCTGAAGAGGGCTTTGGTTCATCCTATCTACAAGTCTGGGAGCAGAGACTGTGTCGGAAATTATAGACCAATATCAGTTCTCACTATCATCTCCAAAATTCTAGAAAAACTTCTCAATATTAGACTTACTAATTATCTACAAAAGAATAACATTATAGCTGCAAATCAATTCGGCTTTATGAAAAATAAATCAACGGAAGACGCAACTATACTACTTACAGAGATGATCGCAAAAAACCTGGACAGTTCATTTAAAGTTATTGGCGTATTCCTTGACCTATCAAAGGCTTTTGATACTGTTTCTGTTCCCATATTGCTTACGAAAATGGAGTCTAGCGGAATACGGGGAATAGTATTGGATATTTTTCGCTCATACCTTGCTAACCGCACCCAGTGCGTAAAAATTGGTGATTACACCAGCGCCAATATGCCCCTTTCCTTTGGAGTTCCTCAAGGCAGCGTTCTTGGTCCCACGCTCTTTCTACTGTACGTAAATAATTTATGTACAAAAACGATACCCAACTGCAATATCATCGCGTATGCTGATGATACAGCTTTGATGGTATATGGTAAGAGTTGGGATGATGCTAAGCATAATGCGGAGAGGGCACTTAGACAGGTGATAAGCTGGCTTACTGATAACCTCTTGACATGGAACGTAGACAAAACCAAATACATTACCTTCACTCATCGTTCCAACACCCAACCGCCAGCAGATTTTTCTGTCAGAGCGCACACTTGCGAACTTGTGAACGATTGCAATTGTCCAAGCCTTGCGCGTGCCTCTAATATCAAATATTTGGGTCTAACTATAGATTGCTACCTTAATTGGTCAGTTCATATCAGTAATCTAACCTGTCGTATACGTAAGTTGATTCCCGTATTCAGAAAACTTAGAAACTCTGCTGACATTAAAACCCTCTTATGCGTTTATTATGCTCTTGCACAAAGTCTAATGCAATATTGCATTGCTACGTGGGGCGGTACCGCCAAGACTACTATGATTTCCTTAGAACGTGCTCAAAGATCTATACTGAAAGTTATGCTTGGCAAACCACGTCGATATGGTACTGAGGATCTTTATGGGGAGTGCTCCGTGCTAACAGTTAGACAACTTTTCATCTTGTGTACTATTCTCCGGAAGCATAGAAATATTAATTTTCAACCGATTTCTAATCGTAACAAATCCAGGGTTTGTACAATGACCCCCCATAGAACTGCTCTTGCCCGACGCCAGTACTACGTCATCAGTAATCGTCTCTATAATGTGGCACACAGAGTGAATAATATCTACTCTCTGCCCTTCAAAAAATGCAAAGATATTGTACGTAAATGGCTTCAAAAATTAAATTATGACCAAACTGAGGAAATCATACAGGCGTAATAGACTTAACTTTAATATAGATATTTTGCGCTTGTGGTAATTTCATGTTTAATTTTCATTATAATTTTATACCCTTAAATATTGCTAAATTTTTTATGTTTTTTTTATTTTGATATTTTGAATAATTTTTTGGTATTTTAATCCGATTTTATTTTTATTGAATATTTTTACTTCATTCGTTACTTATAATCTATTCGTCATATACGTAAGTATACAAATTCAACTGTGTACCTCTACAAAACCATTAAGGGTCAAAGATGCTGACGGCTGTGACACAGTTTATACTAGTATAGCCGTCAACGTTAATCTCTTTCTTAAATATAATTAATAGTACTGGTTTCAACTAGAATAAGAGCTATTTGTATAACTTATCGTGGAATAAATGAATTTGAATTTGAATTTGAATTTTTCCTTTACAATAGTGTAACAAAAGTAATAAACGCTTAGAAAATATTTTAAATTCCGAACCACAAAGGTAGGTGGTAAATTAATTAGGTTAAGCTCCGATTTAATCAGGCTTTAATAAGTGGTTCCGTGTTAATCACACGTCAGAAGGGCGTTGGCTGCAGTTGTAGTTAAACTGTATAGCGAAGTTAACTGGACGTTACAACGATAGCACATTCTTAAGATATGAGCGGAAGCGATTTAATAATTTAAAATTAGTTTGTAGATAAAAACTGTTTGTTTGTAAGCAACAGGAGTAGCCAAGCCCAATTTTTTATACTATATTATAAGATATAAGATAAGAAAAATAACCCAAAGTAAAAGGGGGAGAGCTATAATAGTAGTTTTTTTTCAAGGTCGAATCAAAAATTAGGAAACATTCTGGAGAAAGTCTCTGCAAGAGAGCTTAAAATTGCCAAACTTGAATAGCAGTACTAGTTCGCCCTTTGTGTTACGTGTAATGTTGTTTATGTCCAATAACTATTTGTTACATTATTGGTGCACAATATAGAGTTTATCTATCTATCTATCTAGCAGTGGGCGAAACGCTTCATTTGTGTAGTACTGACGGCATTTGGGGCAGAAAGGTTATTAAGTGACGATCACGTACCAGAAGACATAGATCGAGTAAGCTCTTCCCCACAAGATACACTCATCACTGAGGAAGACCTAAGTCCTGCTGTGGACGTTTTTTGGCAGATAATGATGATGTGATGTAATTTCTGTGCATGTTATTAGAAGACTTCACTTTAAAAATGAATTTATTTTTATTTTAATGATCAAAGACAAGATCAGGATCAAGTTGTTGCGACTAAATTAGATGACTAAACTTGTTTTCCGCCCGAATTGGTAAGATATAAACCAAGTATAAAACATCCACAGGGAAGACGAGACATTATTCTAGCAATCAGTACCAACACAAATCCCGGCACGATTCTAAGCTCTAGTGACTTGTCCCAAATCCAGAATAGTTAGGTGGGAGCAGCCATTAACTCTGTTATGGGATGGGTAAACGAACATTTTTTTTGCTTGTTTCCGCGCCGGCCGCTAAGCGAACGGTGGGTCTAGGGGTTGTTTTTTCAAAGCAGTTAATAGCCTTCTACAAACTGACGTTTTCATTTATTTTCATGAAGGATTTCCTAGGGCATTCTATATATGTGGCAGAGGAAAATTCAATCAAGGTACTTGCTTTTTTTCGTACGAGTTAGAGTTTTGTCCAGAATATCCGGACCATATTGAGATTGTTCTGTATAATAAGTTTAGATTAGTTATTGTTAAAACTTCTATCTATCTATCTATAACCTCACGCCAGATCCCTTGCGGGGTAGGCAGAGAGTACAGAGTTCCAACAGATTCTTTCCTTACATACCTCTCTGGCTTCCTCGACTCTCATAGTTCGTCTCATACACGCTCGCCGGTTACGGAGACTCTTGACTTTTCCATCAGATAAGAATCGGTTTATTTGGTCGTGGTAAGATAGTCTAGGTCTTCTCTGGTACCTGCATCCTTCCACTTTCACATTGTATATCTGTTTTGTCATTCTTTCCTCTGGCATTCTTTCTATATGCCCGAACCAGCGGAGCATGCCCTTTCTCATCTTTACACCGATACTATCTTTCATACCTACTCGCTGTCTTACTATGCTGTTGCTAATGCAGTCGGTCAGCTTCACTCCGCATATCTTCCGCAGAGCTCGCATTTCTACCGCATTTATCCTACTTTCATTCTCCTTCTTACATACCCAGCTCTCGCTACCATATAACAGCGTTGGGACAAGAACTCCGTTATGTATGGCCAGCTGCGCCTTATGGCTTAAGTGCCGGCTCCCGAGTAGCTTTCCCATCGCACCATTCCCTCTGTTCCCTGCACTCACTCTTCTCTCTATGTCAGCGGTGTATTTCCCATCCTTACTGAAGGCGCATCCAAGATATACAAACTCATTCACTTGTTCTAGCACATCGTTACCAACCACAATCCTTACATTCGTTCTGGTTTCTTCCCTTTCAAAAACCATAATCTTGGTTTTCTTCACATTCAAGTGTAAGCCATTGTTGTTAAAACTTTATAAAATTAAAATGAGTTACGATAATCTTTTATTTTTGATGTTGGAATCATCACCATAATTATTATCAGTCCACTACTCGATATAATCCTATTCCAAAATACGCCGCTGAAATCTGTCTTCGACTCTTCTCTTACAGTCTCTGCCAGCCACCTTGCGTATATCCTTGTTCCGACTAGCTGCAGGGCATCCTACACTATGTTTGCCGAACCACGGTCTAGATAAAAGCACGTTAACCCCTACGAATATCGGATCTTCGCAGAATAGGTATGACCAGCCCATCGCCACTCTAACTTGCTATTCCTGTGGGTCATATCAATGACTTTAGCTCTTTTCGGATCCGCACCCTTTCTCTAAGCTATCTTACGTAGTTCAAAATATATACACGAGACGCCAAGTTGATATCAAAGTATATTTGACTTATAGAAAGTATAAATCTTCACCTACATATGCTATACCTGGTCTGGAAACGTCTTAAACTTATAAAAGTCAATTTAAAAATCCATTCACGGTATCATACATCAAACTACTACATTTTAAAGAACTCTCAATTACGGAGTTCGAAGCGATAACAACATGGTGGAAATGCGAAGTCTAGCTGAAAACGTTTCGCTAACCTTCGGTATACGTTGACGGCAAGATTGTTAAAAGTTGTGTACGAATATCTCGGTGCTATGAGAGTTTTCAAGCGATTCTGGCTCTGGGTTCCAGCGATGACGGAAAATATGTATTTTAATTTAATTCCACTTTAAGTAACTGCTTCGATGGCCTAGTGGCGCGAGTTCTCGTTTGTTGTCCGAGGTATGGAGTTGTATCTGGTTTAATGGTCGGTAATGAGTTTGCCCCCCGTTACCTTGTATGGACTTAAAATCGTAGGCAATATGTGGGTGTACACAGAAATACTTTGGCCGCCCCCGTTTGAGGAGTGTAGGTGTGATGGGGTATATTGATTTGACGACTAACACTCAGACCGAAACAAATACTTGTATGTTATACAAAGATTTGTCCCTTGCTTGCTTGATTTGGGATCTACGTCGCGACTATTTGATGCGGTGAATGGAGTGGCTTGAGCTGTTAGGTACTATACTAAGCAGTTTGGTTGATGGCTGAAGGTGGAACTCATATTTATTACACGGTATCTCGTCCAATAAAGTTGTTAAGATTATCAACCGTTCGGATACTCAAATACAAAAAAAAGAAGCAAAAATAGTAACATAAAAGAAAGCAATAAATCAGAGGACAGTCTTCAAGAACAAACTCTTTAAATAAATATGTACTACTTAAAACATAGTTAAAATTTAAGTCTTAATCCTTGCGATTAAGACGCAACAATCCGATCCTGGGTATACAAGTTAGAAAGATTCTGCAAAACCGGGCGCACGCAGAATGGTGAAACACAAAGAAAAACGTCTCTTAGACTGCTTACATACGGCCAAAATAGTCCCCAAACTTTTGTAGCTCGAAAATCTTCATGAAATTTGAAGTCAGAGGGCTAAGCACGAAAACATTGACGTTAACCTGATGCTGGTGAGGAAGCGTGTTCTCACGTTCATGTTTATTTGGTAAATTTGTAGTGTAAGGAGGATGACATACTAACTCGTTAGCGTCATGCTAATGTCAATATTTTTGTGCTGGGCTCTGGGTGGGTATATAAACGGATAGTGCGACAAAAATCTTTTGGCCCATAGATGACATTGACAGGATGCCTTGGTGTGAAATTAGAGTTAACATTTATTAAAATTTCCCTTTTTCCAAGGAGATATTTCAACAGGTGGGTCCGCAAGATTACTAATTAAAAAAAGAAAGTTCATAGCAAACGGCAACTCTGCGACTGTCATTTTACTCGATGACAGCGTTAGTGCCGAATTTTGCCGGCAGCCAAAAGATTTTGTTCGATTGTATTTCTATCAGATACGAGACCTCAAAATTTAATATTTACGTCACATTGCCAGTGCAAAATTTAATGTATAAAAATATTTTGCTGGGACAGTCTTCATATGGAGATCCTTAAAACAGACACTGTCACGCCTACATTTCCCAAACGGACTATGGAAAACTAGTCACTTGTACACCCACATTTCGCCAAGGTTATCAGATCCCAGTGGAATAGGCGCGAGCCTATTGTTAGTATAATTTCGGATTTCGGACTGCCACTGAGATTTTCTCGATAGACAAACGCCAATACCACTTTGTCTTACACAGGATCCGAAACCAGAACATTGTTATTGTTAGCCGTACCATGTCTCACTATAGGGGCTATATTTTGAGTTCTTATGATTAAAAACTTCACTCTCTAGACTCTAGCTCCCAACAAGTTCACAACTTTTCGAGTTAACCTTCAAATCAGTATGTCACATTCTTAAAAAGAGATAAAATTTCAATGCAATGGTCAGCCGGAAATACGTAATCGAGAAACCGTTCTTTAGCACAGAGGAGAGACTTAAAACTGTCTCCTTTGCAACTGAAATAAATACCATACCTTTTATACTAGCCAGATGCTATCAGTAGAAAAAGCTTGCTACAGTATTTTAACGGTATTATGTGCGTTTTATAAAATGGAACAGGTGGATCGAATTTATATAATTAATCTAGAGACTTAGAATATAGATGCTGATCACTAAGTCCTGTTCCGAATTCTACGTTGAAAAAGTGTCTTTTTTCTATCAATCAATCCAGCCGATCTCAGTAAAGATGAAAGCATGTGTGATTATTTCACTATAGTAAAGGACCATTCTAATCTGTTAATGCATGAGTTTTCCATCCATTGAAGGACTTAATTTTATCCGAAAGATGCAAGCGCAGTTAGGACACGTCAACAGACCTTTTGAGGTGTTTCTATTTAATTATATTAGCAGTTCGGAAAATGGATTTTTGCTTGGTGTAATGGCAACAGGGAGCCCCTACTACATTGGGAGAATTTATTGTTGTACACTATTGAGGCGCTCGTAGCGCTGTGTGACTACAGTGTTCTTACCCATCACCAAGGCTAAGTAGCGTTTGACACGGTCGGCTTGAGATGGGTGACCGTCTGTGGCATTTTCATATCCGAGCTTCTCAGTGTTTGGGATGGCACGTTAAGTCTTTGGTCCCGGTTACCACTTAATGTGGTAGTCGTTGACCCGAGTTGGAAGCCTTATAGGCGGCTTGATAAGTTTCAGCAGCAGGTGGCCACTATCCACATTAGGGCCGCGTGGTGGAGTATGACCTAATCTCTCTCACCTCGATTTGTAAGAGAAGCCTTTGCCCAACACTGGGACAGTATAGGCTGATATTATTATAAGTATCTCGCTGAGATTCACGGGCTTTACCCGGACCTTTGAAAGGCTTGCATGGGTCCAACACGTAGAGGCCCTTTGCGAGAAGTTAATGTTATGAAAGCCACCTGCTGAGATCACTTGCTGAAAATTAAGAAACATAACCAGCGAACTGACCCCGGCAGGTGCAAGGACTATTGTAAATTATGGAAAGAAAACAAGGGCTATGTAAATAAGGTTTGATGGACAAAAACTGGACTATTTCAAAGGGGACGGACACCGGCCATAATTAGTGATCTCTAATTACCCGTGGCCGGCGGTGACTCGCCGCTTACTAGATGGGCCCTCAAACGGTCGTCCTAGGACAACTGAGGGCAACACCGGTGTGAGCGGCTCAGGGGTGTAGAGAGGTGTGCTGCGCTTTCTCCGAAGTTACTCGCGGCGTTATGCCCTTTAACACTTCCACCCCTGGAATACATCGACGTAGGAACGCATTATCTTCCTACGTCGATATAGCTCTCACGGCTCCTCTCTGGACGGCCAATTAAGGCTAGCCAGAGCCGAGAGTTCTGCCGTCGGTCGAGTGGAAACCGAAGGATGCCCCCCTTCGGTTTCCACTCGACCGACGAAGACACGCCGAGTTGGGGGCTCTGACCGACTCTCTGAAGCACTCGGGTCCTTGGTGTCGTAACTCACCAACAGCTCGCCACAAGCTGCCCTGCGGGCAATATTATTATTATTTGTACTATATTAACATTGGCGAAATACTCTGTTAAAATATGGGTCATGGTCACTACTATCTATATAATCACGCCAAATCCTTTGAGGGGTAGGCAGAGAGTACATAGTTCTAATATATTTATTTACATAACAACAAAGTTTTTAAGATTTAAATAAAAATGGAATGAATTACACTGGGATCCTTACTCACCTCAATTTGTGAGACCTGAATTATTAAATTGGGATCTAACATCTTCGGTGATATTCGGTGACACAGTTCACCTCTTCCATTTCTGCTTGAGAAATATTCCCCAAGTGTGACTGGGAGTTATTGTTACAGTTTGTTAGCAAAATATTTCCCTTTGGCATATTCTCAAAGTATAAAAGTCTCAAAGTATAAAAGTATACGCTGCGAAAGCGTAAGCGGGATGAATTTTCAGTTTTCACATGTGCCTTACGTGACACAGTATTCTACTCCGCTGTGACATTTTATCTAGAATTGTATTATACGCATAAGGCAATTTAGTTTGAGGGAAAACTATATATATAATCTATATATATATTCTTTGTTGAAAATCTGTTGCAAAATCGATTTTAATTATTTGCACTATCTTAGTTTCTGCATTCCGGTAAACATTATTTTGCATATGCAAAGTATTTTGCATTAAAATATTTTTATCCTTTAAAAATATAGCTCTACACCACCCCGTTAGAGATCTGATATGATGATATAGATAGATTCTTTTTCAAGTGCCTCTCCATTTCTGGAGGTTGGCCGTCAGCTTCGCGAATCTGCCTCTATTCTGAGCCACACAGAACAACTGCTCAGCGCTGGCGATTCCGGTCCACTCCCTAATGTTCCGCAGCTAAGATTTCATCCGTCGTCCAACGCGTCTTTTGCCCTTAATTTTGCCCATCATTATCAATTAAAGCAGGCGATATCTATCGTGGCCCAGCAAGTGTCTAAGATATCCGATTTTTCGTTTTTTTTTTGGTTTGCATAAATTTCGGGTCATATCAATACGCTGGAGAACTTTATTATTGCTGACTTTCTGTGCCTAGATTATACGGAGCACGCGTCGTTAGCACCACACCTGCAATGCTTCGAGACGCTTCTTGGTGTCCTCCTTAAGAATCTACGCCACGCGCTATATAAATAGACAGATAGTTCCATACTTTTTTTGCGGATAAATAAATATGTCAATATTGGCTTTTTCCTGAGTTGACTTACATTACTGAGTGTTTATTTCCGTAGTAAAATTTACATAATTTTGAATGTATTAAATTTTTCCTACAGTTTTTGTTTAGTTTTGGTTCCGTGCCGGCCGGCATGACTTGTTGCTTCCCTTTTCCTTGTGTTGCAGAGTCAAAGTGTACTCCACCGACCGGCAACAATGCCTCACGACCGCGATGCGGGCGGCCAGGCGGATTCGGATAACATTTCTGCGCCGCCACAAGCCTTCCGCAATACTGAGCTCCATCAAAATCTCATACCATCATTCCTTTACTAACTATTAAAGTGCAACCCAAGATATTGCTACTAACCATAACAATATTAAGTCATAAACTAGCAACCGCAATATCAACTATAACTGGCGTATTACTAAACTTAACATCTTCTGAACACACGAAGGTACTATAAAGTGTAAAACTCGGGATCCATAACACAATTTCACGGCAATTTTGACTTTATGGCTGTATTAAAATACCAACCAGTTGTAGTTTGATGTGACCATAAAGATAATAATTGGAATATTAATATCACGGACTAGGAAAAATAGATTATTATTCCCCAGTTCATAATTAGTATTTTTGTTTTTTTTTCCCCACTACTTGAACTTTTCCTTGGGCTTGGTCCAGGTGAACAAATTACTGGAAGACATGTGAAATGATACGTACAATTGTCGCATTGAGACCATAATTCCTTGATAAAACTTCATTACACTTTTGAATCAGCTTATAGTGTTGGTAAATGCCCAGCAGTGGGTGTTGTGAATGTGCAGATAAGAACTTTGCTTTATTCCTTTCTTTCCAAATTGAAGTAAGACAGAATAGATCAGACTCTCGGACTCAGTTAGGATTGGTGGAGGCAACATTGTGGTCACCCCCTGTTGAAACTTACTAATGGCCGGTTTCAATATTCAACTCAAGGATAGATTTGCTTACTATCAGTAGAATTTTAACATATTTTGTATGGAAAATCTGTCAAAATTCTACTGACAATAAGCAAATCTATCCTTGAGTTGAATATTGAAACAAGCCGTAAGCCGCCCATAGTGCATCTAACTCAGCTTGACGTCTACTTTATGAAGTGACAACAGGAACCAACGGTTTAGAGTGCATTTTAAAGCACGGAGACACTTGAACATGGAAATGCCAAAAACGGTTATCTATCTCAAACTGACCGAGCCAAACGCTGCCTAACCTTAATGATCATCATCGCTACAAGTACTGCAAAAAAATGTTTTTTTTTATATTTTTTTTTAATGACGAAATCAAATAAATATGTACATAGCCCTACATTCCAAAATTGTGTTCTTCCACCATCCAAGTTTAGCAATGACCACACCCCGGGTGGCCGTTAACTTTCCTATTCACCTCAAGTGCGTTCTAAGTGTAACTTCGCGGTCAGCCGACCGCGGCCCGCCAATGGCCCGTCCAATTTATTTATTCATGACCACGGGATGTGGATCCTATCCGTGTTGCTTTTGTTCGCCGAAGACATTTCGCTGTTTGTTTTCGGGGGGGATTAAAGTGAATGGAGCGTGTAAATTGTTTTGTATTGTGGTTTTCTGTGAAATCTTGTCGAGTTCTAACGTAGTTCTTTATTAATAATCTTTATTTAATTACGTCTTAATTGACAATTTTATTAGTTAACTAGGTATTCCCCGCGGCTTCGCACGCGTTTATTTTGTAATTTGACATAGGTAGGTAGGACTTTTTGGGATAGCATTATTCCAAGACTTAAGAGACACCTTCACATTAAGTTTCTTTTAAATCCGTTCAGCCGTGTTAATATGGAGAAATAAAAATAACTATCGCCCATGGATCCTGCATTTCCCGAGCTCAAGAGTAGTCTTAAACAATCTCTGAGAAATCCTCCAGTGAAAGTGTATTTAATCGGTTCCGCCGTTCTGAAAATTAACACGGACAAACATATTTTTTATTTTGCCCGTATGCGCATAAAATATATTCTTTATTTCAAAATCCCAAATCCCAAATGAATATTCCCGTGCGTTGTGCGGGGATCGTACCTGCGACTATTTGACAAAGTAAGTTAAGCAGTCTACCTTTTTTCGCTTAAATCAAGTCTTCTTTGTTTTGCAAAACTATTTATACAGTCAACTTAAATATTACTAAATTTTCGTTGTAGAACCATTTCAGCATGAGCCCAGGCTTCCAGTTACCTGTGAAGAGGAAGACGGAAATCGAAAGATGATTGAGATGATTTCGCATTCGGACCTTCATGCAGGCCGGTAAAAACCCACCAAATGTATATTGGTGTGATTTTATATACCACTTAGATGAATAATATCGGCATGATATAGTGCGCAAATAAAGTTACCTATGTCAAATTATTATTTCACGACTTAAGATACTTTAATACTATCTAATAATCTATATCATCATGTCAGATCCCTTGCGGGGTAGGCAGAGGGTGCAGAGTTCCAACAGGTTCATTCCTTACAGACCTTTCTGTCTCTTTCCACTTTCATAGTTCGTCTTATACACGTTACGGAGACTCTTGACTTGCTCTTCGGATAAGACATGGCCCATTCATGATAAGATAGTCTAGTCCCCGATATCTTTGATCTGTTCTAGGTACACTAACATCAGAAAGCGGCGTGTAAATATTTGTATTTCTTTTTTGCTACCGTTTTTTTTATTAATCTTTGTTGTTGGTATATATAATTATAAATATTGTATATAATTTGTGAAACTATTAATAGTTGTTGTTCTACGTCCTTCCACTTTCGCATTGTATACCTGTGTGGATTTTTTTATATTAAGTTTCTTTATAATCTGTTCAGCCGTTTTAGTATGAAGAAATAATAAATAACGGCGAGCGTGTATGAGACGAACTATGAGAGTGGAGTAAGCCAGATAGGTATGTAAGGAAAGAACTTGTTGGAACTCTGTACTCTCTGCCTACCCAGCAAGGGATCTGGTGTGATGATTTAGATAGATAGAAAAAATAAATATTCCACAGAAGTATGTTTCGAGATAAAAAGTGTTTTGTTTTATTTTACTATGTAAGACACCTTCATATCAAGTTTCAATTAAATTTGTTTAGCGATTTTAATATGAAGAACTAACAGGGAGACTAACTATTCCGTTAGAACCGTGTAGTAAATTTATATTTTATACTTTGTCAACTTCCACCAGACTTATTTCCCTATCAACTAACTCTATCGCTGGGTTCAGACTTAGCCCCGCTTAGCCCGCACAGGTGGTCTTTGTAAAATATAAATTAAACTATAGCGCGATCCTATTCAATATACAACACTAACACCGTCTCATAAAAAAACGTATACAATATCTTGCTTTTCAAGAAGGATTATCAGTTCATCTATTTATTTTTAAATTATCAATAAAATATTTTTGATTTAAATCTTCTCTACCTACCCTGTCAAAGATTATAATCTAGCTTAATAATATCTAACGGTACATTGCCAGCTAAGTATGTAGCAAAGTGTTGTCAGTACATTTTGTGTTAGTTTTCTCGTAAGATATTCATCGTCATTACAGTTTCGTATCCGGCCCATTAATCGTTAGAGTTCTCTCCAGAAGAAACAATCCTGAATGCATCATCGGTTCATGCACAAAACCATGTTTAAGTGTTTAAATCAAACATGTATGAACAATTTCGAGTGAGTGCTTTTAACCACTGGAAAGTTTTTCGTGAGGAGACAAACCTGAGTCAAATATCAATTCATGGTCGAATTCATATATAGGCAAAATCACATATTTTACATCGTAACATTCCAATTTTTATGGTTTATCCCACGACAATGTAGTAGGTTGATTTAGAAACATGAATGATTTATCAAAATAGACTTTCTTGTTCTGTCCTCAAAAAATGTTAGATTTTACGAAAATATAAGTATGCAGAGTTATGATCTTTAGTACAGGCTCAAATACACAAAATTTGATTGAAATCCATCAAACAGGTTTGGAGTAAAGTGTCTTTTTAGAAATCCAATTTTTAAATTTCCAATTTTTGAAAAACATTTTGATTTTTCGGGATAAATATCTATATAACGTGTTAACCAGCATTTTAAGGTATCCGAATGCAAAGTTTTATTAAAATTCACCTAGTAGTTTTTACGTGATGATGGTTTATACCCTTGGACAGACAGAAAAACAGACACGAAAGCCAAAAATTGTAGAATTGGCTTCCAAATTGATAGAATGATATCCCTGGGTTGTTATTTCCTAAAAATATTCCATGTACAAACTTGATTTCTTTACAGTTTATTATATGTAGTATGTATGGATATACATGCTTTACTTTTCCATACAAACCGTTTGATTTCCTGAAAACTGAAATTTGAACTATGAAACTTTGCATGCGGATAAGGTATCCGCATGCAAAGTTTCATCAAAATCCGCCTAGTAGTTTTTGCGTGATGCTGGTTCATACCCTCCGACAGACAGACAGACAGACAGACAGACAAACAGACCCGAAAGCCAAAAATTGCAGAATTAACTTCTACATTGAGAGTATGATACCCCTGGGTTGTTATTTCCTAAAAATATTCCATGTACAGACACGACTTCCTTACAGTTTTATTATATGTATATAGAATTTAGATATTCGAGAGTGAGTTATTACAATTAACAAGGAATTTAGAAATGAGATGAAAATTTAGGAGACGCAAACGATCCCAGGTATTATGAACTGTTTCGTAAAAAGAATTAAAAGTATATTTATTCATGCCATTTTATTTGACTGCCTAGTCGAGATTATAGGATATGGTGCACCTGACACTCACATGGTCATTAATATGATTACTCGATGGGAGAAAGTATTATTGGAGTTTTTATATTTCAAAAAATATATCAATGAGTCCGGAATCTTACTAGGTATAATAGCAATTTTAAAGACTGGCCCCCTTTAAAATTGGGCCCTAAAATTGTCGTCAAAATGTAAGTTTTCACATTACACCTCTGCCACACCAGCTTGAGAAGTAACACAAATATTATAACTATCTTGAGACACTAGCCATCATAAATAGTCTTTTGAAGAATTCGGTTATAAGTGGCACAAGTTTAATATCTTAGTTGTTATTTATGTGAAAATATTACCATAATAATTAGTACTAAATTACGTTCAAAATAAGCTACCAGAAAATAAAAAAGTAATTCCGACTTAATACAACGAGAAATCACAACAACCAAAGAAATTCAACTATAATAAAACTTACCCTCAAAATGTATTCTTTAACCTTTAAAGACCTCCATCACCTCCACTCCACTAGGTACAGAATTAAATAAAACAGAATTCCAATCGTTCCATAATCTTGCCAAAACCGTAAATCATCCAATTAGTTTTCTATCTTCTGATCGTATTTTATCCATTCAAGGTTCTAAATTCAAAAATCTCCGCCATTTTACA
Source organism: Phalera bucephala (assembly GCA_905147815.2). NCBI lineage: Eukaryota > Metazoa > Arthropoda > Insecta > Lepidoptera > Notodontidae > Phalera > Phalera bucephala. The sequence goes on from LR990620.1 coordinate 30,074,380, forward strand.
AACTGACAGCGTCGCCATTTCGGCGGGCAATTGTTTTTGCGCATTGGCACCGGAGGCCAGAGTGGCCGTTGATTTATATGTTGACTTTACAATTAGCCTTTGCTTGTGGTTTTATTTATCGTGCTCTATCCATTTTCCGCACTTTTTGCTTTAGAGGAATGCCTTTACAGATTGCGACACGCTACGATTATTTTACATCCAGGGACGATATTTTTTAATTTTCTTTTATGGGGATTGCGAACGATTAAAGGCGGGTTAAGGTTTATACCAAAATATTCAACGCTCGTTCATATCGTAGTATCAATTTGCCATTGCCACTAACGATACAATCTATATCATCATGCCAGATCCATTGCAAGGTAGGCAGGGAATAGAGAGTTCCAATGCGCTCCCTCCTTAAAAACTTCATAATCTGTAACATTTACTGCCTTGTTGGTTTAGTGGCAAGTAATTTCCTTTGCAATAATGAAGTCCTGGGTTTAATTTGTAGATCGGAAAAATGTTCGATTCTAGATCGGACAAATTACCGTCCCAAAAATGGATGTGCTCGGTACATGGCAATAGGCTCCCCTCCTATTACATGGGACCTATGATACGAATATATAGGGGGTGACGATGCTTATATTTTTAAAAATATTTAGACAGGTTTAATTTGCAACATTTCTAAGCATCTCATTAAATATGGTTACTCTCTATTCCTTTGTTGGTGATAAAGCTGGTGAGGTGGAGGAGGAAATTTTTGGTCTAAGTAGTGGTTTTCCTATGAAAAATTATCAATAGTAGCTCAAAAAGTGGAATTTTATTACATTGAGATAAATTACACCTCTGTCCTCCTTTGGTAATATAGTCGTCAAATTGTTTATTTTTGTTTTAGTTTTTTTTTAAAGAATTCCTTCTGTTGAACGATATATTTTTTTGTTATTATTTTTTGTAGCTTTATACATGACAGATAGCAGTATATTCTTTATTTTTCCTGGCACAAAGTAAATTATGAATTAAAGTGTAAATTAAAAAACAATACCATTTAAGTAGTCGCATGTAAAATTATTTATTTTCTTATCTAGAAATGTGGTCGTGTGTTTTGCTGTCACAGTGAGTTGTGAGTTTTGAGTCACAACGAAATGCACTGGAGCTATCCTGTTTTTCCATTAGTCCAGCTAACAGGGACTCTGACAGATGCATTTTAAAGTACAAATTTAATTATCAAGTGGAGAAAAATTGCTTGTAAGCTGCTTCTTTGTTAGTTGAAAGCCCTTGTAATTAATTTGTTTATATCCTTTGATTTTTTTTGTTTAAAAAAGAGCAACCTTCGAATTGTAATTATTGTTGTACCGTAGGTGCTTACAATAATGAAAGTACGGTCCCTCCCGTGACCATGGGTGCTGCAAAGCACTCGAAACGTCGGGAACTAGAAATCAAAAATAAACCGCGATAAAATCCGTAAAATATTTTTGTTTCATGTGTAATATTCGCGTAAATCTAAGAACTCATGATGATGACGATGTTTAAGCAGTGATAGGCTTGGTCAGTCTGAGATTAGTGACTTGTGACATTCGCATTTTCGAGTTACATGTCTATCTATCTATCTATCTATAACCTCACGCCAGATCCGTTGCGGGGTAGGCAGAGAGTACAGAGTTCCAACAGGTTCTTTCCTTACATACCTCTCTGGCTTCCTCGACTCTCATAGTTCGTCTCATACACGCTCGCCGGTTACGGAGACTCTTGACTTTTCCATCAGATAAGACTCGGTTTATTTGGTCGTGGTAAGATAGTCTAGGTCTTCCCCGGTACCTGCATCCTTCCACTTTCACATTGTATATCTGTTTTGTCATTCTTTCCTCTGGCATTCTTTCTATATGCCCGAACCAACGGAGCATGCCCTTTCTCATCTTTACACCGATACTATCTTTCATACCTACTCGCTGTCTTACTACGCTGTTGCTAATGCGGTCGGTCAGCTTCACTCCGCACATCTTCCGCAGAGCTCGCATTTCTACCGCATTTATCCTACTTTCATTCTCCTTCTTACATACCCTGCTCTCGCTACCATATAACAGCGTTGGGACAAGAACTCCGTTATGTATGGCCAGCTGCGCCTTATGGCTTAAGTGCCGGCTCCCGAGTAGCTTTCCCATCGCACCATTCACTCTGTTCCCTGCACTCACTCTTCTCTCTATGTCAGCGGTGTATTTCCCATCCTTACTGAAGGCGCATCCAAGATATACAAACTCATTCACTTGCTCCAGCACATCGTTACTAACCACAATCCTTACATCCTTAGTTACATGTTTTATTTCATTATTAAAATAATCTAAAAAGATTACTATCAGTGTATCTTTCTGGATTTTTTTTCAACTAACATAAAATAATACGTATACCTTTATATTTATAGATTTTTTTACTAAATATTTATATAAAAAAAAACATATTGTACCTTTCTTTTTAAGAAGGACTACCAAATCCTTCTTAAAAAGAAAGGTATTGTATGTTTTTTTTTGAGACGGCGTTAGTGGTATGTGTGTTGAATAATATCGCGCTATAGTTTAGTTTATATTTTACAAAGAACACCTTTGCTGATTTAGTGGGGTTTAGACTGAACCCGGTGATAGAGATAGTTTATAGAAAAATAAGTCATGTGCAAGTTGACAAAATTTACAATATTTTGTCAACTTCCACACGGTATATAACGAGGTTCTTCCGAGATAGCCGTTATTTCTCCATACTTTAATGGCAGAATGTATCTTACTTACACTTTCAAGGTGTTTTAGTTTGAAATAATATTCGACATACTTTTTCTCCCGGTAAGAATCACGGTTCTTGCGATATAGCTGGCTAAACGAATTTAATTGAAACTTTATATGAAGGTGTCTTACATCGTAAACTAAAACGAAACACTTTTATCTCGAAAAATATATAGCATAGCAATATATACAACAGCACGACTTCTGCGAAATATCTATTATTGCTTTATACTAAAACGGCTGAACGGATTATAAAGAAACTTAATATAAAAGAAACAACACAGATATAAAATAACCGCCTCCGATGTCTCGTCATAGTTCGTCTCATACACGCTCGCCGTAGCCGGCGGGCGTGTATGAGACGAACTATGAGAGTCGAGGAAGCCAGAGAGGTATGTAAGGAAAGAACCTGTTGGAACTCTGTACTCTCTGCCTACCCCGCAAGGGATCTGGCGTAAGGTTATAGATAGATAGATAAGTGGAAAAACGTTGATATTAAGGGAAGACCTAGACTATCTTACCATAACCAAATAGAACGTGTCTTATCCGAAGAGCAAGTCAAGTGTCTCCGTAAGCGGCGAGCATGTATAAGACGGACTATGAGAGTGGAGAAAGCCAGAGAGGTATGTAAGGAAAGAACCTGTTGGAACTCTGTACTCTCTGCCTACCCCGCAAGGGATCTGGCGTAAGGTTATAGATAGATAGATAGATAGATAAGTGGAAAAACGTTGATATTAAGGGAAGACCTAGACTATCTTACCATAACCAAATAGAACGTGTCTTATCCGAAGAGCAAGTCAAGTGTCTCCGTAACCGGCGAGCATGCATAAGACGGACTATGAGTCAGTCTGAGATTAGTGACTTGTGACATTCGCATTTTCGAGTTACATGTCTATCTATCTATCTATCTATAACCTCACGCCAGATCCGTTGCGGGGTAGGCAGAGAGTACAGAGTTCCAACAGGTTCTTTCCTTACATACCTCTCTGGCTTCCTCGACTCTCATAGTTCGTCTCATACACGCTCGCCGGTTACGGAGACTCTTGACTTTTCCATCAGATAAGACTCGGTTTATTTGGTCGTGGTAAGATAGTCTAGGTCTTCCCCGGTACCTGCATCCTTCCACTTTCACATTGTATATCTGTTTTGTCATTCTTTCCTCTGGCATTCTTTCTATATGCCCGAACCAACGGAGCATGCCCTTTCTCATCTTTACACCGATACTATCTTTCATACCTACTCGCTGTCTTACTACGCTGTTGCTAATGCGGTCGGTCAGCTTCACTCCGCACATCTTCCGCAGAGCTCGCATTTCTACCGCATTTATCCTACTTTCATTCTCCTTCTTACATACCCTGCTCTCGCTACCATATAACAGCGTTGGGATAAGAACTCCGTTATGTATGGCCAGCTGCGCCTTATGGCTTAAGTGCCGGCTCCCGAGTAGCTTTCCCATCGCACCATTCACTCTGTTCCCTGCACTCACTCTTCTCTCTATGTCAGCGGTGTATTTCCCATCCTTACTGAAGGCGCATCCAAGATATACAAACTCATTCACTTGCTCCAGCACATCGTTACTAACCACAATCCTTACATCCTTAGTTACATGTTTTATTTCATTATTAAAATAATCTAAAAAGATTACTATCAGTGTATCTTTCTGGATTTTTTTTTCAACTAACATAAAATAATACGTATACCTTTATATTTATAGATTTTTTTACTAAATATTTATATAAAAAAAAACATATTGTACCTTTCTTTTTAAGAAGGACTACCAAATCCTTCTTAAAAAGAAAGGTATTGTATGTTTTTTTTTGAGACGGCGTTAGTGGTATGTGTGTTGAATAATATCGCGCTATAGTTTAGTTTATATTTTACAAAGAACACCTTTGCTGATTTAGTGGGGTTTAGACTGAACCCGGTGATAGAGATAGTTTATAGAAAAATAAGTCATGTGCAAGTTGACAAAATTTACAATATTTTGTCAACTTCCACACGGTATATAACGAGGTTCTTCCGAGATAGCCGTTATTTCTCCATACTTTAATGGCAGAATGTATCTTACTTACACTTTCAAGGTGTTTTAGTTTGAAATAATATTCGACATACTTTTTCTCCCGGTAAGAATCACGGTTCTTGCGATATAGCTGGCTAAACGAATTTAATTGAAACTTTATATGAAGGTGTCTTACATCGTAAACTAAAACGAAACACTTTTATCTCGAAAAATATATAGCATAGCAATATATACAACAGCACGACTTCTGCGAAATATCTATTATTGCTTTATACTAAAACGGCTGAACGGATTATAAAGAAACTTAATATAAAAGAAACAACACAGATATAAAATAACCGCCTCCGATGTCTCGTCATAGTTCGTCTCATACACGCTCGCCGTAGCCGGCGAGCGTGTATGAGACGAACTATGAGAGTCGAGGAAGCCAGAGAGGTATGTAAGGAAAGAACCTGTTGGAACTCTGTACTCTCTGCCTACCCCGCAAGGGATCTGGCGTAAGGTTATAGATAGATAGATAAGTGGAAAAACGTTGATATTAAGGGAAGACCTAGACTATCTTACCATAACCAAATAGAACGTGTCTTATCCGAAGAGCAAGTCAAGTGTCTCCGTAAGCGGCGAGCATGTATAAGACGGACTATGAGAGTGGAGAAAGCCAGAGAGGTATGTAAGGAAAGAACCTGTTGGAACTCTGTACTCTCTGCCTACCCCGCAAGGGATCTGGCGTAAGGTTATAGATAGATAGATAGATAGATAAGTGGAAAAACGTTGATATTAAGGGAAGACCTAGACTATCTTACCATAACCAAATAGAACGTGTCTTATCCGAAGAGCAAGTCAAGTGTCTCCGTAACCGGCGAGCATGCATAAGACGGACTATGAGAATGGAGAAAGCCAGAAAGGTCTGTAAGAAAAGAACATGTTGTACTCTCTGCCTACCAAGCAAAGGATCTGACGTGATAATATAGATTGATAGATAATATTAAATTATCTTAAGTCGTGAAATAGTAATATGAAATAGGTAACTTTGTTCACACACTATATCATGCCGATATTATCCGTGTAAGTGGTCTATAAAATCACTCCAAATATTCATTTAGTGGATTTTTACCGGCCTGCATGAAGGCTCAAAGATATTAATCATATTTAGGCTAAAAAGCCTGGCAATCCTTCGATTTCTCTCTTCCTCTTCACAGGTAACTGGAAGCCTGGGGACCTGTTGAAATTGTTCTACAACAAAAATTTACTCATTTTTAAGTAGACTTTATAAATATTTTTGCAAAACAAAGATGACTTGGTTTAATCGATAAAACGTAGAGTGCTTAATTTACTTTGTCTAATAGTCACAGGTACGATCCCCGCACAGCGCACAAGAATATTGATTTGGGATTTGTGATTTTGATGAAGATATTTTAAGTGCATAGGGGTACAATAAAAAAATGTTTGTTTGTCCTTGTTAATATCCAGAACGGTGGAACCGATTTTAAATAGACTATCACTGGAAAATAGACGAAATTTCAGAGATTGTTTAAGACTACTTTTTAGGTTTAGATTTTGATTTCTCCATATTAACACGGCTGAACGGATTTAAAAAAAACTTAATAAGGAGGGGACTCTTAAGTCTTGGAATAATGCTATCTCAAAAAGTCCTATGTCAAATAATCAACGCGTGCGATTCCGCGGGTAACAGCTAGTTGAATATAACTCGTGACGGAGAGGCAGCGTATGAGAAAAGCTTTAAGAGTAGAGCCAAAGAAGTAGGATACATTAATAAATAAGAGGTCAGTATCACAGAGGTCTTTTAAGGAAAGTACCTGTTGACAACTATACTGTCTGCCTACCCCGCAAGAGATTTGGCGTGACTATATAGACAGAGATAACTCGTGGCTACCTAGTTTATTCTACCAGATATTTTTCGTCGAAAGTACATAATAATTAGCATTTTTTTATAAACCCTTTTTCTCCCACAAATTAGCATAATTTTACGATTTTCTGGTTATTCTTCCACTTGAGGGAAATGATTGAAATCCATTGGACGCAGCTGATTTTTTCACCTCATTAAATATCATAGAATAATTATTATTGCTGATTTTCCTTTCATTCATGGTCCAAGATATTCAGTATTCTAAGATCTAGTAATATTTAAGATAGATACCTAATCGTCATCATCGAAGTGAGAGTAAATAGATCATACATGGCGAATTGGTGGAGGCAGTATTGTGGCCATCAGCTGTTAGAACTTATCGAACCATCCGTAAGGATTCCAACTTGACTTAACGACGGCCACATAAAATAGTAACTGGGACCAAAAGCTCGAAAATAGAAATGCCACGGTAGTGGAACAGAATAGGCTAATTAATTATGATTGTAACGTTTTTTCGATCAATTCTTTACACCAATTATTTTATCAAGCCAATCACAGGCGCGTATACCACTTGCACGTGGTTACTATAAACTTATCGATCACCAAGGCTAAGCCACGTTCGGCTGGTCAGTCTAAGATGGGTGACCGTGTGTGGTACTTTCGTATACAAGCATTTCTATTCTTCGAAAGGCACGCTAAGCCGTTGGTCCCGGTTACCACTTAATGTGGTAGTCATTAAGCCGAGTGGGAAGTCAAATCAGCTGCTTGATAAGTTCTAACAGCAGGTAGCCACAAACCTGTCTCCACTAATTCGCACTGGGTTCGCGTGGAGGAATATGATCCAATTATTTTTCAGTGGGGCAGTATAGGCTGATATTCTATCTATATCATCACGCTCCCTTGCGGGGTCAGCAGAGAGTACAGAGTTCCAACAGGTTCTTTCCTTATACAAGGTGTATCATAAATAACGAAAGATCTCAAACACCCTGTTTAGATAATTGCTTGACAAATTCAATACGTTAATTAAACTAAATTTCCAAATTTTAAGTATTTTACCCATTTTTCGACAACAATGAAACTTGTACGTGTATGTATGAGTATTGAGAAATACGTTTTAAAAATGCATTTGTAATCGTCATCTCCATATTACTCTGAATCAAGAATAAATTTAGTTTGTTATAGCGTACGCGTATATGAATGAATGTGTCTGTTTGTGAACATGTTTGTAAGCGCATCCACGATACTGGAATATTTTCAACGAGTTAAAAAAAACTTGGACCCTATTTAATAAGCCTGACAATGCGACGTAATGGTCAGGTAATTACAAAATTGTCACATTGTACGACGGGTGTAGTTCAATAAAGCAATTTTGTATGGCTTATTATTAACAAATTTGTCAAATTGATACCTAAACTAGACTGTCAATAAACTAGACTGGCTTAGTAGTTAGAGCATAGGCCTTAGAGTAGTCATAGGTTCGATCCCCGTATCGGATAATCTTGTTTTAATCTGGGCATTTGTGTATGGGAAATTCATGTTTGTAAATATGCCCACCGCACAAAAATAATTTGCAGTGTGGCAAAAATAAAACTTTGAAGGAAATTCCACAAATTTTTTTCTACAGAGGCTTCCTGAAGTTGTAAAATTTCATTTAAAGATTATAAATATTCAAAGAATCTTTCCTGGGTTCTGATGGGGCTACCCCGCTTTTGCAGTCCATCGGGGATGTTTACTGATGCCCGTGTCGATTGTTTCTTTGCAACGATGCGTTAGAAATGCGCTTCTCTGGTACGCCGTGTGCAAGCCAGCCCCAATAGCATCCCAAGCTGTACAGCGAGCAGACTAGACTGCTTGTATGTGAACCGCTGGTGCTAGCTTTCAACATCTAGGATGAGTTTGTACGTGTGGTTCACATATCATACGTAAACATAGATAATAGGACTACTAACGTAGTTTATAAGTGAAATAGTACTAACAAATATGAGTCCACGAAACTTAGAAAGTATATATAAATTAATATTATTTAACTTCGTCTATCGAAAAAATCTGAAAAAAAGTCTAGATTCTAAAATGTCCTCGTTATGGCGATAAGTTTACCCTCTATTGTATTCGTACCTAAGATTGTTGACGAAATGTGAGTGTTCTTAGTACATATCTGCCACCTCCGCTTCGGGAACATAGGCGTTATAATGTTTCTTTCTTTTCTTTTAAAATACATTCATTACAATCTCATTTTAATATCAACATATACGTTAGAACTTATGAGGAAAACATTGTTGGGAAGTTCATGGAGGTATAAAATTATATTTAAATTGATCTTTCTCGCGGAAAGTACAGCTCCAGTTGTACTTTACACCAAAAATTATTCACATTAAACTCCAGGAAGTCGGGGATGTTTTGAATAGTAGTCTAATATATTACAAAATATTTCGCTATGGAAGCATGAATAAAATAATATCTCATGCCCGTCTGAGGAAAAGATGTACAAAACACACCCATATTTTGACAAAATAATAGTCCTCTTATTACAGGGGGCGAGCCTGTAGTCGTTCTTCGTTTCGCTCAGATAAATCTACCTTTATGGTCTTAATCACATTTAGGCTAAAATTAATTGTGGATAAATTAAGTTGCCATCAAAATATTTTGGATCACGTGGTGACTTATTAGAAGTTTTAAAGTGCCCGCCGTTTCGAGTTCTCTACAGCACCCATGATCATGGAAGGGAATGAGGCGGTTGACGTCCAAAAGTCAGTGTTATTGCGGAGTACTTTAGGGGGATTAATTAAATTTCAAATGAAATTTAAATTGATTATTCTTACAATTGAAAAATGCCCGACTCGGGTCTTAATACTGGCAAAAACCTCTCAAATATTAACGTGAAAAAGTGTTCTCTTTCGTCAATACTTCACAACCATATTTAGAGCAGATTGGTGAAAGAAGGTCTGTAGCCATCTACTGTTGGAACTAATCAAGCCTCTATCGCATATTAGGCTCTATCGTATGAAGGAGTAACAGAGACCAGCAGATTAATAATAATAATAATAATATACTTTATTGCACACAAAATAAAAATAAAAGGACAAAAAAAGTATTTTACATAGTTGGTGGTACAGTAAGGCGGCCTTATCGCTTAAAGCGATTTCTTCCAGGCAACCTTTAGGTAGAGGACAGCGATGCTTATGATAAAAATTTAAAAAGTGCAACTGTTCAATAGATTTAAACTAAATAATAAAAATAAACAATTTAAGGGATATAAATGAAAGAGTCAATTTTACCTATAACACATAATATAATATATATATATAAGAGTTAAGAAGTAACGAGTGAATAACGAGCGAACCAAAATTTTGAGGAGGAAGGGAAGCTTGTATTAAATTTGAAGGAAATGTGATTTAATTTCACGCTTAAAAATTTCCAAGGACTTTGCGCGTCTTATAGACTCAGGTAAGGAGTTCCACAGAAAGAATTAGTAAAGAAGTTGGAAGAATGGGAAGGAATTATAAGGCGAAGTGTATCAGAGGAACGAAGGTCACGAGACTGAGTGGAAGCAAGAAAGGAGAAACGTTCCTTCCGAAACACAAAAACGAAAATAGGTAGCTCGTAAATAGGTATATGAAATTTCTACAACCGGCAAATTATTATTGAATAAGCCATATGCTGTTTAGCCTTAGTGATCGCTAAGAATATCACGATACCACAGAACTACGAGCACTTCTTAACCAATGTGACATAAAACTAGCCATCATATACGCAAGTACTAAAATTTGACATAAAACCAAAGTAATCCAAACTTGCAGTGACCTCGAATACTGCAGACAATGTTTTATTGCGTTCCACAAATAGCAAAGGTCGAACGAGCAATTAATCGCACAAAGACCCAGTATCTGGGGACCGATTCGTCAAATTTACATACCTATAGAGATTTGCATTGATACTCGAGTGGGTAGTAAATTACAAATTTAGCAGTTTGACAATAGCCGTCAAGTCGATTCGAGATGGTTACTTGTTGTTTACATACTAAAATCCTTCCGACAAGTCAAGAGTCTCCGTATCTTATAAATGTGTACGAGATAAACTATGAGTGTGGTAGAAGACAGAGAGGTATGTAAGGATCTGTTGGAACTCTGTACTATATGCCTACCCTGCATGGGATCTGTAGTTTCAGTGTAGTTGAAACAAAAACAAAACGCGGCCACTGTTTTATTCCTGTAGAAACCAAATATATTCTGGGATTAAGATCTAGTATTTACAAAAAGAAGATAAGAACTACATTAGCAGTCATGGTGTTTCTATAAAATCGGAAAAGAAATGTGGGCTGACTAAAGTGGTGCGGAAATGGTATTGACTAGAACGGAGTTGAACCGTATGCGTAATCCCCTACAAGGCCAGTAATTATCAAAGAAGCGATGAACAGAGGAGAGGAGAAGATCGGTGTAGACTATAGGGTTTTTCTCCTGAAGTGGTAGGAAGATACCCGTATGTGTTGGGCGTATGGGCGATGCCAAGATTTTTTTGGTAGACGTTTATTTGGTAGAACAAGGCCATTTACCTGACGCTGCGTACGCGCCAAATATAATAAATACATTGTATTTTTCAGAAAAACACCTTTTTTGATTTTGTCTGTTTGTTTTTAATTATGAGTCTTAACTTTTCGCGTAGTCTATTTATTTTACTGTACTTATAGTTGCGAGAAGGAGTGAGGTGTTTATAGCTCATGCGTTATTGTTTTTCAAGTTATTTTTATTTGCTTTCTCTGCCACTGCTGCGGCTCGAGGAATGCGGGCGTGACAGTGTCTTTATGTTAAATATTTTCGAGCCTGCTATTAGCTCGGAAGCATAATTGCGAAGACATATTACAGCATGGTTTGAAAATCCTGAATTCTAAAGCAACTATATACACCAAATTCCATGTGTAAATTATTATTACTTTTTGTAGTCTCGGAACTGTTTAGATACACAATTTTCATACTCTTACCTAACAAAATCAGTAGATTGTATAGCGAAATCGACTCTGATTTAATAGACAAAGCATCCATGGAATGCGCCCACCTTAAAACGCCCATGGAATGCGCCCAACTTACAAAGTGCCCATGAAACCCATTCAAAAAATACACCTGCAGGAATAATACTCCAAAATCCCCATTGTTGTTTCTATAAAAAATAACGAGTATTATTCCTCGAGTAAATAAATTAATAAAAGCTAAACAAACAATCAATGGAATCGCTCCCGGTAAGATCGTTTATTAAATTGGCCTATTGTGTTTGGGCATGCAGTGGCATGAAATAATGCGGTGCGAGTAGACGCCACCTTTGTTCCGTTTGTTTTTTTCTCTTTCTCCCTTTTATTATTGAACTTATGTCTGTGAGTGACAGTGGTAGTATTTAAGAGAGATTTTAGAATAAGTCGTTAAGGTTTTGGTGTTATCTTCTTTCGTTGGTCTAATAGGACTGTTTCTTTGGTGTACTGGTGAATGGTAAGTTTGGTGATTACACAATTCTGTGTGAAAATGACAGGTCGGAACAACTGTTATTGTGATACTTCTGTAGAATTTTTTTAGTAGCAGTTTAGAGTCTGGAATTGTGTACGGTATAATAGCAACAGACATGCCCCTTATTATAATAGGACCTAACATAGTAGCTGAAAAATGTAAGTGTACAGAATTCACCTCTACCACTCCTTGAGGAATGTAGAATTATAATATGATAAATAATAATTTATTATTTAATTAGCCTATATATTACTGTCCCACTCCTGGGCAAAAGCCTTCTCTCATAAATTGAGGTGAGAGAGATTAGTTGATACTCCACCACGTAGACCCAGTGCGGATTGGTAGAGGCAGTTTGTGGCAGTTTGTGGCCTTCTGCTATTGGAACTTATCCAGCCGCATATGAGGCTTCCAACTTGACTTAATGACTACCACATTAAGTGGTAATCGGCATCAATGGCTAGCATGTCATCCAAAGCACTGAGACTCGAATATGAAAATACCGCAAACTGTCCTTCATCTCAGACCGACCGAGACGAACGCTGCTTAACCTTAGTGATCACTTAGAACACCGCGGTCGCACAACGCTTAATGCACCTTTTTATTGCCGAATTGACGATGATATTTTGCAAATATTGTAAAGTAGATTGTATTAAATTACATGAAAACATAAAACACACGGTACCAAGAAGAATACCGAGGTATCCCCTTAGGAAAACTTTTAATATTCCGGTGTGCAGAACCAATATTGGACGACACTCACCACTGATTCGAATAGTAGCGAGTACAATACCGTCTGCGGAAACTCAGAAAACATTGGTACTTTTGATATTTTTCACCAATCTTTCAGTAACTTTAGGAATAGTCTGATAAATTATTTTAGTATCTAAATTCACAAAACAAAACAATGTTTTGTAGTATTTTAAATTATTATTTTATCCATGTCTCAATCTTTATTTTATTTTATTTTTTAATTTAATTGTACCCATTTGTTTTTCAATTTTATTATGCTATTATGTTTTTATTATTATTTAATAACTGGACATGCCAATCGTAAATCAAGGAATGTCGTGTACATCTTTAATTGATATTCATATAAGATTATAATATTGTTAAATGCTATTTGTAAATGTGACATATGAATATTGTTGATGTGCCTAATATAAATAAATAAATATGTTCCAATGATTTGATTAGTTTATTTCGACAAAAACTGCCTTATGCGTTTCAGATATTTGTATAATAACGATAAATATATTACAAACTTATGCAAGCAGTGATAGAATAGTGGTTAGACCGTTGGACTGCAAAGTCAGAGGTTTCGAGTTCAAACCCAGGCACGCACCCCTGTCTTTTCAAAGCATATGCGTATTAAAAATTAACTATCACTTACTTTAACGATGTAGGAAAACATTGTGAGGAAACCTACACGCCTAAGAGTTTTTTGAAGGTATGTGAAGTTCGCCAACCGGCACTGGGCGAGCGTGGTGGACTATGACCTAAACCCTCTTAGTTTGAGAGAAGGCCCGGGCCCAACGGTGGGACAGTTTCTTAACAGGGCTAATATTATCTATCTATCTATATCATCACGCCAGCTCCCTCGCGGGGTAGGCACAGAATACAGAGTTCCAACAGGTATTATTAGTATTATTATGTATGAATATATTAAGAGTAATTTCTTATAAAATATATATAAAAACACAAAGTACAAATATTCTTATATATATTGTATAAAAAAAATGTGCTCCTCCGACAGTAAGGTCTACGATCCAAGCTACCGGTGGTCAGGACTCCAAAGAGAGGAACAATACGCGCCACACAATGCGCGCCGTGTCCAATATTACTGTATCAGGCCCTTCATCCAACTACCTAGCGAGAGCTTCTCGAGGTGTTTATCGAAGCTCTTCGCTATAAGGCCGTTGACTGAAACGACCATCGGAATAATGATTTTGAATAAAAATTCCACATGGCGGTAAAATCATGGGCCAGGTCCAAATATTAAGATATTTTTTCTTTTTCGGCCTTCACAAGGTTCTCATCATGCGGAATGATGATATCAACTAGCATTACACGACGCATCGATCGATCTATTATCACAAAATCAGGTTTATTGGCTACAATAGTCATGTCCGTGATAATAGATCGATCCCAGTAGAGCGTGATATGACCACTTTCGAGAACTGGAAGGGGCTGGTACTGGCAGTATGGTACTTCAGAGTCCACAAGGCCATATTTAAGAGCAAGTTGCTGATGGATAATCCTAGCCACCTGGTTGTGTCTAGGATTCCCCGTTAGCAAGACGAGAACAACCGGAAACTACATGTCTAATAGACTCACCGGGACGGTGGCATGCTCGACAAATGTCAACCGTGCCGTCCTTTAGGATGTGTTTCCGGAAGTTGTTCGTCATGATAACTTCGTCCATAATTGCAAAGACAAACCCTTCAGTTTCCCCAAAGAGGTTGCTGGAGCGTAGCCAGGTCACGGAAGCGAGCTGATCCACATCAGGCCCTGTAAGAGCCCGATAGAACCGTCCGTGTAGCTCCTTGCCCTTCCATATGGCTGTGCGGTCCAAATACTTAATACCTAGGGCCTTCGACTTATTATTATTATTATGCATAGCTAGCATGTAAATAGTTGTCGGAAGTGAGGTAGAACCATGGCATATTAGTGACATTAACATATAGACCAAACTACCTGTTTTGACCATGTGTAGGCATATAAGCAAAAGGCTGCGTTAGTTATGCTGTGTTTGCAATGTAATAGACAAAAAAATAGTTTAAAAATATTGTTTTATTACCTTTAAATAAAGGTACAAACTCGCCGCACTAAAAACGGCACCGCTAAAAGGCAGGCAAAAGTGGACAGTACTACAAAATTAACAGGCTTCCGTTTTTTTTGCAAATACAACTTTAAGTTGACGGACGATTTAGCGCAGTGGTTAAGAGCTTAAGCCGCTCTGCCCACTGCGTCTAATAGTCGCGGGTTCGAGTCCCGCACGGGACAAATCTTTGTGTGATCCACAATTATTTGTTTCGGTCTGGGTATTTGTGTATGTGAATTTTCATGTTTGTAAACGCACCCACGACACAGGAATAAATCCTAGTGTGGGGCTACGTTTTTAAAAAAAAAAAAAAAAAAAAAAAAAAAAAAAAAAAAAAAAAAAAAAAAAAACAATATGCCCTAATTTATGTTTTATATCCTAACTGTAACTACTCACGTGGATTTTGGGATATTTTTTAGTTTATCTTTTGAATGGGACTGTGTATCTTGTTATGATATATCGATTTTTATTACCTACGGTCAAAAGAAGTTTAAATAAGTGGAAATGCTTTAAACATATGTGTGATACCTAAAATTTATGTACGATAACAACCCGATAATTTAAACATACCCTAAAAACCTTCACATAACAAAATAACCTCCTTTCGACCCTTTGCATCATCGGACGGTCAAATATCCATGGCATTATCCAAAATAATTTCCCATTATCTAACCTTACCTTAGCAAAAATGGTAGGGGCGAGAATAATTTGCTGAGGTCGCACAACCTATAATTAGGAAAAAGCCGCCCCATAAGAACGGCCGGTAATGAAGTGGCTTAATTTTATTTGACTTACTAATTGTGCGTTCTGTTTCCGAAATGTGGGTTAATATTCGGTGAAAAACTGGAATATGGATATCATATTTGGAAAATAAATTTAAAAGATATTTAAATAAAGGAAATCATCACCAATGTCTAATAACGAACTGACTTTTCCTCTTACTTGTTAACGTGTTCTATGCTTTAGACTCCAATCTACAGTCCAGTCAGTTCTTCAGTCTCCGTCAGTACACAAGATAATTTCTATGAAATCTCTCTAGTTTATGTGTATGGAACAGGGAATGTTATAATTATGGAATGGTATATGGAACCACAATTTTGAAACAAAAAATATGAAGAAATAATTATCTATATTGGTCAAAAAATGCCAAAGATATAAGATACCACAGCTTAAGGTGATGGCATATGTTTATCTAATTTGTAATTATAGTGTATTTAGTTTACAAAATAATTCAACGCCTTTAGCGACTTATTTTCATAGCCTATTCTGCTCTTTCAGTAAACAGTTTGGCTTTTATCTGTAGTATACCCATATTTAGTGTGCCTAGAAGACTGTTATTATTTCAGATAACTTCCAGAGAGTTTAGCACCAAAAGATTGACGATAGCGGAATGCTAGCAAACTGATATTCCATCATTGTCACACTAAAAATTTATTAAATAAATATGAACGTGTCAACACGATTATTCGCTAGCGTCACGCTAACGTAAAAGTTTTCTTGCTAAGCCCTCAGGGCTCGCTATTATTTTAGAATATGTAAATAATTTAAATGAAACAAAGAAACAAATTTTGGAATTTTTCCAGGTATTTATTTCATTACAGAGTCGATAGATGCAGGTGGTCTATTTCCTGTATTTTTTGTCTAGTTGCCCAATGCGTACCTTATAGTTAGTTCTTTTATATCTTTGTATATTATCACGCCAGACTCCTTGTGGAGTATGTAGAAAAAATGGAGTTGCAAAGAGTAAACATGTTGCAACTATAAGGAAAATTCTCTGGCTGCCTTCACTTTTATTTTTTGTGTCATACACGGATTTGACTTGCCTTTCAGATTCTTCCAAAATGTGGGTCGTGACTCACTGGTGGGTCGCGAGCAAATATTAGGTAAGCCCTGAAAAATAGGACGATACGAACATTCCGGCTAAGGGACGGGTGACTACTGAATGATTGACTGGGAAAAAGAGTTTCAATCGCAAGCAGTTGACGAAATAGCATTTCTTGTATTTAGGTATCAAAATATTCCATTTGAAGTGAATGTTTTTTTTCTTGTATGAACAGACCTTCATTTATTTAGTTATGCTCTTTTTTTCTTCATGAAAACCAAGAGGTGCGTCCCGAATTCGGAAGTTTTGTTAGGTGGGCCGCGGTCCTGTCAACTTTGGGAACCACTGGGTTAGATCTTTCCCGGTATGCACATCCTTCACTTTTGCATTTTATATCGTTTTGTCATACTTTTTTTTCCAACATAATCCATTTCCAAACAGATTAAGAATGTTAATGCTATAACAGCATAATAATACTAAAACAAATAAAGGTTATGAGTGTAAGCTACCTATTACTTATCTTCTATACATGTGGTATATATGTTTGTAACTGCCTCGATGGTCTAGTGGCAAAGCGCATTGATTTGTAATCACGAGGTCCTGGGTTCAAATCCTAGGTCGGACGAATGTAGTTTTTCTAACGAAAATTTCCCAGTATAAGTCCGGAGTCTGGAATTCTGCCTGCTATATGGCAATAGGCTTGCCTACTACATGGGACCTACATCTTCGACGAAACGTGGGTAGACTCAGTACACCTCTGCCACCCCCGTTTGGGGAATATAGGCGTGATGGTGTATTCTATGTATGTCATGTTGCACCTTATTCATTACTTCGAAAGTGTGTCATCATGGCAATCTGGGGGAGGCCTTTGTCCCACAGTAGACGACTTTTAGCTAGCCAACAACAACAACACTCTCCTATTTATGCTATTACTATCTATGCATTTTTTAGGATTTATAATTGAACTGAGATAAGCTATACTATGTCAATCATAAAATATTGCCATGATAATGTGAAATTTAATGCTTTCCTTTAGAATTAAATTTCGAATGTCACGTCTAATGAGATTAATTTCTTTTTGATTATTTCTACCCCATTTATTAATATCAGCCTATACTGCCCACTGCTGGGCAAAGGCCTTCTCTCACAAATCGAGGTGAGAGAGATTAGGTCTCCCCCATTTTAACCTATCTATTTATTTATATCATCAGGTAAGATCCCTTGCGGGGTCGGCAGGGAGTAAAAAGTTCCAATAGGTTCTTCTCTTAATGACCTCTCTGGATTTCTACACTCTCATATTTCGTCTGATACATGCTCGCCGGTTACGAAAAGTCTGGACTTGCCCATCAGGTAAGACACGGTCTATTTGGTCATGGTAAGATAGTAGACTATCTTACCATGACCTATAGTAGTCTTCCCCGGTATCCTTCCACTTTCGCATTTTATATCTGCTTTTTTTATTCTATGTGTCATGTCAATTGTGACCTACGTCGCTTAAAATTGAATTACCACCTTAATTATATTGTGGAATTCAAACAAATACATGTATATAATAATTTACAAAATTTAATAACACATAGCCAGTTAACATCTAAATAAAATTAAACATTCTTTACGGAAAATTGTATTAACCAACACACAGCACTAACTCCTCTGTACGTAAATTTCGAGGTTTGTTTGAGTTGAACTCTAGTTGGTGGTAGTAAATTAATTAATTCGTTAGTACTAACGTTTCTGGGGCTCACATCTTAACATAACCGCGAGTGGGTCGAATTAATTGTTTAGTTTACTTTAGTTTAATTTCTATTGCGATAACGTTATAAGTAACGACATATAGTTTAGTGTTCATCATTGAAGAACAGATTTTTTACTAGGTCTACTCTCAAGTATCTTAAAAACAAAAGGGTACGCATAAACCTTTTAACGTAACTGTAATGTTGTCGAGAAAGCGTGTAAAATATGATATAAAAAGGATGGCATATCAACTCGATCGCGTTACGCTATTGTGCGACAAGGATCTTTTGGCCCATAGATGACATTGACAGAGGGGCGTTGGTGTGAAATTAGGTTTAGCATATAGTAACATTTTCCTTCCTCCACTTCTAAGGAGATATTTGAGCAGGAGGCTCCCGGTTATTAATTTAAAAAATACTTGGATAAATTTCATAGCAAACGGCAAATCTGTGACTGTCATGTAGTGACATTATACTTGTCTTCAAACTTTAGTTCTGATTTTGGTCACGGGCCAAAAGATCCTTGTACGACTATAACTTTAATATGCTATGCCTTCTGATGTTATCTTCAGACAAAATGCGACCCCAGCTGAACAAATGCCTTTCCAAAATATCCCCATAAATACCGCCTTAGCGCTGTACGCATCTAGCTTTTACCTGTAACCTTCACTAGGTCATTAGTCCACCTCGCGAGGAGCCTGCTCACTCTCTGTACCAGAACACGTGGTCGTCACTCGAAAACCTTTTCGCTTTAACAGCGGTCCGTTCTACGAGTGAGTTCCGACTTTGTCTCTCCTGCGGATCTTCTCGTCTCGATTGCAGTTGGTCACAGCTATCACTTCATGTGTTAGTCGTTAAGACATTTTAGAAGCCTTCTTTCAGTAGAAAAACTCAGTGGTTTTAATTAGTTCCAGCAGCATGTTATGGCCACATACAACCTGCCTCATCAATCAGCACTGGCTCCGAGTGGTGGAGTATGACCTCGTATCTCTTACCTGGAATTATGATAGAAAGCTTTTGCTCAGAATGGGGATAAGGGATTTATTATTATTTTATACTGTATTCTATTAAAATATAGACACGATATAGACGACAATTTTGCTCATTCAATTCAGTTCCCAACATATTTGCATTATCAAATTTGCAAATTAATTAATACCAAGTGTGTCACATCGGCGGGTCAGTCATACAAGTGTGTTTTCTGCGCACACACTATCTGAAGATACCGGTAATTGCTGACCTATTGTGCTTGCTGTATCTAGTATCTATCTATCTAGCTATCTTCATCGGAATAATATTTGTCATGTGCATTATAAGGTTTCTGGTATGTTATCATCGAAGTATAAAGTGTACTAGGTTCATTGTGTGCGATCTTGAGATCCTTGGCAACTAACATCTTCGCCAAAAAGTGTGCATACTACATCTCACTTCAGCTTGGGGATTACAGGCGTGCCGTTAAGGCTAGATCAACCATTTTGCCCGCTCAATTCAGGTTTTGATAGTTTCTATTAGTTTGTCAAGATATGACTGATTCGCTAGCAAATATTGCACGTAGCGATCTTGAGGTTGTGCTCTGAGTTCGTATTATATATCGGACAAAGAGTTATCTATCGATAGGAAATTCAATATACCCAGCAAATGACAATAGGCTCGCCCCCGTCAATGTAATACATTGGTAACTAATATCGTTAGCGAAAATTGGGTACACTACACCTCTCTCACCTCCGCTTCGGGATTATAGACGTGACCGACGTTCGTTCTACTATTCCACATCAATCTGCACTAGATTGTCGTGGTGTGACCTATTCTCTCTCACCTATATTATAAGGCCTTAACCAAACATTAGGACGTTACAGACTGTTTTAATATTATACTTCGCTACTTGTTACAAGCTTTTATTTAAATTGAAATGTTCGTATGTCTGTCTGTCCGTCTGTCTTTTCGGTTCAAAACTTCAATATTTAAGCACTTGGATATCCCAACCAAGCTGAAATATGGCATACGTATGAAAGTTCGATGACAATGCAATAAATATGGTACCATGGAGCTGGTCTGATACTGGAGTCTGAGGGTGACCAAAGGGACATGGACACTATACAACGTAACCCCCTCGTGTTTAGGTTTGTTAGATTAGTATTCACAAGTGTTATATAACCAGAAAGTGTACAGGGTCTGTTGATGAACCCTAAGGGTAACTAATAGAACCACCCACCTACCGTAATATCTGTCGTATTTGGGCCCGTTGAATGTGCCTTGACGAGTACTTTAGATACGCATGGTGTTCGAGGTATAATAATGGAGCCGGAAGGAAGCCATAGGAACTTCTCAACTAATACTCAACTAATTCTCTTTATGTTTTTGCTATAAAAGCTTGTTTTTAAAAAGGCTTTTTAATTATTATTAATTCTCTATATATCTATCTATATCATCACGCCAGTTCCCTTGCGAGGTAGGCAGAGAGTTTAACGTTTCAACAGGTTATTTCCTTACAGACCTCTCTGGCTTCCTCCACTCTCCAAGTTCGTCTCATTCTTATTTCATTATTACTCCTTTAATAAAAAAATCAAATAATCCAACAGTATTTAATTTCAAAAATCGTTACATATTGACGGAGCATTTATCACAGTACAGACAATTTAACGTACTTAGAGCAATCAACCGTCCCTATTATACGAGTAACGTTAACAATAAAAAAATAATCATCATCATCATCATCATCAGCCTATAGCAGTCCACTGCTGGACATAGGCCTCTCCAAGTGCACGCCACTGGGTACGATCCTCGGCTACTCGCATCCAGTTTCTGCCAGCCGCCCTACGAAGGTCATCGCTCCACCTAGCCTGAGCCTAAAAAAATAATGAATGTCTTTATTTCATCATTAAGCACACACGACTATGTTAAATAGGAATTGAGTTGGTAGATAATAAGGGAGCAATTATTGCCGTCCGATGATCCATTTTGTTACGCTCGTGTGCCTGTGAAATATTAATTTAATATGAATAATTTAGGATCAGACGTTTAAAAGATACCAGTTTTATGTTTCAGTCTTTTTTGTTTTCGATAAATGTTGATTTTTTTATTATAGTAGTCATATGAATATGAGTTGAGAAATAATACCGACGCAATGATTGTTATCTGTTGATACATTTTATTTCCCTCGTATGACTATGAAAAATAAAGAATATATTATTCTTATAATATTATTATTGTGAAAATCTCGAGTTCGCTATTTTATATCTTTACATGGATTCTTTACGTGTTGGTAAGTTATTGGAATATGAAATATGAGTTGAGAAATTAAAACAAAAATCCTTACTCATTCTTATACTTTCACTTTGAAGCAGTGATAGTCTAGTGGTTAGACCGTTGGACTGCAAAGTCAGAGGTCTTGGGTTCAAACCCAGGCACGCACCTTTGTCTTTTCGAAAGCATGTGCGTATTCAAAATTACCTATCACTTGCTTTAACGGTGAAGGAAAACATCGTGAGGAAGCATGCACGCTTGAGAGTTTCTCGAAGGTGTGTGAAGTTCGCCAACCCGCACTGAGCCAGTCCAAGCTTTGTCACTCGTAGTCTATGGCTTAAACCCTCTTAGACTGAAAGGAGGCCCGTGCCCAACAGTGGGACAGTTTCTTAACAGGGCTAATATTATCTTACACTTTCACTCTCTAATCCTCTTTCTTCTTATTAACTAAAAACGCATTCTAGTATGTTATCTTCATAAATCTATTTATCATACACGTAACACGCAAGCAAATAATATTGAGACGATCGATCATTACAGAAGAAAAACTTTTATAGACAAAGGAAATAATTGCAATTATCCCCCTCTTAGCTCCAATACGTAAGTAGTAATTAACATTGTTAGACACAGGGGAAGTTTTCTCACTTATTTGTTAGATGAATAAGTTAAGTTGGTGCCGTAATTCTGTTACGTTCGGTTGAGTCACGTATTGATTGAAGATTGTGTGATTATGTGATTAATACCGTCATGACAATATTAATTTATTTACCTTTATGTAAAATTCTTTATGTAGAAACAACTGTAGTAGGTTTCAAAATATGAGATTTAAAAAAGAGGAAAAAATAAATAATATACCTATATGTATAAAAATACCAGAAAAGGAAAATTTGAATCAAACCCTATACCAACCCGTCTGGCCAGCGTGGTATAGTAGGCCAAAAACCTCCTAACATGTTAAGACACCAAACGCAAAGGCCCCCAGTTTCCGGTAGTCCCGCTGTCTGCTGCCACGGTAGCGGTCGCGGTAACAGCGGGGCAGGGGGTGCGAAGAATCTCCGGGCTACGACACAAGGCTACCAAAAACACCTGACCCTGGCTACGTACAATGGACGCTCTCTACGGCTGGACCAACACCTCACTGAACTCGAGGTAGAACTAGGTCGCATAAACTGGCACATATTGGGGTTATCCGAAGTCCGAAGACAGGGCGAGGACACGATAACCCTTAAGTCAGGCCACCTGTTCTACTTTCGGGAAGGTGACCGGCCCTCTCAGGGCGGTGTCGGTTTCCTGGTCAACAAAGCTCTCACTAACAACGTTGTGGAAGTCAGCAGTGTGTCGACACGGGTAGCGTACCTCATAATTAAAATCACCAACAGGTACACCCTGAAGGTGGTACAGGTATATGCGCCGACCTCGATATACTGCGACGACATAGCCGACGCCATGTATGAAGACATAGCCAAGGCATTACATGGCACTACCAAGGCTCACTACAATGTTGTTATGGGGGACTTCAATGCCAAAGTGGGAGTACAAGAACGCGGCGAAACGATAATCGGACCCCACGGCGTGGGGCGCCGAAACCACAGGGGGCAGATGCTGGTCAACTTTCTGGAGTCGCAGGGGCTCTTCTTGATGAATTCGTTCTTTAAGAAGAAGCCTCATAGAAAGTGGACATGGCGAAGCCCCGACACTGTGACGAGGAACGAGATAGACTTCATCATGACTGACGGGAAGTCTATATTTAGAGACATCTCCGTGATCAACAGGTTTAATACCGGCAGCGATCACCGACTTGTCCGAGGCGCTCTAAATATAAACTTCAAGGCCGAAAGACGTCGCATGATGAGGTCTACTCTCAGACCTACTGCGCCTCAAATAGCTTTAGGGTCCGAAAAGTTACAACTGGAGCTTTAAAATCGTTTCGACCTGCTGGAAACCGAAGGCAATGTTGACGAGAAAACTGACACAGTGGTCAAAACGCTACAGGATGTGTCTCGAAGGGTGTTTCCCGGCAAAAGCGGTAACAGAGAGTCTAAACTCTCGCTCGAGACTCTCGAACTTATGAGGCAGAGACGGGAAATGTCATCCACGCAGGCGTCTTCGCCGGATGGGAGGAACCTCAACCGGAAGATCCGGAAGCTGGTGCGACGTGACCTCCGATGTTCCAACAACCGCACCATCGCGGCTGCGATTGAACAGAATAGAGGCACCAAAGTCTTCGCTCGCCAGCTAGGTAAATCCCATCTGACGAAACTTAATACAGCGGATGGCAAAACCGTGACCTCCAAGTTCGAGATACTCGAGGAAATTGAGAGTTTCTACAAAGACCTGTACGCATCACGGATGGCTAAACCCTCGTCCTCAACCAGGACGAGGTCAGAGTGGCTCTCGAGCAGCTCAAAAATAACAAGTCGCCAGGCGATGACGGAATCACCACTGAGCTCCTAAAAGCAGGCGGGACGCCAATCCTGAAAAAGTTTGCGAGTCTCTTTAATTCCGTCATCTACCAGGGTTTAACACCTCAAGCGTGGAGCGGAAGTGCGGTGGTACTGTTCTTCAAAAAAGGTGACAAAACCTTGCTGAAGAACTACAGACCCATCTCACTCCTGAGCCACGTCTACAAGTTGTTCTCGAGAGTACTCACAAACCGCCTCGCCAGAAGACTTGACGAGTTCCAGCCACCGGAACAAGCCGGATTTCGAAAAGGCTACAGCACCGTAGACCACATCCATACTGTTCGGCAGATTGTACAGAAGACCGAAGAGTACAATCAGCCGCTGTGTATGGCTTTCGTGGACTACGAGAAAGCCTTCGACTCCATCGAAACCTGGGCGGTTTTGGATGCTTTGCAGCGATGTGGCATCGATTGGCGCTATATCGAGGTGTTGAGATGTCTGTATGATACCGCCACAATGACCGTCCAGCTCCAGGACCAAAAGACCAACCCGATTGAGCTGCATCGAGGGGTAAGACAGGGGGATGTAATATCCCCCAAGCTCTTCACCAATGCACTCGAAGACGTCTTCAAGACGCTGGACTGGACTGGGCGGGGCATTAACATCAACGGCGAATACATCTCACACCTTCGGTTTTCCGATGATATCGTCATCGTGGCAGAGTCACTGGAACAGTTAAGCGAAATGCTGCATAGCCTAAATGGAGCCTCTCGAGGTGTCGGTCTTGGCATGAACTTGGATAAAACCAAGATCATGTTTAATGAACATGTCACGCCGGGACCGATCTACATCGATGGTTCGATGCTCGAAGTTGTTCGGGAGTATGTCTACCTTGGACAAGTTGTCCAATTTGGTAGAAACAACTTCAAGAAAGAAATCAACCGCAGGATCCAATTGGGTTGGGCAGCATTTGGCAAACTACGTCACGTTTTCGCTTCGCCTATACCGCAATGCCTGAAGACTAAAGTCTTTAACCAATGCGTCCTACCTGTTATGACTTACGGGGCCGAGACGTGGACACTCACAGTGGGACTAGTCCACAAATTCAAAGTCGCACAGCGGGCGTCTCTTTGAAGGATAAAATTCGTAAGTATTATTCGAGGTAATCCGACAAAGAACCAAAGTTACCGACATAGCTCGCAGACTTAGTAAGCTAAAGTGGCAATGGGCTGGTCACATCTGCAGAAGGACCGACGGCCAATGGAGCACGCGTGTCCTAAAGTGGAGACCGCGACTTGGTAAGCGTAAGGTAGGACGGCCCCCAGCTAGATGGACCGACGACCTCAAAAAGGTCGCTGGGACAGACTGGATGTGGAAGGCGGAGGACCGTGTGCAATGGCGCGTGTTAGGAGAGGCCTATGTCCAGCAGTGGACTACGATGGGCTGATTGATTGATTGATTGATTGTATAAAAATATAATGATATAAAATGTAAGTATTACATATAATATATCCCATTTACTTAATATTATAACATTACTAAATATTTTGTTTATATAACATTTCTTGTCGTGTCTTATCTGAAGGGCAAGTCAAGAGTCTCCGTAACCGGCGAGTGTGTATGAGACGAACTATGAGAGTGGAGGAAGCCAGAGAGGTATGTAAGGAAAGAACCTGTTGGAACTCTGTACTCTCTGCCTACCCCGCGAGGGAGCTGGCGTGATGATATAGATAGATAGATAGAACATTACTTGACATTTTGACGGAAGTTTGTAAGACTGCATTTGTTTTTGACTTGCAAGAATATCATCACGCCGGGAACCTTGCGGAGTAGACAGAGAGTATAGAGTTCCAAGAGGTTTTTTTACTTGTTCTTATTTAAATGTGAAGTATTCTCTTCTAATTGGCGCATCCATCAGATCCATCTTTCTGTGATCATTTTAAATAAATAAATATTCCCCAGGCAAGGATGCGCTGTGTACACCCACTTTTGCACTTTATGCACCCAAACGGAAACATATATTTGTGGGACGCACAAAGTTTTGTCCTGTGCGGCATTCTAACCTGCGACTACTCGATCCAGTGGGCGGTGGGATCGACTCAAGCTCTTAACCACTGGACCAAGCTGTCCGTGAACGTCGTCAACTTTATCCGACCTAGGATACGTTCGTATCCAAGGTCATGGTTATTGCGGCGCATTATTCGACACCTGACCAATTAGGATTTTTTATTAAGAACTCGTGATCGCGAAATTTGAATGTCCTGACAATGTTTACAATGTCCAAAACATATCACTGACCTAGGTCACTCAGCTGTAATACCGAAATGGAGATGGGCCGCTCATATCTGTCGTATGTCGGATGCGTTTTGGGTTAAAACAACCACACAGTGGGGCCACCAGCCGGAACACGACAGCGTGGCAGGCCCAGAAAGAAGAGTTGAGACGAGCTGGACTCCTACAACAAGAACTGGCATCAGCTTGCACTGGACCGTGACAGGCGGAAGAAAAAAGGGGAGTCCTTCGCCTTGCAGTGGGACAGAACAGGTTTGTAAAAAACAAAAACATTGTTGACAAAAAGTGGTTATCACAATATACCTCTGCCTAACCGCTTGGAAAATAGGCGTGACGATATTACTTTATTTTACCTGAGCTAGGAATTAAAAGCATCTGTTTATGTATCCCAAATATTCTCTTACTTGCAGTATGATGTTAACCCAGCTAACACGACCACACTACCTTGAGTTTGGTTAAACTAACTTGGGAGGTGTGGTAACATCAACTCGATAAAATCTCTCAAGAAATCTTAATAGCTGAAGAGAGACTGAATCAGTTCATTATATGATTAAATTAATACTCCAGGAACTGTTCTTCAATCCATCAAGTTAAAATCTCTTAACCATAATCATTTGGTTCTAGAAACTCCGGGTCACTACAGCATAAAACCTACTAGGAAAATTCAATCGACCTCCCGAATTTTTTCAGCCCAGCAAACAATGTTCGTGGAAAATTCGGCGAATATCCCCGACTGGCTCGGTGTATTGCCATTTTTTAGCTTCGTTGACAAATGTTGCCGGAGGCCTGCATCCATTACCTATAATTGTGTGATAGAGTTTTCAATCGGTTTATATTGGAACCCTAATATCATCAACATTCCTATATCATACAGATATCCCGGATATCTGTATGATATAGGAAATGAAATATATGCCTAAAGGCATGGCCTTAAATTGACTATCATTGTCAGTATTAGAAATTAATTGACGTATCAAGACAATTCTTAAGATTAAAGTCTTTCTCGGTATAGTGACGCAAAGTGCAGTTGGCAAACATGAGATCCTGGTTTTGAATCCTATTTTTGATAAAGAGTAGTTTTTTCTATAATTCATAATAACAGTTCTAAGAGCCTGGAATGGTGGCATAAGGCTCACCTCTAATTAACGTCGTCGGCGATATGTAGGTGTATACGCTCCACCACTGCTGCATTCGCTTGGTGAATAAAGGCTTACAGTAAGTTGATAATGAAGGCTCTCCAGATTATGGCTAATCATCCTTACTCAAACTTTTTTACTATTTTGATCCATAGAATCCCTATATGAAAACAGCAGCACTAGTATTGGTACCAAGACTTTTTGCAGAGGACAACATCTTCTCGGTCCGTTATTCGATTCTAGCACGCCTGTGAAATAGGCTTGCCTGTAGGTCAATAAAATAAAATTCTTTAAACAAATTTTCTCTTAACAAACCTTTGTCACGAGTAACTTGTTAGCACCTATGTAAGTCAAAATGTATTACAATATTATTATTAACTGTAACTGTATTATAGTATTTGATACATATATATATTGACGTTGTTACTGCTGAAGTCTTAATAATTAAATGCCATAAAACACTAAGTACGCATTAATAAACGCCGTTGAAATATCCCAGGTCGGCATAGTGGGTACATCTCATGAATATTTTAAACGATAGCTACCGGCAGTTTTAATCGGCAATCAATGGGAATAAAAACTTGCTAAGTCCAAAATGATCTTTTGTGTATAGATAGAACAACTCTTAATTGTGGACTAATAACATAGGTATCAAAATAACAAGCGCAAAAACTGGACTTACCGCTAAAAACCAAATCTTCTATAAAACATTGAAAGCTGCTATTATTTTTATTAATAACGGGATTCATTACTGTTTTGTTAGTCTAATAGCGACATAGTGTGGCTGGTGATCCCAAAGTCCTAGATTTGAATCCTACGCCGCACAAAGTGTGACTTTTAAGACATTTTCTCAGGTATAGTCATATGGGCGAGCCTATTGCCATTTATTCTAGATCAGAATCCTCAATTTTAGACCCAGGTCTAGACTAATGGAATTTAACTCTCCTCCTATTATATCTAGCCTTACATCCTGGACGATAAATCTCTACTAACTGCACCTGGGGGATATAGAGATGACGTGTTTTTAAATACCTATTTTAAACACGCGTTTGCTACGGCATCAAATAATTTAATGCCGTAAAACATTATCCATTATAAATAAGTTACTCTCCGATGCCAGTATGCATTATTGAACACTGTTGTAGTGGCTACATTTCATTAATAATTAAAGCGATGGCAACAATCACTTTGCTGCCGGCAGTTTTAATCGCCAATCAATGGGGATGAAATTTTGGTGGGTGTTTTACTCTTTATTGGGTACCAATAGCTTAAATAACAAAATAAAAAATACTTTAAGTAACACAAAGGCTGGCCTTGTCGCTAAAAAGCAATTTCTTTCGCACCACATTGAGGTCTGCTTTTATTTCATGATAAACGGTATTCATCATTACTTTGTTGATCTCCTAGCAAATAGTGTACCTTTGGATCCTAAAATCTTGGCTTTAAATCCTAGGCCGGACCAATTTTGTTTTGCCTTTCAACAGTTTCACAGTCTCAGAGGACGAGTCAGCCAGACAGACGCAGTACTCCTCCGCTACCTACACTCGGTCAATACAGACGTTACTGTAAGTTTATTAAATCCCAGGTCGTCGTAGTGCTACATTTCATTAATAATTAAAGCAATGGCAACAATCACTTTGCTGCCGGCAGTTTCAATCGGCAATCAATGGGGATGAAAACTTGCTGAGAGCTACTTTTATTTTCATAATTATACTCTTTTGTCTCTGCAGTTGAGTTATTTGGATACTGGAGGATTGTATCTGTAATTAAATATTTTTTAACAATAATAATAAAGTCAAGAGTCTCCGTAACCGGCGAGCGTGTATGAGACGAACTATGAGAGTCGAGGAAGCCAGAGAGGTATGTAAGGAAAGAACCTGTTGGAACTCTGTACTCTCTGCCTACCCCGCAAGGGATCTGGCGTGAGGTTATAGATAGATAGATAGATAGATAATAATCATCGTATAGCGATGTATTATCAGTATTTGTATGTGATTTGTGTATTTTATGTCAGAGTGCACGAACCATTGTTTAGCCTTCGGTGTCAGTTTAAGTAGCTCCTCGAATCCGGCCCTGAATTAACTAGTCGGGTAGTCCTCTACAACGTGCTGGATAGTTAGCAAAGTCACAACAAGGAGAATCATTGATGCACCTTGCAACTCTGGTTTTCATGGAGGTTTTTGAAGTTTGTGTGTAGGTGTCTGAGGTCGGTTAATAGAGGATCACATCGGCCGTTACTCTTTGACAGTAATAATAATGTAACAAGCGCTCGTAGCGCTGTGTGACCGCGGTGTTCTTAGCG
The DNA here is from genome assembly GCA_905147815.2 of Phalera bucephala. Taxonomy (NCBI): domain Eukaryota; kingdom Metazoa; phylum Arthropoda; class Insecta; order Lepidoptera; family Notodontidae; genus Phalera; species Phalera bucephala. The sequence continues at coordinate 30,104,251 of LR990620.1, forward strand.
ATCATCAAGATTAAGTAGGGTTCGGCTCAGTAGGTATGAAATGGGTGACTGTTTGTGGGATTTTCATATTCGAGTGCGCTAACTCTCACGGTGCGAGTGCTAATCGTACAAAGCGGCTCGTTAGCTGCGAGACCGCACCGCTTTGGTACCTATTTTATTTTTATTCGTAAACGTGTTTCTATGAATTTAGGTAATAAATACATTTTAAAAATCTATTAAGAGGAGAATCATTTATGTTAAAAAATATATATAAAAAGAAATAATAATAAATCAGCCTATCTGTCTCACTGCTGGGTAAAGGCTTTCTCTCATGAATCGAGATGGAGAAAAAAAATGCTGTAAAACAATTAACATTTTTTAACAGGCTAATAAAAGCAAAAAAAAAATGTTTGTTATTTGACAGACCATTTTTAGTAGCCTAAAAAGTCAATTAAACATGCCAGTTTACTTACATCGAGCTAATCAAGGTTCGGTATCGCGTTCTAACTACCACGTTGCGAGTGCTAATCGCACGAAGCGGCCAGTTAGCTAAACGTAACCACACTGCTAACTCGTTGTAATCGAAATAGTTGCCTTTGTTCCTAATATTCAACGATATTTTTACCTAACGATTTTTACCTAGATTTTCCTTTTCGGTAATTGGAAAATCTAGGTTTTACTTCTTTATTCAGTAAATTGATGAAAATACAATTGAAATATATATTTATTAAAAATCTAGCAGTCTTTCTCTAGAAAAAAACCTACAAAACCAAAAAGAAAACAGTTCAAGTAAGAAAAGATTATTGTCCATTGTTTTACACCCTATTTTTAGTAGATTATAAACGTAATTTCAACACTTACATTGAGTTAATGAAGGTTTGGTGTCGGGCGCTAACAATTATAGTGCGAGTGCTAATAGCACAAAGCAGTTCGTTAGCTGCACGGCCGCAGCGCTAACTCGCTGTAATCGAACTACGGCCTTGATTACGGTTGTGCAATGTATCGTCACATTCTTACTTACCCAGGACGTTTTTATTCGTAAATTTTGCTTACCTAGCTTTACTATTGACATTTGTCTATTATATAATATGTACGTACATATATAGAAAGACAATATTTTTTATTTTTCTCATCTACATAGATCTACACGTAGTACCTCCCTAAATCCTTCCCAAATATGATTGAGAGAGATGTCTTACGGTAAGACGCTAAGGCGATCCTTATCTAAAATATAATAAAAATATAATGTAAAACAAAAAAAATTTTGAGTGATACTGGTCTGAACATTAAACGCTCAGTTGACTAGATCTGAGAGCTTAGCACGAACAAATTGACGTTAGCTTAACGCTAAGGAATTATACTACTAATTATCCTTTTTATACTACTAATATACGTAAGAACGATATACGTGACAGCACGTTTACTGGATAAAGCCACGACAACTTCAAATTATTCGTGCTTAGCCCACTGGTAGTCGGGTTTGATTGCCACATGGGACTAGTTCTTTACGTGACCTCCAAATAATTTGCTTCGGTTTGGATATAAGTGCATGTGAAATTCATGTTTGTGAACGCACCCACGCCACTTAAGTCATTTTTAAAAAGAGTTACGTTTAAAAATTAAAAATAATTGTTTAATTATATGAAATTAGAAGTTTAAAATAGAATACATATAATAATTGTTTCCGCAAAGTATCACGTGCTGAAATTATTACCTACCAAGAGCGTGGCGTTGACGCTCGCTTATTTAATTTTGTTCCCTCGCTTGACGTTACATGTGTGTTAAATACTATAGACGGGAACCATAAATAGCAGAAACCTTAATTATTAAATTGTTTTTTTATGTATCGATCGACATCACACGTCGATTGTAGGATAAAGGCCTCCGTAAGATGAGGACACGACGACCGGCTATGTACTGAACGCATCCAACTTTTAACAGAGACTTTCGCCAAGTAATTGGACCACATTGCACGTACGAGATCATTGTAAAATGAAATTAAATATTGTTCCACTTTTTTAAAATCGGTCTAAAAGTAGAATTGAATAGAAATAGGTGGGGCGAATTCATTACTATCATTTGCAGTAAATTTATTATACTATGCTTTAAATGATTGATCACACTATTGACGACGTTACACTCTCATTCCTTTTTAAAAAAAACGTAGGCCCACCCATTTGTCGTAGGTGCGTTTTTAAAAACACGAAATTATTGATTACAGAATTTTTGCAAGTGACAAATACTCAGACGTAAACAAATAATTCTGGGTCACACAAAGATTTGTCCCGTGTGGGAATCGAACCTGTGACTACTCAATCCAATGGGCAGAGCGACTAGAGCTCTTAACCACTACACCAAGCCGTCCCTTCTGAAAGAGTAATAATGATGACATTAACACAGAAATGACATTATGATCGCTTGGTAGTCTTAAGTAAACACTGCATTTTCTTTTTTGCCTTTTCACAAAAAGTTTTGGTTTACATTTAAATTTAATGGTCACTTAATGAGTTTAATTTTCCTCACCTACTAACATCACGGTTGCACTAGTACAGTCGCCAAAAAAACCTTTACACGATAAACTTGACTTGTGCAATACAAAGGAGCGGAGACTTTATGTCGTGTTACAGATTAACATGGAGATTGAATCAGGTTGCGCGGCGAACTTACCTGGGCGAACTTAGCTTTGCGACTTCAGACATATATGCGACGTTTTTGTTTTTTAGGAACCGGATACGAATTTTGTGCTCGCTGGTACCATGACGTCGCGTTGTTGGTGCATAATTTTGGATTTTTTGCATTTTAAAATATGTTAAATACAATAATGATATATATTTGAGAATTAACCTTAATTTACATACATATACATACGGTATAATCAAATAGACCGTGTCTCATCTAAAGTTCAAGTGAAGAGTCTCTGTAGCCGGCGAGCGTGTATGAGACAACTATGAAAGTGGTGGAAGCCAGAGAGGCCTTAAGGAAAGAACCTGTTGGAACTCTGTACTGTTTGCCTACTTTGTAAGATGGTATAGAAAGATACATGAAATTTATATATTGCTTCTACTCTTTCTTCCAAATAAAATTGAGGAGACCTCACATTTTCAAGATTATACTTCATAGTCTATTATAAAGTAGGTATAAGTTGAGTTCTTAGATATACGCGAATATTACACATGAAATAAAACTATTTTACGGATTTTATCGCGGTTTATTTTTTTTTTTTTTTTTTTCGAAACGTCGGGAACTAAAAATAAAAAAAATAAACCGCGATAAAATCCGTAAAATAGTTTTATTTCATAGGTATAAGTTCTTAAACTATCAAACTAAACTATAATTTCCGAACAGTACCTAAATCTGAGATAATTTTTATTAAGAAATACTTTACTTTTCTCGACATAATAAAACTTGGTGATCTCATAAAGTGAAGAACGAGCGAGGAAATTAGTTTTGCCGAGTCTTTTTTTTTAGGTTTTGTTGTTAGAGGATGTTAAAGTAACGTGATTGTTCTAGAAAAAGCCGTATTTTATGGATTTTTATATTAGGCTGTTGAAGTTTTATCTTGGAAATGGCATGTTGATTGTTGGTTAAAGTAATTCAGTATTATTGAGAAGTATTTATTTAGTTATTTATGTACATAGCTGGGCTTAATGCCTGAGGTATTTTCTGCCAGTCTACCTTAGGGTGATGTAGGGACAAGTTGAGGTGCGAAATTACACGAGTTGGAGAAGGTAAAGGAAAAAAATAAAAATAATCACTTATTAACTATTATTTAAATATATAACTTATATTTAAATATATAACTTATATATAATAATAGTAGCCCTGTTAAGAAACTACCCCACCGTTGGGCACGGCCCTCCTCTCAAACTGAGAGGGTTTAGGCCATAGTCCACCACGCTGGCCCAGTGCGGGTTGGCGAACTTCACACACCTTCGAGAAACTCTTAGGCATGTAGGTTTCCTCACGATGTTTTCTTTCATCGTTAAAGCAAGTGATAATTAATTTTTAATACGCACATGCTTTCGGAAAGACAGAGGTGCGTGCCTGGGTTTGAACCCGTAACCTCTGACTTTGCAGTCCAACGGTCTAAGCACTAAGCTATCATTGCTTCAAAAAAAAATGTAACTTAAAAAATATAAATTATATATAACGATAATTATACAATGTATACAGAACTAAGAACTGTGCCACATAACAACGTGAAGTAACTAACATTGAAAGGGATTCAACCTTTTGTGTAGATAGTCCTGCAGACTATTTTTAAAAGAGGGACGATTTACGAGAGGTATCCTCAGTATCACTTTTCCTTTTCGCAACAGCGTAGTCAAATATTGTATCGGTATAGAAGTATCAATGTTAAGACGTCGAAGAAGATGAGAATGGGTATGCTCCGGTGATTCGGACGTACAGAAAGAATGACATAACAGTTACACAATGTTAAAAGGTTATAGGTATCAGATAAAACTAAAGCTATGTTACCATGATCAAAATATACCGTATTGTATGGGTGTGTAAGTTGAAGGACATCTCTGTAAACGGCGAGCATGTATGAGCCAAAAATTAAGGTCGGAAGAAGCTAGTGAAGTCCGTTAGGAATGAACCTGTTGGAATTCTGTTCTTCCTGCCCGTTACGTAATTGCAGTTATCTCTTCCTTTTTCGGTTCCTATTTTTTTGTTATTTAGCAGTTTTTGTTTCAGTTTTAAATTAAATTAGGCTATACTATTATTATTTTACCTATTCGTTTTCCTTAACCAATCCACACTGGGTCCGCATGATGGAGTTTAACCTAATCTCTCTCACCTCGATGATGAGAGAAGGCCTTTGTCAGTATAGACTGGTTAAATATAATCGCGGTTCTGGTCGGCTTAACTTATTTCACCAGTATTCAACCATTCTGACACATTTCTTCTAGTGAAAAAGAACCTCTTCTACTAACCCCACTTATGTTCACCAAACAAGAAGTTCACTTAATTTAGATAGTTTAGTTGTTGCAATAATTGAATTGTGCCAACAATGTAACCCCAAATATACAGTCGCTTTGATAAATCCGGCTTCAACCAGCTTGACAGAGCTGCGAGATAAGTGACCGAACTTCTTTGCCCAGTTTCAAACGGCACTTATCTCGACTGTGATCGCGTAAATTTTTCTAATCTCCAGACGATATCTCTTTCCTCTGTCTGACTGTACTACACTTTTGACTGTTAAAATGTAAACTGAAAATTGCTTAAGTGGCTTCTGCTATTGTGGATTTGTTTATAGAGTATGTTTTATCTAATCAAAGTGGTTAGAAACTTTTCGGCAAAACGGGATAGTAATTTTATCGCCTTTGGGTCTGATTCTAGTTTTTATTTATTGTTTCAGCTATTAACTGACTCACTAAGTAATAAAAGTAGGTAATAACATATTTATCATATGTTTAAAATATGTTTCTTATACCAAGGGATTACGAGAAACATGCTGCCATACCTACACATTTTCAAGTATACGTAATATTTTAAACCAGATGAATCTACATTAACATCTTATAATATCAGCAACCAACATTAACCTTACATGGTCTCAAACTAAATATTAAATGTATAGAGAATACTGGGTTTTACCCGGAGCCTTTGGAAAGCTTTCGTGAGGACATGGATCTAAAACTTATAGGTTTCAGTCAGATTAAGACGTCTGAAGAAGAAGTCAAGAGTCTCCATAACGAGCGAGCGTGTATCAGGCGAACCATACGAGTGAGGAAGCTAGAGATGTATATAAGTAAAGAACCTGTCTGAACGCTGTACTCTCTGCCTCCCCCGCAAGGGATCTGGCGCGATGATATAGAAGTCAAATTAAAAGCGAACTCATACCATCTTGCAAGAACTATTATACATTTATAAGAAGAAAAAAACTTATTCGCATGGTGCTAACCATGGGAATAAGTTTTGATGGACGCAAACTGGTCTATTTCAAACACAAACATATAATCCTGTGCGGATTCAAACTCAAACATATATGTCTGTGGTTTGAAATAACATGGACTCTGGTCATAATAAGTGATACCTAATTCGTAGCCGGGGGCCCTTAAACTGATCGTTTTACTGTTATTATTGCCAGATAAATACTGTGATTTTTCATGTACTTCGTACATTCCTCCAATATTCAAAAATGTCATATAACTACGGAGACCAAAGAGACATATTTTTACTATTTTTATAATAATAATAAATAGGCCTTTGCTCAGCACTGGGACAGTGTAGGCTTTCCCAGTGCTGAGCAAAGGCCTTCCCTCACAAATCGAGGTGAGCGATATGATCATACTCCACCACGCGGACCCTTTGCGGATTGGAGCAGGCAGGTCTGCTGCTTGAACTTATTAAGCCGCCCCCATTAAGCGGTATCTGTATCCGAAAGAGGGGATATAAGGGCATCGGGAGAGTCGGTGAGAACATGCTGCGGATGGCAGTAGCGGCTGATAGGAGCGAAGTTAGGTTCGTAGTCGGCGGCGGCTACGATTAACGGATTCCTACGATTTGGCGCGTTCGCGAAATATCGGGTTGTCGCCTTTTTAATAAAGGCGCGAATAGACAATAATGACTAACACATTAAGTGTGACCACTTATGGCCTAAAGTACCTTCCGAAGCATGGAGATGCTTGAATATGAATATGCCACAAACAGTCTCCCATTTCATATCTACTGAGCCGAACCCTGTTTAACCTTGGTTATCACTATGGACAACGCGGTCACACAGCACTACGAGCACTTGTTACATTATTATTACTGTTAAAAAGCAACGGCCGGTGTGGTCCTCCATCAACCGACCTCAGAGACCTCCACAGGAACTTCAGAAAACTCCATGAAAACCGGAGTTTCAAGGTGTAATTATCATTTGCACAAGTGGTGCATCACTGATTCTTCTTGCTGTGACTGTGGAGACTCAGTGCAGACTATCCAGCATATTGTAGAGGACTGCCCGACTAGGAAATTCAGCGGCGGAAACGAGAAGCTACTTAAACTAAGACCGGAAACTAAACAATGGTTCGTCTACTCTGACATAGAATTCTAATCGGGGGTCGCATGAAAGTACATCGCTATATGATGATGATGATTCTTCTTCTTCTTCTTCTTTGAGTTATGGCTTCACACTAATTTTAAGTGTATTTTGCCAGTGTCCAGTGAGACATATAATCCTGTTTGTTAAAATTAATTTAACTCCCCGATGAACTTGATGACAACGAAGATAATGAAATTAATGAAGTACCCCACCCTGGATAGTAAAGCGGTGGATACCTTACATACCAATTGCGACGGCCGTTTTGAGGGAAGTCGAAAAAGCACGTTTTATCACATTGTTACAATTACCTTCACTCATACACATATAACAACACATAATGGTTAATATTCCACCAACATTACACATTATTAGTCGAAATAATACAAGTTTTGGAAATTAAAACAAATTGACAACATCACTCTTCGACTTCCCGCCAAAGAAAATGATGATGATTATTATGTGTTTCGTTTGGTGTCCGAAGTCCATTTATGAGAGTACATCATCTTTTACCTCGCTTCTTCGCTAGATAGCGCTATTTCCGCCTCGTGAATCGGCTTCTAGCGCCACTTGTGGCGAAACCTGAAACTAACTGTTAGCTCTGTGAGCAAGCCGTCATACTTTTGTCATTGTTGCGTCGCCTTTGGTACCGCGCAGTTTGTTAGGTTTAGTTCTCGAAAATTATTTTTTATTTTCGGGATTAAAATAGAAAGTTACCAATTTTTAACTGACTTCAAACAGAAGGAGGTTCTATGTTCGGTTGTATGTATCCTTTTTTTTATGTATGTTTACCGATATATCCGTCAGTTGTGGACCGATTTTGATGATTCTTTTTGCATTGGGTTCAGTATAGCTCCAAAGTGGTTTCATTTTAATGTTAACCGACTTCAAAAAATGAGGAGGTTCAGAATTCTTTTATATTCTTTTATAATTTCTTTGCTTATAAACTGATTTTGATGAATCTTTTTGCTTAAGGTTCAGTATAGCTGCGTGATGGTCCAATTTATTGGTATTAGACAATGGGTTTTGAAGATACACCATGGATTTCCTATACGGCAAACAACATGAATGTGAAAATTCAGTTATTATGAGTTTTAAAACAATCTTGTAGGTACCTCACTGTATAAATAAGTAGGATAATCTAAAGTAGGTATATAAATAATAATGATAAATTCATTCATCACTAAAAATTTATAAATAAAAAAGAAAAAAAAAGACTGTAATTTTCTACTTCTAAAGTAAACATTTAAAATAAAAACTTTAAAAAAAAAGGGAAACCGTCTTCAAAATGCCAAATATTTATATTTGAAGTCGGTCCTGGTTGGTGCAGCGCGGTTACTTGGCACCGACTTCAAATATTTATTTTTTGCATTTTGAAGTCGGTTTCCCTTTTTTTAAAAGTTTTTCTTTTAAATGTTTACTTTAGAAGTAGAAAATTACAGTCTTTTTTTTTTTCTTTTCCGTCACGTGAAATTATGCACATTTATTGTTTAAATTCGACAATCGGATACAACCTACCCCCTTACAAAAAGTAAGTTAATACCCGTGTGGTGCCAAGTGCTTATGTTACGATCGTTATGAAAGTGTTTAAGTTCGAGTGGAGAGGAGCCAACAGTAAAATGATGGAGGCTGAGTCGATTGCGAGAGTAATTTAGTTTAAAGTTTTGCCGTAGCAGCGGGTGAGTCACTTCAATGATATATATTATTCTAATTACGGTGCTATACGGTATAGTAAGTGGTATAATACACTATACCTGCCCTGCCCTACGTTCATCCCATCAAATAAATCCTTAGAACCGTTTTTTCCAACCGTCAATCAGAGCAGAAGTTATTGCCTAGGATTAAAAGATTCTCATGGTGTAATGGTTGGCACTTTCAACTCTGACTCCAACGTTCCGACTACAGATCTTGATGAAATTTACACGCTTAGTATTTAGCGTATTTTGGATGGTTATTTTGGTTTTATTAGAGTGTTTCGGAGGGAACTTACTTTAACTAACTAATGCTTGACTGGTCAAAGGCTCTAGTTTTTGTATCTAGTTCTGTTTTACGGTTTACGACAAAAATACTTTCACCATCAGACAATAAAGAACAGTAATAAAATTAAAATCCAATTTTACCGGATGTTCGAGATCAGTGGTACCTCCAAGTCCCGTTGTTTTATTTTTACGTGAGTACACTTTCATTTTTACAACAAATTCAATCATAATCAGGGCAAGAACAGGCGTACTTACTTTTTTTTCGATATTCGAAAAAAAAAATAGGACGGTGGCATAAACATGTTAACGAGGGAGTAAATTCCGTTCATTCAACCGCCAAGACTATTTTCCCTATATCTGACATCATTAAACCTTAATTCAGAGTTAAATTCTCAAGCCCCTGCAATCGAACTCTTATCTTTTATATCCTCACTTCCTATCGAATTCTGCAACCAATGCAGAGAGCGTTAACCATATGTTCGATCGGCAATAGAATTCTTCACACCTCGGTTGAAATATCTATCTATATTATCATTCTGGGGAATAGCAAAGAATAAAAAGATACATTCCACTCTCGCTTCCTCTTGACTTGCTCAACATAGACGACCCCATGTGTTATTCTATTCACTTATAGTCTTCTTACTCGGTGTCTACATCTTTACATATTTTACTGCGCGGTTGCGAATGCGAACGGTGTTGAATGGGAGATGGCGCTACGTCCACCTCATCGAACTTTCATCCGCACATGCGCAAGTCATTCACGAGAACACTCGCGTCATTTTGTCATTTCATTCTGCATTTGTAATGTATCACGACGCAGTGCGTGCAAAATTTTGTATTATTTATTTTAATTTGTAACAAATATATACGTGCTTTATGATTGTAAAAAGGTTGGTAAAATACTAAAAGAAGAAACACATTATCTGTATACCGTTTTTCGTCAGGCAGTACCACAATTTTGTCTATCTGTGTGTGTGTGTATATAACAGTGAGCAATGCCAGCAAGACGCAAGGCGGCCAATTTGGGCCGTCGACCGAATAAAGCAAAAAACATGTGAAATAGTAGAGCAGAAAGAACAGACGAACAAATCCACCTAGATAACGAAAATGTGCGTGTGAGAATATCGCAATTGCGTGCATCTCAATCATAAGAGGCATGAAATCAACAACAACAATTGGAACGGAGACAAGCGCACCGGTTCGTAGTTAACACACGCAGAGCACATGACCGACAACGTAATGATGGCGTTCGATGTACATCAAGCATTTACATCAGCTTCATTCCTTCAGCTCACATTCGAGTACGATCCTAATATTGATTATTCAGCTCATTCAAAAGTGTTGATGAGCTCAAATTTAAACATGTGTCAGCCGGGATATGTTGCGCATCAGGAAAAGTGCAAATACCAGAAATTGAGACACCATTAGAACCATTGAACGGCTTGCTTATCGGCTTGGATCCAAATTCAAACCTGTTCCTGTCAAGTCAATTCGCACATTCAATTCATGCTTCCAAATGACTTCGTTCGGAGCAACAGAAATAGTTCACAATACTGCGGAAAATGGTCAACAATTCAATTCAAAGTTCAAGATCAAAGGACAAGTGTATCACAAAGTAGGCGCATTGCTGCTAATGCCAAACAAACTACATATTTTTTTACAAATCTACTTCATGGGCGGTGAGAACATCAAACGTGTGGATGCACGTTGCGGCTACAATAACCTCAATTCGCCTAATGCAAAGCGCATCGTCGGCGAACTGGACGCCCTATTGAGTGAGCACAATACATTATTGAAATTCTTCAAATCACACATGCACCAATTTCAAAGTGACAATTACACTATTGTCATCAATCCTGTTGACCAAGAATCGTGGAATTTGGAAAGAAGCAAGGTTTTAAAGTACAAGTAAAAGAAAAAGTCCAATATTTGTCAATTTATAAATATAACATAAAAAAAATCTTATTTTCCCTCAAATTCGATGAAAAATTAAAATAGTGTTGTCTAGTGACTACTACACACGCTACAACAATACTTCTTTGTCTATCTGCTATCAGTGACATTTTGTGGAACTATTTTGATTCGTGGTAAATAAATATTTATTCACACACACAGAGATGGCGCCACAGTTCTGTGGCGCCATCCATGACGGCCTCGTTGGTCTAGTGGCAAAACGCATCGCTTGGTGATCACGAGGTCTTGGGTTCAAATCCTAGGTCGGACAAATGTCTCGTTGGAGTCTGGTAGTATGCCCGGTATATGTATTAACATATACAATTCCACAATTCCAGACTCCGGACTCATATTGGGAAGTTTTTTTGTTAGAAAATCTTCAAGCAAGCCTAATGTCATTATACCGGACACAATGCCAGTTGACACTGGAAATATTTCAATCAAAAAATTACATTTGTTCTGACCTGGGATTCGAACTCAGGGTCTCGTGATCGCTACGCGCATTATTTGCCAATAGACTAACGTGGTATAGGTTACTTTTTAGAAGCTTTGTGTTCTTATTTCCATCTGTCTTTCTGGTTCAAATCTTCTAATAAATTTTCAAGCACTTCGGGTATTTTATTTATTAGTTTTATTTTATTTTATTACTTTTGACTGCCTAGTTGGTCTGGTGGCAAAGCCCATCGCTTTGTGATCACGATGTCATGGGTTGAAATCCTAGGTCGGAAAAATGTAGATTTTCTAAAGAAAAATTCCCAGTATGAGTCCGCAGTCCGGAATTGTGCCCGGAATATAGCAATAGGCTCGCCCTCTATTACGTAGGACCTAACATCGTCGGCGAAAAGTGGCTGTACTCAGTAGACCTCTGCCACCCCCGCTTGGGGAATATAGGCGTGACGGTGTGTGTGTATTTATTGTATTAAGATATCCAATAGCGTTTGACAATAGAAAGCATGTATCCGACTGAGCTGAAATTTAGCATAAATGTACGTTCGGTGACAATGCAATAATATAGTACATACCATGGACCCAGCTCCAGAACAGTCTTTTGATGGGGTCGAAAGGTGGTCATGGGAACATGGCAACTACACAACATAACCACCTCGTGATTAGGCTTGTTAGATTGGTATTGACAAGTACTATACAACCAGATGATGTTCAAGGTGTGGTGATCAAGTGGAAAGGTAACTAACGGAACTACCTAAACCACGAGTTACCACGAGTTCTGTAGACCATGATGGTGTCCAGGATCTGATGATGGAACCGAAGAGTGGCCAAAGGAACTACCCAACTATTCAACATAATCCCACCGTGTTTGGGTTCGTTGGATTTGTCTTGACAAGTTCTGTAGACCCGGATGATGTCGAGGGTCTGATAATGGAGCAGGAGGGTAGCCAATAGAACTTCTCAATCAATGAACATAATCCTGCTTTATTTGAGCTCGTTCGATTTGTCTTGACGAGTTTTATAAATCCGGACACTGTCCAGGGTCTGATGATGGAGCCGGGATGTGGCCAACGGAACTACCCAACTACTTAATATAGCCTCGCCGTGTTTGGGCTCGTTGGAATTGCCTTGACGAGTTCTATAGACTCTGATATTCAGGATCTGATGATGGAACCAGAGGGTGGCCAAAGGAACTACCCAACTACTCAACATAACCCCGCCGTGATTGGGGTCATTGGATTTGTCTTGACAAGTTCTCTAGACCCGACGAAACTACAATTTGGCGCTGAAACTGGCCGAAACTGAACCCGGTACGAAACCCAAGGAACGCGAGTCCTACTTGCACTTGTCCAGTTATTTTATTCCACTATAAATAATTAGTTTTTAACTCAAGTTTAAAATCGTTTTCTTTTCCTTTTTACAATCTCAACCACTTAACATTCTACAGCGATCGTATTTCAACGTCGGGAAGTGGAGAGGAAGCGGAGAGCTGGTATCTACCATCTTTTAACATGTACGTGGCATCCTTTGTGGCATCCTACCAGAAGCAGTTTGTTATTTTCCAGCACATAGATTTTAGTTTGGTGCAAGTTTAGAAACAGCTATGGATGTTTGTGTAGCCATGTGAGGTTGCATTATTCTTAGCAATCACGAAAGTTCAGCGCCTTTGGGCTCAGTTGGTCTGAGATGAGTAATCACACACACACCGTCACGCCTATATTCCCCAAGCGGGGGTGGCAAAGGTGTACTCTGTACACCACTATTAGCTGACGATATTGGGTTAATACCATATCATATACCGGGCACAATTTCAGAGTCCGGACTGATACTGGGAGTTTTTCGTTAGAAAATTAACATTTGTCTGACCTTGGATTTGAACCCAGGACCTTGTGATCGCAAAGCACATTATTCGCCATTAGACCAACGAGGCAGTCGATCGTAAGTGATCAAGACAAAAGTCAAAGTGCAAAATTATTTATTTGTGTAGGTCAATACAAGAGCACTTACAAACGTGAAAATTATTACATTTTTTATATCTACCACTCAGGATTTGTAGCAAAGCTGTTTTTGAGCCTCTTCTTGCTTCAGAAACACTTAAAACCATTGGTCCCGGCTGCCACGTAATGTCGTAGTCGGTAAGCCAAGTTTCATTTCTTAGAGGTGGCTTTATATGTACCAACAGCAGGTGGTCACAAACCTGCTTCTACTAATCCGCACCCTGATTTGTGAGAACATACCTTTGTCGAACCACTGTTCGAATAGTAGAATGGAAACATCAATACTGCCTCACTGAGTATTGATGTTTCCATTCTACTATTCATTTTTTGTTTTTAGTAGGTAGTGGTTTATACCATATTCTGTGTTATTTTTGAATATTTGACAATAATTAAAACTTTTGAAATATCACGTGATCCAAATATCTGAATATCTTTCTAAATATAGACTAATGAATTTTGTATTGCGTGTCTCATCTGAATCGCAAATCAAGAGTCTCCGTAACCGGCGAGCGTGTATGAGACAAACTATGAGAGGGGCCAAAGAGGTCTGTAAAGAAAGAATCTGTTGAAACTCTGTACTGTAAATAAAACGAAAATACATGTTATAAAAATTTACATCTTTATTATTATTCATACAAAAAACGCCTTGTTAAAATTCTTTATACAACGTTATACACAATAGATGAACTTGGTAAATGTGACACGACAGGACAGGTGAGGCGTGAGTAAGTTTAACGATACATAAAAATATCGATATTACAACAAATCAAGTAACTTAGGGTTCATGTCCATAATCTATTATTCCACCACGATTTTGCTCTTCCATTATTGAGTTTAAATCCGGAGCAATTTTACCATTGCTACAGAAAAAAAAAACAAATACCTTTAAGACCATATCCATAAGCAAACTTCTTACTGCGATTTCACTCTTCTATTAATGAGTTTAAATCTACGATTTTATCATTAATATTTTACCACTGTATAGAGCAGTAATGGCTGAATAGTTAGACCGTTGGACTGCAAGGTCGGGTTCGTTCTAACCCAAGCACGCAATTCTGTCTTATCAAATGCATGTGCGTATTAAAAATTAACTGTCAATGCTTTAACGGGGAAGTAAAACATCGTGAGGAAACCTCCATGCCTAATAGTTTCTTTAAGATGTGTGAAGTTCGCCAATCCGCAATGGGCCAGCGTAGTTGACTATTCCTAGACCCTCTCAGTTTGAGAGGAGGCCCGTGCCCAACTGTGGGACAGTTTCTTTACAGGGCTAATATTATTATTTTACTACTGTGTAATAGCGACAGGTACTAGATAGCAATATTTTGTTTTGATTTGCAGCTTGTTAGTAAAATAGATGTATAACAATACTACCTTTGTATATTTCGCTGAAATGTCACTTCACATGGTGTAAGTAAGTATTTTCCAATTAGTGTACCCCGGGGTACATGAACTTACATAAAGGGGTACACACAAACAACAATTGCCGAAATATATTTTAAGTCGATTGTAGGTAAACTGCCATAAGCTTTACCCTCCGGTAGAGAGAGGCGGGCGGGGTGGGGGTGCGCTCGACCAATCAACTATTCTCCTGCCTGTTCGTTGGCGTACGTTCGTGACTTATGGGATATGCGAATTTCAGTTATTTTTTAAAGAAATGCGCAGAAAAAACTAATTGGGAACCACTGAATAGGCAAAACCTAAAACAAATGATTGTTTGTAATCATGAATACAATCAACTGTTACTAACGATAATTACTGAAAATAGAAAAAAAATGTGGTTTAACGTAACGCATGCGGTAGAAAACTGGCAAGCCTTGATAACGACTTTATATGAATAACTTTGCATTGACTATCATTCGATCAACTCTCATAAAGATATCGTGGTAGGAAGACTAATGATCCTATTCATTCGATATTGAGGTGTCAAAACGAAAATACGGCTGCGACAAATTCACTCATGGATATGACTCCTTAATCGTCCATTTATAAATTAAACTTAAGATTAAGACCAGTAAGAACGTTTCTGAAGACTTGACTATTCCAAATGAAAACAGTTCAAGAAAAGTTAATTTGGGTCATAAAAACTTTGATGAGTTGATACAGTCTTGAGTAATAATGGCAGTGCTTTATTTTTGTCTCAATTCAGTACATATTTTATGACCTCTTTGAATCTGTTTCTCTAAGTTTCTGCATACAAATAATAGTTACAATGATTATTATCAAACCTTCTCTAGAGCCACTAAATTTTAATCACAAATAGGGGACTTTATTTTATTCGGGGACATGAAACCGATTTGCCTTTTGCTCCCGACATCGCTTTTACTTTCTAGCGTTACCAAACTTGTATCACCCTATCTCTTTCTATCGAAGCTTCCCTTCGTGAATTTCGGCAGTCATCAGTTAAATAATCGTAAATTAAAAACCCTTATTTAGATATAGGGAATAATAAAGTTGTAAATGCTGCAGTGTCTTATGTGTTGGTCTTATATTAAGCTTCGTTGGAGGACTGACTTGACGAAAATTATGTCTCTATAACCACAGAAAATAGGCACAATGAAGACATAATTGAAGCTATAATAGTTAGGTCGTTTTGATGTCTGGTAAATTATCTTCAGCCGAAAGTCCATTGCAGGACAAAAGCCTTCCAAACGATGGCTACACAGACCGGCGTGATGCTGTAAGCATCCAACATAGCATTTACGTGTGACCTTCACGAGGTCTATGACTGATGAATGACATGCTATTATTTGTGTGAAAAAGATAGTAAGAGATTAATTACGCTCTTTAAAACATGTGAAACGGTTTATTAAATTTTTATTTAAGTATTGGTTCGTATAAAGAATTATTCCTATGTCATGAGTGCATTCACAATAATGAATTTGCTACAGATTGTATTTATGTAGCTTACACCTCAGTTTTTATAGCGGAATATTTAGTGAGATCGTAGTGCCTTTATAACTTAAATAGCTTTATACAATAAGAAGTGTACACACTCAAGTCGATTGATTTGGGCTTAAGGTAATGAAATTTAAAGAATAATTTCTTTTAGTAAAAAGAAACGTTGCCTTGTACTCTTCCGACTCGACCGGTCCGACCATTCGAAATAAGCAGTAGAACTACGCATTTAATAACATATAATTCTTATGTCATATAACATATATTATATTACAAACATAAATGACACATAAAAAACAGCGAGGTTGAATGATTTTTTTGTAAATTGCGCAGTTTTTGTAATAGGATTGTTGGCTTAAATTATTGATCACTTGTTTGTATTGTTTTATGTGAAATTCATGTAGCACGTAGGTACCCACGACACAAAAAATGGATTATCATAAAATGCGCTAGGCATTAAGTCCTATACGAGCAAAAAAATTAAACCTGTGACTCCTAGTAAGGGGCAACATTTAAATTTTTTTTAGTACGAAACGTATGCCAAGACTTTTTATTAAAAAAAAAAATTGTTTTAAGAAAAGAACGGGAGTGTCTTTTCAATTTTATTATTATGAATTCCGTATTTACGCAACAAACGACATAATTATTCATTCAATAACCGATTTTGTCATATAAAGTAATAAACACAAATTTAAGTATGCAGTCATGTGCAAGACGGACGTTGTTTTAAGGGTGGAGTTAATTCAATCAATTAGGAGTAGAACTACGAGGAGGAATTGTCTTGCCAAGCGGACAAACGTAAATAGCTTCCCGTCAGAGCTATCTATCTTTCCCCTTCCGTTCACTTACTTGCATGTTGCATTCTTGCGAATAACATTTCCAAATTATTTTGTATTAAATTTGTATGGTGGCAAAGGATCTGGCGTGTTGATATAGATAAAAATTTTATGGGATGGGTGTTGAAACATAGTTGAAACATGTTTAATAATTCTAAAGAACATACCTTACTTTATAATTTATGAAAATTGATTTACTTTGTCTATCTATCTATCTATAACCTCACGCCAGATCCCTTGCGGGGTAGGCAGAGAGTACAGAGTTCCAACAGGTTCTTTCCTTACATACCTCTCTGGCTTCCTCGACTCTCATAGTTCGTCTCATACACGCTCGCCGGTTACGGAGACTCTTGACTTTTCCATCAGATAAGACTCGGTTTATTTGGTCGTGGTAAGATAGTCTAGGTCTTCCCCGGTACCTGCATCCTTCCACTTTCACATTGTATATCTGTTTTGTCATTCTTTCCTCTGGCATTCTTTCTATATGCCGGAACCAACGGAGCATGCCCTTTCTCATCTTTACACCGATACTATCTTTCATACCTACTTGCTGTCTTACTATGCTGTTGCTAATGCGGTCGGTCAGCTTCACTCCGCACATCTTCCGCAGAGCTCGCATTTCTACCGCATTTATCCTACTTTCATTCTCCTTCTTACATACCCAGCTCTCGCTACCATATAACAGCGTTGGGACAAGAACTCCGTTATGTATAGCCAGCTGCGCCTTATGGCTTAAGTGCCGGCTCCCGAGTAGCTTTCCCATCGCACCATTTACTCTGTTCCCTGCACTCACTCTTCTCTCTATGTCAGCGGTGTATTTCCCATCCTTACTGAAGGCGCATCCAAGATATACAAACTCATTCACTTGCTCCAGCACATCGTTACCAACCACAATCCTTACATTCTTTTTACTTTGTTTTTATTTAAATGGCTTACATTTTAATAGCGTATTTCGCCATTGTAAAGTAATTGAACACCCCAAGGTTCAAACCTTGGTGTCATTTAAGGAGACTATTGTGGGTCCTGGCTTACAGGAGTTACAATGGTGGGAATGAGTGGCGGGCTTAGTCATCAAAAAAAAATACTTGAAAGTAATTTCTTATAAAACATAATGAACCTGAAAGAACCTGTTGGAACTCTGTACTCTCTGCCTACCCCGCAAGGGATCTGGCGTGAGGTTATAGATAGATAGATAGAAAACATAATTATTTCTTGTCAGTAACCTTGAGTCTCTTTATAGTGTTGCGATGCGATGACATTTTATTTTAAAATATATTGTTTTCGGATTTAGTTTGCGTACATACTTTATATTGACTAGAAAAATTGGATACTAGAAACATCTTTGGTACAGCCCTATCGCTACAGCTTCAGTGTATACACCTCATTATATCTACTTAATATTATTTTATATTACAACATACATACTGTGGATATAATCACGTTATTGTTTGCATAAATATCGTGTGATCATAGAAATTAATTTAACCTCAATGGAAATTGTGGTCTAAAATAAAAAAATATTATATTTAACGGCTAATGAACGCTGTGTACTTTTTTTGTAAGTTTGGATGAAAAATCCTACAGCGTTTTAAATATTTTTTTTATAACTATTCAATAGTATTACAATATTTATAAAATGTTAATATAACTTAAAGTAAGTCAGTAAGCAGCTATGTAAAAAGGCTAGTAGCAAAAGTTAAATATACATTAGCTGCTTATTTTTAGATCAAGAACGAAAATTTGATTGGCAACCTTAAAGTCATCGAAAGAAATCATAATAATAATGTTAGTAGTATTAGTAATGTATCTATTTACACCAAATCAAATAATGGAATCACCAAAAAACAATCCTGAATGAAAAATACATTAATAAAACAAACATCGATTTTATAAAACATGCCCTAAAACTTCCACATTATTTACATCCGAACTTTACAATAAACCTTATCCTTGCCTGTTTATCTCACTTATCTAGATTTCGAGCGCAGCCATCGATAGCCGGCTTAATAGTCTGTATCTCGCTTACTTAACAAACACTTATCTAAGTAAAGAAAAATCTAAAACAAACAAACCATAAAACGACAGCTGTATTACACTGAAGTTGCATATGAGCTGAACTCATTTCATGGAATCTATACGTTTTTATCTCATTCTGTATCGGTATCACAGGATCAGCTATATATAATGGCAATTCAGTACTTTTTATAGCTTCTCTTGGACACGGGAGAGTTGCAGGTGGAATTTTCAGAATAGTTCTTTTAGCACCTTTTTTAGCAGAATCGTCTATGTCTTTAAGATCAACTGGTAAGGTTTTCTTTTCTGTTATATTCATTTTGTCATTGAGTGTCTCAATTGTAAGTCCAGCGTGAAGGATATCTTGGTTATAATCTAACTTGTTGTCCATTGTATCAGGCATTTTGTTGTACGCTGAGCTAACGATTGGAGGGTCCATCTTGCAGGTCACGCTTTCGAGGGATTCTTTTGTGTTTTGACTCTTTGTTTCGTTTCGTAACTGATGCATCCATTCCAATTTGCAGTCGCAGACGAAGTTATTTTCTGGAAAAAATGAATAATTTATGAGTCAGTAATAGTTTTTGGTCAAATAATGAAGTATACTGTTTTTATAATCTCGCTATTGTGGCTATTAAAACGACGCTTGATAAGACTTTGATTCAGATTAGCTATGATAAGGCATAGCTAATCTGATATAGATATAGCTATGCCTTTATCATAGAGGGCTCATGTATGGTACTTAAGAGTATATAAAAATAAGGTATTATTGACGCAATATTTTAATGCATCTAAAATGAAAAAATATCTTATGTTTCATGTGGAACCCAAACCTAAGTAATATGTTTGAAAGAGCAACCGTTCTAAAAACTAAGCTGTAGGGATATTACTTTTATATATTCCCATTGTTAAAAACCCAATAGGGCTTTTACTAAATGAATTTAAATGCTACCCACCCGAAGCGCTCAGTTTTATTCCTTTTTAAATAAATATTCTAAAATTAGAATTATTTGAAAAGGGAGTATCATTGACATTCTTCTTAATACTCTATAAGTTGCTTAGTTTCTTTTATTTTGTCCTCATTTCCTATAAAAATGTAAAGGATACTTTGTATTTCCCTTTTATCTTACTAAGAATAGCTACTAGCTGCTACGAGATCACTGTAAATAATCAAGATAAAGAACACAAAAGTGATGTTTTACTGTATATTTCATTTACATTTATGTAAGTACTCAATGTTTGGAATATAATTTTCGTTTGAACTAACTTTTTATTCTGTCCTAGACCTTAATAAAACACCATCATGTCTTCATTCCCCCAAACAGGAGTGACAAAGGTGTACTGTGTTTTTGCCGACGATGTAAGGTACCATTTAATACGGGTGAGCCTATTACTATCATACCGGGCACAATGCTAGACTCCGCACTGTTACTTGAAATTTTTCTACCGAAAACATACATTTTGATCGACCAATTCGAACATTGTGACAGGACATCGTGATCGCTACGTGCGTATTCGGCACTAGACAGACGAGGCAGTTATAGCAACGTGGCTATAAAATTTATATTAATGCAACTTGTTATCTCAAACTGGCATTTAGTTAACCAATTACATGTGTGTAATATCTTTTTGCAATAACTGTCCTACGATTGTTCGCTTAAGTCCCATCAACTATCTAGTTAGTGTAGCCCATACGAATCCTGTGCTTTACAAATATGTGGTTCGAGTCCCTCATGCTCCATAATTACAAATATTAGATAACTAAACACCAGTAAAGTTAAACTAATATACAATTAATTTGGATATAAAATGGATTATACAACATTTTCCACTCATATCTCGCTCCGGTTCCATTCCAACTAAAAACACCCCTAGGCATCATAAAAGACCAAACTTTCTAAGTGTGTTAAAGTTAATGATAATGTCTCAGTTTCTACACGTTTAATATTAATAGAGTATTCATGCAAGGCCTGAAGAAGAATTATGCATTCATACTTACCGTCGAGTAGCAAATTGCTGTTCTGAGGTTTTAAGTTGTCCAAAATGGGTTTAATGTTGTCGAATGTTAACGCTTGCAGTTCATTGGAGCGTATGTCTAAAGAACTCAGTCCCCTAACACCCTCAAACAAACCTGAAGGGAGTGACGCAAGTTTATTGTCATCGAGGGACAGTTTTCGCAGTTGAGACAATCCATCAAACGCCCTCTCTGATACAAACTTCAAATCATTCTTCCCCAACAACAGCTCCTGGAGGTTCCATAACTCAGCAAACGTGAACTCCGTCAAGTTTTGTATACGATTTTTCCTCAAGTCCAATCTCTTCAAATTCGCCAATCCGTCAAACGTCCTTCTATTCAAATAGTTTATACAATTCTTATTCAAATCTAGTTCCAGCAAGTTGAACGTGTGCTGAAACGTTCCGTTCTTTATCGTCGTTATGTTATTCTTTGTGAATACCAATTTTTGTAAATTCGGCAGATCGTAAAACGCTTCAGCGTCGATATCAATAATCATATTATCCTCCAAGTTTATAGTAGTTATATTTGGTAGATGCGAGAATGCGTAATGCTGTAAATTCTCGATTTGATTCTGCGATAATCCCACTTCTTTAAGATTAGTCAAGTTGGCGAACGAGAAAGGTGCAACGTCGACAATGTTTCCGTACTTTATGTTAATGGATCTCAAGCGTTGCAAGTAGAACAGCGCTTTGGCAGGTACGTAACCTAGCGCGCCATCAACTCGGACGTTAAAAGACAAAGTTTGCAAAGTTGGTTGTGAGGCAAAACTCTGCCAGATGAGGTCGTCTCGCGGTATCCCACCGTTGAATACCCAGCATTCCGCTTTAGTAGCGTTCCTCGGTTCCCTTATATTTTCGCAATAGCAGTGAACTTTCGAATCGCGGTCTGTTATATCGCATATGTTTTTTTGGAAGCCTCCACCTTTCTCTTTGGTCTTCCTCTTATTGTTGTCTCGCGCGAGCACGTTTATTGACAACTCGTTAACAAGGGCGAAGGTGATCAATATGTAGATCGCGCTGACAACTCGTGTCTCCATTGTTATCTGTAACAAGCAAAAGGAATTTCGTTAGAATAATGTAATAGTTGAATTTGCGTTTCATTAGAATGATCCTGCGTGGATCCCGTCGGTTTTGTATTTGGGTAAAATAAATTTGGGTTGAGCGTAGTTATTGTGCCCTTATTATTGCTAATGAGGTACCTAAATAGACTTTTACAAATAGTTCAAGTTGATTTATTTATTTAAATCGAAAAATTCCCAGTTGATACCGGTCTGATATCTGGAGTCTGGAATTATAACCGGTGTATAGCAGTAGGCTCGCTCCCTATGGGGCATGGGATACACGGTTCACCTCTGCAACTCTCGTTTGGGGAATATAGGCGTGACGGTGTTACACACCACTTTAATTTTAGATACTCAGTCACCATATCTTCAAATCAAGCCTAAACAAATAAACAGCTCATACCAATCCACTCCACTGAAAGGTAGCAGAACTGAGATACACATATAACCATAGCTCTAATCCCTTTGAGGGCTTACAACACTTTGTGCCAATACGGCTTTTAAATGTAATTTAATGTAATAAATGTATGCGATGCATAATCCAAATGAGATTTAAATTGACCGGTGTTAATGTATTTCAAATGGAATATTCAATCGATTGAAAGATACGATTCTATAATGTCAGCAATTGGTAGTACTTTTTCCCCGACTACTGGATTACAAAGATTTTTAAGTATATCTATATCATCACGGTAACTTCCTTGTGGGGTAGACAGTGAGTACAGAGCTCCAAGAACTTTCCTTCTTTCAAGTATAGGTACGTATTATGTACCTATTTATATTTCGTGGATACACAATGTAGTCTAAAAGATACAATAAACTTTAAAATATGAGGTGTTATTACATTTGTCTTAATTATGGAAGGGATATAGAGTATTATAAAATTATAACTGTATCTGTACTCTCTGACTACCTCGCAAGGGATCTGGCATGATGATATAGATAGATAGATAGATAAAATTATTAAAGACAGGACATTAATAAAATATAATATTATTATTACAGTATTAAATACGACATAGTAAATAACCAAACCGAATTATGTATTTTAATAAAACTTCAATTTATAAGTTAAACCAAATTATTGAAAAAAAACATAACTGTGTACTCTCTGCCTACCGGCATATCTTTGACTATTACATTTTATGTAATACATTCATATTTTTTCTATAATAGTTGACAGGATTATATTCAAAGTAAATCATGGTAATCGTATTAGTGATATATTTAGATTTTTAATAAAAATATTTGAATTTTATCAAAAAGGCTTTTAGTATTAATAAAGCTTGAATTCAAATAGCGATCAATCTGAGAGCAAAATTCAAATCGTGTTTAATCCTATTACAAATATTTTAGGATCAGATGCAGATTTAAAAAATGGTCGCTGTAAATAGAAGTTTAGATACGTTGTAACCCGTCACAATCTTTGAGTTTTTACCTTCTGTGATTCCCATGAAGTGGCCAAGGTAGACTGTGTACGCCCACATTTCGTCTACAATGTAAGAGTCTCAATGTATTAGAGGGCGTTGCTGCTAAGATTTTTTCAAACAGAAACCACCACTAACTTTTTGCTTGACCTAGTACTATTGAACAGAATTTTATCTGGCTTATAATTCAAGACCATGTGATCTCCAGCCGTGTTATAAGATCAATGAGGTAGTTAGGCAGTGAATAAAACATTTAGCGATAAAAGCCCAACCAACCGACCAACTGGTCGAACAATTGTTTTAACATGTCCAGAGTTTAAACACTGGCATGCACAATTGGGTGTTTTGGTATATACCAAACTTTAATAAATCAGTCTTTACTATCCCACCGCTTAGGAAATATGTTTTCTCAATTTGTGGCTTAATTTCTCTCACAGTAAAATCAATGTGGGAGAGAATACGCCATAGAGCACTACGCAGACTCGGTTTTGATTGATAGAGGCAGATTTTTGTGACCACTATTGAAACTTAGAAAGCCACCATAAAGCATCCAACCCGGCTTCATAAGTAGTACATCAAACCATGAGTAACCGGGATTCCGAAGCACAAAATGGATTTGCCAAAACCAGTCACGCATCAAAAAACTCAAATGATTTATGTATAATGTAAACCCTGCAGGGGTACGAACAAATGGTCATATTTACATTTTTTTCAACTTACTAATCTACCACCGGATCGGAACGCAGCCTCCACTGAGAAGAAACTCAGCGGACTTATTTTCTAATTCTCCATTTTTTTTCTGTATACAAGCTGTAACATAACAAACGCAAGACCTGAAAGTAGTTTGTTCTAAATCGGTAACTGAATTGATTCCAACGATTTTTAATATATCTTACATTTTTTTTAAATTTGCAAAGAATTCTTTTACTCCTTCATTGCGCGATAAAAAACTAAATTTTTTCATGATTCTTAGCAATAAGGAGATTCCGAATGCCTTCCTAACCCGTATTTCTCCAAATGCACACATACACATTTCATTGTTAATTGGGGTTTAAAAGTGCTTATAAAGGGGGAAAAAACCTTTAATTTCGGAAATTTGATTTTCGTTTTGAATTTATGAAGCAATTCTCTAATCGGGGGGTCTGAGGTCTTGCGTTTATTACGTTGTACATCCTGTATACACAAACATTTTTATATAATACAAAATCATTTATGCGATCTAGTACCAGTGTGATGCCTTACCACTGTGATATAAGAGTAATAATAATATTTTTAAATATGTCGTATCGTATTATTTGAAAATCAGTTAATGGAATGGCGAGCAGTTATTTTTATTTTAGTAACCTTGTAATCTTGTCATAGACATACTCTATGATTGCTCGAGTGTGTTTAGTTGCGAAGCGATGACAGATGACATCTGTCAGATGACGAATCACCGATGACAGATAGTCGATGTAAGATGGCGGACGGCGCTGTGTTGGTAGTCTATTAACAACCAGGCAAGCGCCCGGACGTATCGCGGAGCAGCTAGCCTCACTGCATTCCATGTGACTTAATCGCCGGACGAGACCCTAATGTTATTTCAAGATTTCCTTTATGTTCGGCCACCATGCAAACGACTAAGAAAATGAAGATAAATCCACCTTTAACCGTTACCAGCATTGAAACCGCCATCCAGAAAGCCTAAGCGCCGTTAAATATATAATAATGAAAAACTAAAGAATTCTGGGTAGACCAGTCTCCACAAGCAGCACCCGTCTACGAGTATAACGACTTAAGCAGCCATCAATTATCTCGACCGTATTATAAGAAAGAAAGTAATCAAGAAGGAGATCCAAACCGTCACACCGACCCGCACTACCCGACTCAGACTAACCTAGGGACACGCTGCTTAATGATAGCTAAGAACAACGTTGTTTCGCAAGGCTACAAGCGCTACAATAACGCAAATGAGACGAAACAATCTATTACTACCTTGTTTTACAGAAAAAGGATTCCACAAGTGTTCATCTATATCCATAAACGTAGGTCTTGCAGTCACCGTTAAACTTCCCCCAGAGGCAATGAGTTAAAACAAAACCCATACCTTCTTCCCCCTTCGTACTGGAGGGGTCTTGATAAAAAACAAACGTAAAGGTCTCACTTGATAGAAGAGATTTATTACTATAAATCTCTTGGGAAGAATAGATATGTATGTATGCTCAAAGCATACAGATTTAAGTTGGGATATTTTCAAACCATTCTGTAATTTATGTTCGGGTCGTAATGTAATTTATTGGTATGGAATTTCTTAAAAAAAGATCCTACTATCGTTAATTTGTAAAATAAAAAATAAAAATCATTTATTATTAGACAAAAAAGCCCATAGTATGTTAGTAACAAAAATAACTTATTAACTATGTTAGTAAATATAAAATAAAATAAAATTACACAATCGATTCACCAGCCCACATCTCTCACATTTACATAACTAATGAATCGACTGAGTGCCACTGAGTCCAACCTATCCGATATCATCTTCAGGATGCCGTTCCCGCTTCCCCGCACTGTACGCATAATAGATGCGGACTTCTTACGCATGATTGCGTAAAAGTCCGCCACATGTGCGTCTGCAAACATGCCTGATGCACTGCAGTAATGGGGAAGCCGCAGCAGAATCCTGAAAATGTTATTATATTGAACTCTGAGGGCATTGTAGGCCTTTTGCGTAAACGCGAACCACAGACCGCTGGTGTAAAAACTCTGACAAAACGCTCTAAATAGAGTTATTTTAACATCAACAGTACACCTAGCAAATCTGTGTGCTAACATTTTCCCGCAAACCGACAATGCCGTCCGTTCTTTTTCTATATTTTGGTCATCCCTTAAGTTCTCGTTCAGAATATGACCAAGATATTTAACTTGAGCAACACGGTTTAACTGTATTCCGTTTAGGAACACAGGCGGCACACTCTTATTGTTGCCCACAAAAGTCATAAATTCACTTTTTTTCTCATTATACTTTAAACCGTGTTGCTCAGTATAAGTCACACACTTATTTACGAGCCTTCGTAGACCTCCAATTGACGGGCTCAACACCATGTCAGCGTAGCTCAAGTTGTTGATACTAACACCATCTAAGCGGCAGCCGACATGCATGTCGCTGTAGGTAAAGGTATGTATGAAAGGCTTAGCGAAATAGTTTGGATGTGAGAAATCGTAATATATTTATGTACTTTTCTGTTTGCGAACACTATCTTTTGAGTAAATAAATTTATTTATTGAAAGTGGGCTTAAATTAGTTCTAGGGTCTTTTTAACAATTATTATATCAAAACTTTGGTTGGAAGGTAGAAAAAAGACCATTTTTCAAGTTTTTTCATAACAGGCTTTAATTTCTTCATTAAATAGTGTCGAACACAAAATACTCAATTTATAGTCTGTTTTTTTTACGTGGACAATTATTACGTTTATTTATTTTGTTCATTTATTAATTTCTTATTCAACTTCATCATATCCTTATCAACAACAGCCCACTAAACAATATAGCCATCGTCAACTACTGTTGAAATATAGATATCCTTGACTGAACGCCACTAGAAACCTACGATCCTCAACTAATCCTCATTTGATTCCTGCTATCCACTTCCGAAGATCATCACTCCACTTAGTCAGAGGGTATCCAATGCCCTGTTTAATAGAAGTAATAATAACAGGTAACAATATGAAAATTTGTCAATAATAAGACATAAACACTGCTTTACTATATAACGTCAGTCTGTCTAATATAGGTAGATGCAGGCAATATTTGTGCACATGGCGTTTCAGAGATCCAGAGTTAATATTCTGCGATTGTGATTTAATCTTACAGACCATGTCACCCCTACTGGTCTGCCCCTTATGCCTCAACACCTATACAAGGGAAGAGCTGAGCGCGGCCACAAACGGCACGATTGCACTAGCCACACACTTAGCAGGACAAATATGAACCATTGACATGAAAAGGAGAAGTGACAATATTTTTATGTTCTGACAAATATGTCGCATTGTCAGTTCTATGAAAAGGGCCCTGCACCAACATTTATATGAAAATGATTTGGTACTAGTATCAAAGTGCTTCAACCATTCAAAAAGCGTTGTACTCCTAAATCTGACATTAAAATAGGTACCTTACACTACGGTCTAACAACGGCCCGTTAAAAAAGAAAGAGTTGACTCAAACTTCCGCTTGTACGGCGCACTCAGTAGACGCCCGCTTTGAAATTCAAATTTTAACAAACGCATGTTTCATAACGTTGGAGCTTATCAGTATTCTCTTTGCATAACTCCACGTCGCGCCATGTCCGACTCCAGAAATATTCTAGAGGGCTTATAACGTTATGATAACTCGTAGATAATGCTGGATTGTTTAAAAATACCAACTTTACTGCATTGCCGTTAATTTGCTGTCGACATTTGTTACGAACGACGTAATGTGTGGAATTTAGGTTTTGTTTGTGCGATACCGTTTCACGTTTGATATTGTTATGAAAATAGTACTTATTTAGTCTATTCAAATCAAACCTTAAAACGTTTTAATCAAAACATCACTATTATTAGATGTTTTAGTTGTGATTGCAATCTATGACAAGTATAATATGAAAGCCAGTATTTCCGAAGATATTGAAATGAAAATGCTGTTAGCAAGAAATTAAAGCTTTTATGTTAAGTGAAAAAAGTTTGAAAGTTTGAATAGAATACTTTATTGGTAAAAGTTAAAAACAATATCATAACAATAATAAATCAGGATGTCCTATTCAAATGCAAGGCAAAGCCGTTTCTTACAAATCGGTGTGGCACATACCAGATTATCTTCCATCACGGATTAATAGAGACAGGTTTATTGCATGGTCACTACATAGAGGAAGTCATCAAGCAGCTAGGTAAGGCTTTCAACATTGTTTAAAATATCTCCGTGCTAAGTTTCACTAATATCTATAGTATCTTTGAAAAATACTGTTCCAATCAAAATATTATTTAACTTTTTTCTGAAAACTATTTGATTTGCCGGAAATTATTATTGAATAGGTTTGATAATAGTAAATAATTAGAAGTATTTTTTTTTTAACAAAAATGTTTTGCAAGCCCTTATTTCCGGAAATAAATTGTTATTATAAAAATGCTAACTAACAATTGGACGTACCTTCGTGCAAAGTTTAATACAATTAGTCCGATAGTTTTGGTGTAATGGGCGTACACCCCCTGGGACAGACTGACAGACAAATAGTTCGACAGACAGACAAACACAGTAAATTCTAAGTTGCGCTTTTGATTTCTGTTGAAGGTATACTGGCAAAATTACTAACTTTAGTTCTTTTGTTTAGTTTTTTCACTATACTACACTAGCTCTTTCTCTGTTTGTACTCGTCCATGAAATGTACTACGCTTTTCTCTCAAGAATAGGATTTTATTTAAATTAATATAAAAGGAAGGCTATCTTTTACCTCATGACAAATTTCCTTTGGCTGAAACAGTTTATTTTGGCTTCTATATCGATGGCAATTCTAGTACATATTTAGATGTATATTTTGTTAATAATTGATATTCGAAAAACATTTAATAAATATTCTTTGTATAAAGCAAACGAAATAAATAATAACGTTACTTTAAAGTTGATGCGTTGGTCAGCCGATATTCACTTATTTATCAAAGTGGAAATACCGACAAATCATAAATTACATACAATTACATCACATAAAATTCGTGTCCCAATCTATCTTTTGCTACGTGATACCAATTCATAACCGATCTTATCGGAATTACATTCGGGTGCTTATCGGAAAATGCTTGCTTTGTCTACTCTAAGCACTCTTATGGTTTAGGGCTGCTACCCCATATTTCATGACACGAAATTAATATTATATATTTATTTTTACATAAACTAACTCCACACTAGTAATTATTTTCTGTGGCATGGGTTTGTTTACAGACATTAAATTCTCATACGTTCAAGTCTCTTTACAAACATTTGTGTGTTACACAAAAATTTGTTCCCTGCGAAGATCGAACTCGCGACTGCTGCAACCAATCAGTGAAGCAGCCTACTCCCAACCATAAGACTAAGCCGTCGTCGTTGTCTGCCAATAATTGTGTATTCGTTCATTAAACTTTACATTTATTTGTAAGCTTATTTTGTTTTCAAATCAAGATTTATTCAAATTTTAACTAGACCGATTAAATGAATGTTTTGTACCTCTGTCACTGTCAGAAAACAACGTTTTAAGTCAAGTTCACCCTTGTGATTTTGTTCTGTACATATGATTTGTAATTTCTGCGTGTAAATACAATAAATGATTTCAGAATTTGCGATTTCAATTTATTATATACCTTTATGAGCGTTTGGTTCGGTCGATCGATGGACGATTGTTAGTGGCATTCTTATATTAGAGGATAAACCAGTGAATGTTGTAAACGTTAGGCCAAATTGGAAGCCTTATAGCGGCTTGATTAGTTTGAACAGCAGATGGCCAAAAACCTGCCTCCGGATCGGTGCATTGGGTCCGAGTGGTGAAAAATCTCACACCTTGATTTGTGAAAATAGTTCTTTGCGCGGCAATGGAATAGTATCGGATGATTTAGATTTAGTTTCAGTAAAAATAAAAAGTAATCATTTTTTTTCTCATTTAATCATTATGTTACAAAACTCGCCAACCCTATTTATGACACCATTTTCGTAACATTTATATTCAGAAAATGAATTCGGTGTAAATTTGGAAGGTATTAAAATTATACCTGTGGCCCGATAGCTATTAAGTCTTTCGGTCGTTCAGTAATAGAAAAACTATGTACTGATTAGGGTTGAATTAGGATATCGCTTTCAGCGGATAAATTATGGGATAAGTATTTATCGGATCCCTAAATACTTTCGTTAGGATTGGTGTTTTTTTTAATTTTGATTTACTCCTAACCATGATAAATAATAAGTCACACATATACAAATTAAGATAATAAGGATTATAATAATATTCTACCACGAGGACCCAGTACAAATTGGTGGAAGCGGTTTTGTGGCCACCAGCCGATGGAACTTATTATCTAAAGCATATATTGCTTTAGGATACTGCTGAGACAGACTGCTTAGCGTGTCTTTTAAAGCATAAAGGTGCTTGAAAATCAGATTGACACAAACGGTCACCTAGCTCAGAGCGAACTAACCAAACGTTGCTTAACTTTAGTGATCGCTAAGGCCGCGGCAGTCACACAGAGCTACGAGCAACTGCACCTTTGGATATCTTGTATAAGTTACAACAAAAGGTGACACAAACCGAACCGCGATTTGTTAGTAGATGCAGCGGATCTCTGATCAGCAGCGGAAAAGTATAGGCTAATTCAAAATTTACGCATGCACGCATAATGCAAACTATACTTTCCAATTTCATTTTGACTCCAGCCGTCTTTTTTTCTCCATCTCTAACAAACCTTTAGATCCATTATATACCTAATTTGTTAGCAGCCTAATTACTATATTCCATGTAGTTTGATCAATTATTTATCCGTGAAACTTATGATGAAACGCAATTTGTAACATACGAGTATTAATATAGAATAAATGATTAATGAATATTGAAGTTAGGATAGGCGCGATACCATTCTCTTGGGACAAAAGTTATAGTCAGCATATACGGACGGACGATTTGACGCAGTGGTTAAGAGCTTAAGCTGCTCCGCCCACTGGGTCGAATAGTCGCGGGTTCAATTCCCGCACGTAACAAATATTTGTGTGACTCACAATTATTTCGATCTGAGTATAAGGATTAATTGCTCTATAGAATGGCAGAGACAGAAAAATAATGCTACGTACATATAACACTGCTTTTTATAGTTTTAATGTTTAATCTTATGTGCGTATTCGCTGGATAAATCGTACATATATTAATAAATATACATACTCTAACTCAAATACAAAAATTGAAAATTCCAGTATTTAATTCTATCTGTTGATCTATATCATCACCCCAGTTCCCTTCTGGGGTAGGCAGAGAGTATAGAATTCAAACATGTACTTTCCTTACATACCACTCCGGCTTCCTCCACTCTCATAGTTCGTCTCATACACGCTCGCGGGTTACGGAGAATCTTGACTTGATATCACATTTTCCTCTACAAAAGAAAAAAAAGTAAAATGTTCAAGCTTAAAAACTACGCTTTTAACTGAACTATTTCGTGATCGTTATTTTTTAACAAGCTTTTATTTAACTTGCAATATTTGTATGTGTCCATCTGCTCTTCCGGTTCACATCTTGTGATACATTTTTCTAGCACTTGTTGGTATCCGATTGAGCTGAAATTTGGCATACGTATGTAAAGTCAGTGATAATGCAATAATATGGTACCATGGAGCTGATCTGATGATGGAGTCGGAAGGTGGAATTGGAATCACCCAACTACTCAATATAACCCCGTTCCATTTTAAATTATCTCTTGTTAAATCATAACTACAAAATGAGTGTCTAATTAAAGTCTACTCTACGGCTTATGTTTTTTTTTAATTTAAAGGCTATTTAGTGACGTATACTTTTTGAAATCATAATTAATCATAATAATCATAATAATTTATTCATGGCTGCCTCGTTGGTCTATACCAAAGCGCATTAATCGCCACTGTTGGCGAATAAAGCGCTTTGCGATCACAAGGTCCTGGCTTCCAATCCCCGGGCAAATGTAATTTTTTTATCGTATAATTCCCAGTATCAGTCCGGAGTCTGAAATTGTGCCAGGTATATTGTAATAGGCTCATTTTTTCTAACATGGGACCTAACATCGCTGGTGAAAAGTGGGTGTACACAGTACACTTTGGTGACAGTGTTGTAATAACAATATGTGAGCCTTTTCAAAACTACTATTTTAAACGAAACTAACCTTGTGTTATAGGTTAAAGGCAATTGTAATATTTCAGTACAAGCTGTCCGAAATGCTGGGCAACAGAAATAAATCGTAATTAAGGTCTAACACAACTAACCCTTTTATCTGGATCTCTCTGTGCACACATAGTTAGAGCTACAATCTAGTTTTATCTTTTAAGATGTATAAATGTTTACTATTTATGATTGTAACTTGTTTTGTGAGTCAAATAAATAAATAAATAAATAAGTTAGGGTAAAAGCACTTGTTATTGTCCGTACGCGAAACTCCGGATGCATTTAGTGCAATATTCATTCAGTATTTTCAACATTTGCCATAACAACTCCATTGGGCAGTTGTAAATCCTTTATCATATATGTGTAAGTGTAATGGCTGTGACGTAAATTAGAAGTAACAAACTGTAGGTACGCCATGTTTGTTAGCTCGGTGACGTGTTTTCCCGTGGTTGACATTGGTGCAGTCTCCGAAAAATACATGGATCGTCGTCATTTAAGTCGATTATTCCTTCCTTATTTTAAAACAAGTTTAACTTAAAAATTGAACTCGTTTTAAAATAAGGAAGATTAATAGAATTTGATTATAAACTTACCTTATAGTGAAGAAGGGAAGGGAAGGTGGAGATAGTAAGAGAGATAGATAGATTGATAAAGTAAAATAGAGAAAGAGAGAGAGAGACAAAATAAGGGAAGGCAAGTATTTAAAGTAATATTTATTATAAAAAGGTCAAACTTGTATAAATAAACCAGAACAAAAAAAAAACAGAACAAAAAAAAATGAAAAGAAACTGCAAGTAAAAAAAAAATTTTTTTTTAATTATTACTAACAACCGATACCTATAAAAAATATTTTCACCAATTGCTCTAACACACCAAAGGTTGGTAATATATTTTTTTACAATGTTATACTTGAGTCCATCTTAGGTTGTGCACACAATTTAATTTTTCAAATTATCCGATCTTTTTATTGTTACAAAAGTTTGTACTCCTATAACCAGTCGTTAAACTCCTTAAACACACTTAACATCTTTTAATACCTTTATCCCAAACACTATTATACCAACTCGGCATTTTCCAAATTTAAAAAGGCCAGTTGAAAATTTGCGCGGTCGGGTGGACCCGCGGGGCTCGTCATACCAGTTTACGACGGGGGTCTTAAGTAACGTGGCTGGAAAATAGTTTCATTTCACCCCAGTTACCGGTTAAGGGTGTCCCAAGAGCGGGATACTCGGTGTCGCATCGCAAGGTGAACGGAAAATGTGCTTTATGTATGGAAATGTTTCGAGTGTTTTGTGAGATGAAGGGACATTTTTCTGCGCCCATAAATGATTTGCCCCAGAACCAACAGCAATGAAAAAATACTTGTATGATTTCAAATCACTCATAAATTCTCCTAAGGCATTTATTATTAAACGAACAAGCGAGGGATTCGCAATATTGCACAAAAAGTATAGGATTTTAGTTATAATTCAGTAGCCATTAATACATATGAGGTTATATTGTCTGCGTTGACATTAAGGCCTCGGACACGAAGTCAGCGGGAGCAGGTTGGTGGCGGCGGCGGCGGCGCGGAGAGCGGCGCGTTTCAATGCATACATTTATATGAAACGGAGCGCCGTACGACCAGTGCGTACCAATCTAGTGGTGCCCGCGTCTGCATTGATATAGTGTTGAGTTGTAGTATTCTTTTATTGCTTTTGTTGTTTGTGTAAGGAGTTTCAAAATGCCCGCCGACGTGTTGGAGCAAATTATTACAATGATTTTTGATAGAGCAAAGATACTAATTTCTCGTAACACAACACCACGCCGCCGCCACCGCCTCGCTCCCACTAACATCGTGTCCGAGGCAGTGAAGATGTCGGCGACTTCAATATAAGTACTAACAATACTTTGAAATATTCGTTTTAGATTGCAAATTGTTCGTTAGATAGGGATATTGGCCATTATTTTAATAAAATAGACAAATAATGATGGCATGGGTCAAATGTCTGTTGGTTCTGGGGCAATATGTCCTTTTGTAGTTGCATTATCAGGATCCCTCCTCATGGGGTTGGTTAAGCTATTAGTGAAAAGAGGCTTTATTTTCGTGCATTTATGATGTACCTTCCTCGTCGGCCTAGTAGCGAATAATGTGCGATCACAAGGTCGTGAGGTTGAAAATTCGAATCCGGCCGGACAAAATGTAATTTTATATCTCTTTTAATCTGTCTGTGTCATTATGCCAGATCCTTTGCGAGGTATTTAATTCTATCTGTTGATCTATATCATCATCCCAGTTCCCTTGTGGGGTAGGCAGAGAGTACAGAGTTCCAACAGGTTCTTTCCTTACAGACCTCTCTGGGTTCCTCCGCCCTCATATGTCTTCTAATATACGCTCGCCAGTATTTAGTTCTATCTATCTATCTATCTATAACCTCACGCCAGATCCCTTGCGGGGTTGGCAGAGAGTACAGAGTTCCAACAGGTTCTTTCCAAAAATTTTAAATAATAAAATACTGTCACGACTATATTGTTCAAGTGAGGGTGGTAAAAATGTTAGGTCCCATATAACGATGTTAGCTCCCATAGACTAGGAGGTGAGCTTATTGCCGATACCGGGCACAATATAAGGCTCTAAACTGAGATTGGGATTTTTCTATAGAAAAACTACATTTGTCCAATCTAGGATTTGAACCCAGGACTTCGTGATCGCAACGCATATTGTTCGCCACTATACCAACGAGGCAGTATCATTGAATAATACTAACTTTTTGTATTACTATTTGGTTTAAATGCATTAACGAATTCCTACCGCAGTTAAAATATTCTGTAACTCAATCGACAGGGAACTCCGAGAGAGAGAAAACTAACTTTATAATAATTTTCGTAAACTACTAAGCTATCGTGAAACTTTAAGTACTTTTAAAACTTGATTAATTATCGCTAGGTAGCATCGTCTCTTGCAACTTTGTAAAGTTATTTGTCATTATTATTTTTTACCTAATTATTTCTAAAGTAAACAATGTTTGTTCATGTTAATAATTTTGTACTTGTAACGTAAAGTTCTGAAATAAAATAAATTTATTTTATTCCGAAGTACCAATTTCCGTATAGTATGTATTGCAAAACAAAGCAATGAACGTCATTATATGTAACCTATTGCTAAATGGTTCCAGTGTAATAGGAGGTAAGTCTGTTGCTATTATACCGGCCACTATATATTTGACTCCAGATTACCACTGGGTCAAACCTACAAATCGAATATAATCAAACAGCTCAAATACACAATATTTTTTTTTAAGAACTAATGGCACCTGAATTTTCTAGTAACATCCAAACCAAATGCATCCCCGATATTTTAATAACATCAACCACAGCAAGACTCTTCCCTGCCCCTCCTTTAACTAAGATTTATAAAAGGCCACACTAATTAGTTCACCTTACATAGAATGTATCCAAGTCCGATATTTTTTATCGAAACATATTAAATTTAAGAGTGCAATTAAGCAAAGTGAAAAAACGTCTCTAGCAGAATAAAACAAGGAAGTGCAAAAGCCTTTGTGGGTACACTATCGACATGCGAGGCCATTGTTAATCCAGTAAATGGGTAATTTAAAAGCGCATTGTATTTAGTATTAAGCGAGAAAAACTCAATGAGTTTGCGTTCGAAATCACTTATTACCAGCATGTGAGGCGGTTAAAGTATTTTGATAAAAATGTAAAAGGAAAATTATTTGTGTAAAGTCAATTTGAGGGAATGAAGAATAAATATGCGGTTTATATGTTTATATCATGTAGGAAAATTAAGAGAATTATGAGGTTGATATCTCATTTTATTAGCTAGTATTTATTTAGCAGAATTTTCAAATCTGTTTAGGAAAATAAAGAACTTTGTATGAAAAAGGAACACCTTTATATATGGTAATAAACAAGTTATATATACAAATAGATTTTCTAATAAATAAATCAGATTTGTT
This sequence comes from Phalera bucephala, assembly GCA_905147815.2. Lineage (NCBI taxonomy): Eukaryota > Metazoa > Arthropoda > Insecta > Lepidoptera > Notodontidae > Phalera > Phalera bucephala. Next base: position 30,140,712 of record LR990620.1, read on the forward strand.
AATTTTAAATACATTTGCAACATTCATGATAATATAAGACTAAGTATTTTGATAACTATGCCCTCTATGGTAGTAGCTGTAAAATTTAGTAACTGTTTCGATGTTGTATCGCGATATAGCTTCAAAAATGACAATAGCTTTCAAAAGTATAGTCGCAGAAACGAGTTTTTTAAAATATGATCAACTCATTAATAGCCGATAGCAAACACCGTAAGTACGTTGGCCTTATTTATATGCAATACATAAGTAAAGGCCATCGACAAATAATTTCAGTCATCATCATCAACTCAGCCTCTACTTGTCCACTGCTGAACATAAGCCTCCCCCAATCGCTCTCCAGCGTAACCGGTCTGATGCCACCTGCATCCAACAACTTCCTGCGATTTTCACAAGATTGTCGGTTCATCTGACAGGTGGCCGTCCCACGCTGCGCTTGCTAGAACGTGGTCTCCACCCTAGAATTCCATTCCCCATTTGATCACGTAGAAAAACGCCGAGCATAGTTATCTTTCGACAAGTAAAGACACAAAATCCATTTATATCTAATGCCTTCATGTGTCATGTTCCTATTTGAACAACAGGCCACAGCTGCTAGAAAAACAGACCATTTAAAATTGCATCGAGCTATCCCGCTGATCATTTGTATTCATTGAGCGCTGTTTGTTCCATCAGTTTACAATCGGAATACAATGAAAAGTTTTATCATATATTAGTTTTCAATTCCCGGACCTACCTCATCTGTGGATTGGGAACATGGGGGAATTCTTTGGCAGGCAGAAACGTTATGTAAGAATATATTGTTAAGATCCTTTTCCACAAGGAAACAGGAACTAGGAACATAAACAATACGGTTGCTATTCGGAACACCAACAAGGAGGAAATGGACATATTTTTTAAGTATTTGGTTTTGCTTCCTTCCTTTAGTTTGGGTAGTGGCTTAGCGACAAAAGCGAAAGTGGTTACTCTAGTAACTTCGTGTGACTGACAAAACTGGAACAGCTACTAAGAGAAGAAAAGCATCTCTTGTTTATCCTATGAGTGTCTAAAAATCGTCTAGAAAAAGAAAAGAATATTTTTTTGACTAGCACAATGATGTAGGTACAATAAGTACTGAATAGTGTAGATATATTCTTTAACACCCACTACAATTCACCTCATTCATGGACCGGAGGTCACATAGGTATATGATGTCAGATCCCAATATGATAGGAACGAAATTTTTAAGGAGCCCATGAAATTTACATATTGGCAGAATTCCAGACTGTACATCTTTTCATTCACCAGGTAGAAAGGCAGTTCTAGGCGCAAACTTTTAGCTATTTTTCTAACCTTGGTGACAATTATGTGGTCTAATGATTTGAGCCTAAATGTGCCAATCAGTTTACTAAAACGACTATTATATACTAACTCATCGAATTCTGCTGTCATATCTAAATAGGTAATTTTATGTATGAATATATTGAGTGTTTTTTTTTGTTTTGTATCATGTATATGCCAAGTATATGTATTTTCTAAAATGTTAGTGTTTTTTCTTTTTTATATTATATTTTTAATTTATACCGCTACTGTAAGTTGCTAAGTGCAGCCCCGTCTATACCACATGCAAATCTATTTTTCCATCCCAAGGGTGCCCTGGAAAAAATGGCTTTTTAGCGATAAGCCCACCTTTTGTGTTACTTTTGGTCTTATTTTTGTTATTTTGAGATCTATGTGCACAATAAAGAGTAACAGTCATACAAGGATCTTGTGGCCCGCGGCCAAAATCGGAACTAGCGCTGTCATCAAGTGAAATTTTACTTGATGATAGTCGCAAAGTTGCCGTTAGCTATGAAATGTATCCATGTTCTTTATTAAGTAATAACCGTGCGGACCCACCTGTTGAAAGATTTCCATAGAATTACCGGAATTTTACTAAATGATAACCCTAATTTCACAGCAACGTCAATGTCATCTAAGAGCCAAAATATCCTTGTCAGACTATATATATGAATCTATCTAAAATAACTTAATGCATATTCCATTCTCGTGGATTGTGTGCTACGTAAATTGTGAAGGAGTGAGTACGTATTCCATTCTTATACTATGATAAATGTGAACATTGATTCGTTTTTTTTTTATTTTGGGCTCATAGAATTGCCGAAATTTATATTAAACTATTATTCCCGGAAGACCAGGGCTTTGGCACACTGCAGGTACCTAAGCATTTTGCTGAGTGTATCATAATTATTTTTCTGTTTAGTGTCTCCAAATAACCATTGTTTTTTCTTTCTTTCTTCATTTCTTTTTTCCTTACATAACAACAAGGCGTTCAAAATGAAGACATGGAAAAAGCATTCTTTAATAAGTAGCGCAGGACTCTTATCATATAATGGTATTCCGTATAACACTGGAGTATGATCCAAAGATCATTACACGATGTTATCCTAAGGCGCCGCGTTACGTGTTGAATACGACATAGCGGGTATAAGGGCCCTGTAATAGTATTAAACAGTCATTAGAAGGCATACGAAAACCGCCTTGACAACAAACTTGTTGCAAAGGCGGTTTTCGTAGTATATTGATCGTTCTAGCAGCCGTTAAACTGTAGTTTGAAATGCATTTTGACTCAAAAAGAAACTTTGTTGTAGTTGCAGTTGGAAAAAATTACAGTATCTTGTTTTTTGTAAATATATAGACGCATTGTTGTTATCTGAAGACATAAAAAAATACCTCAATAACACTGTCTGACCTACAATTTGAATCCTCATAATAGCTAGTCGCACTATCGAAACCCATAATAATTGCATAGTTTTTACTTATATGCACAACTTTTTCCAGTAATATATCTCTATTACGTGTACTTAGGTGAATTTTGATGAAATGTAGCCGAATAAACCTATTTCATCACTTCTACTAGTATGATAACGATATTTTCATGGAGACATAATCACCGGAAAATACCCGCAATAATAATCAAAAGTCAAACAAGAAATTGCAACCAACGCCATACGAACTGAACCGCACAATTGCATATACCCCAAGCCCGGTTTTGGCCAACTGGAATTTTCTCAAAAACAGGTACCAGAAAATCTGCTACTATAATAGCCGAGTTCTAATATAAAATTGATTTTAGCTGAGCGAGCATCGCCTAAACCTTCTGATTTTGGTCATTTTCAAAAACTGGGGTCTCGAGGTCGCTGCGCGTATTATTTACCACTATATCAATGAGGCAGTTATATTCAAATACAATTTAACTTAAACGAACCCCGTGCCGATATATCATTTACCAACACGTACTATTAAACACGACCACTAATATTCAAACAGTTGGAATAGCAAGTCAGTATGTTAATCCATTGATTCGTAAACCGCGATAATAAGGAATACTGCTCATCTCGTAGGCGGAAGTTTAATCGATTAACCACCTATTTATCGAGAGGAAATTGTACGTTCATTATGTATACCTTTAAGGTAAGATGATTAGAGGGGAAATATGGGATAAGCCCCTTTAAGGATAAGAAACCTTTATCAATGTGACGGAAGAATGATGGATAGTGTGTACGGTAAATTCTATCGATCATCACGCCAGATCCCTTGCAGGGTAGGCGGAGAGTACAATGTTCTAACAGGTGCCGTACGGTACGGTGAACGGAAAATTAATCTATACGAATATTATACAGAGGAAATTGTTTCTAATCGATATACTCTGAAACTACTGAAGTGAAAGAAGAAGAAGAAGTGAAGAAAGTGAAAGCTACATGATCCAGAAATAACCTAGACCCGACAGGTGGCGTTCTGGTCGACCGCTAACACTGCTAGTGTTAATACAAACACGATTTGACGGACGATTTAGCGCAGTGGTTAAGCCGCTGCGGCCACTGTGTCTAATAGTTGCGGGTTCGATTCCCGCACGGGATAAATCTTTGTGTGATCCGTAATTATTGGTTCCCGTCTGGGTATTTGTGTGTGTGAGTTTTTATGTGTGTAAACGCACCCACGACATAGGAATACATCCTAGGATGCGGCTACGTTTTCTTATAAGAAAAAAATACACATTAGTTAAGTGGCGATTAAGCGCGTAGCCATCACGAGGTCCTGAGTTCGAATTCTAGGTCGAACATAATGTAAATTTTCGATAGAAGGAGTCTGGCATTGTGCCTGGTATAACGGCAATTGGTTCGGCCTCTATGACATGGGACCTAACATCGTCGGCAAAAAGTGGGTGTACACGACACCTCTGCTACCTTTGCTTGGGGAATATAAGCGTGACGGTGATGGTTTTTTAAAAAGATTTAAAATGGCTGGTGAAGGTCGCTGGTAATTTCTGGATGAGCACAGTACAAAGCTAGTTGCGGCGTATAGACTACGCGGACAGCTCGTAAGGCGAGCGGTGACATTGCGACTGACTACCGCTGTGAGCGGTTATCTGTCCATTCAGTGATTTATGGTGATAATCAAAGAAGTGTCTCTTTTGAGGACACCCCACTGGTCGTCATGGTGATCTTTGTAGGGGCCTCTGTCCTGCAGTGAACGTCTAGTGGATGATGATATAAATGACATAGATATGAACTAAAACTATTTTTCGGATTTTCAAGCAATCAATCAATCAGTCTATCGCAGTCCAGTGCTGGACATAGGCCTCTCCTAACACGCGCCATTGCAAGTCGCGGTCACCACTCTAGGACACGCTTGCTCCATCGGCCGTCAGTCCTTCTGCAGATGTGACCAGCCCATTGCCACTTTAGCTTACTGAGTCTGCGAGCTATGTCGGTAACTTTGGATTTTACCGCGGTTTATTTTTTTATTTTTATGTTCTCGACGTTTCGAGTGCTTTGCAGCACCTATAGTCACGGGAAGGGCTGAGCTGTTAGACGTCTAGAAGGCATAGTTGATCCGGAGTACCCTTAAACTTCTTAATTATTTTTGTTAGTCCGATCTACGCAGAATGAGTGGTCAATATTTTCACCGCAGTGTTGATAGATGGCGCTTATTTATTTTATTCTAGTAGTTGCAAATATCCTCACCAGTGGACAAATTGTGATCCAAAAGGAATGTTTTCTTTTCTTTCTTTTTCTTTTTTTTAAAAACGTTTCAAACTACTGTAAGTACTTGGTCAATATCTTCAGCGCGTTTCCGTTAGATGGCGTCTGTTCAAACATAAACTTTTTGTTGCATTAAAAAAACAGTTTTGTTAATATACGAGTGGTCGGCGATTCGATGCAGTTTTATAAAGTGTTTTGTTTTGTTTCTCCAAATCTAAAATTATCCCAGCCAAGACCTATTTACAGACTAATGAGCTTACGGTGTCTTGAGGTCTTGCAGTGTTATGCTTATTTTGGATTAAATTATATTAATTTTCGGACGATTTAGCGATTTTATATTTAGATTTTTTTTTATTTTAGATTTAGTTAAAAGCTTAAGCTGCTCCGCCCACTGTGTCTAATAGTCGTGGGTTCATTCCCGCTCGGGACAAATCTTTGTGTGATCCACAATTGTTTGTTCCGGTCGGGGTATTTGTGTATGTGAATTTCAATGTTTGTAAACACACCCACAACACAGGACTAAATCCTAGTGGGGGCTAAGTTTTAAAAAAAAAAAAAAAATTACTGGATCCCTAGTCGATGGAAGGAAGCACCAAGCAGTCTTCTCTACTGAAATTAAGATGTTAATTTTTTTAATTCCAATAGCCTTAAATATCAAAATTAAACCGCGGTTACATCCGAGAAATATTTAGCTTCATGTGTAAAATTCGCGTTAGTATAAGAACTTAATATGACATAGATAAATCAAATTACTGTTAGGCTCGAGGCAGAATAGACATAGTACATACAACGGGTGATGTGCTTTGGCTATAGCCATTTAAGTTTTGCCATTCTGATCGTTATGTCCGACTTTGGATGTCCTCGTGGATTATTAGCGAGTTGTCTAAAATGAAAAATGCTTAAGAAGACGGAATAGTTCAGTCTCGCATACAAACTTCAAGCATATAAAGCTCTATGCATTGCCTATGAGTGACTGTGAGTCTTCTTATGAGGCCTACCATGAGCGGCTGGACAACGGTCTTCCTTAAGATCGCTACGTTGACTGGCTTTGTGCAGCACCAGTCTTTATCTTTAACCCGCGACCTTTACCAGGTCATCGGTCTTCCAAAATGAATAAAGCTTCTGTTCTTTTTTACCTTCTTTTAGTGTCGCCATAGTAGGCCATCATCACCTGTTGTAGATTTTACACATCTTTCTCTCTCTCTCTCTCTCTTATAAGTACTATTTTTCATTAGCTTAGGTCCGTGCATGTTTTATCCCTTTGCAAAACATTATTAGTGATTTGTTACTTGCCTCGTTGGTCTAGTAGCAAAGCGCATCGCTTTGTGATCACAAGGTTCTGTTTCAAATCCTAGATCGGACAAATGTAGTTTTTCTAACGAAAAACCTCCAATATGTGTCCGGAGTCTGGAATTGTGCCCGGTATATGACAATAGGCTCGCCCCCTATTTCATGAGACCTAACATCGTCGGCGAAAAGGGAATGTACTCAGTATACCTATGCCACCCCCGCTTGGTCATATAGGCGTGACGGTGTTCATTGATACCCTCCTTAGAATTAGCAGTACCTCAACTGAGTAGGGCTTTAGATGTCACAGATCCCGACCATTCTGTTATGTATTTATGCCTCCATAAATACATATATTTAGGGCTGCATATATGGGTTTCGCTCTCATCTCTCTGATAATTAACTGAATAAATGCGACTCGACCAGCGTGTTAATTTGATGTGCTCTTGACATTCCCTGTACGAAAACTGCACATATTCCAAAGAGAGATGTCCAGCTTCCGACAGCAAAGTTCACAAGAATATGATGTTAAGTGCAGCGTGTCCTGCTTAGCGAGCGTTTATTGATTTTAAATATTATTTTCGACCGATGTCGTGGCTCACTAAAATGTCTTTGCTAGTGGCGGCTCTGAGAAGCGGGTCACACTCTTACCTCTGTTATGGTCGAGGAGAGCGATTGCTGCTTCTCAAGTCATACTAGTGAACGGGTGGTGCTGGTGGGGACTGGTTCTTCCTTTATCCTTTGACTGATTAAACATGAATCGTAGTGAGTTCTTAGATTTACGCGAATATTACACATGAAATAAAACTATTTTTTTTCTGGATTTTATCGCGGTTTATTTTTCGGTTTTTAAGTTCCTGACGTTTCGAGTGCTTTACCCATGGTCACGGGAGGGACTGAGGTGTTAGACGTCCAAAAGGCATAGTTGTTCCGGGGTACCCTCAAATACCTTAATTTTTTTTTTGTTGTTCCGATCTACGCAGAATTAGCTCACGGTGTCTTGAGGTCTTGCAGTGTTATGTTTGGTCTTGGATTTGATTATATAAATATTGGGTAAATCTTTGTTTCAGAGAGCACAAGAGATCTGTGACAAGAAACATCTGGCTACCGAGCTTCAATATGTCAAGCAAGTCCTGCACGACAATAAGCTTCCAGTCGCACGCCAACGTCACCGTGACCGAGTGAAACCAGCCACAGTCAAGCGTCTCCCTGCTGTATGCTCCCTTACATGAGAGGAGCCACGGACAAGATTGGCTACATCTTGAAGCGTGCTTCAATTAAAAGATTTTATAAGTCGCCGAAGAAGATCAGTCAATTTTTACTATCTATCAAGTGTCAGATCCCTCTACAAGATGCAGGAGTATACAAGCTTGATTGTGAATGTGGTCTCTCATATATAGGATAAACAAAAAGACCGGTAAAAACTCGGGTTAAAGAAAACATAGCTGACCTAAAACACCGTCGCTCAAAGAAGTCTGCAGTCTGTGAACATGTCCTTGACCGCACCCGCCATAACATCAGATTTGATAGCCCACAAATTCTCGTGAAAGAACACCGATTCCTACCAAGGATGGTTTGCGAGGCTATTGAAATGAAAAAACATCATAATTTCAATAGAAAATATGGCTGGGTGCTTCCATCAACTTGGGATCCGGTAATTAATATAATCAAATCCAAAACCAAGCATAACACTGCAAGACCTCAAGACACCGTGAGCTCATTCTGCGTAGATCGGACCAACAAAAATAATTAAGAAGTTTGAGAGTACCACGGAACAACTATGCCTTTTGGACGTCTAACACCTCAGTCCCTCCCGTGACCATGGGTGCTGCAAAGCACTCGAAACGTCGGGAACTAAAAATCACAAATAAGCCGCGATAAAATCCGTAAAATAGTTTTATTTCATATGTCCCGTAGTACTATTGAATTTTTTTTTCATCCGGCATCGCACTGGAGCTATAACCAATTATTTTATACACAATCTTTACTTATTTTATAGTGACCCTTTCTCTTACTATTATTATTATACTTTTTATTGTATACCTTTACAAAGTCCCTATTTTGTAAATGAGAAGTCTATGTAAACACTAACTAATATCATGAATCTAAGTGCACTTATGTTAAATCTATACTTAAGCACATCTATTATGCTCGTTCTGCACTGTTTTCCCATACCCCATGTATGTAATGTATACAAAATGAATTGTAAAACTCTTATTTTTAAAAAGAGTAACCGTGTACACACTGCCTACCTTGCAAGGGATTTGGCGTAATTATATAGTTAGATAGATAGATAGGTAAACGTGGAGTTTCTTGCCCTTCTTCTCCACAGGAGTGACTTTCCGAACGGGTGGTAGAGTCTTAATTAATTAATATTTTTTTATTTTTGAATCATAATTGCCTTTTGTTGTACATGAATAAAAAACCTTTGATTTTGAACACTCAGCCAAAACGAATCCTCCTCCAAAGTGATATCGAATACTACCTCGCTTGAATCGTGATAGCAATGACGTATCTACAATCCGAACTAAATTATTTACCCAATATAACTAGATCTCTGTAACCTTTTCTTGTAACCGTAACTTGAACAAATTGTATATTATCCATTTTCTATGTACTCTGGTCCCATAAATAGGTAGGTAAGTACGGGCTCACCCCCTACAGTTTCTTTTATGATTCCAGAATTTCCTTTAGTATTATTCCAAGTTTTATTCATGTCTTATTATTTAATGAAATATTTATTTTCTTATGTAGAATATGGTATTTATCTGCCGTATTTTTGTAACCAAACGTAAATGATTTTAAGATGAAGGAGAAAATTTTGATATTGTTTTTTTTATGCTTTGTTGGTCTAGTAACGCTTGAGGTGGCTAGCAATTTAGAAGTTATACGTTCGATTTAACGTTTTACATACAAAGTATTAGGAGGAGGTCCTAGGTTCGAATCCTTAAGTTGGTTATTACGTTTATTGTAAACTTTTTTTTACACACAGGGTTTTTCTATTAACAAATCTCTGCAGAAAGCGACCTGAAAAAGTAATGTAAAAAAATAAAGAAAGATAAATAATCTCATGTATGGATAATATGCTTCACAACCTTTTTTGATACTTAGTTGCTAATCTGTGTCCAAATAATTTGGCTGATATTTCACCTCCTGGCTTGACAATGTTCCAATCTCTAATGACCATAGGTTTCTTCATCGCAGTTAAGTAACCAGGTTTCCTAAATTTACCTCAGCAGTGTTGTTAAGGTCGTCGGGAAACCGTCACTGTCAACAAACCCCTTAACGATATAAAACTCTATATATAACGTAATAAGATTCGCATTACCATTATTTGCCCTCTGTGACAGACTGAAGGCTGAAGTCTGGTGATTTATGATCGTTTAATTTGTATGTCGTGGCCTTGAGTTCATCAAAAATGGTACGTAAATACGGTAATAATAAAATAAGGTTAAACTTATTTTGATACCCTACTGATTGACTATCAATGTGTTTCATTTTGAAAGAAAGAAAGATATATTTATTAACTAGGTTAACAGCCAAGTACTCCACAATAAAAAACAATGATATTTAAAATAATATGCACTAACTGTTTAGCTGCGCTAATGGGGTAACACTCAGCGTAAAGCTGTATTGCAACGTGAACCACCACACAGCGCTGATTTTTAGTAGTACCCCAACTGACGAGCACGCATGAAGGGTTTCCAAAAAATTTGAGTCGCGCGGCAATGAGTGGGGATGTGAAAGTGGCACCAACTATGCCCAAAAACGCCTTTGCCGCACTTAGTGATCGAAGACAAACGCTCAAACTTAAATAAAGTACTTATATATGCAAAATATTTGAGTATATTTTTAATATTTATTTACATAATATTTCAAAACAAATTAGACTATACTATCCTATATAGTATAGTCTGATTTATGCATAGTTATGCATAAACATCTCACAATCCAAGGTAACAGAAAATGAGTCATACTTTAAAAGACCCAGCTCGGATTGGTAACAACAACAGGTTATTGCAACCTGATGTTGGAATTTATCAAGACGGTCATAAGGTTTTTACCTTGTGTAAGAAGGAGCGGCGCTATTTTACTATCACAGGAACTTATGGAGCCTACAAAACTTCAAATTTAGGAAAGGACTAGCGTTATTTTAGTCATAGCTACGGACCCTCACCCTTCATTGCACGCAATTTCACCTCTTATACCTTTAACCCTTACCTCTCAAAGTGGTTCAACCTCATATCATATCTTTTACATCATTGGTAATACGTAAGGGGCAACTCGCTTCTAACTTTAAATAAATCTTAGCGCCATTGGGATAATCCTCGAAGAGCTTGCCTACCTACTCTAAGGGCTTATCCAGATGTATGTACTGAGATTGTGACTATTGTGATATGATATGAGAGTGCATTATTGATGAGTTGGACTTGAGAGCAATATGATACATGTGAATTTTACATGACAGGGGCGCAATTCTACTGAAAAAAAAACTACAAAAAATTCGAACTTAACCATCGTTGATCAAAGGTGTTTAGCTGCTTTTTTATTATATTATTATAATGAAAAAGTTTATGTTTATATTGCCCCATCGTTTAATCGGCTAAACAGATTTACATGAACGGCAAAAAGCGTGATATTTGATATAATACTTACTAGTACTACTACTATATCATCACGGTAGATCCCTTGCGGAGTACGAACTTCTAAAAAGTTGTTTTTGTTTACAGACAAACATAAGTTAGATATATAAGTTTGGTCTGGATTTTATGGTACGGTCAACTAGCCACAATGTTACATTATTATTTTAACTATAATATAACTTAAGTATATAACTCAAGTTTTAATAACTCAAGTTTTTCGGCCATGTCTCTAGGCGTAACAGTGACTCCATATAGCGTCTGGTTGTGCAGGAGAAAGTAGAAGGAACTAGACCACGTGGGAGATCACCAATGCAGTGGACAGACCAAATTAAGTCCGTAGTGGGAGATGCTTTGATCGAGTGTACCAAAATCTCAAATGATCGAAGTAAGTGGAGAGATATCGTAAGGCCAGCTACATTAGCCTCCAGTGACTAAACCTCATCGTGACCACGACCACTCTGTCAAGAATGAAGCGAATAAGAAGAAGAATAACTTATATCTTTATACAAATGCAGAGATCCAATTTAAGCAGTCCGCGATTTTGGCGTAACCTCACTGCCTTTGTCGCACCTACTGATCTGCTCCTTGAGCCCCACCACCTGTACAGGGGAAGAACTGAACGCGGCCAGGATTGGCGCGATTGATGTGGCAACTCACTTGGCGGGACAAAATAAACCACCGACACGAAAAAAAAGATATGTGTAGCTATACAATTATTACACTAGCAGAACATCTTGCAACATTAGTGATCAGAGGAAAAGGTGAGCCAAGTTTCATGGATTTGTTTTTATTTATTCGGGTAACAAAACCGATTACAGTCAGTATACAGTTTACAAATTACACATGAAGTATAGGTGCAGTCTAGAATGTAGACACATCTTGACAAAACTTTACCATTCAACTAACTACAAAAGTAGTATATTAAACAAGTAAGTAATACAAATTAAATGTGAGATAGTATAGAAATGGAGTTATCAACTAGTATGCAAAATGTAAAATTTTAAATTATTGATGACCCTAACTTTACTATACAAGCTGTAACATAATAAACGCAAGACCTAAAAGTAATTTGTTCTAAATCGATAACTGAATTGATTCCAACTGTGTTTAAGGTACCTTACATTTTTTTTTAAATTTGCAAAAAATGCATTTACTCCTTCAGTGCGCTATAAAAAACTAAATTTATTCTTGATTTATAGCAATTAGGAGATTACAAATGCATTCCTAACCCGTATTTCTCAAAATGCACACATACACGTACAAGTTTCATCGTTAATTGGGGTATAAAAGTGCTTAAAAAAGGGGTAAAAACCTTTAAATTTTGAAATTGGGTTTTCGTTTTGAATTTATGAAGCAATTCTCTAATTGGGGTGTCTGAGGTCTTGCGTTTATTATGTTACACCCTGTATATAATACGTTTAACAGAAGCTCTCGATTACATTGTTCTAGATTGAATGTTATCACTAACTTACATGTAATCTGTAATAACATGTAATCTAAAAATAAACAACTCACAACAAATGGTACTTTCATAATCCAGAAAGTTTTACAAGAATATTGTCCAGTATTTTTGTAAAAACTCATAACAAGGTTAGTCTTGTGGATTACCCAGACAAAGGGTGCTTGTATCGCGGTTCACCGCAAGTTACTGCAATGATATAACATGTTAGAGGATTCCATGTAGCTTGTTGTTTGATACTGCAGTTTGCGGGTATAAAAGTTTGTAGGAAGTCTTGTCTTTTCAAAGCAATTTATAAGTTGATTTGAGGTAATTTTATACTATTGAGGCGACCGCAGCATGGGTGTGGTGTTGTTAGCGGTCATCAAGGCTTAACAGTTGAAGGCGTTTACATATTCAAGCTTCATGCTTCAGATGGTGCGTTAATCCGTAAGTTTCGTTCGCTGTCATTAATTGTAGTAGTTATTAAATCAAGTATGAAGCCTTATTGCCCGTTTGATAAGTTCTAACAGCGGGTTAACATACACCTGCCTTCATCAATCCGAATTGAGTTCGAATAGTGTAGTAAATATTTTCCCTTTGCACAATAGTATATGCTACACCGGATGAATCTCGTCCCGTATTTTTATAGGACCTCATTACATGGTTAGTCTCGTGGATTGCCACGACAAAATATACTTGTATTGCGGGATTCTATGTAGTTTGTCGCTTGACACTACAGTTTGTGGGTATAAAGTTTTACAGGAAGACTCGTCCTTTCAACAAGAATATAAGATAAACCAAAAATCTAAATAAATGTGTATTTAAATCATACACTGTTTATAAATTTCCGTAATCATTTGAAAAAATAAAACTTTCCTGCTTAATTTTGTAAATTGGAACGGGTTGTGTTTTAGGGACTGACGGAATGAAATCATTATAATCGTACAAAATAGATGGCTGATTTCTTTACTACGTATCCGACTGAAAGACATGGTAGGCTTATAGTTAAGAAATTAACAAAAGAAAACGTGGCTGCACCCTCTTAACACATTAATATAGATAGTTTCATAGTTTTTTAAAGAGTATTTTACGTGCGCGACAAATTAAAATTTGACGGACGATTATTCTGACGAATCGCTTGATTCGTAAATAAATAATGAAATGATTCTGTTCTATTTTCTTCTTATGCCTTAATTATTATTATTAATATCGATTCTTTCTTCGTTATCAATTATTTCGAAATGACATACCTATAATTGATTCTATTTCATTCTATTTTATCATCACCACATTTCTAGAAATGTCAAATCTGAAAAGACATTCGTGAATTTAAATTATAATCAGTGACTATATGAATGTTAATGAAGCGAAAGAGACTTGCAAGAATTGTAGCATGTTTACTAATAATAATCCACTACTCTATTGATTCACATTGGATTCTATCTCCTATACCTATTTATTTATTTATTTATTTTTATTTGTCATCCCGTATTTTTGTAGAGCTTAATTACAAGGACTGTCTTCTGGATTACCACAATAAAGTGAACTTGTATTGCGGTCGACCGCAACTTACTGCAGCGGTTGAACATGTTAGAAAATACCGTGGCGCAATGTGTGGTTAGCCACTTGACACTGCGGTTTGAGGATATAAAAGTTTATTGGAGGGTGGTTTTGAGACGAAAGTTGCGGAAGACATTTATGATGGCAACCGAAAGCGTCTCTTTGATGTAATTTATATGAACGTGGTTAGGTGGGTTATACTTTATTAGCTAGACAAATAGTTTACATTTTGTAACTATAGGTGAAACTGAGGTGAAAGACTTGGGAGTCAGATTTCGTGAAGATCTGAATTTCCGGAAACATATTATATGCCGGCACTTAAGCCGAAAGGCGCAGCTGGCCATACATAATGGAGTGCTTGTCCCAACGCTGTTATATGGCAGCGAGAGCTGGGTATGTAAGAAGGAGAATGAAAGTAGGATGAATGCGGTGGAAATGCGAGCTCTGCGGAAGATGTGCGGATTGAAGCTGCCGACCGTATTCGCAACAGCGTAGTAAGAAAGCAAATAGGTGTGAAAGAGAGTATCGGTGTAAAGATGAGAAAGGGTATGCTCCGTTGGTTCGGGCAAATAGAAAGAATGTCCGAAAAAAGAATGACAAAACTGATATACAATGCGAAAGTGGAAGGATTTAGGTACCGGGGAAGACCTAGACTATCTTACCATGACCAAATAGACCGTGTCTTATCTGAAGGGCAAGTCAAGAGTCTCCGTAATCGGCGAGTGTGTATGAGACGAACTATGAGAGTGGAGGAAACCAAATAGGTATGTAAGGAAAGAACCTGTTGGAACTCTGTACTCTCTGCCTACCCCACGAGGGAGCTGGCGTGATGATATAGATAGATAGATAGATATATATTCTTGAAAGTAATTTCTTATAAAATATAATTAATTTTTGTCACTAACTTTGGTCTCTTTATAGTGTTGCGATATTAACATTTTATTGTAAACATATTATTTTTGGATTTAGTTTACGTAATTAAGGAAAGAACGTGTTGGAACTCTGTACTCTCTGCCTACCCCGTAAGGGATCTGGCGTGATGATATAGATAGATATAGATAGATATTATATGCATATGTAAAAAAGCTTATCGGAATCTGGGGGTTGTTTTGAGACAAGCAGGTCTATTTTCCAACATCGCAGCTTTGAAAGCATTGTATAAGGCTTTCGTAAAAAGTCACTTAGAATGTAATGTGGTAATTTGGTCTCCATATGAGGCCAAATATAGACCTGATGTTGGAGCGTATTCAGAATAAATTTATAAGGTTCATATATTTTAAACATTATGGTGTTTATCCAGGATATCCGCTGTTGTATCCAACTTTGTTTGTTCCGGGTATGGCAGGCTATATGAAACTGGAAGCAAGAGGGGAAGTAGCCTTAGCTATCTACTTATTTAAAGTCCTCCATGGCAGAGTACAAAACCCAGCAGTTTTACAGGGTTAGGCTTTGTGTTTCTGATGCGCACATGGGTCGGCGGCGGCGACCGCCACTGCTGCTGGTGCCGCACGCGCGCACCAACCTGCTGCAGCATACGCCGCTGGTGCGGGCGCTGCGCACGCTTAACGTGGTTGCGGGATCAATTGATCTGTTTACGTGCTCGCTGAGCGAATTCACAAAAGCCTCATATTTTGTATTATCTGACAAGATTTTATTAGGTTGTACATAGATAAGTGTATTAGTATTTAGTGACTATGGTCCGCTATTGCATTAGGTTATTACCCGTAAGAATAGTGCATAGTTGAGAATAAAATAATAAATAAAAATACACTCTTTGCCTACATCCTTGTGTTGTTTTTAGTATGACTATAGATTATCAAGTCGGTTATAATAAATTAAAAAAAATCTACTGGCAAAAGGTATTCTCTCACAAATTATCGTGGGAGAAGAAAAAAATTATGGCCTGCTGTTGGGAATTACTAAGCAGCCCTTCGGCTTATAAGGCTTCGAACTTGGCTAAAGAACTACCGAGACCAATCGAAATCTACAAATACTAACGGTTTAACGTGTCTTCCGGAGCATGGTGACACTTTAATAAAGAAAATGACAGAAATGACAATTTCAGACTTATTGAGATAACCATTGCTTAATCTTGGTGATCCTTAAGAAGATCGCAGCTATGCTACGAGTGTATAAATCCAACTCAGGAAAAAGAAAAGTATTCTGCAAAATATTGATTGTAATAAGGCAAGTAAAATAATTTTGTGTCTTATCCCTTTGAACTTTTTCCTATAAAGCATTTATTTACCAGAACATACCGTCAATAGTGCGTAAAGTTCCTTACATTCCTAATAATTTCTCCTTAACCGACTTATAAGGAACGTGAAAATGGTTTATGTGGTCGCCGTCGACAACTGAAAACGGCAATCGTCGTATTGAATTCCTGATTGTTTGATGCTGATCAATGGTATAATTCGTATTTATGTATTTTGCTCTCTTAGCTATATACAATTTTATGAGGTCTTACATTGACGTAACGTCAATCGGTTATAATTATAAATATGCTGGTGTTTATTACCCAGTCGTAATCTAGAAGTCTGTGAGTATATTCCAATAAAATGTTAACTATTTGATTGTTGGTGTGGTGTTCGCAATGGTGCGGCTAAGAAGTGTTCATCTTGATCTGCCCGAGATTAGTGGCTGTTTGTGATATATGTACATATCTATAATCGGGTCTCTTTTTGCGTCGGTAGGCACACTGAACCGTTGAACTGAAAGTCGCATCACGGACGTTCCAATAGTAGGTGCCCAGAAACTTACCTCCACCATCCGCACTGGGTCTGCGTGATGGAATCTCATATTCACTCGTGATATATTTTCTCCTACCTTGACTTGTGTGAGAAGATCTATAGTTAGCAATAAAATAGTGGATATTTATGGTTAAATATACAAACTGGTGCTTAAACCGATGACCTGGTGAATGGGCAGGCAAAAGCTGGATGCTTGCAGCACAAAGCTTTGAAAGGGGGGGGGGAGACTACCTTGAGGGAGACCTTTATCTAGCAAGACATCAATTTTCAGGGATTATTCTAAGCGTACCCGCAAGGGATCTGGCGTGATGATATAGATAGATAGATAGATTCTTAGCGTTTTCTTGAAACTGTCATTGCGTGAGATCGGTCGTGGTCTATTGTACACTTAAGCTAAATATTACTACGATTGATACATTGATTTATTAACTAATAAATTTATAACTAATAAATTTATATTGCACTTTCAAGCGTCTATACTGTACTAGCATAACAATGTTGTTTAACAAATATCCTTCAGGTGCGTACATCTAACAGTGCCTTGAAAAGTGCTTGAATATTTTGTACCATACTAAAAATATGACAAAGGATATCCCAGTCTTTATCAAAAGCACCAGCTGCACCGCGAGGCGAAAGTACAAAAACGTCCACAGTAGGAAGCGTCGTATGTGCAAACTGGCAACCGGGTTCTTGCGTAACGTTATCTCACGAGCTATATTTTTTGCTCGCCCGACGGAGGGCTTACGTGAAAAATAGTACGATTCAGATAGTTTCAAGATTGTTCTGCAGCTGCGCTAGTTTTCATGGTAGTAGAATGTTTTTTTATTTATCAATTTTGCATCTACTTTTAATATTACGTATCCTAGGTCGGAATAAGTGCACCTTTTCTATCATCACTATTCCGAGTCTGCAATAATGCTCGAAATAATGGCAATAAGCTTGTCCTCTATTACATTGGGATCTAACATTGTCGGTAATATGTGGGTGTGCATAGTACACTACTACCGCTTCCGCTTACGGTGATTTTTGTGTTACGTATTCACGTGACATTTTAGTGGTTCACATTTTAGTACCAAGCTGTTTTCGTCTAACACGTCTACCATTATTGAGCCGGTTTGTGAAACATGGTTATATCTACGAACATCGTTTTTCCCGAAAGTATGGGTACATGCATAGTACATCCAAATTTTGCAGAGTTTATAATTAGTGTGCCTTTCGCCATTCTTGTCTTTTGGTTCTTTGCTTAAAAACGTTTGATAAGAAGCAAATTTATTTGGCATTTTTGGAATTGCTTTTAACAATTCTTATTAAGGCAAGTATTTAGCTCGAAGCCTTGATGTACCACCTCGCAAACAGACCCGCCGGGTAAAGGAACGACAATGTTTGGACACCCGGCTCCCGTGTGTGCAATTACTGTGATAATGTTTTTGAAGTAAATGAGGTCGGTTTTCGGTTGCATATGTAGGTAGGATTAATGTTCTATTCCCGAAAGAAAGGATTTTGGAATTATGTTAAAGTGAGTTATGTTTGTTTTGTCAGATAGCTTTTCTTTGGAAGTAGAGCTAAATACAAGCAGCTAGGTTTAATAGAAATCTATGCGTCATTAAACTTAGTGAAAATAAATTTAAAACTTGTATTAACGTATGCGAGCTTATGGTTTTCGAGCTAGATAATTATTCAAAAGTCAAAAATGCTTGGATAGGTGCTGTTCCAGCTCTACTTGAATATGGATTACTTGTTTAGCTATTACTAAACAAAAACCTGCGATAGCCTAGTGGTTAGACCGTTGAACCTCTGTCTTTTCAAAAGCATGTGCGTATTACAAATTAATTATCACTTGCATTAACGGTGTAGGCAAACATCGTGAGGAAACCTGCATACCTAAGAGTTTGTCGAAGGTGTGTGAATTCCGCCAACCCGCACCGGGCCAGCGTGGTGGAATATGGCCTAAATCCCAGAAAACCTTTCTTAAAATCAAAATTATCTTTACCACTGAAAAATTAGCTTTGTTCAGTGGTAAAAAGCATAGATCGCTCAGCCTACTGAATTGAGCAGGCGCTGGTTCTATTTCCGCATAGGACAAAACTTTGTGAGACCCATAAATGTTTGTTTTGGTCTAGGTGTTCGTGTATGTAATTTTCATACTACACATCCAGGAAGGTGATGCATGGTGGGATGCGGAGTTGCAAAGCTCCGTAGAAAGTAAGAAGAAAGCGTGGCAGGACTATGTATCTTCTTTGAACCTGAATGCCAGTATGACAGAGATGAGGAAAGAAATATACCGGCAATGCAAGAATGCCACTAAAACTTTAGTGAAAGAAAAGCGTGAAAGAGCCAGTATGATTGAGGAGGAGAGGCTGGCGAAGAACTTCGAGAACAACACCAAACTCTTTTGGAGCAAGGTGAGAAAGGCTCGAGGTGATTCGTCAGGCTCCAGAATGGAAAGGATAAAATCTAAAGATGGTGACATTCTTGCAGACACACAAGCTGTGCTAAACCGGTGGAGTGAATATTTTGGAGAAATGTATGGAGATGACCCGGATGCTGATGCCGCAGACGTGCCCAAAGGCGGGCATCACTATGGAAGAATTTGAATGGGCGATAGGAAGTATGAAAAACGGTAAAGCTGCGGGAGTAGACATGATATCTGCCGAGATGATCAAATATCTGGGGGTCTGTCCAAGAGCGTGCTCGTCGCGACCCCTGCCAGTCATTATGGCTGCAATCTTGGACCGAAGACGTACTGCAGTGCGGGCTAGGGCGTCCCCCCGAGGCGACGCGTACCGGCCCGCCCCCGTCGGTACGAATATAGGTGGAAGCGGCGATGGGGGCCGCCACCCATCACGCCGGGCCCGAACTGGCGAGTCGTGGGGTGCAGAGTGCCGAAAGAACCTGTTGGAACTCTGTACTCTCTGCCTACCCCGCAAGGGATCTGGCGTGAGGTTATAGATAGATAGATAGATGATCAAATATGGTGGAACTTGCGTCCGGGACGCTTTCCGGGCCCTTGCAAACCTTTGCTGGAGGACCGGTAGAGTCCCTACAGATTGGCGCCGCGCAGTCATAGTACCCTTGTATAAAGGCACGGGTTCACAATATGACTGCGCCAATTACAGAGCCATCAGTTTGATCAGCTTGGCAGCCAAGGTGTACGGTAAAATTATTGAACGGAGAATGCGCGTGAACTCCGATGGAATGTTGTGCGAGGCACAAGGGGTTTCAGGTCTGGAAGAGGATGTTCGGATCAAGTCTTCTCACTCCGCAGAATCGTAGAGAAGCATCTGGCAGTGGGGCGGAAGGTTTTCTGCGGTTTTGTAGATCTGGAGAAGGCATTTGACAGAGTTGTGCGAAAGAGACTTTGGGACATTTTGCCAGAGTATGGTATAGATGGCACTCTGTTGCGAGCCGTCCAGTCCACTTATGTGGACTGCAAGGCATGCGTACGGGTGGGTGGTAACATGTCACCTTGGTTTGACGTTAAAATCGGCGTCAAGCAGGGTTGCGTGTTGTCCGCTAGACTGTTTATAATATATCTGGACAAAAGTCTTCAAAGACTGAAAGCGATGAATGAAGGTGTACAAATGCGTCACTTAGTGGTAAATCATCTACTTTATGTAGATGACGCGGTTTTAATAGCGCCAACAGCCACTGATCTGCAAACACTAGTCACAGTTATGAAAGACGACTGCATGATCAATGGCTTACACTTGAATGTGAAGAAAACCAAGATTATGGTGTTTGAAAGGGAAGAAACCAGAACGAATGTAAGGATTGTGGTTGGTAACGATGTGCTGGAGCAAGTGAATGAGTTTGTATATCTTGGATGCGCCTTCAGTAAGGATGGGAAATACACCGCTGACATAGAGAGAAGAGTGAGTGCAGGGAGCAGAGTGAATGGTGCGATGGGAAAGCTACTCGGGAGCCGGCACTTAAGCCATAAGGCGCAGCTGGCCATACATAACGGAGTTCTTGTCCCAACGCTGTTACATGGTAGCGAGAGCTGGGTATGTAAGAAGGAGAATGAAAATAGGATAAATGCGGTAGAAATGCGAGCTCTGCGGAAGATGTGCGGAGTGAAGCTGACCGACCGCATTAGCAACAGCATAGTAAGACAGCGAGTAGGTATGAAAGATAGTATCGGTGTAAAGATGAGAAAGGGCATGCTCCGTTGGTTCGGGCATATAGAAAGAATGCCAGAGGAAAGAATGACAAAACAGATATACAATGTGAAAGTGGAAGGATGCAGGTACCGGGGAAGACCTAGACTATCTTACCACGACCAAATAAACCGAGTCTTATCTGATGTAAAAGTCAAGACTCTCCGTAACCGGCGAGCGTGTATGAGACGAACTATGAGAGTCGAGGAAGCCAGAGAGGTATGTAAGGAAAGAACCTGTTGGAACTCTGTACTCTCTGCCTACCCCGCAAGGGATCTGGCGTGAGGTTATAGATAGATAGATAGACATTCAGGAATATTCCCTACCACGTGGGCTACATTTTAAAAAAAGTGAAATTACCCGGATGATTAATGAAATTTAAGGCACGATTCGTATCGTTAAAGATTCTGTAAAACAGCGAAATGTGAAAGGAAGAATTCAAATTAAAGTAAAATATTATGTCATCATATTTATTAAATTAAGGTTGGATGTTACTCAGTTTGCATTTAAACAACAAAAAGTGTAGTAAATGATTTTTTTTTCTACATGACTGTGAATTTTACTTAAGATTTTTATAATGAATATAAATTGACATTGTCTTTTGACTTTAACTTCTATATAAGTGTCCACAAACCTGCCTCAATCTGAACTGGATTTGCGTGGTGGTGACTAATTCTCTAATATCAATTTTTGAGGGGAGGCCTTTAGTTTCACCTACCAGTTTAATTATCTGTACAGGCTTCCAAGCTAAGACGATTTAAGGTTGTGTCCCCTTCATGTGTTCAGCCAAATATTTAACCCAACAACCGACGTAGAAAAGGACCCCGTAAACAGATGGCTCAAGATAAAAGGACTATGTTTCAGTAATAAGGCTTCTAAGTAAAATAATTTGCGTTGCTACTATGAAAATTTGAGTAGGCATTAAAACTTAAAGGTGTTTTGAAATTTTAGGTAATATGTTGGAGATTATTTTTGCAGATGCAGATGAAACAATGTTTACTGACTTATTGTTAGTTAAGGTATCTGAAAATCCACTATTATTTTTAAGTAAAAAAAATAATACCACGTGTGTTAGAGGTTTTATATATGTTTTTTTGAGAAAAGTAAATAATAACTGTTTGTTGGTCTAATTATATATAGGCGGGCTGGCAATCTTAAGGTCCTGTGTATGAATCTGAGGTCAGAGTAATTGTAGCTTTTTTTTCTGAAAAATTTAGCTAGTCGCAGCCCAGAGTCTGAAATTGTGTCCAGTTTATAGGTATATATAATAGGCTCTCTCTCTATTACATTCAGGTGTATCATCGTCAGGGATATAGTATACAGTACACATCTGGTTGGAGTACAGGCGGAATAGTATTATATTCTTCTTTTAATTTTAAAAATCAGGTGTCGCTTTTTTTAAATGAACGAGCAATAAGTGTAGAAAAAGTCTGACAGGTTTGTAAGAAATGAAACTGTTGAAACTCTGCTTCTTCTTTCTGCTTGCCCCAAACGGGACCTGTCACGAAGATATAATAGATAGGATAGGATACGACTTTATTAAAAAAAATGATACGGCGATAATATCAGACTAAGAAAAGTAAATAAGAGAACCTTTCACGGCGAGATGTAGACTTTTGTGTCAGCGTGGAGGGCCGATAAGCCGCGCTGGCTTGCAGACGACTCTTTGTTTTGTTGATGATGGCGATCACGTGCGGGAATGTAGTGAGTTGCAGATATAAATAAATTAGGTAATGTTAGAAAAACGTAACATAAAATAAAAAATAAATGTCGTCACGCCTATATTCCACAAGCGGGTAGAGGTGTACTGTGTGCACCCTCTTTTCGCCGTCGATTTTAGGTCGCGTGTAATAGTGCGAGCCATTGCCATAATACCGACCACAATGTCAGACTCTGGACTGATACTGGATATTTTTCTGTCGCAAAATTACATTTTGCTCCGTCCTGATTCGAAGACCTAGTGCCCAAGAAAAAATCATACGACATTACTACCAGACTAAGGAAAATAAATGAGAGAACGATTTTAAAAAATCCAAAAGGGTATTGTGACAAGCAAAACGGACTAGACTAGACCTTTGACCCAGACATGTTTAAGAGCGGCGAGATGTAGCCCTTTGTGTCAGCGTGCTGGGGCCGGGCCGTGACAGAGACAAGCCGGCGCGGCTCGCAGACAACTGTTTGTTGTAGCCGTCATGGACGGGAACATACGGAGTTGCGGATTTTTAACGTATTGAGTTTTTAGATTTACGTGAATATTACACATGAAGTGTAACTTTTTTATTTGGATTATATCAAAAAATCTAGTTTTAATCGAAACTAGGTAAAGTTAGAAAAAAAAAGCATATGTCAATGTCATATTATTTAGACTGAGTCTGAAGGACAAGTCAAGGGTCTCCGTAACCGGCGACCGTGTATGAGACGAAATAATAATAATAATAGTACACTTTATTGTACACCAGCAAAACATTAAATTACAAACAATTTATAAACAGTAAATAAGTACAAATGGCGGCCTTATTGCTGAAAGCAATTTCTTCCAGGCAACCGTTACGACCGTTACGACAACAAATATGACAATGGAAGAAGCCAGAAAGGTATGTAAGGAAAGAACTTGTTAGATAGATCTCACCTAAAATTAAAAAAAAATACTGGCACGCTTATATTCTCTAAGCGGCGGTGGCAGAGGTGTACAGTACTTTTCACTGAGGATGTTTAGATCTCATGCTCCCTTTTCCCTTTGTGTTGTCGTGGAGGGGCTTCGCCGTGATAAAGACAAGCCAGTCTGACTTGCTGACGACTGTTTGTTATAGCTGCCATGAACGTACTAAGTTGCAAATTTTAAATAAACTATAATAATTTTAAATAACCATATAATTTCACTTTAAGTTGAAAAAATACACCGTCACGCCCAAGCGGGAATGGCATAGGTGTAGTATGTACACCTATTTTTCGCCGACAATGTAAGGTCCTTTGCTCACTTTTTCCTTTGTGTCGGTGAGAAGGGGCCTTACATTGGAGAAAGAATTAGATGACGAAAGTCTATATGACAGGATAGTACTGAGTTGCAGATTTTGATAAACTAAGTTAAACTATGATGGTATTATAGAGGACAGGTTGGCACTCAACGGTGGGTGGATACAGGCTGATTGATGATGATGGTGAGGTGAAGTTAAGTACATAATACAGAATTAGTGTTGACACCAGTTGCGCATGATGGAGTATGACTCAGTCTCTTTTACCTCTATTTGTGAGAGAAGACATTTAGGGGACAGAGTAGGCTGATTTATTATTTACTACTAGTTTCTGCCCGCCACTTCGTCCGCGTTGACTTTAGACAGGAAAGGCAGAATCTCACATTCTTACGGGAAAAGAGAATTCTATATGATAATCTAGGAAATACACTATCTGCGTGCCAAATTTCATCCAAATCAGCCATTTTTGATCGACTAACAACCATCCAACTATCTAAACATACAAACTTTCATATTTATAATATAAGTCGGATTAGTAGGATATATTCGTGACGATGGCTAATTAAATGAGTATTTGGAAATATTATCATGCAACTGCTCGATTCAGTGAAAGGATGTTTTGTACCTCCAATTTTGGACATAACCCAAATAAATTTACTGGAAAAATAAATCTTGCAGCTCCGATGCCTCAATCTCTCCGGTTTAGAAAAAAAATGGCCGTAAAGAAACTCTCTTGTTATTTAAAAATAAATTTTGAGCATATTACGACCTTCCTAAAATTATTAAAAATAACGGATCTGGTTTCTGATGAAATTATTTTAGGTCACCTATAGGTCGCCTAAAGGACAGACTGTAAAGTAAATCTATACAAAAATTAAGTCCACTTAATTTATACTCGGGGGAATTTATCTTCACAAATCAGACATAGGCTTAAAAACGTTATTATAATTAGTGCTCTAACAATATGCTACTAAAATAAGAATCAGTATTAAAATAATATTATTCAAGTTAACCATTATAGTACTTATGTATCGTCAGAAAAGTAACAAAATGTACCAATACATTGGAATGTCATTCCTGTGGAAAAGGCAAGAAATTCCACAGTTACTCTTTCATAATAAATTTAACATTTTTTTCATTTACATTTCGTTATGGGTTATGGGAGAATAATGTAGGCTGGTCTATCAGGTTAGTTAGGTAGGTTAGGTAGGTAGGTTAGGATGGACGATTTAGCGCAGTGGTTAAGAGCTTGAGCTGCTCCGCCCACTGTGTCGAATAGTCGCGGGTTCGATTCCCGCACAGGACAAATCTTTGTGTGATCCACAATTATTTGTTCCGGTCTGGGCATTTGTTTGTGAATTTTCATGTTTGTAAACGCATTCACGACACAGGAAAACATCCTAGTGTGGGGCTACGTTTTTTTTTTAAAAAAGAAAAAGAAAAGTTAACTCATGGAACTTAAACAAACAACTTCATTAAGAATGTAGCCCCACCCTAGAAATTATATAGATATTCGCCGTCAAATAAAGCGCAGTACAAAATATTTTTTCTAATAACCTCTATGTATAGAGTACACAGTCCCAATAAAATACCGAGAACATTTCCGAAATTATTACCACTTCTATTATATATACACTAGGGTGAAAAAATCCAGTAGGTAATAATACTAAACACATAGAGAATATCTGAAATCTTTTTGCAAAACTTGCCCTATCTGAGCATCTAACTTCTTGATCACTTAAGTCAAGACGTCTACTTCAGACTATATTGTGACAAAGATCTTTTGGCCCATAGTTAAAATCGATACTAACGCTAAATGTCACTTCATTACAGTTCGTTGAGTTGCCGTTTGTCTTCTTTACCCTATGCCGTTTGTTATGACCCCCATTTTCTTTTTATTAATTTGTAGGATCTAGGAGTAAGGTAACGCCAATATCACATCATTGTTGCACTATATTAAAAACTAGTACACTCAAAGGTAAACCTTCTACAAAAATTAATTCAATAAAAGTATCTTTTAAACGTGATACGAGTATCTATATCAACACGCCAGATCCCTTACGGGGTAGACAGAGAGTACAGAGTTTCAACAGGTTCTTTCCTTACATACCTCTCTGGCTTCCTCTACTCTCATAGTTCATCTCATACACGCTCGCCGGTTACGGAGATTCCTGACTTGTCCTTCAGATAAGACCCGATCTATTTGGTCATGCTAAGATAGTCTAGGTCTTCCCCGGTACCTACATCCTTCCACTTTCGCATTGTATATCAGTTTTGTCATTCTTTTTTCGGACATTCTTTCTATATGCCCGAAACAACGAAACATACCCTTTCTCATCTTTACACCAATACTATACGCTTTTTTTACTACGCTGTTGCGAATACGTTCGGTCAGCTTCACTCCGCACGTCTTCCGCAGAGCTCGCATTTCCACCTCATTTTCTTACATACCCAGCTCTCGCTGCCATATTACAGCATTGGGACAAGCACTCCATTATGTATGGCCAGCTGCGTCTTTTGGCTTAAGTGCCGGCTCCCAAGTAGCTTTCCCATCGCATTCACTCTGTTCCCTGCACTCGCTCTTCTATGTCAGCGGTGTATTTCCCATCCTTACTGAATGCGCATCCAAGATATACAAACTCATACACAAGTAAAGAGATCTAAATCGCCTGAAGCCACACATTGGACTTTCCTTTCAATAATAGTGTTTTATTCCGGATCCAAGATGGCCGGTGGGGCGTAAAATCGTCTTAAAAGATTTATCACCGTTCTTAAAACGCTGATGTAGATATTTTGAGATTAAAATCTTTGTGGGCTCCAATATATTTGGTTGATTAAATCTGTTGCGTAAAAGCGAGTTTGATTGTCAGTTATATGTTGCGGATTTAGTATGTGTTTATATTGAAGCCACCAAAAAAATGTTTTTTGAAGGGTCTGGTGGCAAAGCGCATCGCTTTGTGATCACGAGGTCCTGGGTTCAAATCCTAGGTCGGACAAATGTAGTTTTTCTAACGAAAAATTCCCAGTATGAGTCCCAAGTCTGGACTTGTACCCGGTATATGCCAATAGGCTCGCCCCCTATTACATGGGACCTAACATCGTCGGCGAAACGTGGATGTACTCAGTACACCTCTGCCACCCCCTTTGGGGAATATAGGTGTGACGGTGTGTTGTATATTATTTAATATGACCTTCGTATTCTTAAAAATACAGGAGTGCCTGCACTGTTAATACTGAACACGAAATCATAAAAAACAAAACAAAAAACTAAAAATTTATTATTAGTAATTAACTTAAAAAAAACATTGACGGCCTCGTTGGTCTAGTGGTGAATTATATCATTTGCGATCACGAGGTCCTGGGTTCAAGTCCTAGGTGAGACAAATGTAGTTATTGGCGTTGGCGAAAAGTGGGTGTAACTATGTACACATCTGCTACCCCCCCCCCCCCCCCCTTTAGGGAATATAGGCGTTGTTTATTTTATTACGTTATTAGTTGCCCTGCGGGGGCCATGGCCCGCCCGCAGCGGCGGGCTGAGTAAAGAATGTAATACCTACATATTATTATCTACCATGGGGTAAAGTATTCTTCACGTCGACTAAGGTTTTTCTTACTTAATTAGCATTAGTAAAACCATCGTGAGGAAACCTGCATGCCTAAGAGTTTTTCGAAGGTGAGTAAAGTTCACCAACCCGAACTGGGCCAGCGTTGTGGACTATGCCCTAAACCCTCACAGTTTGAGAGGAGGCACGTGCCTAACGGTGGGACAGTTTCTTAACAGGTCTTATATTATTGTTATGACATTAAGTGGAATTAACGGCTCAACGCGCCTTTCGACGCACTGAGACGCTAGACTAAAACAATTAAATATGAAAATGATAAACGTTTAGTCATTTCAGACCGATCGAACCAAATGCTGCTAAACCGTAGTGATCGCTAAAATCACCGCGGTGCTTTAGCGCTACGAGTGTCTCTAGGTGCGTTTTACATAAATCTCATCTATCCAGCATTTTCTGTTCTTTTTAAAAAACGTAGCTCCTACACTGAGATTTATTCCTGTGTCTTGGATGCGTAAACAAACATAAATATTCATATACATAATTACCCAGACCACAACAAATAATTGTGGGTCAAACAAAAATTTGTTCCGTACGGAAATCGAACCCGCGACTATTCGACCCAGTGGCGAAGCGGCTTAAGCTCCTCACCACTGCGCCAAATTGTCCTATCTGGCTTATACGTGTAGTGGACGCGTGTGTAAGCCGTGCTGGGCAAATCCATGTTCATTTTTCTCTGCAATAAAGCACGCCCTTTTTCGCTGTTTTGCAGGGGAAAATTATTCAAAGAAATTTCAGGCCCTTGTGGTATATGTGAGATCTCAATATTATCCATCAGGTTGTATCTACCCACTGCTGAGTGTAGGCCTCTCCTCTATTACACCATTCGGTTCCTGCTAATCTATTCCACCATTTGCCGGCGACCCTCACGATGTCATCGCTCCATTTGATACCACACTCTCACGGTCTTTATCCACCTGCCATCTTCCCGCTTTAACGAGAGTGCTGCCTTTCCCCACTTCAGTTTAACATCAATGAGGGTTTTTAGTGTGGTAGTTCCCAAGAGAGCTACCAGGGGCTCCAAAAGCTCCAAACGTAAAGCATCGGGTTGTCCGACTAAGCATACACTGCTAACAAAATGTGGGTGTATAATATACAGAACACCTCCTCCAACTAATACTACTAACAGCAGTTATAGCCTAGTGATTAGACCGTTGAATTGCAAAGTCAGAGGTCTCGGGTACAAACTCAGGTACAAACCTCTGTCCTTTTAAAAGCATGTGCGTATTAAAAATTAATTATCACTTGTTTTAATGGTGAAGGAAAACATCGTGAGGAAACCTGTATGCCTAAGCATTTCTCGAAGGTGTGTGAAATTGCCGTACCTGAGCTGCGCTGAGCCAGCGTGGTGGACTATGGCCTAAACCCTCTCAGTTTGAGAGAAAGCCCGTGCCCAACGGTGGGACAGTTTCTTAATAGGGCTAATATTATTTACACCTTCCCGGCTTGAGGAACATAGGCGATGCTATGATTTCACAAACTCAAAAATCTACCTTCTTCTAACCTAAATCTTAATGACTATTAGTTATAGATTCGTCTATTTTTTATATTCGTATTATTTCCTGAAGTTGAGAGAGATTTGAGACTGTTTTGCTATGACCAAACTCGGCGTGTTTCGATAATTTCATTAAATTATCGTTTAATGATATTCTGTATGCGAATAAGTAGTACTGAACTATGATTTTAGTAAGTTTTAGTAAATTTAATTGGTTATAATGATATATAGACTGGTAATAAAATAACTTGTTGCAACTCTGTACCCTCTGGTACTCCGTAAGGGATCAAGTCAAAGTCAAAAAATTTTTTAATAATATAAGTCAATACAACGGCTATTACAAACGTCACGTCTATGACTTTTTTACTTCTAAAACCGGATCGGAACGCGGCCTCCACTGAGAATATCTGGCGAGAAAGTCAGCGGGCTAACCTTTTAACTGAATTTGTTTGGCCTTTGATACCGATTTTTTTTCGTTTCATAATTGTATTATTCAGCTCGTTTAATGTTGATGATCGAGGACCTGCTCAAACCCTATCTGTGTTATCGTTAAGATAATCCAAAATTTTGTAAAACCCTTTCTTATACAGTCTAGTGTTGATTGCCTTTCTAAATTTATTGATAGGTATGTTTCGGATGTCTATGGGAAATTTGTTGTACGCTTCTAGCGTACACATTACCCCATGAAAAAAATACTTATTCTATGGCCTAATGGTATAGATAGTCCACAACTTCACATAAACCACTAATCTGCTACTCTCCTCCACAACAAGAGTCCACTTTAATATTTCCCAGCGTAAACTCCAATATATCCGCGACAAATATTAAACTTTGCGGTACTATACGTTAAACGTAGCTACAGACTTTGGAATCATGCCAACTGTCCGAATTAGAACAACTATATATCAGTCCGGAATTCAAAAGCCATGAAAGTGGAAAAGAATGGTAGTCGGACAGGCGCTGTTGAGTTTTCGACAAATGTGGGATTACTTTCTTATACTTCTTTTTTCATTTCGTAAAAAAAAATATGCCCACAATAGGTTATTATTTCTCTGTTGTAATACTTTCACCGTCATGCCTATATTCCCCAAGCGAGGGTGGTAGAGGTGTACTGCATACCACTTTTTGCCGACGATGTTAGGTCACACGGACACACTTTAAGACTGATACTGGGATTTTTTCAGCCTATTAAAATGTCGTTTAGATCATAAAACTATTAGTCAGAAATAATTATTTTATAAAGCAAAATGTTCTTCGAAGATAATTTTCTAGAGCACTCATGAAGGAATTCAAAACGTAATTTAAGACTAAAAAAATAACGAAACGCTAAGACCCGACAAGCAAAAAAGTTCAAAGGAAAGAGAAATGTGTTTAAAGAAAATATAAGTTAATAGAAAGTTTAATAAATTGGTAAGAGAATAAATATGTGAGTCATACGTTTCGGTCCATAACAAGGCTGGCGTGGAACTTGGTAGCAAAAGTTTCTTACTTAATTCCAACCAAAATAAGGTCTTTTGTACTTTACTTGGTCATCGCCAGGTGGATGATATAACCGGTATATATCTCCCTTGGTTCGGTGCTCTCAGCAAAAACATAAACAAAAGTTTTGACATTACGGTATAAGGAAAAATGTTGGATGGGGTCATGGGTAGTTTATGTGTTGTTTTCAGGTATGATGCGTGGTTACGTCGTATGTGTAAAAAAGAACACTGGTAAAATATGATGTTTTCGGGGACCTCTGAAATTTTCGGACCGTTGATGTATGTCGGTCGATGACCGTTTTTTATTCTAGTCGTATTAAGTCCGTTAAGCATTAATGTATCGAGTTTTTAACAGGTACAGTGTTGGTTATCTTGATACTTTTATGACAAATCGGATGACGGACGATTTAGCGCAGTGGTTAAGAGCTTAAACCGCTCCGCCCACTGCGTCTAATAGTCGCGGGTTCGATTCCCGCACGGGCCAAATCTTTGTGTGATCCACAGTGATTTGTTCCGGTCAGGGTATTTGTGTATGTGAATTTTCATGTTTGTAAACCCACCCACGACACAGGAATAAATCCCAGTGTGGGGCTTCGTTTAAAAAAAAACAAAAAAAAAAAACGAAAAAACGATTCAGTTCTGCACAATTTAACTCAATTATTCAATTAAAAACAACACATTGACAAAGTAATTTCATTTCCAGCATAAACCTAATAGAATAATTTGATTACAGGAATACACTTAATATGAGACCCAAGTAGATACTTTTTTGTCTAAATTAAAAATATGTATATTTATTTTTCTTGAAAATCCCAAATAGAATCTTAAGTTTTCGCCACCTAGCCGACGCAGTGCGACGGGAGCGCGACGGTGGCGCGGCCTGGCGAGATGGTATGTACTGAAATGTACGAAAGATGCAAAACCGCGCAGCCCCGCTTCGCGCGACGGCAAACGTCACAGCCTAACGTAGCCGAGCGCCTCCGTCACACTGCCGTCGCGCTCCTTCGGCTATTTGACCAAACCTTTAGGGTGAGCAGGCCACTAAGGTGTACCGATGACCTGGGTGAAGGTCCCAGGTAAACTTTGGATGCGTCCAGCTTAAAGCCGCTCGTCTTGGCAATTTTTCGCGGAAGCCTTTGTCCAGCAGTGGACGTCTTTTGGCTGACGATGATGAACATTAGGTAGGAGATCTCTCCTTCCATCAGGACGTGAAGGTACCGCCAAGATTGCTTATACCTGCCCTATATTTATGACTAGCTATTATTTGCGACCTTGTCTGCGTGAAATTTAATAAAAAAGCCTTTTCTAAAATAAAAGTAGCCTAAGTTACTCCTTATAACATTAGCTATCTGCCAGTGAAAGTCCCCGTCAGAATCGGTTCAGCAGTTTTGGAGTTTAGCCGGAACATACAGATGGACAGACAAACATTTTAAAAATGTTTTTTTTGTTAATGGTACTGTGTTTATTTAACCGACTTCAAAAAGGAGGAGGTTCTATGTTTGGTTGTATGTATGTTTTTTTTTATTTATGTTCAGCGATATTTCCGTTAATTGTGGACCGATTTTGATGTTTTTTTTGCATTGGGTTCAGTATAGCTCCAAGGTAGTCCCATTTTAATTTCATTGGCATTGGACCTTGGACTTAGAAGATACACCAGGGAACCCCTTAACGACAAACAATAGGAATGTGTAAATTGAGATATTATGGGTATTACGCCAATCCTATAGGTACCCTACTATAGAACTAAGCAGTATATAAGCCAACTTCAAAAAAGGAGGTTCATAATTCGTCCTTTTTTATAACTCCTTTGCTTAAGAACCGATTTTGATGATTCTTTTTGCATTTGGTTCAGTATAGTTTTGAGGTGGTCCTATTTTAATGTTATTATTATTGGACCTTGGACTTTGAAGATACAAGAGGGAACTCCTTAACGGCGAACAGCACGAATGTATAGATTCCGTTATTATAGTCATTATATTAATCATGTAGGTACCTTACTGTACAACTCAGCAAAATAATATAATATCGGTATATAAATTACTAAATTATTCAATCGTCACTTAAAATTGTAAAATAAAAATCTTTAAAAAAAAAAGGTAAACCGACTTCAAAAAGCAAAAAATAAATATTCGTAGTCGGTGCCAAGTAACCGACTGCACCAACAAGCACCGACTTCAAATATTAATTTTTTGGTTTTTGAAGTCGGTTTACCTTTTTTTTAAAGATTTTTATTTTCATATGAATTTAGTAAAAAGCTGTTATTCTGACATTACAAACATACCTTTTAAATTTATTTATTTTTATAAATAAGCATATTTACAAGCTTTTTTACGTAATTACATGCCGTTACGCCTGTATTCCCCAAGCGGGAGTGGCAGAGGTGTACTGAGTACAACCACGTTTCGCCGACGATGTTAGGTCCCATGTAATAGGGGGCGAGCCTATTGCCGCAATAATTTATTATAATTACACACATTCAAAAGTAAAAGACGAGACGTTTCTTGCTGTGTTCAAATTAGGGCAATAGTCATGCTGAGTATTGCGCTATCAATTTCCAGCACTGAGGACAGCACACTGGGTTTCTGAGTGCTTTCGCACAATAGATCTGATTCTAAGTGTAGTAAGGAGACGCTATTATCAAACCATTTAATATATTTTAATATTAAATAAACTATATTTCCCAATCCCTCTCACCTCGATTTATGAGAGAAGGGCTTTGTACAGCCGTGGGACAGTATAGGCTGACATTTTTTTTTATTATACTATTTTCAGCCAGCTACTTCCTGCGCATTCACTTTAGTCAGGAATATAACTTTTTTTTCTGAAACGGAAAGAATCCTATATGGTTATAACCTACTTGTGTGCAAAATCCGTGCAGCCGTTTTTGCGTGATTGAGTAACAAACGTCCAAACATACAAACTTTCACATTTATAATATTAGTGGGATATTCTGAAAGTACATTGTATTTTTAAAGTGGGGATGGCAGAGATATACACCCACGGTCGATGATGTTTTATCTCAATATAATAGAGTACGCTCCTCTACTGACATTATAATAGGCGCAATCCAAAACGGACGGATTTGACAGACGACTTACGGCCGGTTTCAATATTTAACTCAAGGACAGATTTGCCTACTACGGATAGAATTTTGACATATTTTGTATGGAAAATCTGTCAAAATTCCACTGCCAGTAAATATTGAAACCGGCCATTAGTGCTTATACCGCTCCGCTATCTCGGTCGCGGGTTCAATATCCGCAAGGGACCAGTCTTTGTTTGGCCCACAAATATCTTTTTCGGTCTGGGTGTGTGTATATGTGAATTTAATGTGTATAAAAGCACCCCCGACACAGTAATAAGTGTGGAGCCACGTCATGGGCACGTTTAAAGAAATTACGTCGCTACTATGAGAGTGGAGGAAACGAATGAGGTATATAAAGACAAATCCTGTTGAAGCTCTGTACTCTCTGCCTATCCCGCAATGGATCTGGCATGATGGTATAGATAGATAGCTATTTTTGTAATAGCGTAATATTCTACTGAATATTACGCTTTATCGGACCTGTGATTCGAGCCTGGGATCGACAAAGTTATTTTTCTCCACGAAGTTTATTCCAATTTGGCAAAAAATTAATTATTACAATTGCAAGCACTCACAGATGATCGCACATAATGCGAGTATCTTAATTTCATTTATCAGCTTTGGTATTCAATTCCCAATATTAACGGGTAGCAATAATTGTAAGCCATTTATTATAGCTTAATGTATTTTATACGAAACAAAGCAGTTTCACGTTTTAATTCACTTTGTGTAATATTAAATGGATGTAGCTTTCAGTTTACAAAAAATGGTTCGGTATGATTTATTTTTATTAATAGTGAAATACGCGTATAAGACTTGCTATGATAGTGAAGGAAGCGAAAGAGATCTGTAAGTATTTCCTTATTTTTTCAGAACAAATTTCAAAGTTATAACTACTAGATCCAGAGTTCGAAGCAGCCTAGGCTTTAAGCAGTCTAACCACTGAATCAAACCCTCGTCAAAAACTAATTCGTAACATCAAGATATCTGTATATCTTTATCATCACGCCAGTTCCCTTGCGGGGTTGGCAGAGAGAACAGAGTTTCAACAGGTCCTTTCCTTACAGGCCTCTCTGGCTTTCTCCACTCTCATAGTTCGTCTCATACACGCTCACGGTTACGGAGACTCTTCACTTGCTCTTCAGATAAGACACGGTGAATTTGGTCATGATAAGATAGTCTACGTCTTCCCCGGTATCTAAGAAGAATATTAATATTATAAAAATATTAAAGTTAGATATCCGTAACTTTGTAATGTGTTTCTCAAAGAAGAAGAAAGAAAACGTACTTATATTTTCCAATGGCCAGATACAGCAACAACCGCAATAATTGTTTCATAAGTTTTCTAACAATATTTAACTTGACATAACTTGTATCGCGCAAAACTAAACTTAAACACATAAACAATACCAATGATATTTTGAACACGAATACACCTCGAATACTCATTAAAACATTTCCGAACCGTTCGATTGAAACCACAAACCGTCAAATCCAGTCTTGTCCAGGCTCAATGGGTAGTCCATGTCATCCCTTCTAACCATTCGAGCGCAGCGACGTAAATCACGCTATCTCTTTCATCCCGCATTGTGTCAGAGAAGGATGGGTATTGGTTAGTATTTCCAATTCCTCCGCTAGGGTTTGCATACTTACGTTGTACCTAGATCTCGTCGTATAAAAATGACGGCACGGAAATTACGGCAGTTTGAATTATCGCAGCAATATTCATTGCTGTTTGTTGGATGTTGCTTTTTTTTTCTTGAGTCCATTGTTACAAATGTGCTTTGAATACGGAGCTATTGGAATGGGGACGTTTAATTGTATTTATTGTAGCTTGTGATTGTTCATTATATCACTGTTATTCGTTTGTGATGAATCGACATTTTCTAATTACACACTCATCGACCGACTGGCGTATAATGCAATAATAGCGCCATTGGTTTAAAACTAGGTCAGACAAAGTGAAGTTGTTATATAGGAAATTTTGGAATTGTGCCTTTATAACTGAGAGTACATACAGTACACCTCTTCCATCCACGCTTAAAGATTATAGGCCTGATGATCTTTATTGTAATTAGTAACAATGATTCTCAAACCTAAAGCTTACCCTTAAAATGCTTTTAAATTGAATCTCCTAATCGTTGAACAAAATCGGTAAATAACTTTATAATGACGAAACGACGAGCCATTATGGGCTTTATCGCCAGCCGTAACACCAGAGTACTAGCCTGTGGCTTTGTCAACATACTGAAAATGATGTTATCATTTCTTTTCACTGCAGTTTACAGCTACATTTAAAATGGTTTCCTAAATATTTTAATTTGCCTGCCTCGTTGGTCTTGTCACGAATAATTCGCTTTGCGATCACAAGGTCATTCAAAGCCTAGGTTGGGTAAATGTAGTGTTTCTATCAAAAAAATCTCAGTCTGGAATTGCGTCTGGTATATAGCAACAGGCACGCTTCCTATTACATGGGACATAACATCATCGGCGAAAGGAAAAGTGGGTGCATGGATACAGGGGAATATACTTAGGCGTGACGATGTTAATTTTTATGTTTTAATATATTATGATAGAACTGTCTACTGAATAATAAGCAACCTATATAGCTAGGTGGACGAGCTTTACAATGGTCTTTGCGACTTCATCTGAGCAGGTGAATTACATATCATTAACTTCCCGCAAAGGGTTAGAAACATATCCCCATACAAGCCTTTCAAATGTCCGGAAAAAAACCGTGAATCTCAGCAAGATATTGTGTCTTATTGTTATGATTTCTGCGACAGATAATAATAATAATAATATTAGCCCTGTTAAGAAATTGTCCCACCGTTGGACACGGGCCTCCTCTCAAACTAAAAGGGTTTAGGCCATAGTCCACCACGCTGGCCCACTGTGGGTTGGCGAACTTCACACATCTTCGAGAAACTCTTAGGCATGTAGGTTTCCTCACGATGTTTTTTTTTCACCGTTACAGCAAGTGATAATTAATTTTTAATACGCACATACTTTTAAACAGACACAGGTGTGTGCCTGTGTGGCTTTGAACTCGAGACCACCGACTTTGCAGTTCAAAGATCTAACCATATCACTGTTTTTTTTTGTGACAGATGAGTTTTTTATTGAAATTGATACCCTTACTGTCTATACTACGCATTGCTAACAAAAATCGCGCCAAAAGCGGCCTCAATTTGCGTGACGCCAGCGTTCGATTGTGTGTAGTACAATTTATTCATCCTATGGGTAAGGGTTTATGCAGTTTCCGCGCGCGCAATACTCCATCTAGACAGGTAGTTTAAGTAAAAAATAATGTAGCCTCACATTATAATTTATTTCTATGCCGTAATTGGGTTTCAAAACATGAAATTCATATATACAAACTCCCAAACTGAAATAAATTTTTGTGGGTTCCACAAAGATTTGTACCGTGCGGGGATCAATACCACGACTGCTCAATCCAGTGGGCAGGGGCTTAAGCTCTAAAACAATGGGTGAAGACGACGTCAAACAGTAACATTAAGACTACTTCTCTGCCCACCTCTTCTTGAATAATCGTCGTAATGGCATCTACACACGTTAATATCTAAACCAGAAGCGTAGAACAAACGAGGTATTATCTGAACACAAAGCCTGTAATATCGGAGGGCCCTTTGAACAGCGCTATTGAAAGGTTAAGCGTTAAATTGGATTTGAGACTCAAGTGACATTGTATAGAAGCTGGAACAAGAAACTTGGTTCAACGATCTGCTTCTTAGCATAAATTAGGTTTCAAACTTAACTTAGCACTTCTGAGTTGTTCATAATGTATAAACAACCAACAGTCAGTTAGTTTTTTCTTTAAAATAACGTAGCCATCATTTTATGAATTATTGTCATAAGGGTGTTTACTGACATGATATTCATACGCAAGAACCCAGTCCGAAAAAACATTTGTGATTCACACAAAGATTTGTCTGAGGCTGGAATCAGACTCGCGACTGATCAAATCTACAGGATAAATTTCGTGTGAACTGCAAATATTTTATTTTTCTGTCAGGGTATTTGTGCATTTCGATTTCATGCGTGTAAATGAACTTACGCTACAGGTATACTTTTCAGTGTGAGGATAATTAGAAAAAATAAATACGCAAACTAAAAAATGCAGCTGTAACGTAGCATAGTGTATAAACCCTACGGGGGTACATTGCAAGTGGTATAAGTTTTATCACTACTTATTATTAAACAAAGTCCCCCGCTGCGTCTGTCTGTCTGAACGCGATAAACTCAATCCCTACCAAATGGACTTCATACGGTTTTCACCAATAGATAGTGATTCAAGAGGAAGGTTAATGTGTATATTGTACAAGTTGCTAGTATAAAATAATGATTAATTTAAGTTTGAGGTTAACTCTATACTATCTGCCTACCCTACAAGGTATCTGATAATTTCCGAGCTTCACCGGACTTGATATGTATATATTTAGTTTGAGTTTACAATCTTTATGAACGAAGTATTATAAACACCCAAATCCAATCAACACTATTCCAATATCCTTTCTATATCCATCCCTCCAAACCCGGCATTACTCACCCGGTGACAGCCTGTCTACAGCCCACATTATCAAAGCCCACAAAGCCTGTAATATTGGTGTAGCGTCACTATCAGTATTGAAGGGTTAGACCTCAATCTGGGCATTGGGTTTGAAGAGGGCCTGGTTACTGAATGTCATTTAAAGAGAATAGGGTGGATACGTTATTGGGACAGCCTTGTTGGTCAGTATTTTTTTTTCCTATCCGTGGTGCTTTACAACTGGGCTTATCCTAGTTGTGGTCTCCTTCTCTATGGCTGACGTGCCAATTTTTTGTGTCTCCCGATTTGCAATGAAGGGAAGTGGAATTTAATTTTTCCTACTCCTCCTGTTTTTCTTTCCAAAATTAAATTTGTTATGGGTTCCAAGACATTTAAAGTGCTTCCCAGGACATCCCAAGGTCCAAATACCTTGGTGTCATCTATGGAGACCATTTTGGATCCTGTGTTATCAGGTTGGTACTGTCTCGTTGGTCTAGTGGCAAAGCGTATCGCTTTGTGATCACGAGGTCCTGGGTTC
The DNA here is from genome assembly GCA_905147815.2 of Phalera bucephala. Taxonomy (NCBI): domain Eukaryota; kingdom Metazoa; phylum Arthropoda; class Insecta; order Lepidoptera; family Notodontidae; genus Phalera; species Phalera bucephala. The sequence goes on from LR990620.1 coordinate 30,179,308, forward strand.
AAATCCTAGGTCGGACAAATGTAGTTTTTCTAACGAAAACTTTCCAGTACGAGTCCGGAGTCTGGAATTGTGCCTGGTATATGGCAATAGGCTCGCCCCCTATTATATGGGACCTAACATCATCGGCGAAACGTGAGTGTACTCAGTATACCTCTGCCACCCCCGCTTGGGGAATATAGGCGTGACGGTGGTGTTATCAGGGTACCAGGGACAAGGAAATCAAAACAGTTTCTTTTATATTATCAGGCCAAATCCCTTGCGGGGTAGGCAGAGAATACAGAGTTCCAAAATGTTCTTCCCTTATATACCTCTCTAGCTTCCTCCACTATCATAGTTCGTCTCATACACGCTCACTGGTTACGGAGACTCTTGACTTGTCTTTTAGATAATACTCGGTCTATTCAGTTTATTAAAAGTTTCGTAATGAACGGATATGCGTTTATTCGTCTAGCGGCTAGTACTACAACTAACAAACCAAAGAATGGCTGCGCGGGCGCATCTTACCTACGTAGCTATATATGTATATACTAGTTCTATCTATCTATCTATAACCTCACGCCAGATCCCTTGCGGGGTAGGCAGAGAGTACAGAGTACATACTAGTTACAAGGTACAATATTGGTATAGGCACACGCACTTCGTATATTTAACACCCTGGCTTACAGGAGTTACAATGGTGGGAATGTTTGGCGGGCTTAGTCCCATTTTTTAGCCTCGTTGATCTAGCGGCGAAAATATTCGGATTATAGGGGTTGAGTCCTATGGCCCGACAAAATATGGTTTTTGTATAGGAAAAATCTCAATAGTAGAGTATAAAATTGTGGTGGGTATTATACCAATAGACTGGTCCCAGAAGGAAAGAATGACAAAACAGATATACAATGTGAAAGTGGAAGGATGCAGGTACCGGGGAAGACCTAGACTATCTTACCACGACCAAATAAACCGAGTCTTATCTGATGGAAAAGTTAAGTGTCTCCGTAACCGGCGAGCGTGTATGAGACGAACTATGAGAGTCGAGGAAGCCAGAGAGGTATGTAAGGAAAGAACCTGTTGGAACTCTGTACTCTCTGCCTACCCCGCAAGGGATCTGGCGTGAGGTTATAGATAGATTGATAGACTGGTCCCCTATTACGTAGGGACCTTAAACCTTATACGATATGTAAGTACACTGTACAAAAGTAGCCTCGCTCTAGAATTTCTTTCCGTGCCGTCGTTCACAAACATGAAATTTCACATACACAAATACCGAGACCAAAACAAACAATTGTGGGTTACACAAAGATTTGTCCCATACAGGAATGAAACCCGCGCGAGCGCCTTAAGCTCTTAACCACTGCCCTAAATATTGGTAGAGATATTTTTTTTGTAAATGATGCTTTATGCTCTATTAAAAGTATATAAACCAAATATTATAGCTCCCCGTAAGGGATCTATCGTGATCGATAGATATTTTAACTAAGAAAAGAAATCGATAATCCCACAAATTTCAATAAAGTAGTGACCCTACACTTCACAAAGCCTGCCAACAGACCCTGATTGGACAGCAAAGTAACTATTATGGGGCCTCTGACCCACAACCGACGCTTGATTGGGTCTTGATTTTACTTTCAGCCTCATAGTAGTACACTTTCGGCCTGTATCAACAATTTTGGTTGAAGGGACTGATATACAGGGGCTTTTATAGGATACTGAATATTATGCTAACAAAATGTGAAATAAATAAAAACCTTTCAATGATTATAAACATACAGTAACGTGAAACTCAAACCCAAAATAATTTATTTTGTATAAGCCCTGCGAGGGCGCTTACAAATAGTCAATTTACATTTTATTTAAAATCTAATTTAACTACTAATCTACCACCGGATCGGAACGCGGCCTCCACTGAGAAGATCCAGCGAAGAAACTCGGGCTTGTCTTTTTTATTTACTTCTCTTTCCCTTTTTACTTTTCTTTTTTTACCATCATATTGTGTGGATACAATGTTTAGGTTACTATAAATAGTTTACGATCTAGCTCCAGTGTGATGCCTTACGATCGAGATATGAATCTAATAATAAAGAGCGTCTAAAGGATTCCAGATGGACTAGTCCCCACAAACAGCACCCGTTCACGAGTATGACTGCTGGAATAGCCATCACTCCCCTCGACCATATTAGAGGGAAGGGAGTGACCTGCGCCAGACAGCCACAGCAAGCAAAGACATCATAGTGAGCATGACCAAACCAGAACCCCAAAGACGGTAACCAGATTGTGTCTACAAAGCAGCAATACCCCAAGCTCGTCAGGCTGATCACGCTACGCTTTAACATTCCTGTAATTACAAGAAAAAAATACATACATAGCATCACTATTAATAACATGACACTACAATCCCACGCGGTCTTATCTTCTATGTAATCCGAGATTTTGTAATAAGCTTTCTTACGTAATTTAGCCTTGATTATAGTTGTAAATTTATTAATTGGTAAATCTCGAATACGGACGTGTGGATTCCGGCTTACAGGAGTTACTGTGCAAGGAATGTGTGGCAGGCTTAGTCTCATGAAAAAAATACAAGAATGACTAGAAAGAGAGCGTTTGTCTAAATGAGGATATTTAAAGTTTATGGTAATTCAAAGTTTCTTACTCATAGCACTTTATACAAAAGTACTAATTTACTTATGAGGGTGAGCTTATAAAGGTTGAAAAGTTGCAAGATGAAAGCGTGAGAAGAATGGATGAAGACAGAGTCCGGGACAAGCTGTTGGCAGTAGTTTCTTCGGACTCAAATGTAGATGAATGCTGGAATAGCCTGAAACAGAGTTTAGTAGATTCCGCGAAAGAAGTATGTGGTTGCTCAAAGAAGCAAAGTACAGCAAAAGGTGATGCACGGTGGGATGCGGAGTAGCAAAGCTCCGTAGAAAGTATGGCAGGACTATGTTTCTTTTTTGAACCTGAATGCCAGTATGACAGAGATGAGGAAAGACATATACCGGCAATGCAAGAATGTCACCAAAACCTTAGCGAAAGAAAAGCGTGAAAGAGCCAGTGCGATTGAGGAGGAGAAGCTGGCGAAGAACTTCGAGAACAACACTAAACTCTTTTGGAGCGAGAAAGTCTCGAAGTGAATCGTCAGGTTCCAGAATGGAAAGGATAAAATCTAAGGATGGTGACATTCTTGCAGATACACAAGCTGTATTAAACCAGTGGAGTGAATATCTTTGAGAAATGTATGGAGATGCCCCGAATACTGGTGCCACAGACGAGCCCAGAGGCGAGTTTGTGGCACCGGAATCAACAGAGGGCATCACTATGGAAGAAGTTGAATGGGCGATAGGAAGTATGAAAAATGGTAAAGCTGCGGGAATAGACATGATATCTGCCGAGATTATTAAATATAGTGGAACTTGCGTCCGGGACGCCTTTCGGGGCCTTACAAACCTTTGCTGGAGGACCGGTAGGGTCCCTACAGATTGCCGCCGCACAGTCATTGTTCCCTTGTACAAAGGCATGGGTTCACAATATGACTGCGCCAATTACAGAGCCATTACTTTGATCAGCTTGGCAGCCAAGGTGTATGGTAAAATTATTGAAAGGAGAATGCGCGAGAAGCCCGATGGAATATTGTGCGAGGCACAAGGGGGTTTTAGGTCCGGAAAAGGATGTTCGGATCAAGTTTTCTCCCTTCACAACATCGTAGGGAAGCATCTGGCAGAGGGAAGGTTTTCTGCAGTTTTGTGGATCTGGAGAAGGCGTTTGATAGAGTTTGCGAAAGGCGTTGTGCTGCGGGCCGTCCAGTCCACTTATGTGGACTGCAAGGCATGCGTACGAGTGGGTGGTAACATGTCACCCTGGTTTGACGTTGAAATCGGCGTCAAGCAGGGTTGCGTGTTGTCCGCTAGACTGTTTATGATATATTTGGATAAAAGTCTTCAAAGACTGAAAGCGATGAATGAAGGTATACTAATGAGTGATCTAGTGGTAAATTATCTACTATATGCAGATATGATAGCGGTTGCGGTTTTGATAGCGCCAACAGCGCCAACATCTGCAATCACTTGTCATAGTTATGAAAGATGGCTGCATGAAAAATGGCTTACATTTGAATGTGAAGAAAACCAAAATTATGGTTTTTGAACGGGAAGAAACCAGAACGAATGCAAGGATTGTGGTTGGGAACGATGTGCTGGAGCAAGTGAATGAGTTTGTATATCTTTTATGCGCTTTCAGTAAGGATGGAAAATACATCGCTGACATAGAGAGAAGAGTGAGCGCAGGGAACAGAGTGAATGGAGCGAGTGGAAAGCTACTTGGGAGCCGGCACTTAAGCCGAAAGGCGCAGCTGGCCATACATAATTTATCTACTCTGGACCTGTTTATATTTTAGTCGAATTCTGGTTTATTTTAAAAGTCCACTGCTTTTTCGGTTCTAAAGATATATCTAAAACAACACCATTATTTTAGGAGAAAGCAACAAATTAATTCATTTATATTTTATTCGAATGACCTTGATGACCTCGTGCAGGTCGTAAGTAGACGGTTGATAGGTACTGCACAAAACCGGCCAGGGAGGCATTTGTCCTCCAATAGACGTCTTCCGGCTAAAGATTAAATTTTTTATTACCTTTCTGAACATGATCATTCGTATTTAAGTACATTTATTTTACTTTTTTACATTTCTGAACATAATTATTCGTGTAACACTTAAATGGATGTGCTTAAAGTACATCCATTTAAGTGTTAAAAGGATATCCCATTCAGCTAAATGCTTTAAAACTAACAAATGTCGCACATTCAGTGTGAACGAGCTCGTGACAGCAATACCACATGGTTAGAGGGTTTAAACTGTCACGTAAATGGAACGGGCTGTTAATAAAATGACCAGGATCTTATTCAGTATGACCAAACGCGGCGAGTTACGATAACTCTGTGAAATAATCGTGAGATGGTATACTGTATGCTATTATATTAGACTACAATTCAACGAAGTTTTATGAAGTGATCGTAACGTGCCGCGTTATGTATTTAATTGGGCATAGCGAATAAGAGTCCTGATCGTTCGACTGTTTGTCGCATTACTTATTTTATGACAAGCATTTTAGTTTACTTTTGTCACGTTTGTTAAAGATATATAGGATGTCGACATTAAAGATTAAAATACGTCTGCTACCACCGCATTCTTGGAGTGGCAATGGATTTTAGTTTTCACTAGCATTCTCTCATCTTGAAAACTTATAGGGGTACTATTTAATCTTAGTAAAAAACACTTTTTTTTAATTATCCAAATAATAATAATAATAGTACACTTTATTGTACACCATGAAAAACAATAAATTACAAACAGATTTATACAAACCATAACTACAAATGGCGGCCTTATTGCTGATAGCAATTTCTTTCAGACAACCGTTGTAAAGAAAATAAATAACGATAGAAAGAAAGGGGCAGTTGGTGGCGTACACTATAAATGATTAATTTAATTTACAAACCAATATGATATATACCTTATTATAAATACATACAAGACAATAAATACTCACATACTAATACATATTATAGCTATAACACTGGTAAGGATTACGACAGCATCTTTCCTCATACAAGTGGCAAACAGTTATATTATGGACAAGTAGTGATTCTTGACCATTGTTTTAAATGAAACCAACGACTTTGCATGTCTAACTGACACAGGCAATGCATTCCACAGACGAACAGCTTGTATTGTAAAGGATTTGTCGTAGAAATTTGTGGAATGCACCGGCATTTTCAGCTTCAAATTTTCCGATGATCTCAGGAAACTTGAATGTGTCTCATAAAGAAACTCAAAGCGATCTTTGAGGTAAGAGGGGGTTATCGGATTAAACAGAACACTGTATAGGAGCGATAATATATGAGAATTCCGGCGAAGGTGAATTGGTAGCCACTCGAGCTTTGTACGAAATTCAGAAACATGGTCATATTTGCGCAAACCAAATATGAACCTTATACAAAAATTTTAAAGTTGCTCAAGTTTATTAAGCTGTAAGGTCAAGATTGCTGGCGTCTGCATAATCGATAATAGGGAGTAGCAGGGATTGTACGAGTGAAATTTTAGTGGCAGTCGGGAGAAAATTTTGCAACCTTCTTAAAGAGCCTGCGGAAGCAAAAACCTTGCGGCTAAGTTCCTGCAACTGTGGGCCCCAAGTTAGATTGGTATCGATGTAAATTCCCAAATTTTTCACACTTTTACTTGTCGGTATAGTGACACCATTAAATATGATTTGGGGAAGTTGCGACCAATCGAGGCGTGCAGTAAGTCTGGGACTACCCACAAAAATGACTTGTGTCTTAGTAGGATTGACATTAAGACCGTAGCACCTACTCTATTCACATATCTTAGATAGATAATGGTTCAGTGTGTTCACAGCTTCCGACAGGTTGGCCAATGGTGCTTGGGTGTAAATTTGGAGATCATCCGCATTAAGGTGGTATGACGAACGTAGTTGATTGGGATAGAGTTAATAAAAACAGCGAAAAGCAAAGGAGATAAAACGCCACCCTGTGGTACACCGGCAGTAGTGTTACACCAGGAAGAGTAAGTTTCTTCGATGCGAATGCGTTGCCGGCGACCAGACAGGTAGTTACGAAACTAGTCAATTGCCGTTGGAGATATGTTAATAGAGCATAGGACTCCAAGCAAAATGTTAAGATCCACAGTGTTAAAAGCATTGCTGAAGTCGAGCAGTGCTAGTAAAGTTAATTTGCTATTTTCCATTCCTATTGTTATATCATCTATGATATTCACCAAAGCAGTAACAGTACTGTGACCAGGACGAAAGCCAGACTGGAAAGGATTAAGGAGAGAGTTCTTATTAAGGAATCTGCTGAATTGGTTATGGACAAGGCGCTCAAGGACTTTGGATAGGAAAGGCAATATTGATATTGGACGATATTCGGAGACAGATGTAGGATTGGATTTTTTAGGCAAGGGCGTTATTTAGGCTTCTTTCCAAGAGGATGGAAAATTGCCGCTGGATATGGAATGGTTAAAGATATGGCAAATGATGGGAAGAATTTCGTCAAGGATAGGAAGGATCATTTTGCGGCTGATACAATCACTGCCGACTGCATTGGATGTGAGCGATTCTATGCTTCTTTTAACATCACAAGCAGAAAATTGACAAACAAAAGGTAAATAATCGGGAGTCGGAACAGATGAAAGATAATTAAGCGTACTTAATTTTGTAGTCTTATCAAAATTAGACGAAGTCGAGAAATGCTTATTGAGAAGATTATTATTTAAATCCTTAGGAAACTTATCTTGACGAGATTTACCGACACCCATTGATTTAAGAAACTTCCATACTTTTGTTGGATTACCGTTTTCTACCGTCTATGAATATGTTGGCGTTGAGCATCCCTACACACCTTGTTGCAGTGATTCCGAATGGCAACGTAGTTGTACCTATTAGAATCACTAGATCGTGCTTTATATTTGGATTTCATTGCTACTTTTTTACTCATCAACAACTTAACTCTAACAGGGCGAACAGGTGCGTGCAAATCATACAGCTTGATTAGCGTGGATGTGAAAATATTAGTTTTATCATCTACTGAGTCCGCCAAGAACAAAGGCTGCCAGTCAATGTTAGCAACATCTTCTCGAAGTCTTTCAAGATTAATGCCACTAAAATTACGCTGCAGAAGAACTTTAACTTTAGGCTTAGGTAGCCGAATTTTGTAGGATAGATAAACTAAGTTATGATAGGAGAAGGCGTCAGCTGAACACTGGCCGTGTTTGACTACATGTTCAGTTAACGAAACAAACATAAGATCTAAAAGTGAAGGAGTTGAATTAGGGTAATGATGAGTAGCATCAAGAGAAAGAATAGATAGGTTACAAGATTCGATAACGGATTTAAGGTTGGAAGAGCGCATATCATCTTTCTGCAGACATGTATTAAAATCTCCTATTATAATGCTGTGACTGTAAGAAGGGACAGAATTTTCCAAGAGATTTTCAAAAGAAGAAAAGAAATCAATACGTGATGAGGGACAGTAGTATACCCCGAGAAGTATTTTAGAATGACAAAGTTCTATGTCTATAAAAAGATGCTCACGATCGAGTGATGGAGGCGGTTGTGGCGATAAATTAACTAGAGAAAAAGGAATATTTGAGCGGAGATATATCGCGACACCGCCACCCCCACCCACTGAGCGGTCGTTTCTGATAAGATTGAAACCAGGAAGAGAGTATAGTGTAGACGGAAGACACGGTTTTAACCAATATTCGGAGACAAGAATTGCGTAGATATCCTTACAGTCAAAGCTTGCCAGCATATCAGAAAAATGGGCCGGAATGCTTTGGGCATTAATATGGACCACATTAAAGTTTCTAGGAACATTGGAAAAAGTTGACGTGAGGGTATGAGTCAGGGACGGAACACTAATAAAACTGTCATCGTTGCATTCTATAGGTAAGAATGTGTCTGTATCACTTTCACTGTCATGTTCGGTCATGACTTATTTTATGTGTAGCTATATATGTATTATATAAAAAGTTAAATAAAAATAATAAAATATATATAACTGTAAATTATTCCCTAAAATAAAGATACTAATAAATAACTAACCTACCTGCCTAAAGTGCTATAGCAAACATAGCTATTTTATATTAATTATAACAAAGCTTATGACAAGAACAAAACACAAATAACTCAAAAATTCATGTCATCGGAACAAAACAAAACGTAATTTAGGATCGAAACGAAACGTAACAATTCACAATTTTAGAACGAATACACTAATAAGGGAAGTTAGACGCAATTGACATTGACATTTGAGTTTGACGTACTAAAAAAAACTATAAAAATTACGATAGCAATACAACAGAGGGTATATTAGAGATGGCAAAAATGCGCGGAACACACAAGAAGAAGACAAATAGGACACATTTTACACACATCATTATTTCTTTGTATTCGTCACTCGCTTGGAGCGACCAGCAGCCCCAATATTCATCTTCGTTGCCGTCGGTTTGTCAGGACCCTGCACAATACTGTATAGGTCCGCAAGAGACTTCACATAATGTCGTGTTCCGTCCAGCCCAAGAACGTGCACCTGGCCATCCCTCGTCCAGCACTTGGTGACACCGAACCTAGCTCTCGCAGCCACAAACAAGTCGTGTCGGGTCTTTGTGAGGAACTCGGAGATGGTAACCCCCGTGCCCTTGAGCTTAGTCTTAACAAACCATACTTTGTTGCGGATCGCCATTTCGTTAAACTTGACTAGGACTGGCCTAGCTGATCTCTGTGAAGCCCGTCCCATCCTGTGACACCAGCGTATGTCAAGTGTCTGAAAATCCCTTAAACCCAAACAATCCTTAACAAGATTGGCGACAACCTGGATTGTGACCTCCTTGGTCTCTTCAGCGACACCAAGACACAACAAGATCTTCTTTCTGCTTTGCATCTCAATATTATCGACTGTTCGAGCCAACATATCCACCTGCAGCTGGAAGGTATTCAGCGCTTGCATAATGAAGACTCGAAATGATGTGAACTCAGCAGCCAGGACAGCAGTAGTTGATGTAGGAGTGGCGGAGGACTTCTGTAGCTCATTTTCAAAGTCGAACATCTTCTTATTATCTAAACGGGGAAACTATTTACTAACCAAACTCCAGAATAAAGGTTTAAATATGTTTTTGAGTGTATGTTCACATTTATCTATTTTTGGCACGCTCTGTAGCCTAAATCGCTTAATAAATATTATCAGTTCAAACTAGTGTTGTAAGAAATGAGCTCTGAGTCGAGCGCTCGAACCCCGAGTCGAAGCTCGCGAGCGTTCAACGCTCGAGCCTTTAAGGCTCCGGAGCCCTTAAGGCTCGCGCTTTCAAACCTCGAGCTTTAAAGGCTCGCGAGCCGTTAGGACTCGGCTCTTAAAGGTTCGAGTCGAAGCTTGAGCCTTAAATTTTGCCTATACTAATAAGAACTCATAATACAACCTGATATTTTGATTTTTGATACGATTAGCCAAATATTGTACTAAATGAATATTTTTATCTATATCTATCACCACGCCAAATACGTTGCGGGGTAGGCAGAGAATGTTAATGTTACGACTAAAATACACCCCGATATCTCGTAAACCCTTTATCGGGGATGTTAATTTTTTACAAGCTTTTATTTAACTTGCAATGTTTGTATGTCTATCTGACTGTCTTTCGGGTTCAAATCTTGAGATCCATTTCTCAAGGACATGCGGGTATCCGATTAAGCTGAAATTTGGCATGCATATGTAAATCCAATAACAATGCAATAATATGGTACTATGGAGCTGATCTGATGATGGAGTCGGAAGGTGGCCATAGGGGCATGTGAACTATACGACATAACCCCCTCGCGTTAAGGCTCGTTAGATTCGTATTGAGAACTACTATACAACCAGATAGTGTACAGTGTCTGATGATGAAACCGAAACGCGGCCAATGGAACCACCAAACTACTCAATATAACCCCGCTGTGTTTGGGCTCGTTGGATTTGTTTTAACGAGCACTTTGCACCCGGATGGTGTCCAGGGTCTGATGATGGAGCCCGAGGGTGGCCAACAGCACAACCCAAGTACTCAACATAACTCCGACGTGTTGCGACTCTTTACATTTGTGTTGACAAGTACTTGTCGGTCAAAAGATGTTTTAAAATTATCCCATTTCCAACTTAAACGCTGTCTTTTTGATATTAATAAAGATTCTTCACTGGAAGTAAACCCGGGACTTACAATTGTCTCAATAGACATGTCAATATCTTGGTCGTTTTTGTTCCCTAGCATTATCAGTAAATATTACTCTCTGTGCTATGAGGAGCGTGTGCGTTGTTATTGGCGCGCAACTTAAATACGACTGGTTGCCGAATGTAGGTACCCTTGCGCGAGCACCCGGCAACCCGGTCGGCGCCTCAGCATAGTGTACAGAGAAACAACTTCCTAAGGCCGTCTATTATATTTACCTGTTCCTAAAGGTCTATTTGACGAGGAAATAAATATTACTGAAAACATAGGTAAATGTTTAACTAGTTACAAGTTATAAGTATATATTGTAAGTAAATAACGCAATATTTGATAATTGCTTCACAAATTCCATACAAAAACCAAATTTCAAAATTTAAATTTTTTTTATCCTCTTTTAAATACTTTTATACCTTAATTAACAATGAAACTTGCATATAAATGTGTGCGTAATGAGAAATACATTTTAGAAATGCATTTGAAATCTCCGTATTGCTTTGTCACAGACATTGCTGCGCATGTTGTAAAGCACATACATCGCGCGCCCGCTTTTCGAATCTGTTTCTCTGTAATATATATTGGTGGTCTCAGTGACGTATTCCGCGGGGTGAAGTGTGTGCGGGCGCAGGGAAGGGCACGCCATCGCCGCCGCCGCGCGGCTCCGTTTTGTAGCGACTTACTTACCTACACTCACATGCGTTACCTATGTAATTGCAGTATAATAAGGAGGTATTAGATACTTAAAATCTTATTAGGTACTGCAAATGCAAGGATACGAAAAACATCTAGGTTTTTGAAACATACAAAAAGACAACAGTGAGGATGGATGTATTAATTTTTGTATTTACGTAAAAACTAGGATTTTTGTATTTACGTAATAACTAAGGGATTTTGATGAAACATCGTTTTCTTTTAGTGTTAATGACTGTAGAAAGTCCAGTTGGCTATAAGAACTTTAATAAGCAACCAAGGCTGGGGTTCTTCAATAACTATAATATTTAACTAAATATTGTAAACACTAAATGGGAGGAGACTATTTGGAAAAAAACCTGTTGAAATTCTGTACTCTCTGCCTACCCCGCAAGAGATGCGTGATAATATAGGTAAATAGACAGACGAAATAATATTTTCAGTTCAATAGTATATTAAAAAAGGTTTTTAAAAGATTATTAACCTTTATTTAATGTCGTACTATTTAGTTTTAGACTTTGATTATTATTCTCTAATAATATCTTTATTTGTGCGTATTTATTTGTTCAGTATTAAATTTTATAATTATTTTATTTATTCATATTCTTATTTTAAACAAATAAGGTATACCCCTAATACGATGGTGTTTCGTGTGACGTTTGTCATCAGACCTTGGACATAATTTGGGTCCAAAATACTTGTCAATATAATGACCCCAAACACGACGGGGCTATGTCGAGTAGTTGCGAAGTTCCGTTGGCCACTTTTCGGCTCCATCATCAGACCCTGGAAATCATCTCAGTCGAAAGTTCTTATCAAGACAAGTTAAACGACCCCAAACACGACGAGGCTTTGTTGAGAAGTTGCGGAGTTCCGTTGGCCACTTTTTGGCTCCATCATCAGACCCTGGAAATCATCTCAGTCGAAAGTTCTTATCAAGACAAGTTAAACAACCCCAAACACGACGAGGCTATGTCGAGTAGTTGCGGTGTTCTTCCGGCCACTTTTCAGCTCCAGCATCAGACCCTGGATATAACCTCGGTCGAAAGTTCTTATCAAGACAAGTTAAACGACCCCAAACACGACGGGGCTTTGTCGAGTAGTTGTGAAGTTCCGTTTTCCACTTTTCGGCTCCATCATGAGACCCTGGAAATCATCTCAGTCGAAAGGTCTTATCAAGACAAGTTAAACGACCCCAAACACGACAGAGCTATGTTGAGTAGTTGCGGAGTTCCGTTGGCCACTTTTCGGCTCCATCATCAGACCCTGGAAATCATCTCAGTCGAAAGTTCTTATCAAGACAAGTTAAACGACCCCAAACACGACGGGGCTATGTTGAGTAGTTGCGGAGTTCCGTTGGCCACTTTTCGGCTCCATCATCAGACCCTGGAAATCCTCTCAGTCGAAAGTTCTTATCAAGACAAGTTAAACAACCCCAAACACGACAGGGTTATGTTGAGTAGTTGCGGAGTTCCGTTGGCCACTTTTCGGCTCCATCATCAGACCCTGGACATCATCTCAGTCGAAAGTTCTTATCAAGACATGTTAAACGATCCCAAACACGACGGGGTTATGTTGAGTAGTTGCGCAGTTCCGTTAGCTATGTTTTGGCTCCATCATCAGACCCTGGACATCATCTCAGTCGAAACTTCTTATCTATCTATCTATCTACATCATCACGCCAGCTCCCTCGCGGGGTAGGCAGAGAGTACAGAGTTCCAACAGGTTCTTTCCTTACATACCTCTCTGGCTTCCTCCACTCTCATAGTTCGTCTCATACACACTCGCCGGTTACGGAGACTCTTGACTTGCCCTTCAGCTAAGACACGGTCTATTTGGTCATGGTAAGATAGTCTAGGTCTTCCCCGGCACCTACATCCTTCGACTTTCGAAACTTCTTATCAAGACAAGTTAATCGACTCCAAACACGACGGTGCTATGTTGAGTAGTTGCGGAGTTCCGTTAATCACTTTTCGGCTCTATCATCAGACCCTGAACATCATCTGGGTCTTAAACACTTGCCAAAACACAAACGAGCCCACACGCCATGGGGCTGTGTTGACTCGTTGGGTAGTTCTGATGGCCATCTTCCGGCTCCATCATGTGATCTTAAACACCATCTCGGTCTATAGTACTCGTAAAGACAAATCCAACGAACCAAAACATGGCTATGTTGTACAAAAGACGTGTCCATTAGACCAGCACCACAACACCGTGTTAGTGGTATTTTATGAATAGCTAAAGTTTTCGTTTTACTTGTTTCGAACATGTTTCGAAATTATTAATTCCCGAACTCATTAAAATCGGTAGAAATTACGAAAACATTGATTGACCCTTTCTACATACCTATTACTATTGTTTTACGGCCCTCGACTTTAAACTCTGAGCAGAGTCTTTTTCAAAGTAACTACCGTGAACCTTGTTAACAGAGCTCGTTTAAAGCTCGAACCTCCGAGCCTTGTAGCTTCGAGGTTCGAGCCGCGGCTCGAGCCTTGTAGCCGGCGCTCGAGCTTCGAATCGAGCTCTTTATAGAGAGCTCGAGTCGAAGCTCAAGCTTTCTATGGATGCGCGAGCTCTCAACGACTTTAAGGCTCGGAAGCTCGAGCCTTCTGACAACACTAGTTCAAACCGCCCGCACGAGCGGGATACCACATATAGGGCCAAAATAATGGAAATATTTTTATTTAGTTTATGAATAATAAATCAGTTTATGCTGTCTTGCCGCTGGGCCTTCTACCACAAATCGAGGTGAGCCACCTGCTGTTGGAACTTTTTAAATTGGTTATAAGGCTTCTATTGTATTAATTAATAACCGGGACCAACGGTTTAGCATGCCTCTTGAATCACGAAGATGCTCGATTATGAAAATGCCTATGAAAATACCACAAATGGACACCCACCTTAGACTGACCGAGTCAAACGCTGCTTATCCTTGGTCATTGCTGAGAATAACACGATTGCACAGCGCTACGAGCTTAAATAGTAACAATATTTTTAGTTTCTCGTCTTTTCATGTAAAACTTGTTTCTGCCCGCGACTTCGTCCGCGTTGACTTAAGACGGCAACTTATATTTTTCCAGGATAAAAAGTATCCTATGTGTTAATCCCTCTAATAAACTATCTGTCTGCCAATTTTCATCCAAATCAGTTCAGCTCTTTTTGCGTGATTGAGTAACAAACATACAAATTTTCACATTTATAATATTCGTAGGATTAGTAGGACTTGCGTTCACTATTACCAATGCAGCAGCTGCTCCTCTTAATTCCACGTGTACAAAAATCAACGGCCTGCATGGTAGCAACAATTTGTCGACTCATTTCAGCCGTTGGAAAAAAATACCGTACACATTCGCACAGCACGCGTCACGTGACCGGTACTGTAAACACGCGACCTAGCGAATATAGATATGTACTACAATTTGTTTTTATGCCAACGTATTCGCGATTTGCTTATTTTTCAATTGTTATTTTTCGCCCTGATATTGTTGTAGGATATACAAACTAGTAAAATGTTGTGGATATATTTTTTCGATAATGTTTGACGAAAGACGAAGTACAAAATTTAAGGCTTAATAGCTCTATCTTATATACAATGGTTACGTGTTCTTATTTCCGAAGACAAACGAAGACTACGGAAGTGAATAATTTTATTCATAGTTCTTGCACCATGTGACTTTACCAACTTCGTATGGTATGTTATTATTTCCTTATCAAAAAATGTTTCGCCATATAGCCGACGCAGTTAATTGGGAGCGCGACGTTGGCGCGGCTTGGGGGTTGTAATGTACTGAAATGTATGGGAGACGCCACACAGTGCAGCCCCGCTCGGGGCGACGGCAAACATCTCAACCGAACTAGCCGAGCGCTTCTGTCGCGCTCCCGTCGCTCTCCGTCGGCTATTTGACCAAACCTTCAAAGTAGTCCGTAATTTGAGGTTGTGTTTTTTGGAGACAATAGTTTCGCCTCCTATTAAATTGGGACTACCAGTACTTAGTGACAGTATTTATTTTTTTATGTATTTTCATATTTTTAGTTCTATACCTCATACGTATTTGAGTGTTAAAATGCTTTTTTTATTTTCACTAAAAGCTCAAACCAAGCTCGTATTGTCCTATCACTGTGTATTTATTTTTTTACGCCACACAAAGGTGGTGAAAAGTTCAACACGTGTAACCGGAATATGTAAAATTCGTGTCCCCTTTAGCCTCTGTGTATACTTTACTAAATCTAAATGAGTCGTGTTAGTATTTTATTGTCTTCTTTTTGTGACGTTCTTTGTGTCAATTTTGTACACGATTGTACGAAGTTTAAGTACAACATATTATTGTATGAATTTTTGGAATATGCGTTAGCAAAAGTGTTACTTCTTCAAACTGTAAATGTCGAAAAGAACTAAAACAAAACTTGAATCGAACACAAATTTCATTATTTTGAAAGAAATAAGAACTATTTATCTATCCCATCACGCCCTTGCATGGTAGGCAGAGAGTACAGAGTTCCAACAGGTTCTTTCCTTACAGACCTCTCTTCCTCAATTCTCATTGCTCGTCTTATATATGCTCACCGATTACACACGAGACTCTTGACTTTCTCTTCAAATAATTTACGGTCTATTTGATCATGGTAAGATAGGATTATTTATTTGAATACAAACACGAATAATATTAACATTGCCTTCGTAAAGCAACCGGTAACGCTTTTTCACTGTTCTATTTTAATGAGCATTCTTGGTATTACAAAGCAAACATAAAGAGAAGATGGCATCATTCGATTTCCCTATACAATCAAGCGTGTCACTGAGCGAGGTGGCACCGGATGAAGAGGACGTTACACCCCGTCCAGTTCTGCATTTAAAACTTCTAGCTGAGAACGACAGACTGACGTACACCACACCCACCGCGATGACGTCCGGCCACAGTTGCTTAGGCCAACAACTCTTTATATTTTGTTCTTAGTTGGTATTACTTGCGTACAAACACCGACTTGATGCAAATTTTTGGAATATACCAAAAGTGTTACTTCTTCTATATTTATGTAAATGCCGATAAATAAAAATTATTTTACCTGGACAAGGAATTTGCAAGGCCTACTCTTATGCGGGCTGCTTGAAATCGTTTTAGGGATATACGAGTATATACGAAATACCAATTTACGGCTTGGTTACAGAGTAAGTTGCTCTGCTGACTAGATGGAGTAGTTAGTGGTTCTATCCCCACACAGTTCACACTCTGCGGAGCCCAAAAATCTTTGTTTTGGTTTGGTTGTCTGTATGCCAATTTCATGTTAGTTTCACACACCCACGGGATTGGAAGAATTCCTAATTATGGGGCTATATATTTAGTGGTTTCTTTTTTCTAATAACATTTTGTCCTTTTTTGAGTCTGAACAATCTACGCTGTAGCCACGCCTCAAGGAGGACTACTCACTTTTTAATAAAGGCGTGAATAGGTTTGAGACCGAGATCAGAACGGAAACATTTTGACTTAATTCGAACAGTTCACATACAAAAACACACTTTTGAGATCTAAAACAAGGATATGAGCGAATTCTAAAGAAAAATATAAATCATATACAATTTTGTAGATAAAAACAAACAATATTTCCCTTTAAATGAAAAAAGAACCTAATACTTTTTTTTCTTAGCGCGTCCCTCCATCATCTCCACAATTATCACAACAAAAGACATCTCGCCATTCAAAACGGACAAAATGATTGAAACCAACTGAATCGAATTATAGTCGAGTGAATATGATTCGGATTGAAGTACGAATCGAATATCGATACAAAAACGAGACGCAGTACCGGATCATCGCTTCAGTTTCGGTGTGATGACGTCACGGAAATTGCGAGCGAATAAATTTTCATACAAACGTTATCTATGGATGCGAACGTTTGTATTGGAATAATCTTGGGAATTTCCAACAATGGATGTCGTGTTCTTATGATGAAATTGAAAAGTCAATTTTGAGTGTATTAAGGGTGATTTCTAGTAAGTAATTTGAGAAGCAATGTGTTCCGGTAAGTTTAGTTACTGGTTTATTATCGAACTATAAGTTGACTCAGTAGTCAAGCTTATACAAGGTTTAACATAATAAACGCAAGACCTGAAAGTAGTTTGTTCTAAATCGGTAACTGAATTGATTCCAACAATTTTCAATGTATCATACATTTTTTTTTAAATTTGCAAAGCATGCTTTTACTCTTTCAGTGCGCTATAAAAACTAAATTTATTCTTGATTCATAGCAATAAGGTGATTTCAAATAATTTCCTAAAACGTATTTCTCAAAACGCACACATACACATACAAGTTTCATTGTTAATTAGGGTATAAAAAAGGTTAAAAAAATCTTTAGCAAAAAAAAAACCGACTTCAAAAGGCAAGAAATAAATATTTGAAGTCGGTACCGGTTAGTGCAGTCGGTTACTTCACACCGACTTCAAATATTTATTTTTTGGTTTTTGAAGTCAGTCTTATTTTTTATGTGACAAGTGAATTATTTACTAATATTTATATACTTATATTATATTATTTTGCTCAGTTGTAAAGGTAACTACAGAATTGATATAATAACCATAATAACGGAGTCTATACATTCGTGCTGTTTGCCGTTAATGAGTCCCATTATAATTGGACCACCTCGAAACTATACTAAACCCAACGCAAAAAGAATCATCAAAATCAGTTTGTAAATAAAGACGTTATAAAAAAACACAGACGAATTGTCGACCTCCTTCTTTTTTAGTAGTCAGTTAATATTCTGATTAGTTTTATGGCAGGGTACCTATAGCATTGACGTAATACTCATAATATCTCAATCTACGCATTCGTATTGTTTGTCGTTAAGGAGTTCCCTGGTGTATCTTCCAAGTCCAAGGTCCAATACTGATGAAATTAAAATGGGACCACCTTGGAGCTATACTGAACCCAATACAAAAAGCATCATCAAAATCGATTCATAATTGGCGGAATGATGGCGTAGCATACATACAAAAATAAAACATACAGTCGAATTGAGAACCTCCTCCTTTTTAGAAGTCAGTTAAGAAGAGTACAAACCCTTAAATTTGGAAATTGGTTTAGGTTTTGAATTTATGAAGCAATTCTCTAATAGGGGTGTCTGAGGCCTTGCGTTTATTATGTTACACCTTGTAGTTAGTAGCACAACCAGTGTTCTGTATTATGATTGAAATTATATTGGGGAACTCTACTTAAAACTTTTATATTGACTAACAGACAATACACAGCTTAAACATAGTATCTCTAGAATCATGAAAGTTAATACATGAGTTTTTTATCATAAATAACTTTTAGATAAACACTAATTACGAATTTTCGCAAATTCATACCCTAAGGCCGTATTGCTCGTAGTGCTGTGCAAGAGCCGTGTTCTTATCGATTACCAAGGTTAAGCAGCGTTCGGTTCGGTCGGCTGAAGATGGGTGACCTTTTGTGGATTGTGAATGCATTTTCATATTCAAGTGCTTCCGAGATTTTTTAGGCATGTTAAGCTCTTGGTCTCGGTTAACTCGGCTTAATAAGTTTCAACAGCAAATGGCCACAAACCTGCCTCCATCATCCACACCGCAGCCGCGTGGTGTAGCATGTCCTAATCTTTCTTATCTCGATTTGGGAGGGAAGGCTTTGCCCAACAGTGGGATCATATATAGACTGACATATGAGAGTGATTTCTACTAAGCAATCTAAGCTCTGCCAACGTCCATGTGGGCTTAATTAAACGGATTAATATCTACTAGTAAGTTTGACTATAATAAATAGAGACTGACTTTGAATTATTTAATGTTATTAGTAAAATATGGAATCAAGTTTACAGACATCCTGCCTACCCTTAAGGGGAAAAATGTTTAATAATAATGCGCACGGGCCTTCTCTCAAACTTACTTGGTTTAGACCATAGTCCACCACTCTGGCCCAGTACGGGTTGGCGAACTTCACACACCTTTGAGAAACTATTAGGCATGCAGGTTTCCTCACAATGCTTTTTCTTCACTGTTAAAGCAAGTGAAAATTATTTTTTAATACGCACATGCTTTCGAAAAGACAAATGTGCGTGCCTGGGTTTGAACCCGAGACCTCTGACTTTACAGTCTAACCACCAGACTATTACTGCTACTAAAATGCTTGGTACATAAAAAAATGGCGCAATTTGAAAATTGAAACACAGTGAAAGGGATTTTGCGCAAATATTTCTGCAAAGTGAAAAATGTATAACACCACAAGATATATTAAAGCTATCATGTGTCTTTGGCTTTATTCCGATGATCGCTAATAATAGCAATATCATAGACATAGTTGAATGCCTCGTTAGCGTGATCTCGTGCTCCTAGGTTTGGATCTAAAGTCGGACATAGTTATTGAAGTTTTTATGTCGAAAAATTCTTAGTAACAGTTTGGCATTGTACCTTTTAATAATAATAAACTCATCCCTATCATACTGGAACCTGGCATTTTAGCGAAGTATGGGATTTCTGTACACCTCTGCTATCTCCGGTTTAATTTGGCTCTAAGCACATACAAATTGTCATTATAGTTATACTGGCGACAAAGCATCCTGACCTTCATCTTTAATTAGTAAATTTAAGGTGTAAAAAAGAGAACACAGACTCGAAAGCGTTACGCTATCGTCAATCTATTCAGGCTAAGCCTTCAGCTTATATCTAATTCTGAAGCTGTCCACTCCAATTTGTCTTTATGAATGACTTTGGAAACGTGCCTAAGATTTTTCCACGCTTTTCACGTGAAAATATCTTTTTAAATTGACGTGCTTCCCCGTAAAAAATACCCAGTCACTAGATACACAAAATCCGCCATTACTACATCCAAAAAATCTCTCACCCTCTGGTAGGGATAGGCAAAAGGAAAGAAAACGTTAGTAAATACTGGTGTTTTATCGGTGTTTATAAAAAGTATCGATATGTACGAATCGAGATAAAAATATAAATTATAAGCAAACATGCACTATGAGCAGCTATATAAAAAATAGACAGATATTGTTTGGAGTATGATACAAAGAGGTAAAATTAAAAAAAAAGCAAATTAAATTTAAAAAATGACTGTTTCATTTTGAACGAGCAAATATTATTACCTATTCATAACTGGGTGGACTTTGGTTACCACAACAGATATACCGGTTTTTGATAGCAAAAATGTATAATTTAAATTTCGTCAAAGAATATCGATTCTTTTTTCAAAATAAAATGCCTATGTTTATTTATCGACACATTTTTCCCATTCATATACCCAAAAATGTTTTTATAGCGTAAGTACAGGATAAATTCTATGTCCTACTTGATGTCAGATCCGGCCAGGACAATTTTGCAGAATGGACACACGTATTATTAGAAGGAATTAGGGTCGAAAACATTTATTATATTACTATATGGTGAACGGAAACAGAGGGAGGCTTTTGTAATTGATCTTTATGGCACGTTATTATCGGAAAGAGATTTAAATAAAAATATCTGCTGATGCTTTGCGTTTTTGGCTTTTGATATCTATATTTTGGTGTATAACTAGTTTCTTTCCGCGACTTCGTCCGCGTTGCCTTTAGACAGGAACTTTACACTTTACCGGGATAAAGAGTATAGAGAGAGAGTAGCTAAAGTATGTAATATGTATAAACTACCTGTGGGCCAAAAATCATCCAAATTTGTACAGCCGTTTTTGCCTGATTGAGTAACAAACATCTAAACATACAAACATTACCATTTATAAAATTATTAGGGTGTATACAAATTGAAGATGCCTTGACTAAGTAAGTTGCCTTTTCAAAGTAAGAATGGATGCATCTTTCTTTAACATATACGCGCTAGTATCAGGAACTTTCTTGCGGATTTTTATTCGGTTTTCACTATAGATAGTCCGATTCACGAGTGAGCTTCATGTGAAATAGGTGAAATTTGAGTGTACACAGTTACGTAGCAGTGTGACACTATATTTTTATAAAATCAGCAGCACCGTATGATTGCTGACAACGAATATGAAAATTTTAATTTAATTCTATAAGGCGGTCTTCTTTAATCAAGAGAATAAATTAATCTAATTCCACTATGCTGGCACAGCGTTTTTTACAGAGTCTTGTAAACCCTACCAATCAAAAATTAATTAATAGAGTTGAACATGCAACTTTTGTTTCAACCCTAACATTTATCATATCAGTGCGTCTTTTGTACACTTGCCATGCAAAAACAAGCCCATTAAAGACTTTTCTATTCATACCAAACTACATTTTCAACCCTAATAAACTCAAACTAATTTAATTAAATATACAATTTCTACAAAATACATATATCCACAATCTTGTAATTCCTAGACGAATTTCAAAGAAGTCGTCTCGCAACATACCTAATTTGTGTCTCAAGTCTTACTTCAAAAGTCACCATGCGGTAAATCTACAAAATGCTCAACTGAGACATGTTGCTTTAAGTAAATAAGCTTTTTCTAACAAAGGTATGAAAAGGAACTCATTTCCAACATGTATGTTACCCTGTAGCGTCTAAAGGTGGAGTGTGATGACTTTGCTAAAACCCAGATTCGGCTTGGAGTGCACCGAGTGTTTTATTAGTTTTGGATTTGAACAGAAGGCAATTGCTATCGCTTATTGAAGCTTCAGCAAAGAGAAATAACAGTTTTTGACAAGCATTTTACTAGGTGCAAATTGCTGTTAAGTTTGTGTGCAACGTGGTTTGGTGTCCAATGGAGATGGACATTCTGGGACAATGTGGACTGTAAATGCCTTAAGAGTTATTTATATAGTAATTAATTCAGACTGTAATCACAAAAAAATTAAAGCTCTTTCAATTCATCAAATTGCTAATTTGACAACTGGGTGATTCCTGAGGGCTTAGAACGAAACTTTGACAATAGCGTGACGTCAGTAAGTACGAGTAATCGTTGATGTTTTTTACGGCCGGTTTCTTAGGAATAGATTTTCTTTACTAGGATAGGACAACGACGATAGCTACGGATAGGGTATCGACATATTTTTTGGAAAATCTTTTAAAATTCTACTGACAGTAAGCAAATCTATCCTTGAGTTGAACATTGAAACCAGCATTAGTAAATATGTAGGGTGACAAGTAAGGTTTATTAACTCACTAGCGATACGCTGACGATAATCTTTTTATGCTAAGCTCTCGGATAGAAGACGTTAAAGACAAACTATGCCTAAATAATAATTAAGTTCAATTGAAAATACATTTTCAATCCATACTTAAATAATAATACATTTCAGCCTAAGCACGGAGACACTTGAAACTGAAAATCTCAATAACGGTCACCCATCTCCAATTAACCTAATCGAACGCAGCGCTTCGATTTCATACTTGAGAAATAAGAAAAAACTAAAATATTAAGAACAGAATAATTTTATCAGAGGACTAAGCATATTTGACGTTATAGTATTGTCATCAACAAATGGTGTCACGTTAATCAATATCGTATGGCGATGTATATACGTATATCCTTTCAATAATGTGACATACGATCAAAATTTTATGTCAGAGTAAAAGATCCATTGTTTAGCCTCTGGTGTCAGCTGGTGTAGTCCCTCGAATCCCCTGCTGAATTTCCTAGTGGGGCAATCATCCACGATGTACTCGATAGTCTGCACTGAGTCTCCACAGTTACAGTAAGCAGATTTAGCGACGCCCTACCTGTACAGATCATAATTGCACCTTCCGATTCCGGTTCTGATTCGGTTGATGAAATACCACACCAGCCGTTGCTCTTTGAAGCTCTGAACTACAGTCGAGGGGTTGGCTATGGTAATGAAACCCGGGGAGGCATCCGAACTCTCCCATTGCTTTCTCCACTCTGACGGGATGTTGAGGTGGTTCTAGATGTTGTTGTCGCCCCCATCTTTATTTATTGAATTTGTAGTAAAATGATGGCACATCAACTCTGGAGATGACATCAATCCTTAGCACGTATGGTATGCTATCTTTATTTTTTTTTTTTTTTTTTTTTTTTTTTTTTTTAAACTTAGCCCCACACTAGTATTTATTGCTGTGTCGTGGGTGCGTTTACAAACATGAAAATTCACATACACAAATACCCAGACCGGAACAAATAACTGTGGATCACACAAAGATTTGTCCCGTGCGGGAATCGAACCCGCGACTATTAGACGCAGTGGGCGAAGCGGCTTAAGTTCTTAACCACTGCGCTAAATCGTCCGTCGTATTACACTACAAATATACTCAATAAACATGAAAATGTCAGCACACTTACTCGCTAACGCCACCCTAACCTCAATCTTTTCGTGCTAAGACCTCTGATCTCTCAAATAATACGTTATGTTAAGTCTAAAATAATTTATTTTGGCTGATGTTATGCGAAATGTCATGTTGCACTCATTCATTTTGGAACAATTAACGCAATTCCCACTCGCTACGTAACACACTTTACATAAATAATTCGGGCCCCACAACAGCCATACAGCCGCTATGATGTACACGTGCTTACGTATTTTATTTATACAAGCAATTATTTGCTATAACCAAAGGCGGCGCGTTACGTAAACTTCGCAATATTATTGTGTAATTGATTGATTGATTACTCTTTATTGTACACCAATACATTTACATAAAGAAAAAAAAATAAACAAAGGAGGTACAATTGGCGCTCTTATCGCTAATAGCGATCTCTTCCAGACAACCAAAACTGAAACAAAAAAGTTATACAAAAAATAAAGGGCAGTAGGTGGCGTACATTTATTAGTTAGTTCTATTTTAATAGGTACAGGCTCACATGCTTATAAATATATATGATAAAGATAGGTATAAAGAAACGGCATGATAGTAGGTGACTTATTAGAGAATAGTCGACAGAAAGTGGTCCTTAACCATTCTTTTAAAAATGGCCAAAGACTCTGCGCGTCTTATTGATACAGGCAATGCATTCCATAGACGAACAGCTTGGACTGAGAAGGATTTATCCAGAAATATCTTGGAATGCATTGGTGTTTCCAGTCTGAGATTTGCCTGTATGCCACTCGACACGCTAACGTCAATTTCTCAAAGAATAAGCCATTTTTAGTCTCTTTTTTTTGACTGATGTTATGCGTAATGATATATTGCGCCCATAGAGTACATGTACATCGTAGTAATGAAGCTATGTCAAATAAAAAATTGCGTGCAAACTAATGACTGCGGGATTAGCGGGGATGATTGTGTTTTTTTAGATAAAAATTATATTATTTCTGGAGTTATTTAAACAGTAGCAGAACAGACTGCCTCGTTGGAGTAGTGGCAAAGCGCATCGCTATGTGATCACGAGGTCCTGGGCCAAATCCGAGGCCGAACCAATGTAGTTTTTCTATCTATCTATCTATCTATAACCTCACGCCAGATCCCTTGCGGGGTAGGCAGAGAGTACAGAGTTCCAACAGGTTCTTTTCTTACATACCTCTCTGGCTTCCTCGACTCTCATAGTTCGTCTCATACACGCTCGCCGGTTACGGAGACTCTTGACTTTTCCATCAGATAAGACTCGGTGTAGTTTTTCTATCGAAAAAAAAAAATAGTATCAGTCCGGAGTCTGGAATTGTGCCCGGTACATGACAATAGGTTCGCCCCCTATTACATGGGACCTAACATCATCAGCGAAAAGTGGGTGTAAACCGTACACGTTTATCATCCCTGCTTATGAAATAAAGGCGTGACGGTGTTTGTTTATTTTTAATTTGTAATGAATAGTACTCGGATTGGGCTGGATATGTATGCCACATACCCGACACATCGTGGGGAAAATAATAACTAACTAGGTCCCTCCTAATTTTAAAAGCAACCGCGGCAGGCCGAGGAGGTGATGGCGGGATGAACTGGACGTCTTTATGAGTGATTGGCCCTCAATTGCTTTAAACAGAGTGGAGTGAAAATGGGACACCAACATCTAGATAATAATGAAAAGTACTGTATTTGCGTTCTTGTGAGGTAGACACTGTTTAATTGCCTATTATATTTTTGGTCTATTAATGTGAACGCGACGTTTATCTTGTAGCGCATCAAGAGATTTAGGATTAAGGTTTTTCTTGAAACAAATCGTAATGTCCAATGAACAAAATCCCATAATCCATTATGTATATTTGGCATAAATAACCTTATTGACGGGCACGAAAGTTGCAAATGCCATTTATTGTGTTTGCCATATGTAACTTTTTTCTATGGGACCGCCGAAATACCTTTAGGCTAGAAAAAGATTGATCCTGTGCAGGGTTTGAAGCTGCAACTACTTAATCCAATTAGCCAAATGTCTCACGTTCAGATTCCGGAATCAAGTCGTGTCGTGAAAGTTATTCAAGTTACACATATATATTACTGACTGATATACAATGCGAAAGTGGAAGGATGTAGGTACCGGGGAAGACCTAGTCTATCTTACCATGACCAAATAGACCGGGTCTTATCTGAAGGACAAGTCAGGAGTCTTCGTAACCGGCGAGCGTGTATGAGACGAACTATGAAAGTAGAGAAAGCCAGAGAGGTATGTAAGGAAAGAGCCTGTTGGAACTCTGTACTCTCTGCCTACCCCGTAAGGGATCTGGCGTGATGATATAGATAGATAGATAGACATATATAATAACAATAATAACTTTTATAATCAAAACAGGATCAACAGTTGCTTCGTTATAGTCCTACTAATATTATAAATGTGAAAGTTTGTATGTTTGGATGTTTCGTACTCAATCACACAAAAACGGATGAACGGATTTAGATAAAATTTGGCGCACAGATAGTTTATCTAGATTATATAGTTTATCTAGATTATATTAGTAGATCTACACACAGGATGCTTTTTATTCCGGAAAATGTTAGGTTTCTGTCGAGGTTTTCCGTTTCAAAGTAGGTTAGGTTTTTAAGATAGTTGGATACTGTCGTATGAGTAGAAGCTGTACTAAGAAAAACAGCTTAATAATAAGTACGACTCGAGTTTGGACCAGTCAATACCTTTATTTAATCGGCACTACATTTTCGCAGCGATCAGGTACAGGGCCCGTTGTTAATGGATCTGCTTGTACTGGGTATGATCTTCATACACCTATCCTATCGGTACAGATTCTCTTGGAACTCTGTACTGCCTGCCTACCTCTCAAAGGATCTGGCGTGATAATATAGATAGATATTCAAGCCGTCGATCAGCCTACCCTTCTCAATCTTACCGATAGCCATCATCATTATCACTACATATGATAGAACAAAGTCCACCGCGGTGTCTGTCCGCCTGTCTGTCTGAACGCGATACACATAATAACCGAACATACCGAACGGATCTTCATACAGTTTTAACCAAAGGATAGAGTGATTCAAGGGGAAGGTTTATGTGTATAATTCACCCGTGCGATCTGTGTTGTTTTGCTGTTCCCACATCCAGTCCTAGTCGATAAAATTGCAGGATATATTTTGTCTGATAAGTATTTCCAAACTAAAATTATTTATTTTGTATAAGTCCTGCCGGGACGCTTGCGAGTTGTCAATTAAGATTTTTATTTAAATCTAATTTCACCACTGCCTAAGGTTGTTCATTGGTTCAATACAAATAATTTTCTCCTTAATGAGAAGAAGACAAAATGTATTAAATTTACTACGCCAAATGTAAACCGTAGGAACCAATGTACAAATTAATGATGTAGAATTGAACCTTGTAGAGTCAACTGTGTTTCGAGGTATCACTATTGATGCCAGACTACAATGAGGCCCCCATATTGAACAACTGACTAATAGGTTAAGCTGCTGAGCGATCATCACCGAGATAAAAACGGCCCTACTAAAAACGGTCCTGCATACAATAAATGTCTGAGCGAACTCTTAATAATATCAGCCCACACTACCCACTGCTGAAAAAAGGCCTTCTCTCACAAATCGAGGTGGGAAAGATTAGGTCATACTCCACCACGCGGACACAGTGCGGGGATTGGTGGAGCCAGGTTTATGGTCTTCTGCTGTGGGAACTTATCAATCTGCCTTTAAGGCTTCCAGCTCGGCTTAACAACTATCACATTAAGTGGTAGCCGGGACCAACAGCTTAGCGTGCCTACTGAAGCACGGAGATGTTCAAATATAAAAATACCACAAACGGTCACTCATGTCACGCCCACCAAGTCGAATGCTACTTAACCTTGATAATCGGTAAGAACACCGCAGCCGCACAGCTCCACTAGAACCTCTAAGAATTTCCTTGTGTCCATTTCGGGCCAGCTGCTCTTATGATGTCGTCATGCCATCTCGTATAGGGTCTTCCTCTGTAGCGATATAGAAACTATATATGGATATTTATTTAACCCGATATCACCAAATATTGAGTTATATATTTTTGTACCCCTTGTCGTATTGTTGTTAAAGCCTTGTTTGTTTACTGGCAAATAATGCGTGTAGCGATCATGTTTTAAATCCTAAGTCTGACAAAAATGTAATTTTTCCATTGAAAGATTTCTAACATCAATCCGGAATCTGGCACTGTCCCGGTTGCCCCCTGATATCGTACAGGGAACCTAACATCGTCAGTAAAAAGTGGGTGTAAACAGTACACTTCTGCCACCCCCGCTTGGTGAATTACATGATGACATGATGGTGTTTATTTTATAATCTAATTTAACCTAGGCCCACAAAACCACGCAGTTTAAAAAACACTCGCCTCTACTCAATGGGGCTTAAAGCGAACATCAAAATACATACCAAGCGCCGTGCAAAATTGTCATTTAAAAACCTCCGCTTTAAACAACCTGATCAAGTCAAAACCTTGTAATTATGTTTATGTAAAACTAATGTATTCGTATGGACCGTTGGTAATTACGTCAACTCAACTGACCCACTTCGCAATTGAGCTAACAGATATTTAAACTCTTCCCTGTTGAAAGCGTGGAGTGCGAATGTGAGCGAATAAAGTTTGATTATTCATTCCAAATGGCTTTGAAACTCGTTGAGACTTTGTTTTCCATTAATTTGTGATATATAGTGTGATGTGAGTTTTTAGTGAGTAATCACTAAGTATATGAAGCACAATTAAGCTAACAAACAGTTATCATAAAAGTATCTCTATACATATTAAAAAATATACATGATAGTCTGTTTTAAAAGTTTATCTGTTTGTTCGTTAGTTTGGCTGTTTGTTTTGGCATTATCCAAAAAACACCAAACATTTGGAAAGCCTTTAATGATGGATATCGGCAGGCAAATTATATAAAATGCTCCTGAAAGAACTTATACGTATTAAATCCATATGCCTGTGTAATTTCTGATACAGCCTATCAGGCCTTCTCGCTAGCTAGCTATATATAGTCTGGCTTAAATAATATCGGTTAAATGGAACAATATAACTTAACCTTTCTGTAGTATGCGGGTCGGTACTAGGTAGAGGTCAGGCTATCTGGTTTTGTCTAGGTTTAAAGTAAAATAAAATATTTCTTTTTCTTCATCAAGGAAAAGTCTATCACTAATATTGTATTTAAGTCACTTGACGCTCTAAGTAAGGACCAATCTTTGGTGTCAGCTGGCAAAGACTGCAGCGATAGATTTATATTTGCTCGGGCATTTTCCATTACCTTAATAAATTTTATTTATCCTACTTATTTGAGTTGGTTCGACTAATAAATGAACTCCTATTAGAATCAGAATATTTTTTATTCATGTAAACCATTACAGTATTTATGAATCATCAGGAAAGTAACAAAAGAGTCTACCGCCACTTCGGAATGTCATTCCTGTTGAGAAGAAGGGCAAGAAACTCCACGGTTACTCTTTTAAAATAAATAATTAAAAAAAGCAAATTAAACTATTTATGGGAATAGCTACATGGATCGCTCATTTAATAAAAAAAGTACAGAAAAAAATTACATTATGTTAAATTAATATAAGAAAGAGAGGAAATGTTAGGAACTAATAACAGTTGAATAGGTTGTCATGACGCAAGTGGAGCTGGAATAGCATTTATCCAAGCATTTTAATCTTTTAAATAATCTTCTATTGAATAATAAGCTTGCTTACAAAGTGTTCGTTTTACACAAGCTTTGAACTTATTTTGACTAAGTTTAGTGACGTCAATTGGAATTTTGTTATAAAACCTAACCATGAAAGACGTGTGAATTTTTGACAGATGAAACTGCGGTTGATCTCATTTATTTCTATTTTGTGTATTATAAGCAATGCCTATCACCTAGCTGTTTAAAAAGATCTAAATTTTTTCTAGTATACATAATATTTTCATAAATATAATGACATGGGACCGTCATGATATTAGCTTCTTTGAACACTTATCTTAAAGAGTCGCGACTTCTCAAGTTATATATGGCCCTAATAGCCCTTTTTTGCAAGATAATTACCAAACAGTCCTTTAAATTCGTTTCGGAAAAGGCATAAAAGAGCAATCGTCTTGACAATCGGTCGGATCCGAGACCCAAACACAAAAGAAATGAAACTATTGAGAAAACATGCTATCTCGTTCATCGACATCTTAATAACATTCTCGATACAAGCTGTAACATCGTCATCATCATCGTCATCTCAGTTTATACTTGTCATACTTGTCCACTGCTAAACATAGGCCTCCCCAATCGCTTTACATCGTAACCGGTCCGATGTCACCTGCATCCAACGACTTCCTGCGATTTTCACAAGATCGTCGGTCCTTCTGGCAGGCGGCCGTCCTACGCTGCGCTTGCCAATACGTGGTCTCTACTCTAGAATTCAACCCAACGCCCGCCCTTCACGCTATGTGGCCCGCCCATTGCCACTTCAGCTTGCTAATCCTGAGGGCTATGTCGGTGACCTTGCTTCTTCTACGTATTTCCTCATTCCTGATTCGATCACGTAGAGAAACACCGAGCATAGCTATTTCCATAGCACGCTGAGAAACAGAGCTTTTTTGTGAGACCTATTGTAATAGACCACGTCTCTGATCCGTATGTCATCTCTGGCAACATACATTGACTAAAAACTTTAATCTTGAGGCACTGAGGTATTTTGGATGAGAAGATGTTGCGCAGTTTCCCGAAAGCTGCCAAGCCGAGTTTGATTCGTCGATTGACCTCTCTCTCAAAGTTTGACCTACCTAACCGGACTGCCTGTCCCAGGTAAATGTATTCGTCGACAACTTCAAGTGTAGAGTTCCCAACGGTGAGTACGGTGAGAACGATGTGGACGTGAAACATTATTTTCGTTATATCCATGTTCAATTTAAGACCCACTTATTGAGATACTCTGTTGAGGTCACCGAGCATTCGTCCTAGACCTTCCAGCGACTCCACCATGACTACAATATCGTGAGTGATGTATTCGCCATTGATGGTGATGCCAAGTCCTCGCCGTTCTTAAAGCTTGAAGGCGTCCTGTACGGTGGTCGTTAACCTGGCCGTAAAACTGTAACATAATTTACGCAAAATTTGAAAATAGTTTGATCAAAATTGGTAACTGGATTGATTCCTACAATTTTTATTGTTTCTTACGTTTTTTTAATTAGCAAAATATGCTGATACTACTTCGTGCGCTAAAACAAAATAAATTTATTCTTTATTCAAACCAATACAGAGATTTCAAATAAATTTCTTAAAGGTTATTTTTCAATACGCACACACACACAATTTTTATTGTTAATTGGGTATAAAAGTGTTTAAAATAGGCTAAAAAAATTTAAACTTGGACATTTGGTTTTCGTATCGAATTTGTGAAGCAATTATCTTATCTGAGATCTTATGTTATCTACGATACACACTGTATACTAGGTGTAACATAATAAACGCAAGACCTCAGACACCCCGATTAGAGAATTGCTTTATAAAGTCAAAACGAAAACCAAATTTTCAGATTTATAGGTTCTTACCCTTTTTTAAAGCACTTTTATACCCCAATTAACAATGAAACTTGTACGTGTATGTGTACGTTTTGAGAAATACGTTTTAGGAATGCGTTTAGAACGCATTCCTAAAACTAATCTTCTTCTTGTTATGAATCAAGAATAAATTTAATTTTTTATAGCGCACTGAAGGAGTAAAAGCATTTTTTGCAAATGTAAAAAAATGTACAATACATTAAAATATGTTGGAATCGATTCAGTTACCGATTTAGAACAAACTACTTTCAGGTCTTGCGTTTATTATGTTACAGCTTGTATACGTCGTTTTATCTGTACCCTGTGTGCCACAGATCGGCCAATAAAATCGTACCAACTTTCTGAAACTTTCTGTATCATAAAATACTGTTATTTTTTTGATCGTAAATGTCTGACAAGATAAAAAGAAAACCAATCAAATAAAAAAACGTAAGTAGGTAGATGTATAAATAAAGATAGTGTTACGTCGTAACAAAGTTTTAAAAATATAATATAAAAAAAAAATCATTACACACAAACAAACAAAATAACTAGTTGTTACATCGAATGGAAAACGCGCGCCTTAACTAGTGATAGCATCATAATGACGATATAAGGTATTCGTTGGTACCGGAAATCAAATTCTTTCTAGAACATCTAATAAGAAACGCCCACAACATAGAAAGATCTAGAAATATAAAAAAATACAATAGCGAACAACGGGACAATGATCCTATCTCGCTCGGTTCGATTATTGCTATCTTAGTCCCACAAGAATTTTATAAAAAACAGGCAATAGTTTAGGGCGTGCCTTGCTTCGGTTGAGCCGTTCTTTCCATATCTCTGTCCTCGTCGAAGGATCTAGAGATCTGGGGAGTGCGCACTGTTGCCTCACTATATAAAAACGAATTCGCGCAGGAACAAAGCCTTTTTCGACGCCAGAGTTCGCACGAGAACTACTCCTAATTAATAGTGATAGTACCAGTGCTTTATTAAAATAAAAAATAGAAAATTTTAGATTAGCAACATTTTTCAACCCCCTTGGAAACTGGGGGTCCACCGTACGGTTTGCAAAAGTACGGTTTGGAAGACAGCAGGCCACACTTCTGCCTGTCGACTCCAGCTGACCTCGGCGGCTGAGGGCCTTCTATAGGGCACCTCCAAGTTCCCCACCTATCCGGTGGAAGCTCCCCACGCGTCACGGGATCGAACAGCCGAAGTTAAGTCCCCAGCGCCGATAGGGTTTTTTTTTGTTTGACCAGAAGGCTTCCCTGTGCCGCGACTTCACACCCCGGGTGTACTAAAATTATTTTATTGTAATTTAATTCTTTTTCTTTTTTTTGTGATTTTTTTTTTTATTTATTATTTTTTTATTTATTTAAATAAACAATTGTATTTTCATAATTGAGTTTTTATTTGTACCCGCCGTCAGGCGGTCGTAACAATAGAGCAATATTTTTTATTGAACCCAATACCGTCGCAATTTTTCTTTATTTTCTAATGAAATGTTAAGGCCCGGCTCAATATCGCGCTTAATGCGAACATATCGTGCGCGACGTGTTGGATTAAATGTTTGACTGTGTACTTATGAGCTAACATTGATTTTTCGTAGCAACAGATTGCCCTGCAATGAGTATGGGGCACATACAGAACACTCTGATGCAACCACGCATCGCAAAATGTGACCATGTATTTATGACTGATTTACACCTCTGACACACTATGAGAATGGAGTAGGCCAGAGGTATGTAAGGAAATAACCTGTTAAAATTCTGTACTTTTTGCCTATCCTTATCTTGGCGTGCCTAAAGGTAAAGCAAAGATATTAGTACGGTGATTCATAGAAATCGAATTTCATTCAATTTCTACCAATCGCCTACTCTCGTAGCTAAGAATTGTCCTCAGTGGCGGGCAATTGGACAGGCCTGTATTCGGCTGTGGATATAAGTTATATGCTGTCCAACAGGCTGTCTATAGGCATGATGTCGATGTCTCAACTACCAAAACACACTCTTTCTGGGACAGGCAGTCCGGTTAGGTAGGTCCAACTTTGAGATAGAGGTCAATCAACGAACTCAACTCAACTGGGCAGCGTTCGGGAAACTGCGCAACATCTTATCATCCAAAATACCTCTGTGCCTCAAGACTAAAGTTGTTAGTCAATGTATGTTGCCAGCAATGACACATAGATCAGAGACGTAGTCTTTTACAATAGGTCGCATAAAAAGCCCTGAGTTGCTCAGCGAGCTATGGAAAGAGCTATGCTCGGCGTTTCTCTACGTGGTCGAATCAGGAATGAGGAGATTGGTAGAAGGACCAAGGTATCCGACATAGCCCTTAGGATTAGCAAGATGAAGTGGCAATGGGCGGGCCACATAACGCGAAGATCGGTCGGGCGTTGGGGTAGAAAGATTCAAGAGTGGAGACCACGTATTGGCAAGCGCCGCGTAGGACGACCGCCTTCTAGATGGACCGACGATCTTGTGAGGATTGCAGGAAGTCGTTGGATGCAGGTGGCGTCGGAGCGACTGGGGAGACCTATGTTTAGCAGTGGACAAGTTTAGGCTGAGATGATGATGATGATGACTTAAGTTTTACACCCAAACACCTCGAGATCACCAGATGCACTCCATTAGACCAACGAAGCAGTCTTTCAAAAGATTTTTTTCATCAAACTGCTTCACAAACATTATTTATTATTCATTAGTTTCCAAAATGTATCTAATACAAAATAGAAACCCCTCGTACAAAGCACTGCTCACAATTTCTCACGTTTTTCAGCCACTTACCTTTTTATACTCGAGTCTATTGTTATAACCATGCGTACGTATTTTTGCAAAAATGCTTTCACGTATTTTTAAAGTCTAAATAAAATAGTTTCTGTCTAGAGAGCATTCAGGTGAAGTTAAATACGTTTATATTTTTTTTCTCCATATTGAACGTAATATTTGAATCATAGAGGTAAGACTTAAAAGCATAGAGGGATTATAAACCCAGTTCAGCTGTACTTTTTTTCTGGACACTTGGTACCATTTAGGTAACCAATTTAAAAATCTTTGTTTTTACATGGTTCGAACTACCTATTTATTGATAAAAATCTTTTAAAAAAAAAGGTAAACCGACTTCAAAAAGCAAAAAAATAAATATTTGAAGTCGGTGCCAAGTAACCGACTGCACCAACCAGCACCGACTTCAAATATTTATTTTTTTGCTTTTTGAAGTCGGTTTACCTTTTTTTTAAAGATTTTTATTTTACAATTTTAAGTGACCAGTGAATTATTCTATAGTAGGGTACCTATAGGATTGACGTAATACCCATAATATCTCAATTTACACATGCCTATTGTTTGTCGTTAAGGAGTTCTTTGGTGTATCTTCTAAGTCCAAGGTCTAATGTCAATAAAATTAATATGGGACCACCTTGGAGATATACTGAACCCAATGCAAAAAAATTATCAAAATCGGTCCACAATTGACGGAAATATCGCTGATCATACATAAAAAAAAACAAAAAAGCATACATACAACCGAACATAGAACCTCCTCCTTTTTGAAGTCGGTTAAAAATGGTATGGCTTGTCATTTTGACGTAAGCTCCACGCAAGTTTAACGGTTAATATTTGTTTGTCTAGTGACTGTGTTCTCGATGACTTTTTATTTGTTTTCAAATAATAATTTATGTCAAAATAAAGGGTACAAGAGTGTAGCTGATTACGATAGATTTGTCCCCCTTCTTATCACTGACATGACATAAGTGTAAGCAGTGCAAATATATAATCTTGTAAATTCTCCCTCTATGCTTCTAGTACCGCTATGATTTGAATATATTTTTTTATGGTTGACATATTTTGAAACGAGAAGACGAGTCATAGAATTGTGTTTAATGGGAAATTTCATATCATGCAAAATCATATTAACTTTAATGCTCTCTAAGTCCGCGTAGATTTTAGAAAGGAACCTTACATTTACTCAAGAAAAAAATATCCTATGTGTTAATTAAAGAAATAAACCATGTGTGTGCCAAATTTCATCCAAATCCGTTCAGCCGTTTTTGCGTTGAGTAACTAGTATCCAAACATACAAAATTTTACATTTATAATATTAATAGAATATAGTTGGACGTTACTGTAAAGTTTAATCGAAATCCGATCAGCAGTTTTGCGTGATAGAGTATCAAACATCCATTCATTCATCCGTCCGCACAAACTTTCGTATTTAAAATGTCCGAGGTACTTCGAGAAAATGGAATAAATGCGCTTTCTTTTGGTATTTTCCATCTTCGTAAATAAACAAAGAAAACAATGGCACAGACGGCTCGGTCCAATAGGTAAGAGGTTAAGCTACTCCGCCCACTGAATCAGTAGTCGCTGGTTTGGTTCTCGCACGTGACAAATCTTTGTGTGACTTACAATTATTTGTATCGGTCTGGGTATTTGTATATGTGAATTTTATATTTGTAAAGTGTGTGAGGGGCTGAGTTTATCTTTACTAGTAAATTTTACTCTATCTATCTTTATCACCACGCCATATCCCTTGCGGCGTAGTTTTACTAACATGTAAAAAATAGGAAATATACCTATACCAATTTACCAGTATGTAAAAACGGTTTAAACACAAACCCCGCGTACAGTACGGTAATAACGGAGCATCAGCAGTAAAGTTTCAGTCAATTAACTGCGTGCATTTAATATTTCAGGTTGTTGAACACGTTTTCACGAGGCCCGACTCCATACTTCATGAGGTAGAGTTAATCGAAGTAGCATGCGTGATTCACAGCTTGAGATAAAATATTTCAATAAAATAAAAAAATAAACACCATCACGCCTATATTGACCCCCCTCCCCCAAGCGGGGTTGGCAAAAGTATACTGAGTACACCCACTTTTCGCCGGCGGTGTTAAGTCCTATGTAATAGGGGGCGAGCCTTTTGCAATATACCGGTTACATTTATAATACCGGACTCACACTTTCGTTAGAAAAACTTCATTTGTCCGACCTAAGATTTGAACCCAGGACCTCGTGATCACCAAGCGATGCGCTTTGCCACTAGGCCAAAGAGACAGTCATAAAAAAATCTTTCTATCAATATCATAATGCCAAATCCCTTGCGCAGAGAATACAGAGTTCCAACAAGTACTTTTCCTAGAGACCTTATACCTACCTGAAAGGGATATTACGTGATAATATATTATATATGAAGATAAACAGATTATAATAACATATGATATGAATACCCTCACGCCTATATACCCTAAGCGGTGGGCAGAAGGGGTGTACTCTGTGAACCCACATTTCGCTGGCGATGTTAGAGTCGAGTATAACAAGCATCGATCGTATATCTCATTATACTGAGCATAATTCAAGACTGTTGACTGTCTCTGAGAATGTACGGTTTCAGACATTTCTCAAAAAGAACACAATTCACTTATAAGCGTTGGCGTTATTGTAACATTGTCGAGAAAGCTTGCTGTCCGTTTCGTCTATATTCAGTAAATTTATAATGTGAGAAGGATGATATATCAACTTGATAGGGTTACGCTAACGTCAATCTTTCCGTGCTCAAAATCTGTATTCAAGTAAACTTCCTAAAGTCGTAATTGCTAATAGAAAACGGAAAAATGTATATAAATTATATTTCACTATGAAAAATCACGTGGGTAGAACACTGCACTAGCGATCGCGGTAAAAAAATAGAAATGAAACGCTTGCTGGTCTTGGCTAGACCCTCTATAATAAAACGCTCTCTCTTGAAAAAAAAGCCCTTATATAGGCAAGTGTGTGAGCGTAGTCTTAGATAATCTGCACCTGTACAAAGCAATAGAAATATCTATCTCAGTTCAAACAGCATAAAGCTATTCCAGAAAAATAAATATCATTTTAAGTCCTTGTTTCGTCAACCGGACAGGCCGTCGGAACAAAAGCGACAATGCCCAATTTCACCGGAGGATTGTTTTGCTGAAAAAAAAAAAAATATTTCAGTGTTTTGTAGGGTCTCGTACCTACACCCATAAAACGGAAGCTTTATATGATCCATTTGCAGACGGCCGCCTGTCTGACTGTTAAGATTCCATTCTTGAAAACAGGTCGAAATGTCAAATTGTAATTTATTTCAAATACTAAGGTCTAAAGTAAACAAAAATATTAGATCAAATGAATAATAAATGAAAAATCGTAGCGCGGTGTGGCGTTGCTGATAGAACGGCATTTCAAAAATTCTCGATTCGCGGGATGGATGAATTGTGATATCTATTGTCATCTTGGAATGAAAATCTTGGATGTGTGAAAGTTTTTATAGGAGGTAGAAAGAACTGTAGCATGTATCCATTAAAATGTTTATTACTACAGCTTATTCAATTATGTCGGGACCAAAGTTCGACACCGGAAAACTCGTTAAGACTATTTTGACTTGCATATAAGTCACTCCGATCACAGGCCGATAAAATTTTACCCTGCACGGGAAATCTTACAGAAACGGCTATACATGATGTAATTGTAGTCATCCTGGAGCTAAAGCCCAGATAAAGTATCCAATGCCTATTGTTAACTGGTACTGAAAAAATAAAAAAAAGAACACTGTAATAAGTAACATCTCTATAGCAATACTAATTAAGTGCACTAAAACACCCATATAAAGCGCAAAATGACATTGATTACCTTCAGCAGCTGGCAGATAACTCCAATGTTCCGGATTTTTATCCTGGCTATGATATTCGGATAGGTCAGTAGGTAAATGTCACTTATTGATGTGTTATTTCTATCCGTTTCTTAGTACCAGTGAACAGTAAGCATGGGATATGTAACCTGTGCCCTAATTCTGCTAGTTTTTACGTGTTCAATTACAATTGTGTCAAAAGTCAGCAACTGTTTGAACTGGTACCTATGTCTATGGAAAACCATAAGAATTATTCATAGGTACCATAGGAATTGAAAAGTATTGAATTAGTAGATTGAAAAATGTCAAAACTCACAATTATGATCACAATGATCAATAATTCTATTAAAATATCAATAACGGACTTTAGGGGCCTGGGCTTTGGATCCAGGATGACTAAAATTACACCGTGTATATTATGAGCATTCAGAAAGTTATATTTAAAGTAAACAATAACAACAAAGAACGTTATGTTGTTGACGACATCATAAAACGTAAAATAAAATATTTTACGTAGAATAAAAGTAAATTGGACAATAATGTTTTATTGCAGTATATAAGTATAAAAAGACTTAGGTTGGAACGTAAACTATGTGCATTGTCAATTATGTAAGGTAACCACCACACAGTTTAAAGTAACGCGATGAAATAAAATGTATAATTAAATACTAATATCATCATCATCATTTTACGACTTACGATTTAGCGGAGTGGTTAAGAGCTTAAGCCGCTCCGCCCACTGTGTCTAATAGTCGCGGGTTCGATTCCTGCACGGGACAAATCTTTGTGTGACTTACAATTATTTGTCTCAGTCTGGGGTTTGTGTATGTGAATTTTCATGTTTGTAAAGGCACCCACGACACAGCAATTAATACTAGTGTGGGGCTACGTTTAAAAAAAATATCATAAAATTAAATACTAATATACACTATATAAATACGCCTCCTATACCGTAAAGCCTAAATTCTCGCTTGGGGAGTATACGGTGTGTATATAAAATAAACATCGTCACGCTTATACTCACCAAGCATGGGTGTCCCATGGGACTGTGTATACCCGCAGGTGGAATGTATGTACCAACTATTTGCCGTCTATGTTAGGTCTAATTTGATGACGGGTAGGTCCAGTGGTTAGGTTTAAGTCGCTCCGTCTACAGTTCTCTACACAGGGCAAACTTTTGTGTGACTCACAAATGTTTGTTTAGGTCTGAATATTTGAGCATGTGATTTTTATGTTTGCAAGTGCTTCCACGATACAGGAATAATACCTAAAGTGCAGCTACGTTTTTTAAACGTTGTAAGGGGTGTTTCTATTGCCATTTCATAAAACACAATTCCGGATTTTTAAGCTGTTAATAATTATCTTTCGATAGAAAACCATAGCGTCCGACGTAGGATTCGAACTCAGCACCATTTGTCTGATGTTCTATGCGCTACTAGACCAATGTGGCAGTCAACAAGTTCTTTTTTTCAGTTCTCTATGCAATAGATTGAGACAATGTGGGACTTTATCAAATAAAAAAAAATCCTTCAGTAGCTCATATAGGGGGTTCGTATCTCAACTGAATGCACTGGTGAACCCTCTCTTGTGATAAGGATACTTAAGGATTAAAAAGAATAATTCAATAGCAAAAATACTACGAAGATATCTTGCTTCGTTGAGAAGTTCCCATGGCATCTTTCCGGCTCCATTATAAGGCCGTGGATACCATCCGGGTCTAAAATACTCGTCGAGACAAAATAAAACAAGCCCAAACATGGCAGGGATTTATTGAGTAGGTGGGTGGTTCCATTGGCAACCTTTCGGCGTCATTATTAGACCCTGAACATTATCTGGTTGTATAGCATTTGTCAATATAAATCTAATAAGCCAAAACACGAGGGGGTTGCGTTGTATATTGCACATGCTCCTATGAGCAACTTCCGATTCCATCATCAAATCAGCTCCATTGTACCATATTACGGCATTGTCACCAAACTTACATATACATGCCAAATTTCACCTCAATGGGATACCCGCAAGTGCTTCAAAAATGGATCACAAGAATTGAACCGGAAGACAGACATACAAACATTGCAGGTTAAATAAAAGCCTGTAAAAAAAATAACGCATAAACACCATCATGTCCATATTCCCCAATGCAGGGTAGCAGAGGTGTACTGTGTGCACCCACTTTTACCGACGATGTTAGGTCCCATTTAATAGAAGACGACTCTATTACCATTATACCGAGCAGAATGCCAGACTCCGGAGTGATACTAGAATTTTTCTATCGAATAATTACATTTTGTCCGGCCTAGGATTTTAATTCAGGATCTCGTGATCTCTACGCATGTGTTTAGCCATCTGGTAGCCCATTTGGTTTAGTGGCAAATAATATTGTTCACCACCTGACAAATTCTCAGTCAGACATAAGAACTAGCAAGTTACTAATAAATAAGGGCCTAAAATAAGGTTATCTTTCTTTGCTTGCTCTATAGTGTCCATAAGGGTGATATTCCATAAACTCAGTTACTTAGTGAACACCAGGAGGGTCTATTTATACCGAGGTATCTAACTTTAGAGCCATTTCTAAAAGATACGAGTTTCCTAACTGCTCGAAATGTTCCGTATTGTACGGCGCCGTTTAAATGTTAGCCTACATACATAAATGTATGAATTTACATCACAGCCAAAGAGGTAACACAAACGATGTCCCATCTTTCATCATGCTCTGCGTGCCCCTACACCTGCATGCAGCAGGACGCAATGTCTGCCTCCGACAATGCAGTGAAGGGGCCGCGTTCTGGGCCGCTATCGAAACCATAAGAAAAAGAACATCACAGCCTTAATATCATGCCTGAGTTATAGAGTGTTAATAAAATTCTTGAGAATCTGTCTATTTATCTACACTCGTATTTTCGCGCGATATCCCTTATGGCACAGACTACAGAGTTCTGATAGGTCTTTGCCTTCCAGACCTCTCTCGCTTTTTATACTCTCATAGGTCGATTTATACACACATCTCTTGACAGTAAGTTAAAGATCTAGGGATATCTTATATATTTTTTTATTAAATCATACTGTCCTAACGCTGGGAAATTTTACACCCTTAATTTTTCATATTATTTGTGATTAGCCATTCCTGATCAATTTTATTCTTTTAACCTATCGAAAAATTCTTAGTAGCAGTTTGGAGCCTAGAATGGAACCCAGTTTACCTAATGGCAATAGGTTCGACCCCTATTGCTACTACCTACTTTATATTTATCTATCTGTCTATATCATCACGCCAGATTCCTTGCGGGGTAGACATAAAGTACAGAGTTCCAACAGGTTCTTTCCTTATAGACCTCTCTGGCTTCCCCCGTTCATAGTTAGTCTCATACTCGCTGACCGGTTAGGGAGACTACTCCCTAACCGGTCAGCGAGTATCCCTCCAGATAACTAACCAGGTAACTAGCCCTCCAGATAAGACACGGTCTATTTGGCCATAGTAAGATAGTCTAGGTCTTTCCCGGTACCTACATCCTTCCACCATCGCATGGTAGATCTGTTTTGTCATTCTTTCTTCTACTCTATGTGTAGGTTAAAACTATACTGCTATTTGATTCTTCTGTATTAAAATAAAATAATACCATTGTCAACGTTGCATGTCCGCTTCTGCCTAAATTCCTAAAAAGATCGAATCTTATGAAATATGCCAACACGTCGACAGTAGGCGCTGTATTTTTTTAAAACCATTCGCCATGAATCGTAAACAATTTGTATTTATATTACAATCAATCCTCGGCAGTGGAGGCGTTATCATTCGCAGCTGATTTACTGTTCCCGT
Source organism: Phalera bucephala (assembly GCA_905147815.2). Taxonomy (NCBI): domain Eukaryota; kingdom Metazoa; phylum Arthropoda; class Insecta; order Lepidoptera; family Notodontidae; genus Phalera; species Phalera bucephala. The sequence goes on from LR990620.1 coordinate 30,221,030, forward strand.
GAACAAATTGCCTAATAAATTCGCGTCACACGACCGAACCAGGTACAACACAATATTTTTTGAATATTTTATGCCTGTATTATATTTTAAAAAAATATATTAAATAAATATATTTATATTATAGTATATCCTTATTTTTGAGCTTAACTTAGATGGTATTTACTTAATCAATTACTTATACATACTTGTTAAATAACGTTAAACGATTTAAAGCTTGAATAATTAACAGAAACTATGAGTAAGACACTGAAACGTTGGGACTTTGTACTCTTTGCCTACCCCGCAAGGGTTCTAGCGAGATGATATAGATTGATATGTGAGTACGATAAAAGAGGAAAAAAAATACAAGAAAATACACCTTCAAGCCTTCATTCCACAAGTGGGAGGAGCAGAGATGTGCTGTGTACACCCAAATTGCAACTGACAGATATCTATGTGATATTTCTAGTATATCCAGCATAATTTACAAGACTACTATAGAATATTTTTTTGTAAAAGATACCAATAACACTTTATTCGACCTTGACCAATTCTATTCTTCTCTAACCTCTCAATTCAGAGACAAAGCCGTTGCCCAGCCGTGGGACCATGTAGTACCACCAATTTGTTAGAACATACTGATTTGAGGAGGTTTTGCAAAGCAGTGGTACAGAATATGCTGATTTATATAATGTCCCACGTGTCAAGAAGTACCTTCATTTATCCCTAAAGCATACTGGCAACAGTGTACATAATTTGCATACAACCATAAAACCCAACAAACATCCCCAAACAATATAGCCATCCCTAATAAATTAATCAATAAACCCGACCCGAAAATACTGCGTCATTACACCTTTGACACGGAAACGACGGCTTGTTTATCCGAACATTTGATCACAGTGTCATTTTAAAGGACCAGCAGGGCTAGCACAGATGGTGTCACAAAACATATGTCACGGAATTTGTCACTCTAGGCGTGAGATAAAACCTCATTTTCCGGGCAAAAATGACTCGCGAGATGTGACGGTGGTGACATTAGACGTAATATGTAATAATCGACAAGTCTAGGAATACCGCGCGACCTGAGAGCTTAGCTCGAAAAGATTGACCTTATCGTGAAGCAAGCGAATTGATATGCTATCCTTGTCACACAACAAATTTATTAAATAAACATGAATGAATGATGAATGAGTTTGGCAAACGAGTGACATTAAAATTTTTATTTTATTATATATTTATTTATATTATCACGCCAAAACCCTTGCGGAGTAGGCAGAGAGTACAGAGTTCAAACAGGTTCATTCCTTATAGACATTTCTGGCTTCCTCTACTCTCATAGTTCGTCTCATACATGCTCGCCGGTTACGGAGACTCTTGACTTGCCCTTCATATAAGGTATGGTCTATTTGTTCATAGTAACATAATCTAGATCTTCCCCGGTACATACATCCTTTGAATTTTTATAATCATTAATGTACAACGTCTAACATAAGTGAGTCAAGATCTCATACACCTCAATAGTTTTTTTGCTTTACAAAATCATTGTGACAGCCAAAGTTACAGTTTAAAAGAGTTAATTACTATTTTCACACACAATTATTAGTCCAACTTAACTCCAACACTTGATTGATGAATAATGTTAAGAAGAACAGTTAAATTGCTGTATTTTCTGTAATCATGTTTAAACGAATTTAATAATGAAATTGAAGAAACGATTTGAATAAGTTGTAGCAATTTAGCTAATTTAATCGACTGAGTTTCTAATTTGGAATAAACTACTTTCAGGTGTTGTGGTTTTACGTTAAACCTTGTTTACGTACAGTTAGTATTGTGCCTATCTTATGGTGATTCTTACTTAGGGTAACTTATCATCTAGAAAATAAACAAATATGCATTTTAACTAATCGAGAACGAACCACGCGGTTTGTTAAAAAAAACTATATTTTTTCAGTAGTACCACTGTATATTTGAAAACCAGAAAATGTATCCCATATGGATTTTATGATGACTGTAAAAACATAAAATAACCAACTATTAAACTCTGGTGTGTCAAAAACAAGTTTTATGGCGACATAAACGCTAAGATGCGAGAAACGATAGAGGAATGGCGTCAATTGGTAATTTATTACTCCTTATACCACCGAATCCTTCATCCCTTAACTTTTGTAAAAGATATTCTGAAAAGTAGAGATGGTCGATTTTTATTTCATTATCATTCGTAAGTCGTGCAGTTAAGGGCATAATTCTCAAGGAAAGTCACGATGTCTGGCTTTGTGCCACTAAATATTTAGCTATTGCATAAGAGTTTCATCAGTCCATTGTGTGAGCCTGCCCAATTCCCTGCTCTCTTCCTGTATATGGTCAGCATTTGAGAAGCGGTTTACTCCAACGGATGTCAATTTTATGATTTTCAATTCATAACACATTTTACCGCTAATACATATAAAATACCAAGGAAATGGGGATGAGTAAAATTCATGGAAATTTAAAGAAAATGGTTCTTTAGTAACAAATGCTTCCCAGTATGAATTCGGAGTCAAGAATTGTGCCCATTGTATGGCAATAGGCTCGCCCTCTATTGCATGGAACCTAACATTGTCCGCGAAAAGTGGGTGTACTCAGTACACCTCTGCCACCCCCGCTTGGGGAATATAGGCGTGACAATGTAGAAACGTAGAATTATTCTTTGGTCAAGTGCGTGGTCTAGTAATCTAGTAAGCGAACTAGTGGTCTAGGCGCAGAAAAAAAAGTCCGCTTACTCAACTAGACTAGTGTTTACTAGACTTGAGTAAGCTGGACATCTCCATACGGTACAAAAAGAATACAATTTTGTGAGCTACTAGTTAGGTTTTAGGGTATTTATACATAAAAAGCGCTAAACCCTTTTCGTGAGATGAAGCTGAAAAGTCTATTCACGGCAATGCTCCAGAAAATATTTTACTGCAACATAAACAGAGTGAAAGTAGCGGTAGACTGGCCACGTCAATTCACAAGTGTAGTACCAACATGTCGTTCCACGATAAACAGGGCTATAAAAATATAGCATAAAGTTTGTACTTTATGATACTTTTATTATTTAGCATTATGTTGTTACAAATAATGCTAGGACACGGATGTGTGAAAAACTACAAAAAAAATCTCTTGTCGATTGAAGCTGTAAAGGCCCCGCGGTCACCAGCGTAGATCATTCACACACAAACTTATTTTTTTCTGTTAACACATTTCAGTTATTCTTGTGTGTTTACTAGGTGTTAAGGGCCTATCGCGATCGACCATTTATCGTCCGGGCGAGTAACAGTGATGCAATTACTTTACAAAAGGATATATTGAGCGCGCACTCGGAAATAAACGACGAGCAAAAACAAATTTTAACATTTTCAAAAAAACTAAACTATGAAATAAAAACCTGCTCTACAAGAACATTGCTACAATTATTCTTAAGTATTTTGCGTTGGAATTAAAAAAGGTTTAACAATAGACATTATGATGACTTTTGGTTATTTCTATTGAGAAAATTTCATTTATTCGTGTGTGTGTGTGTGTGTGTGAATGAATGATGTACGCTGTTGGCCGCGAGGCCTTTACAGCTTCACCGGACTTAAAGGCGAGCGTGCAACCACTACGCTCTAGCCAGCCAGAAGGGCAAGAGGCGACATACTCGAGGGCGCCTCGAAGAGGCGCCCTCGGTTGGGACAGTCGCTGTAGGGGGACGGGTGCACTACTAAGTGCACCGGTCAACCGCCGGCTATGGGAGGGGATCTACTACTACTACGTCGTCGTCGTCGCCCGTATTCTAAGCGGAAAGAAGGGATGACAAAGCATCGGGGGGGTCGGTGAGAACATGTCGCGGCCGGCGGTGGCGGCAGGGGTCGGGGGGGAGATCGTAGTCGGCGGTGGCTACGATTAACGGATTCGCATGGGTAGATGCGTTCGCGAAGTGACGTGTTGACGCCTTTTTAATAAAGGCGCGAATAGGTTCGAGACCTAGATCGGAGTGGGTTTATTCGTGTATTCTTGTTACCTGATTCGAAAACATACAGTCAAAAATCATATTTCGAAATATTAAGTATCTAGTAAGTAGACTACCTCGTTGTCTAGTGGCAAAGCGCATTGCATTGATTTTGAGTTTGAGTTAGAAAAATTCCTAGTATGAGTCCGACGTCTGGAATTGTGCCCGGTATAAGGCAATAGGCTCGCCCCCTATTACATGAGACCAAACATCGTCGGTGAAAAGGGGGTATACTCAGTACACCTCCGGCGTGACTATTTGTTTTGATTATTTCTTAAGTATTTTCCGTTGGAATCAAAAAATGTAAAGCAATAGACTTATGATAACATGAATTTTTTTTTATCGAGAAAATTTCGTTTAATCGTGTATTCTTCTTACCAGATTCTATAGCTAAGCTATATGGTTAAAAATCATATTTCGAAATATTAAGTATTTAATCCATATACTTCTTAAAGTACATGGAGTACAAAAATATGTTTATTCCGTAATAGCCCTTTAAACAAATTACCGAGTTATTTCGATACCAAAAACAAATCCTCAGTTGTTTATTATTATTATTTAATTCCTTTCTGATCTACTAAATATATTGCTTTGAATGTGGCCACCACTTTAACGTGGTGCAGTATTAAAGTAATAAAAACTAATACCCACGCAATAAATTCTTTGTTCCGTCGACACACCCATAACAAAGAGCAAGGCAAGGTTATGGAACAACAGCTGCAGTTTATATGCTCAACGAGACAGTACATTGCCCGAAAGCGAGTTTTTACGGGTAAGAATATATACAAGCTGTAACATAATTAACGCAAGACCTGAAAGTAGTTTGTTTTAAATCGGCAACTGAATCTATACCAACTATTTTTAAGGTATGTTACATTTTTAATGTGATATAATTTTTAATTACCAAAAATTGCTATTATTCGTTCAGTCCGCTGTATTAAACAAAATTTAATCATTATTCAAAGCAATGTGGCTATTTTAAATGCATTCCTATTACACACACATCAATGCACACAAAAGTTAATTATTTACTACATTTTGTGGTTAATTTGGTTTCCAAAGAGCTTAAAAATGGTAGAAAATCTTTAAAATTGATTTTCGTATTGAATTCATAAAACAATTATCTAATTAGGGTGTCTAAGGTCTTGCGTGTTAATCCAAGAAATAAAGTAACTCTGTGCCAAATTTAATCCAGATCCTTTCAGCCGTTTTGCGTGATTGAGTAATACACATCTAAACATACACACTTTCGCATTTATAATATTAGTAAGATTTACGTGAGTGTTGCATTCAGGGCGGCGCTACTAAACCAAAAGTATATTATTTATTAAGACCAAAAGGCACTTATGAATAGTCAAAAAGAGAAAATTATTGATTACTTAAGAATACTCTACTACCCGTTCGGAAATTCATTCCTGTGTAGAAGAAGGGCATGAAATTTCATGGGTACTTTTTTTTAAAGTGAGAGGTTAAAAATTCTTCTGTTTACATTGCATTTGTGGGATATGGGAGAACAGTGCAGAACGAGCTAAATAAATCTGCCTAAGTATAGATTAAAAATAAATGTTCGATTCATGGTATCAGTCAGTGTCTACATAGTCCTCTCATTTACAAAATAGAGACTTTGTAATGGTATACAATAAAAGTTATTGTAATAATAATAAGTAAAAAAGGGTAACTATATATTATGTAAAGAGTGCGTACAAAATAATTGGTTATAGCTCCAGTGTGATTCTGAACGAGACAAAACTCATCAGTACTACGGTACAGGTTTAATCAGTCAAATGATAGAGGACGGACTAATCCCCACCAGCAGCACCTGTTCACGAGAAGATTCGTTTACTAATTATTAGTTTACTAGTTCATATTGATTGTCCAATCACCTTGATTAAATTGGCACTTAGATGAAAAATTAAGGTAACTATTGCTTTTTAAATTGATTTCGATGAAAATAATTCCAAAATATTTCATTTTTTTCAGAATACTGCTGTTTGACGAATAAAGATATTATCTAAATGCATTTTTCTTCGACATTTCATTTAATTATTTCCCTGAGTATATTTTCAGTGTACAGTTCCATTTACCCTGGAACCAATAAAAGCGAGGCTAAGCCTTCAGAGGGAAGAAGTACCAGTTCCAAATCCTTTTATCCCACTTACTGAGAGGGGACCACCTGAACATAATTTACAATGGTCATTCCCGAAGTCTTTAAACAGAGTTCGGATCCAGGTCGGCCGAAACAAGGAAAACGATCAGGTGAGGATTCACAAACAGTGCCAAACTAGGGTGTTTGTGCGGTGTATCCAAACGATGTCCCACCTTATATCATGCTCTGCATGCCCTAACCCCTGCACGCACTGCTTCCGAGATTTCAGTCAGCGTAGCCGCCTTCCGGGCCGTATTCATGTAATTATAATCATGTTTGCCATCGAAACGTTAAGAAGAAGAAGTGCAGAGTTCCAATGCAGTGTCATTATACATCGATTCTCCGAATTATACTTCATTTGGCCTGTATAAAGCATTATAAACCAGTAATCCCAGGAACTTGGCAGCGGTCTAGCACTTATGACTTAGAGGCCGCACGACATCGTTCAAAGCGTTTAATTTACGGCCGCCATTATGGCGACGTCACCGGACGCATGCCTTTGAACAAACGAGTTGTAGAATGCAGGCTAGAGTTACAATCCTATTTGGAGTTAGCTTGCTCTTCGTGGGAAGTATTTGTGATAAAGAATGTAGTATTGATTTTTCAAGTGGTTATTGGCTAAGCAACTGAACAGGTTGTCAACGATAGGGACTCAAAACTAAAAATAGATTTTTAGTATGGTAAAACTTATCAGAAAAAAGCAGCAGTTGCATGCATTTTGGTGAAATTGATTGATTAATATTTATTTTATTTTATAGATTAATATTTTAATACTGAGGTCTTAGTACATTTTTATCACCTTACCTAGGTTATTGCGGACCTGTCTTTTATATTAGGTTATAATATGCGGTTTTGCTATACCAACGAGCGGGTATTAGACGAAATAGTGGAGGATGCGAAAGAGGGGTTGGAACTGAATTCTCTGCCTATCCTGCAGAGGATCTCGCTAAATACTTTAAGCATATTCTCAGCAATCGTAATTTTACATGCCTATTCATTAGCTTACACCGATAGCCTACCCACAGAATATACAATTGTTTATTAAACAAACCATACTATATACACTATACTCCAAACAGGGATAACAGAGGTAGATTGTGACAACTACAGATTATCGAAAATAAGGGGCATATATTATCATTCTACTGGGCATAATCCCAGCGTCCGAAATGCTATTATTAGTGTTATGTATCTGAACCTTAGATACATAACACTTTATTTTTCCACCAAAGACACAATATAGGAATACAATTTTATAAATTTACAAGGTAGTGTATCAATAGGCTGCCTTATCACTAATAGTGATCTATTCCAGGCCACCTTTGATAGGTAAACCACAATTTGTTCAACTCCTAGTGAGTCGAGACCTAGTAAGTCAAATCAAAAATGTTTTATTGCATGGACCAATAGAAGCGCTTAGAAACGTCAAAAATTGTATATTTTAATTATTCTTTTTTATAACTACCACCGGCTCGAAATATGGCTTCACACTGAGAAGATCTGGCGAGAAACTCAGCGAGCTAGTCTTTTAACTTAATCGTTTTATGGGACTGGTCTTTCTGATTCTTTTTATTACAAAATTGTCTGATTGCCAGCTGCACATATGTGTTATTGGGTCATTGAGACAGTCTTATACTTTAATAATAACTGCTTAAAAATCTGTACAATCTATATTAATAAAAATGAATACTGAAATGTATTGCTAAGGGCAAAACTCGAGAACGGCTGGACCAACGACGAAGGTTCTTATGAGGAGAAAAAATGGGAAAATTGCACGGAAAAACGTAAAAACCGCGGGTAACAGCTATATTTAATGATAAACACAGTGCCAACAATACCAACAACGGATGCCTCTTAAAATATAACACAATTAACTCGAGAACAACAGACTTTATAAACGTTTAATTAACAAATTGATAATAAACGACAATGGAAAACAAACACATCTTATTAATTTGCCCCAAAATTGTATTCACAATATTCGTACAAGCTTTTCCATCTGTTTTAGTAGGTACCTGAGAGAACTTCTGTTGTTCTATAACAAAGTTTTACATAACAGAATATACAGTCCTGATTATTGATTTCGCCAATTTCTGGGCAAAGTTTGAAATAACGATAACACAGATAAATCTGGAAAGTACATACATAGCCGGTCCTCAAACGTTACGTATCCAGACTACATCGTTAGAGTAGTGGCAAATTAGTGCGTTTTAACTACAATGATCGCCACAAACATAGCGGAACTACGAGCGCCTCAAAATTATGTTAAAACATGAGTTTATGTTATGCTTACACTTCAAAGCAAAAATATAACCTCGTAATATTCTAAACAAAGGTTAAACCTCTAAGTTTCTCAAATCCCTTACATACCAACTTAATATTCGTCATACAAGACTTTAAGATACACATCATAAAAAAAATATTACATCAAATATATACTTTATGCCAATGCAAATAAGGTATGCAGGTAAGGTAATGTCGTGATCAAGATGAATCACAATTTATATCATAACGCTTGAGGCATTACTAGAGGTATTTCGCTGAAAAAACTTTTCAAATGAAGTTATGGGACTTAATATAGCGTCATTATTTAAGGTTTTTGGCAGGATGGTTAGTTGATTAATTTATCTTGGGGATACTTGCTTTCCAGAGATAAAAGGTTCTAGCTAACTGTCTTGTAAGTTAAAGTGTGTACATGAAAAAAACTTAGAAATATTTTTTGCGAAGAACTTAAAAAGAAACGATTAGGCTAGCAAGCAATCTTTTTAATGCGTTGCCATGTATTGTAGCTCACTAGTGTAGACAGTGAAATTTATGACGCAAAAATCGTGTGCAAAAAGCCTACTTCTTAAAATATTGAAAAAGGACTTACAAAAAATAAAAAATTTTAATCAAATGAGCTTTTTTTGTAATAACAACATTTATAATAATCATTTATACGGGTCACGAGGCCCTGGGTTCAATTCCTACGTCGGATAAATGAAGTTTTTCTAACGAAAACTTCCCAGCATGAGTCCGCAGTCTGTAATTGTGCCCGATATATGGCAATAGGCTCGCCCTCTTTTACATGGGACCTAACATCGTCGGCGAAAAATAGGTGTACTCAGTACACCTCTGCCACCCCCGCTTGGGAAATATAGACGTGACGGTGTTTTAATTTATACAGACACGGTGGCGCATGTTTTTGTGGATTCAATGATCTATAATTCCTGGGCTAGCAAAATGTTATTTCTGTAACAATAAGTGTTTAACCATACAACTATGACTAATGTCATGTAATACAATCAAAATACTCCCTACTTGTGCTGCAAGCCATTAGGAGAAAAAATTGGAAAGCTCTTCATAGAGTGAACGCCGTGATCTAGGAGCGCCGCGACACTTACTAAACCAATGTATGTACTCTTTAAAGCATACTACTTGCAATAAAGTAGTACTCTTTAAAACATACCGTTGGACCGTTGGACTGCAAAGTCAGTGATCTCGGGTTCAAACTCAGGCACGTACCTCTGTCTTTTCGAAAACATATGTGTATTAAAAATTAACTATCGCATGCTTTAACGGTGAAGGAAAACATCGTAAGAAAACCTGCATGCCTTCGAGTTTCTCGACGGTGTGTGAAGTTCGCCAACCCGCACTGGGCCAGCGTGGTGGACTATGGCCTAAGCCCTCTCAGTTTGAGAGAAGGCCCGTGCCTAACTGTGAGACAGATACTTAACAGGGCTAATATTATTACAAATATTTCCTAAAATGTACTCAGAGGCTAGCCTTTAAAACACGAGCGCTGTAAGGCACGAAAATTCTTCCGACTGGAGCGTAGTTGTTGCGCGCCTGCTTGCCGGGTGAAGCTGTCCGTAATAGCCCTTCGGGTAACAGAGTAAATCATTCACTTACACAGCTCGAAAAACCTTATCATACAAAATATACAGCTCCTAAGATACCCAAAAACCCACTAGAGCCTTAAATTGTAGCGCTAAGAGCACTTTGTTCCTGCACCTACGAATCAATTTGAATGATACCCGCTCAAGTAGCCAGTTTGACACAACGTGTAAAATTTATTCCTGAACAACCACCGTCAGGGCGAGCACGCCAAGTGCTGATTCTGAATATCGCGGTGGTACCACGAGACTGTTCCGTTTGGCCGTGTACGAGGCATATCCAGAGATACTACTTATAGCTGTTATATAACTCGTGTAAGTGAAAATGATGCGAGAGGAACGCGCTGTGGTAAAGTATGATAAGTCTGAGTTTAATTTGTGAAAATATTGTTGTTGTGTTTTCGATTACTGGTATCACATGTTTTTTTTTAATATGTTACGAGACATTGGGTTTGACCCCGCGTAGTTCGAATGTTATTGTAAGCACTGGCCGCCATATTTGTATACATCACGTGTTAGGTAAATGTGCTCGATGGTCAGAGTAAACTCCCGCTAGTAAAATCGTTTTTCTTTAACTAAAAATTTTATTAAAAGTGAGTTACATTGTCTGATTAGAACTTGGTTCCTGACAAGGGTCCTCCGAACGCCCATTTTATTTAGGACAAAAATTGGCCTTAAGAGAGTCCTGTATCATGTATCATAAATAAATATGCTTAATCTATATACAAACTCCCTGATCTAATGAAATATCTGTGGGACGCAATAAAGTTTATGTCCTACTTGATTCAGTGACCTAAGTAGCATACCATTAGTCCACCGGATGAAGGTTTTCGTTAGTGTTGTTAATTAATTGCGATGGCGGTAATAAGTCATAATCTTCATCCTCATTTCGAACTGGGTCCACGCGGTGGAGTATAACCTAATCTTTTTTACCTCCATTTGTAAGAAACTATTGACCAGCAGTGCGACAGTACTTACTGGCTAATATATTATTCATATTAAATAAAAATTAATTTGGATTTGACTGACAGATGTAACATAGAAAATAAAATTAGGGCAGTCACTGAAACATAAGAAATACAGAAAAAAATACAACAAATCACTACGCTATATATTTCAGTTAAATAACATAAAGTGGAATCTGTTATATTAAAGTTAAAATAAAAATGAACTAAAGCATATTCAGTTATTCCGCAGTGAGTTACAAAACAAATAGTACCGCCCCGACTGAATTAGAGACACTCATATTTCCACTTTTACACGGCGTCCCCTTCCTGCACGACTTCCTGGTTTGAAACTTTTAGAATTAAAATGTTTTCAGTGAGTTTTTTTCCAGTCCTTCTGAGTGCAGTGTCAAGTGAGGTCGAGAGAATGTTCTTCAGAATTGCTTCGGCATAGTCGTGTTAAATTTCTGTACAATTTTCTAGCAATAACTTACCTTTAATTTGCTAAAGTTAATTTGCGTAATTTTTAGCGAGCACCTAAATATATTCATAATTTATGACAATGTTTCAAGTTTTTAATTAATACTACTTTCTAAGGCTTAAAACAAAATCTGTATGGCCTATAAAATTAAAGAAATAAAACGATAGAAAAAATAAAATATGGTAAAAAGCAAGTACTCTATATAAAAAGAGCTATTTTTGAATCAGGGTCCCCATGCGGCTAAAAAACATTCTAGTAGTGAACGAAAACAGGTAAATGCCGTTGATTGACAGCGGTTGGCATATCAATGGTATGAAAAACATGGTGTACCATGCTTTTTATACCTCAAATTACTACATTAAGATGAATGTGACAGCACACTTTTCCAAAAACCTTACGAATACGTCAAATAGTTCATACTAAGCCTTCCAAATTTGATCATTGACCCAAGTGTAGATTATTTACAAATTCAACAAAGTATCAATTATTTATGTGTATCTAAAACACCAACACACCGTCACCCATGCGGGGGTGGTAGAGGTGTACTGAGTACACCCACGTTTCGCCGACAATGTTAGGCCCCATGTATTAGGGGGCGAGCGGACTCATACCGGGAAGTTTTCGTTAGACAAACTAGATTTGTCCGACCTAGGATTTAAACCCAGGACCTCGTGATCACAAAGCGATGCGCTTTGTCACTAGATCAACGAGGTAGTCAATGTCAAGTGATATGAATATCTAAAAGATTACTAAATCTTGTTAGAGAAATATAAAAAAGTCCTTGACATACTCCCATCACTAATTGACAATACAACGACTGCTCAACAATAGTAAAGTAAGTGCCTAAAACAATTTTCTCTAACCGTACTAGAAAATAACAGAGCTGAGGCGAGGTGAAATGACAGTCACTGACAGGGAATTGAGGCAAAATTGCAGAGTGTGGATCAATCTGTTCACCTAACTTTAACCGCCTGACACGGGCGCGTTTGATATTAGAGATTACTTGGTCGAGTAGCTGTCACCATGGTTAAAGAAACGTCTATTTTTGCATGCATTAGTTTAAAGCATAAACATAAATATATTTTACAATAGTAGATTACACTAATGTTGCTCTGTTTGTCGCCTCCGTATGTATGCAAAGATTTTCAGAATATTTTAAGCTAATAAACACATCATTACACATATGTTTACTCCTTTATACCTCAAAAACGATTCGATTTCCTCCGTGAATCACATTCAAGGTTCTTAAGGTCGTCGGAAAATCTCAGAATGGTAACACCAATGCATTCCAAGATATTTCTTGATAAATCCTTCTCAGTCCAAGCTGTTCGTCTATGGAATGCATTGCCTGTGTCAGTAAGACGCACAGAGTCTTAGGCCATTTTCAAATAGATGGTTAAGGACCACTTTCTTACGACTATTCTCTAATAAGTCACCTACTATCATGCCGTTTCTTTATACCTATCTTTATTATATTTATATATTGTTATGTATCATATTTATTTATAAGCATATGAGCCTATACCTATTAAAATAAAACTAACTAATAAATGTACGCCACTTACGCCAAATGTGCCCTCTATTTTTTGTAAAACTTTTTTTCTTTCAGATTTGGTTGTCTGGAAGAGATCGCTATTAGCGATAAGACCGCCAATTGTACCTCCTTTGTTTATTTTTTTTTCTTTATGTAAATGTATTGGTGTGCAATAAAGAGAAATCTATCTATCTATCTATGGTCCTTAAACGGGGGTGGCCGAGGTGTCCTGAGTACACTCACTTTCCTCCGACGATGTTAGGTCCCACATAATAGGGGGCGAGCCTATTGCCATATGCCGGCCACAATTCCAGACTCCGGACTCATACTAGGAATTTTTCGTTAGAAAAACTACATCTGTCCGTCCTAGGATTTGAACCCAGGTCCTCGTGATCACAAAGCGAAGCGCTTTGCCACTAGACCGACGAGGGAGTTAGCTAATACTTCTAAAATTAAGTCCATATTAAGACCACGATAGTTTTAAGCCAATTAAAAACAATAATAAGAAAGTGTTTACTCTACCGTCTCATTGGTTGCTTAGACTTAGCAACCACGAGGTCCTAAGTGCGAATCGTATTCGGTTATTGAGATTTCTCTATTGAAACAATCCCAACATCCCAACAGCAGTATCAAGTCTAAAACTGTATATATCGTATAATGGCAATAGACTATTCGATATACGAGTATTGTTAACCAAATGTGGGTGCACAAAACACATATCGACTATCTTGAGAAATGTAGGCTGCTGTTTACATATACTTTTTTATGTATGATTTTATTATATTTCTATTTATCATTCTTGGAACACCTCTACAAAATAATTTCCTTTAAGAAACCGTCGCCGTCTAAACGCAGCACCAGCAGAAACGATTGGACCACTGTTCAAATGATGTAATTGCCGTCCCATTGTGAATCTCCGATGGCCGAATTGCAGTATTACCATCGCCAATTACCAACTACGTACAAATAATTATTCCAGATTTTATGATAAAGAATCGATTTACTGCACTTCTATGCGAGTTTTATTCGAGTTTTTAAAGTTTTATGATGCGATATCCGACAAATTTTATGTCGCACGGTTATTTTAAAATAGTTTATTTCAATTGAAGTTCCGTGTGTGGATTGGAAAGTTTGGGACAAATATGTTTAAGGTGGATATTGGATGGGAGCAGCATAAAGCCGGTCGTCGTCGTGACCGTTAGGGGAAACATTAGCCCCGCGGTGGACGTATTTTGGCTAAAGATATATAGATATGGGTTAAGTATTGGAAAAACAGAGCCACTTTCTAGATAAATCTGCCGTTTTTATCCCCAGTTGAGCAAAAGGCTTCTCTCACGAATCGAGGTGAGAGAGACTAGGTAATACCCCACCTCCATCACGCAAACCCGGGCAATATAATAATAGTAGAAAATAATATTGGGCTTTATCTATTTATATCATCACGCCAGATCCCTTGCGGGGTAGGCAGAGAGTACAGGAAAGACATCTGTCATTGGAATAATAACTGTAGTATATTTACTTATGTTAAATAACTTTATTTTATTTATGACGATATTTTTTCACGCTTACCTATATCAGGAATAATTATAAAATTGATTTTCATATTTTAGTAGATATGGCTTTCTGATTTTACAAATATTAATACAATTACTACGTTATTAATTACAATATCGTAATAGCTATAGTTGTATTTTTAATAAAAAAAATTAAATAACAGTTCAAAATATACTATAAAAGTTACGAATGAGTCTCCTAAACCTTAATTATTAAACTTTTATCTATCTATCTATATCATCACGCCAGATCCATTGCGGGGTAGGCAGAGAGCATTTCAACAGGTGTTTCCTTACATACCTCTCTAGCTTCCTTTATTCAACTTAAATGTAGTAAAACTAAAAAAATACCTGGCTGAATTAGGTGATTATCATTGTTATTAAAAAAAATAAACGTGTACGCGGTAAAACTGCGAATGTTTGTATAAATGTGAATATGTTGTAGTTATGGAAGAGAATTCAAATATCGTTTTATTTAAATATAAATACATTGTAAGCTTTTTTCGAGACATTATCTATCTATCTAAATCAACACGCCAGATCCCTTGCGGGGTAGGCAGATAGTAACGAGTTCCAACAGGTTATTTTCCTACATACCTCTCTGGCTTCCTCCACTCTCATAGTTCGTTTCATACACGCTCGCCGGTTACGGAGACTCTTGACTTGTCCTTCAGATAAGACACGGTCTATTTGGTCATGGTAAGACAGTCTAGATGTTCCCCGGTATCTACATCCTTCCACTTTCGGATCGAATATCTGTTTTGACATTCTTTCTTCTGACATTCTTTTTATATGCCCGAACCAACGGAGCATGCCCTTTCTCATCTTTACACCGATACTATCTTTCATATCTACTCGCTGTAGACATTATGTAAACTGAATACGAAATCTCACGGGTTAAGATGCAACAAACCTATACAAAGATATTTAACTCGATTTTACAGTTGCATTCACCCGCGATCTAAGGTATAATCGAATGATTTTGTGTCAAAAAAGCAATAACAATAGTGCGTACACTTCGAAGTACTTTTTATGTTCTATAGAGGCAGGAAAAGCTTTATGATCTGAGATTATTTTATTGGCTTAGTGCTTACTCTGATGTGTTTGAATTGTGGTGACTTCTCTTTGTCTTAATCTCGTATGAGTCTACATGATAATATAAATTACGTGATAAATTTAAAAAGGGTTAACTTATGTATAATTCTTATTACAAGCTTTTAGGTTGCAATGTTCGTATGTCTGTCTGTCTTTTCGGTTCAAATCTTGTGATTCATTTTTCAAGCACTTGCGGGTATGCGATTGAGCTGCAATTTGGCATACGTATGTAAAGTCGATGACAACGTAAAAATATGGCGCTGGTCTGATGATGGAGTCGGAAAGTGGCCGTAGCAACATGTGAACTATACAACGTAACCCCCTTGTGTTTAGTCTTGTTAGATTGGTGTTGACAAGTACTTTACAACCAAGTAGTGTTCAGAGTCCAATGATCAGCCAAAAGGTGGCCAATGGAACCACCCAACTACTTAATATAACCTCACCGTGTTTGAGCTCGATGAATTTGCCTTGACGAGTACTTTAGATTTATGGGTATAAATGCCTAATATATGCCTGAAATAAATATAATTTAATTTGATTAACCTTCTAGACATATTACAGCAATTATCACTTATTGCTTACATACGGTTATTTCAATAACGTATTTGTGGTCCATTTAAGACATAAGGTTTCGCCACATAGCTGACGCAGCGCGACAGGATAGCGACGGTAGCTGACACAGCGCGGACAACGCTGTGTGACGTCTCCTGTACACGCTCGGCGCGACGGCAAACGTCACAACCGAACGCAGCCGAGCGCTTACGTCGTGCTTCCGTCACGCTCCGTTGGCTATTTGACCAAACCTTTGATGATTTAATAATATGTTTACTAAAATAACTATCTAATTCAAAAGTCAACTTTATGTCATAAGTAATAAATACACTTCTATTTTCGAAATATTCATAGCTGTAGAATTAAAAAAATGCAATTTTAGTTTGTTTTAAATTTGAAATGCCGTGCTTGTCAATTGTAGCCATCGTCAACATACCCGAAATGTAAAATTACCGCGCAGTATCAATATCATACTTAAATTTGATCTTAAATTTTCATATTATATAATTCTATATTCAAAAGTTTTATAGCTGCAGTTTTCTTAGTTACCTTACCTTTTTATCCGAAATAATTCAAGTTTACTTTTTAAACATTTTGAAATTTCGAACGTCAAAATTTCAAATTTGGGATTCCGCGTTAGTCAATTGTTTCCATCACCAACCTGCCCACCAAATAAAATTAGTACACGCTATTCCATTTTACTTTTGCATTTCATCGGAGCCACGGATGCATGCATGAGTCGACATTTTACGGTTTTTTATCCGATACTATTGCATTTTGGTGCGCGACGGTTTATTTTGTTTGCGAACTACGAATAATGGGTGGCGTGTTTGCATCATTGGCTCTTTCACTGTCCGTGAAAATAATTAATATTCTCTGGGGATAAAAATGTGCTATGTTTATAGTGAGAATAATAGGATTGTGAACTATGGAGTGGAAAAAGGTAATATTTGTTGCTCAAATAAATTCTATTTAATTGTACTTACCGAATACCCAAGCGAGAGGGGCAAAGATGATTGCTGATTGATTGATAGAGAGCGAGCCGATTGCAATTATGCCGGTGCCTAATTCCCAATTTCAGACTCTAGACTATACATGTGTTACCGAATGGCTAATGGTGGGTATTCGACGATAGACAAACTTCACTTTGTCAAACCTAGAGGTCAAACCTAGGACTTTATGGTTGTTACTCTCATTTTTCTAGACTAACGAAGCAGTGCATAGCATTGACATAGCCTATGACCACTACGTCAATAATTGATATAAATTTCAACTGGTTACTATACGTTCCTGATAAAATGGGTCTAAACAGTCCGACAGTCGGACGATTTTGCGCAGTGGTTAAGAGCTAAGGGTTCGATTCCCGCCCGAGACAAATCTTTGTGTGACCCACAATTATTTGTTTAGGTCTAGGTATTTGTGTATGTGATATTTCATGTTTGTAAAGGCACCCACGATACAGAAATTAATCCTAATGTGGCGGTCCGTTTTTTCAAAAAAAAAAAAGACCAATGAACAGACGGATGAGATATCAAACTCAAAAATTTATTATATATAAACTATGCGGTGGCTACAATTGTCATGTTTACATTCTTTATAGTGAATCGAAACGTGGCCTCCACTGAGAAGATCCGGCGAGAAACTCAGCAAGCTTTTCTTTTTTGTCTAAATTTATATTATTTTTTTCAATCATTTTCTGTATATTTTTTATCCGTATAGGTGCAATGTTCTGTTATACGAATTAAGTATGCAATCCAGCTCTAGTGTGATATCTTACGGCCAGAGATGAACAAGAAGTAATCAGATTAATGATTACGATTACATTTCGTAACACTTTTTATCATTATTATCATATTACATTTTTAATCTGTAGTCATGATTAAAGATTACAAAATGTAATCGTAATCATTATTCTTACCCATTTTGCCCATCTCTGCTTATGGCTGTGATATAAAATTAATGATAATATTTTTAAAGAATTAGAATAAAGGCTCGCGCGACCGCGGTGCTCTTACCGATTACCAAAGTTAAGCAGCGTTCGACTCGGTCGGCCTTAGATGGGTGACCGTTTGTAGCATTTTCATATTTGAGCGTCTCCGTACTCTGGAAGGTACTTTAAGCCGTTGGTCCCAATTAACACTCAACGTGATCGTTAAGCAGAGTAGGAAGCCTTATAGGCGGCTTGATAAGTTCCAACAGCATGGTCACAAACCTGCCTCCACTAATCCGCTCTGGGTTTGTGTGATGGAGTATGACCTAATCTCTCTCATTTTGATGTGTGAGAGAAGGCTCTTGTCCAGCCCGTCCAGCAGTGGGACAGTATAGGCTGATATTATTATTAGAATCTAAAGGATTCTCATTGGACTAGTCTCTACAAGCAGCACCTGTTCACTAGTATGACCACTTGACTATAAAGGTTTCGCCACATAGCCGACGCAGCGCGACGGGAGCGCGACGGTAGCACGGCTTGGGGAGTTGTAATGTACGGGAGACGCCACACAGCGCAGCCCCGCTCGGCGCGACGGCATACGTCACGAACGAACGTAGCCGAACCTCGACCGTAGACCAAACCTTAATGGTAACATTTTTACCGAATGAGGTGCCCTAAAAGGTTCTGCTATACGTGGCCGTCATGCTTCTATGGTCAGTGGCTCATCTATGCCAAGCTTTAGTATTAAAAGCGAATGTGTCGCTACAAAAGTAACGCTCGCATCACTTCCGGCGGGTGCCAATGTGTTACCTGTATCGGCGACTAAACGCGCGTCACTGGCAACAGTCGTTTCCGACGCAGTGATTGATCAGTCGACACGTACAACGTACTTATGGTGTTATTATACAAAAAGCAGTGATATCCTAGTGTTTAGACTGTTAGTCTGTAAAGTTAGAGGTTTCGGGTTTAAATCCAGGCACGCGTCTCTGTCTTTTCGAAAACATGTGCGTATTAAAAATTAACTATCACTAGCTTTAACGTTGAAGGAAAACATCATGAGGAAACCTGTATACCTAAGAGTTTCTCGAAGGAATGTGAAGTTCGCCAACCCGCACTGGGCCAGCGTGGTGAACTATGCCCTAAACCCTCTCAGTTTAAGAAATGGCCCGTGCCCAACGGTGGGTCTCTTTACAGGGCTAATATTATTTATTATTATGTAAAATATTGACACTTATTGTATACTTTTTTCCCCTTACCTGATGGAAAGTGACGATTGAGCTAAAGATGTGGCTGACTCAGTAACAGATTATTCACTCTGATATAGGCTGATTAGACGGAAGTTAGACCGAGTTTCTAGTCGGTATGATCGGGCTAGACCCGTCTCCTCGTAAGGACCTTGCTTGGACCACATGTAGGGAAAGAGTAAATCTTACGGACGCAAGCAGCTACGTTCCTCAAAAACGTTTTTATAAAAGTAATGCGACGTGTAATTTAAAAAATGACGCAAGATCTCAGAGACACTAATTATATATTCAGGCAAATCAGTATATTGCTTCTAATAACATATTTAATACAGCGGATCGAGGAACATTTGAAATTAGTTATAGGAATTTAAGCTAATTTAAGTATATTAAAAAAGGTAAATTATAAACAATATATTTGAATTTAAATCGATTTTATCTCTGATTAAGAACAAACTATTATCAGGTTTGCGTTATTTATGTTACTTGTTGTATTTCGCTGGCTTAAATAGCGAACCAATGAAGCAAAACAGGAGAAATTAAAATTTATATTCATGAATTTAGAGATTTAACTCAAAAAATCATATTTTTAAGTTTGCCCACTATTACATTGAGCCAGCGGCGTATTTTCGCAAAAGATCGTATTAAGCTAGTTGCTACCTCACTAACCGACTTTACGAGTATGACATCGGCTGGAAAACAATTTTAATGCTCGCCATCTTATTCGATGAAGCTGTAAAAGCTCCAATATTATTACATTCTTTCAGAACTAATATGAAACCCGACCCGCTTTACTGTTTTTATATATATAAAAAAAACCTATATAGAGGAATTATTCCTGGGTCCTGGATGCGTTTACTAGGAATAAGTCCTGTGTCATGAATGCCTTAACAAGTACCAATTTACACATTACAAAAATCTAAACTGCAACAAATGTCTATGGGTCGTATAAAAATTTTGTCAAATGTAAGATTCGAAGCCGCAACTATTCAATACAATGTCCCAAGTGGCCTACCTTAGACTGTTAAGCCATGCCGTTGTTGAAATAACATGGGTGAATCTACTACCATAAGAACTAGATATTTGTTTCCTTTTGCGTACATATACTGTTTACCTCTGAGACATAAAAGAGCACTTGAATTACATGCACCGGGTATTACCATTACTTTGAACACAAAACGTTTCAACATTTTCACAAAACTCATTAATATTAAAGGTTGGACCCTCAAAGATCCGAAGCCGTTGTATCCGACGTATTTACCGCGTCACTTTAAGCATGACATAGGTATCTCGACTATGAAGATGGTACAAATTGTTTACATTATTCAACATTCGGCAAATTGGATACTTGATGAGATATCTCAATTGAGCTCCACTGAGTGAACGCCTCCTCTTCTCCGGATTGAATTTAATTATAGTAATAACAGGCTCGCAAGTTGATAGAACATATTGAAAAACAAGCTTGTATGTAGCAAGGAAAGGAGCATTAAAACATCCAAAATTAGATGTGTATACAAAATGTTGTGTCTATGCTGAATTCCTACATCTAGAGCCTGTCTTGGATGTAGAATCAGGTCATGTTTACCAAAAAATTCATTGTCAAGGGATTTGAACGAACATGTCAAATTTAACTCAACAAGAAGGTGGTTCTGAATTAGCTTGCAAGATTTGACCTAAAGAAAACCTTATTAAACTAGAGGAAGTGTCATCCAGCTACCGCACAGGCAAATAAAAATGCGCACTAATTTCGCATGCCCACTCCTTAACCGGGCGCAGTCACGCTTACTGACCCGCTAATAAGAAATGTCTTCACGTAAACATAAAAAAATGGAATAGTGCCCATTGACAAGATGACAAAACTTATTATCAAACTAAAAATAAGCGTACTGCAGAATTCAGTTTGTAATTGAATAAGTTTGTATTTACCGATTCCCGTACAAGTCCAAGTAGCTTAAAGGCTCTGTCTTTGTGAGTGTTTTTCCGTGGTTGAAAACATATTTATAAATCTTGACCTAGCAACTAAAAAAGTTGTCATGATCGTACGCATGATTTAAACCAACTCATAAAAATGGAATAATATTTGCCCTCTTCAATATTTTGATATTGAACTATAAAGATCAAATACCTATCAAAGATCTTGTTGACTGCGATATTTTATAGCCTGATGTAGATATAAATAACATGTGATATTGCCAATAAATCTATTAGTAATAATGGCCATAACACTCGGTGTAAAAATATTGTTATGTGAATAACATTAATGAGGCCTACAAAGTTATAAATAGCGGAACTTTTATGCTTTATCTCTGGACATCAGCCCGACAAATAGCTTTAAATTATTAGATAAGAGAACTGTCATAATAATATTTTATAGAAAAAGTTACACCAACACGTTTAAGATATTGTATGTAATGTTCCCATAAATGTAATTGCTTTGAACTGGTTTAATTTAACTTTTGAATACCTTTGATTTGGTTTAACCTTATTTTAAACGAATGTTTTAATCTTTGAAGCTATTGAAGATTGACCTAATAAAGCATCAAATATTTGGATTACATCCATAAAACTCCTTCTCTACAATGCATCATTAAATATGATAATACATTTATAATAATTTTTAAACACATTTGGGAAACTGCTTCAAAGAACTGTCTTTGTAGTTTAAACAAAGGAAGATTCTGTACATAGTACAAATGTTTCTGTATTCAGTGACTCTGAAAATATAAAGCTCAGGTCAGATCGAATAAAGAAAAACCGCTTTGAGACTCGCCAGCAAATCATTAATCAGAAGAAAAATGTGAGTGTAGGAAATACAGCTAACAATCTCCTTATAGAAGTAGAAAACAACAAGAGGATAGCATAAAACAAGTTTAAATAATTTTTATAAAGAGATTAAATGAAGACGAATTATTTACAATGATGGCAGCCACCGTATCTTTCAAAGTTTTAATATTTAATATACTGCATCGTGCATCCTTATGTAAAGCAGCTTTTTTATTTAGGAAAATAATAATTCTTAGAGCATTTTAGTGTCTTGGATTACCAAGACACTAAAATGCTCTAAGAATTATGAAGACTAAGTTTTCTCTTCATCCAGTTTCCTCAAAATTTAACGTAAATAAAAAAGATGGACACGTACGAATGGAGCTTGTTTGATCCTATTTTGTCTAAAAAGGATCTTAAAGGTTTTAAAACTGGTAAGAGTGTATAAAACAATATAATATAATATGAGAAAGCAAGAAAAGTAAGGAAACTCATTAACGTGCTCATTTCTCTGGTTAATTTGCCAAAAATCTAAAATCACAATACACCTATAGATGTGTTTTCTCGCATGCACAAACATTTAACGCTGAATCAACGAATCGCAATTTATTGCCTCAGGGTGATAGTCTAACATCCAACCAGCAACACCAAACACTTTGGAAAAAAAGGAATATTAAATTAAAAAGTGTCAACGCCAGCATCGGTAAGGGATTTCAACGCTAGTGGTGTCGATGGCAATACAGGTGTTCATTGCTTTAGATTCTCTGCTGTCCGTATCGGTCAACTTTTCCTTTGGTAGCTTCCGTATTTTTCCGTTTTGATCCGTTTAAGAGCTGATAAGGCCTTGATTGGAAATGTGAAAATGAATTTGTAGTAACTTTATCTTATGTATATTTAATAATAGTCCAGTAGTCTATTGAGAATAACTTGTCGGTAATGGCGCATGGTGCGGCTGGAAATTAGGTGTTCCTGAGTTCTGCGTTCTCCATAGCAGTCTGGAGCCTGGAAATTTGCAAGTTATAATTGCATTAAACGCCTCATCTACAACAATTAATATTATTGGCAAAATGTGGGTATACATAGTACTCTTGCTTGGGGACCCCACGCTAGAAAACGCTATGTATATATATAATAACTTTTCTAGCGGGACCCCACGCTAGAAAAGTTATTATATACATAATTTATTCCCACTTGCAGTTATTGCCACATTAGCTTTGCAATGTACTGCAATGAACATTACTTAGTCATAATTTCCCTTACCATATCGTGTATCTGGGTGCAATATGTTACATTACCAGATATGTTAGTGTCTAAACTTTCTTGGGGCAACAATAAAGTACCTAACTAGGGTTCAAGGTCAAGTTCAAACGAGCTCTCCTCCGATGAGGCACCACAATACTGGTTCCCTTGAAGTTACAATATTTACGCTATTTGTTGCTGAATGTGTTTGTTTTTTAAGACCCAATGCTAGCCCAGTTTGTGGCTGCAAAACTATGTTCTTACTACATTCCTGTAGGTACATGTAATAATAATAATAATTTTATTGACATGAAACATTTTTTTATACATGTGAATGTTACCCCGGATTCTGAACTAGGATACCCTGTATGTCAGAAGTCAGTGCATTTCGTTTACAAAGTTTTGTAATGTTGAATATAATTCAATGAAAGAAAAAAAAACAAGAAAAATGTTATAAAACTGAAATTAATTAAAAAAAAGAATGTGGTGTATGTGTCCGTGTTTGCGTGCGTGTGGGTGTGTTTGTGTGTGTGTGTGCGCGTGTGAGTGTGTGTATGAGTGTGAGTGTGTGCGTGTGTGTTTGTGTGTGTGATTGTACGTGTGTGTGTAGGATTCGGTGATATAATTACTAGGGGTATAATATGTAAAAGGTAATATAATAATGCATGTTTCATTTCATACAAAGGTAATTTATTTCTCACATGAGTCATAATCTAGATTACTTAACCGATCCAAAATTATTTCCTTTAATTGATAGGAACTTAATTCGGCTATATCTCCAGCATATTTGCATAGGTTGTTATAGAGACGGTGAGCTTGGTAGTCATAATGTTTTCTGGCAAATGTAGTTAAAATGGGGCAAGGGGTACCTAAAATGGCTTTTACTGTATGACTGAGTGTTGTTCGATGTATTTATATAATAGCGCTGAATTGTTAAACATAATTTTTTCTTACGATTAAAATATTATCAATATTTTGTATATGAATAATATTTTGTATAGTTTTATCTCCTATAATAACATCATGACTAATGATATATCATCACTAAAATAACTAAGCATAATATTTTAATTTAGGAGAAAAAGCTACTTTATTA
This sequence comes from Phalera bucephala, assembly GCA_905147815.2. Taxonomy (NCBI): domain Eukaryota; kingdom Metazoa; phylum Arthropoda; class Insecta; order Lepidoptera; family Notodontidae; genus Phalera; species Phalera bucephala. The sequence goes on from LR990620.1 coordinate 30,245,470, forward strand.
TAAATCTTATTCATATTCCAAACTTTACGTTCACGTAAAATATTTTCTTAAAAGACATGTAATTAGCTCTCTAAAATTCAGAACACCAATAATTGAATTTCATAATGAATAAGATTGTTTTGTTTCTTTAAATCCTAACATCTACATTAATTTGAAGTAAATTACTTTTGCCTTTTCAGAAAATATACACCAAATATTTTTTGTGTCCCTTTTATTTACTTTTCTCATAACAATATCATCTTCAATAGTTTGCTACTAAACTTTCTCGCGTAAAATAAAGGACTAAACAGAAACGTTAAGACGTTATTTTTATCTATTCTCCACCAACAAAGAAATAATATTTTCCTTAAAGTGTCACTTGAAGATGTTTATGTAACTGTTTATTATATTCCCCCTTTTTATATCTACGTGATTTTCTTCAAAACAATGTGGAGTTTGAAGTAGCGAAGTATGAGTGGAGAAGAAAATATGACAATTGTTCGTCGTTTTGGACCTGCGGTATGTATATGTCACTTGTTTTGTGAATAAACTATACTCTTAGGCAAGTTACTAGGTAAACAGTCTCGTGTTACGATGACGCATTTGAGCTGAGTGCCGAGGATAAATACTTTTGCAAGGTCGACGCCATGTCTGTTCGACGGCAATATTCATATCTTCGTTTAAGGATAGTGTACGTCGGCAAAATCTAACACGTATCTAATGAACAGTTTCATTTTACAAATAGGCAAACATTTATTTGGGTCCGTATTAATACAGGATTGTTTAGACCTATTCATTTATACTTATTAAGGTCGTGAGTAAAGGCTGGATACATAGTTCTAGTCACCATGGCAATATTTGAGGGAAACCCATGGCCTACAGTGGACGTCCTTCGGTTAATGATGTTAATTATTTCTAAGGAAGACACTTACCAAGGCATCCACGTGTAATGTAACACTTTATATAAGAATCATATTAGGGATATGTTCAGATGAGACTTACTTATTAGATTATTTCGAATATTGCAGTAGGAAGTACAGGCCCCATTGCTACCTGTTACCTTTTCAATGAAATATAAAATATATCAATCACTGTAACAATCTCATCTTTACAAAGATTTCCACGCAAGTGATTTTTACGTAGTTCTCCACGTAAACATAGCAATACACCAGTAGGTAAAACAATTACACAAGGCTAATTTCACACAAAAAATCCAAGTCATCGTTGACACTTTCCATTTCCGCAATCGTTCTCGACCTTAACTCGACGTACCCTCAGATTCAAGCCGCAAAGTGTACCACTTGTCTTTATTTATGACCTGCCATTTCCCTTAGCAATATCTTTTTTCTCTCTTAGCACGGTATACGTGCCTTCCCTTTCTAATATGAGTAGGGCGTTAGATGGAGAGAATTAGCTAGATTCCTGTTTAGTGTGTTTTTTTTTGTATATGGATGATGTACTTTTTTTGGTACAATATTGGCCTGAAAGTTTCTCAACGAAATGGAAAAAAGGTTTAGGGATCATAATCATCCTACAAAAACGAGCTTTTATTTAACTTGCAATGTTTGTTTGAGTCAAATCTTGCAGGCTGAATCAGAACTATTTTCTCCTATCCTACAAAGTTCAAGTTTGATATGTTGGATCAGTTCCGATGACAATGCATTTTTATGGCAAGCATGATCTGATTCTACACCCCAATTGGCTCCAGACGAAGGATCTCCTCAATTGCTAATAGCATAGACAAGACATTTGGAATACACGTTTAATTTTGATTGACCCTTTTAAATTACGCTATTACCTAGCAGCATAAAAGCTTGTTTTTTTTTTTAAGTTTTCTTACAATTACTTTATTAGCCTCATTAAAGCGTATGTCGTGAGGCACACATTCATAATATCAACAATTATGAACAGCTTTCTAAATCTTCATAACTTTATCTTGATATAGATTAACTCGCTTCACTTAATACAATACATTTTCAACAATGCTAGGGGATAAAGCTTATTGCTACTACAACGGGCGCAATTTAAAAGTCTGGATTGATTTCTGGATAGAAGAACTACACTTTAACAACACACGATACACAACCAAGATCTCGTGATTACCAGTCGCACTATTTGCCAGTAGTAAATAGTAGTAAGAAAACAGTAAGTGAAAAATATAACTTTTCATGCCGAAAGTAAGTAACGAAGTATGTGATTTTTTTTTTATTCAAGTAGCAAACGTCATGTATTCCTATTCTCTTCATACAAACGCACACACACCATGACATACATTATGCATGAAAGTACCCAGATTTTTAAAATAAGTCTGATTCATCCCTTCATATACGTCCAGCGAACAACAACAGGGGAAGAATTTGATTAACTCCAAACGCGTTATGTCACAAGTCCACAAACGTGTCTAGGGCCCATTAGTGGAGCTACACAACACAATTAAAGAGTTAGAATTACATCACTTTGTTACAAAGACATTGCATGGGTCTGACCTTTGAATTAAGCACAAACCTCAGTAATCTAATCTTGAGCTTAAGTCTATGATGCTGCCATTAAGTTTAACCCTTCATCCCAACTAACATCAGTTAGTGAGTTGGTTCTGTACGAATACAGTTTCTTCAGAGCGTTAATTGTATCTATTGTATTAAAAGTGGCTGTGGTGGCAGAGTTTAGTTTAATGATTGTTTTCGAAATAGTTATTTGAATATTAAATAAACTAACTTTGATCGCTCTCAAGTATTTATTTTAACACTACTCGAAAATGTCCTACTCCAACGCGCAGTTTGAACTCATTAGCTATGGTGATTTGGATAAGGAAATTATGTCAAAAATGTCACACAAAAAAGTGTTATTACGTACTTAAGTCATTAAATTATTGTAATATATATTAGGATGTAGGTATTTCTTTGCAAATCATCACAGTAATGCAAGTAGCATCTGATCTGATAAAATTAACAAGCCAATAACAGTATTGGCTACGGCCAATAACAGTATTGGCGAGGGACAGCCCTCAGCTGGGCGAAGACCTTCTCCTAAAAATTAATGTGAGGAGGTAACTCGTACTTCACCACGCTGACCATGGATGGATTGATGGATCCAGGTTTATGACCATTTGCTGTTGGAGCTTACTTCACTTGTCGAGTAACTTTGCTTAACGACTACCACATTAAGTGCTTACCGGCATCGCTGAAATACCTACAAACCGAACACTGGACATCTATCTCGGCCCGACTGGAACTTACCACTGCAGTAACTTGGTATACACTGTCACCATGGTCCCAAAGCGCTACAAGCGCCCTCAATCCAACATATCAAAAAAATCATTCCATGTAACTTCTGAAGAAGGCAATTTCAACAAATGAAAACTCTAGTCTCTACATTGATTCAGTTGAAAAAAGAACTCCGAACACGGCTTTCATTCACAAACACAATAAGCATATACACATTTCTAAGTGAAAACAGCCTCTCGTATCTGAAAAGGGGCGAATTTATTCAATGTCACTGCTGAAAAAAGCTCCTAACATCGACCCCTAAATCTAATTACGTATATACTTTTGTGGAGCGATGACCTTCGTAGGGCGGCTGGCAGAAACTGGATGCGAGTAGCCGAGGATCGTACCCAGTGGCGTGCACTTGGAGAGGCCTATGTCCAGCAGTGGACTGCTATAGGCTGATGATGATGATGATGATGATATACTTTTGTGAACCTTCCACTTTATGATGGATTTCCGTCTCCAACGCCCGCCTTAAATGTTTTTACTTCTTGAAATCTGTCTGAGTTTTGCTTTGTTTCAACTCGTGGCGCAATTTCGTTCATATTATATTGGACGGGGTGCCAGTGGGAGCGTTAGCAGGGGAAGTGAAAAATTGAATACTGGATGTTTTTTTTAGTTTTTGAATTAGTAATGCCTTGCATCCTAGAGTAGTATGTACATTTTATAAGGTCTTTATGAAGAGAATGAGAATAGATTGTATTAAATTGTGAACTGGTGATTAATTATTATTCTGTAGCAATATTAGTTGATGCGACTGTCAACTTTGTAAAGGATTGGCAGCAAAAAAGGCCCAAATTACGTTTTTAAATAAATTTTCGTAATCCTGTGACGCTGCGGGTGTGGTGAGCGTAACATTGGCAAAATTGGCAACTCTAACCAGACAGAGTACAGAGTTCCAACAGGTTGTTTCCTTACATACCTCTGTGGCTTCCTCCACTCTCATAGTTCGTCTCATACACGCTAGCCGGTTACGGAGACTCTTGACTTGTCCTTAAAGTAAGACTCGGTCTGTTTATTCGTGGTAAGATAGTCTAGGTCTTTCCCGGTACCTACATCCTTCCACTTTCGCACTGTATATCTGTTCACTTAAAGATCAAAACTACTTTTTCGGCGTAGCACCTAAAGGCTGTACATACATATTTGTTAAAGATGGATAAGTAATTTGTGAAAGTTTAATGTTTTAATTTAAAACAGTAACCACAAATTCTAAGGGCGAACCTAATTTAATAATGTGTCGCTCTTACTGCGACCTTAAATTTAAAAAGCTGCAACCATATTTACATGTGTACAAAATTAGTCTCGCATCTAACGGGATTTGGGAAATCTTCATTGGATTCAAACGCTCTTTTTAGTGAGAACGACGCTTTTGCAACTGATGTCTTCAGCTTCGTTTGCTCCATTGTAGGTTGCTATTTTTTTACTTAAACGTATGTTTACAAACATGAAATTTCACAAACACAAATACCCAGACCGGAACAAATAATTGTGGATCACACAAAGATTTGTCCCGTGCTGGAATCGAACCCGCGGCTATTAGACACAGTGGGCGGAGCGGCTCAAGGTCTTAACCACTCGGCTAAATCGTAATTTGTTAAAAGATTACGTTAATGTTTATAAATTAAAACTCCAAGAGGTTTTAAGTAGGTATAATGATAAATAAATAATTTTCGATAGGAAGATTCCCATTGTATGAGTACTGGAAATTTATCTAACATAATCTCTAATATTTATTCTATCTTTATATCATCACGCCAGATCCCTTGCGGAGTAGGCAGAGGGTACAGAGTTCCAATCTTTCCTTATATACCTCTCTGGCTTCCTCCACTCTCACCATATTTATTCTAAGCAATGTATTTGTGTATGGTTTATATTTTATCTATCTATATCATCACGCCAGCTCCCTCACAGGGTAGGCAGAGAGTACAGAGTTCCAAAAGGTTTACGTTCTTATTTAAAAAAAAAAAAACACGCGCCTATATTCCCTAAGCGGGGATGGCAGAGGTGTACTGTGTATACCCACATCGCCGTTATTGTCAGGTCCAATGTAATAGGAGGCGAGCCTATTGCCATATACCGGACACGACTCCAAACTCCGGATTGATACTGAGAGTTTGTTGATAGAAAAACTACACTTGTCCGACCTAAGATTTGAACCCAGGACCTAGTGATCGCAAAGCTCATTATTCGCCATTAGAGCAACAAGGCGGTCAGTTTCTTTATAGTGATCTTTTAATAGGGTTTTACCAAAATAATGCTGTACTGCATTTAATAATATCTTCATCTTCTTCATAATATTTTTCAAACTTTGTCGCTATATTTTGGAGCAAACTCATTTATTATCCAATTAATTATCGTTTAGATATTCTAGGTCATTCGCGAGTAATGAAATGATAGATCGTACTCTGGTGATAATTCGGGAGGAAATTTGTTTGCGTAGGTTTATTTTACATTTAATATCAGCTTGATAATTTATGTTTCTGAATTTTTATGAAGGATTTTATGTAAAAAATATTTTTAGTACTTTGTCCTGTTAAGAGATCCCTAAGAATTTCTGTCGTATCGAAAAAGTAAGATATATAAAAAAGTAGACTAGTAAGATATTTTAGTATATAGATTGTGCTAAGCGGAAACTCATGGGAGAGAATTTTTTTCCAGCAGTAGGACGAAAGAGAGGAAACAGTATAACCTTTGGCACTTCAAGAAAACTTTAAATTTTGAGTTTTAGTAGCTCTTAAATGCTTTTAGTAATCGACTAATGAAAAATAGCGTTAGAATCTTCAAAGATTCAAGAATTTTTATTAATGCTTATTTAGCCGTTTTTATTATCCTTTCTATCTAAAATTACAAAATATAACAAAAAAACTCTTAAAACCACTATGATTAGCAAGCACCCTTAGGCACTATGATCACCACAAAAAAAGTATAACAATTGGCAGTGCCAATCACTACACGCAAGTGATGTCAATGTATGTGCATCGTTGAGTAATAGTGATGGAAAAATTATGAATAAGACAAAATATTAGGAAAACACATTTTAATTTTCTATAACAATGCTCCCACACAGAAGTAAATACTGCAAAAAAACCTGTTATGCCTAATATTTCGAGAATATCATGTTATGAAATATTACAAATTGGAATAGCTATGAATGCTCTAAATATATAATCTTCTTAGAATAACTTTTCTTCGTTTGTTTTTGACAGTTAACTGTTGTTACAAAAACTGTGTTTATAGGTACCCCCGCTTAGTTAGAAATACTATTAAATAATGTTCTTTTAACCAGTTATAAAATATTATTTTAAATATTCATAAATAAGAACCCTCATAATTACACTGGCTATGATAAAACAAAATACGCATACGCTTCAATACAACATGATTACCCTTTTAAGTTCGCCTAAGTTGGTTAGAAATCTGGACGTCACTAGTATGTCAAATCGAACGCGATACAGTGATTGGCACATCACTGAGTACAATGATTGGCAGTACCAACCCTTCCTTGCAAGCGTTTTAAAACGGTTTTAAGATAATATTCCAAAATAACTCGTCCAACCTTATCAATTTAAAGTATAATATGCTAATGTAAATTTAAAAACCGTTTTTCAATGTTTGGCACTCATGCCAATTAATAGTACTTTCATACAAGCTTTATGGTACAGTGATTAGCCCCCTCAAAATGTTGTTGTGTAAATGAGTAGAAAACCATAAGAACACTTAAACCGATATTACGTCAAAAAACATAAATATTTTCTTATTATAACTTGAATTAAGTAAGAAATACAGCAAAAACCTTACCCACTCTTAGCAACTTTTGTAAGAATTCATAGCAATTCGTCACGTGCGCTCCCGCTTGACGATAATATTTTTTTTTAGTATTTCAAGTTTATTTTCTATTAATTGTATTTAGTTAATTAAGATAGGGTGGATATTATAAAACTATTGTTCAATTAGTTATAAGCCGTAAATCCTTAATAATTGCGGTTGAAGTTCAAAGCTTATTTTGAAGCTGTTTTCAGAATATATTCTTTAGATTTTCACGATATGGTCCCAGCCAAAGTTTTCTTCGACGAAGAAAAAACTGTATATCTACCTAATAACTTCAAACATACAGATCTTTTCGAATACTCAATACTTATATACATACATACTCACTCCTATATACCACTGGTGTAGGCAGAGACTACAGTTTACCACATACTACGATTCTGACACACCTCTTTGTTTTCTTCTACGTTCATACAACCCCTCGTGCATTTCCGTCTATTAAGAGCTACGTTCTTGACCCTTTCTAAAAAACTATTAATTATGTCGTGACAGGTTTTCCTTGGGCTACTTTTACCGGCACTTCCACTCACATTTGCTCGATAAATCCCTTTCGTTAGTCATCTACCACTCGTCCTCTTCACATACCAACTCAATATACTCCTTTAAATTCTAGCCACCACGTCATCTTTCAAATTACATCAGTGTCTATAATAGCTATAATTAAAGCTATAATTGAACCTGATAGGTGGTGTTGTCGACCAGGTGCGAAGGGACGAAGGGAACTGCTAATTGTAATAGAATTTTATTTAACATGTTAAGAAAGGAAAATATGGAGAGATTTCTATCAAACCTACCTGAGAAGATGATTCGCTTGTGACAACTTTTGATGATCACGATAGATCGCGTTAGATCGCGTCATATATTAGGGGGGATACTATTGATGGTCATAGATGGGCAGACAAACACGGGCCTTTATCAGAATATCCATGTAGCTAAAATATCGTATAACTGAAATAACTTAAATGCTTCAATAACGCACTAGCATACGATCTGGAACTGTAAATTGTGTGTATGTAAATATAGAACTACAGGAAGAGGCCATCTAATAATAATAAAAAAAAAACATTTCAGAATATGCTTGTTCTGCAATATTCTCTCAAACTGCATAGAAAATTTTGTATGCAAAAATAATTGTAAAACTCGCATTTTCGAAACCCTAGGAATGACGTTCTGAACGTATGGTAGACTCTTATGTATTCACTAGCGTTTTATTTCTTGTCTATTGAAGAGTATGTTTTAGTGTACATGCAAGGTAAATTTCTGATTTCGATAGATTTGAATCTACATTCACTGCCTCGTTGGACTAGTAGCGTAGGTGGCGATCACAAGGTTCTAGGTCCTAGTCAAATCTTAAGTCACACAAATTGTACTTTTTCCGACGCAGTCCGGAGTCCGAAAAATGACTTGCATCCTATTATATTGGTAACATCGTCGATATTATGTCGGTGTACACAACACTTCTCTGCCAATTCCGCTAGAGGAATATATGTGAGAAAGGGTACATTTTCTTTTTTAGTTCTCGTTTATCCTGATAATGGTTGATATACCTGGTAAATAAGTAATTACGTCAAACACCTAATAAAGCAAACCGTTATCAATAAGTCATGTACTAGTAAACACGACCATTAATATTCAAACAGTTTGAATAGCAATCAATATAGTAATCCATTCATTCGTAAACCGCGATAATAAGGAACATTGCTCATCTCGTAGGCGGAAGTTTAATCGATTAACCTATTTATCGAGAGATTTACCTTTGAGGTAAGTCGATTATAGGGGAAATATGGGAGAAGCCTTTTAAGGATAAGAAACCTTTATCAATGTGACGGAAGAGTGATGAATAGTGTGTACGGTAAATTCTATTGTATATATATAGTAGGTGGAGAGTACAATGTTCCAACAGGTGCCGTACGGTACGGTATACGGAAAATTAATCTATACGAATATTATACAGAGGAAATTGTTTGTTTCTAATCCATATACTCTGAAACTACTGAAGTGATTTTAATAATTGTTTCACCATTAAAAAGCTAAGCGAAACAACTTAGACCCGACGGGTGGTGCTATTGTCGACCGCTAACACTGCTAGTGTTGATACAAACTCGGTTTGACGGACGATTTAGCGTACTGGTTAAGCCGCTCCGCCTACTGTGTATAATAGCTGCGTGTCCGCACGTGACAAATCCTTGTGTGATCCACAAATATTTGTTCCCGTCTGGGTATTTGTGTATGTGAATTTTCATGTTTGTAAACGCACCTACGACACAGAAATAAATCCTAGTGTGGGGCTACGTTTTTTTATAAGAAATAAAAATAGTTCCAACAGGTTCTGTCCTTACACATCTCACTGGCTTCCTTCAATATGAGAGTAAGGTATGTAAGGAAACTCAATATGACACAGATATATAAAATTAATGTTAGGTTTGAGGCAGAATGCCCTAGAAGACAGAATAATTCTCGATTCGGTCTCGCATACAAACGTCAAGCACTTACAGTTATATACCTTGCCTTTTGAGTGACTCTGAGTCTTCTTATGAGGCCTATCATAAGCGACTGCTTTGATATAAGATCCACAAAAATATCCGCTATTTATTTTCCAAAAATAAATCCCTTTTAAACTCACAAGAAACAATAACATTCACCCTCTCCGAACTCGGTTGACAAAGCAGCTCCTTAGCAATATTTGGTTCCCATTTCAGACTTCTCGTTACATTGTTCGCTTCTTACTGCGCAGGTTTAAGCGTTTCTCTACAATTGCTACAATGTATCTTGAGGCAGGCAATTTGTTAAATTAAATTTTGATGAACGTAATAAAGCTGAATAGCAGGCAGGTAGCGTATTCTGTTTGTAATTTTGCTGTTCGTTCAGCATCTGGAGTAGGTGGGAATGTTTTATGTTATCTACTGCGGTGTGAGATACTCCGAAGTATAGTTTTGATAAGCTTAGCTATGTAGGTAATGTTTTAGAAACTTTGTATGAGAATAAGATAACATTGAGTTATTAGGTTCCACTATTAGTGAAACTATTTCAAACAAGAAATGGCGCGCAAGATAACCGGGGGTGAACGGGGTTGTTAGTGTTTTCATAGATAATAATGTTTCTGGAGTTGTTTAAACAGTATTTTAATGCACATGAAGGCATACTAGACTAAAACCTATCACTCGTATCTGTCATGTTACGGCAAGTGCCTGACATATATTGAGTAAGCTATTGTATATGCACTCTAACGCGTTACAATAACATAGTTAAGGTGTTCCTCTAACTCAATAGAAAATTAGGGCTTTCATACAACATATTCATACCACTGATTCATCATCCAAAATCAAAATCGCTACGTAAACTGGCGTTGTACAGCACGTATCTAGCTTTAACCCCCTTTACCAGGTCATCGGTCTACCAAAGTGAATGAAGCTGCTGTTCATTTTCACCTTATTTTAGTGTCGCTATAGTAGGCCATCATTAACTGTTGTAGATTTTACTCATATGCCTGTTATACCTGTATGTATGTATAAATTATTACCCCACACTATTTTTCATTAACTTGGGTCGGTGCATGTTTTATTCCTTTGCAAGACATTGTTATTGTGATTTGTTACCTGCCCCGCTGGTCTAGTGGCAAAGCCCATCGCTTTGTGATCACAAGGTCATGATTCAAATGTAGTTTTTCTAACGAAAAATATCCAACATATGCCTGGAGTCTAGAATTGTGCCCGGTATATGGCAATAGGATCGCCCCCTATTACATGAGACCTAACATCGTCGGCGATAAGTGGGTGTACTCAGTACACCTCTGCCACTCTCGCTTGGGGAATATAGGCGGGACGATGTTTATTGTTACCCACCTTAAAATTAGCTGTTGCTAAACTAAGTAGGGTTTTAGATGTCACAGATTCCCGCCATTCTGTTATGTATGTATGTGGGTAGGTATAGTTGCATATACGGGTTTCGCTCTCCTCACTCTAATAATTAACTCAATAAATGAGCCTCTGACCATCATGTTAATTTGAAGTGTTTTTGACATTCCCTGTACGAAAAATGTACACATTCCAAAGAGAGTTGTCCAGCTTCCGATAACACTCAGCGAAAACGAATCCGACTCCAAAGTGATATTCGATAAGCGAGGTAGTACTCGATGTACTACCTCGCTTGAATCGTGATGGCAATGTCGTGTCTAAATACAAGTATTCTGTGTTAAGAAAATATGGCACAGCTGTCTATAATCCAAACAAAACGATTTACCCAATATAACTAGACTTCTGTAACCTTTTGTTACTTGAACAAATTGTATATTATCCAAGTTTCTATGTACTCTGGTCCCATACATAGGTAGGTAAGTACGGGCTCACCCCCTACAGTTTGTTTTATGATTCCAGAATGTTCTTTACTATTATTCCAAGTTTTATTTATGTTTTATTATTGAATGAATATTTCTTTTGTTATGTAGAATATGGTATTTATCTGCTGTATTTTTGTAAACTGACGTAAGCGATTTTAAGATGAAGAAGAATATTTTGATATTGCTTTTTTATGCTTTGTTGGTAACGCTAGTAACGCTTGAGGCGGCAAGCAATTAAGAGGTCATATATACAAAGTATTAGAAAGAGGTCCTAGGTTAGGATCCTTAAGTCGGTAATTATGTTTATAGTAAACTGAAGGGTTTTTCTATTAAAACAATCTCTGCAAAGAGTGACCTAAAAAGGAACGTAAAAACAAGAAACAAATAAAAATAATCTCATGTATGGGGAATGTATACGTCGAAACGTTTTTTGATACTTAGTTGCTAATCTGTGTCCAAATAATTTATCTGATACTTCACCTCCGAGCTTGACAATGTTCTAATCTCTAATAACCGTAAGTTTCTTCAATTCATTTCAGTTAGGTAACCAAGTTTCCTAAATCCACCTCAGATAAGTATCCCAAAGAACTTATAATGCTAAGAACACTGAGCGAGCGGGTAACCGTCAGTGTCAACAAACGCACTAACGATATAAAAGTCTATATATAACATAATAAGATTCGCATTACCATTATTTGCGCTCTGTGATAGACTGAAGGCTGAAGACTGGTGATTTATGATCGTTTAATTTGTATGTCGTGGCCTTGAGTTCATCCAAAATGGTACGTAATGGCAAGCAAGTACGATAATAATAAAATAAGGTTAAACTAATTTTGATGCTGTACTGATTGACTATCAAAGTGTTTTATTTTGAAAAAAAGAAACATATATTTTGATTAGATTATTATAGCTAATCTAATCAAAATATTATATAATTATATTTTGATTAGATTAGTACTTGGGTGTTAGCCTAGCGGCTAACACCTAAACACACTACTATAAAAAACATTGAAAAACAATAATATTCAAAATAATATGCACTAACTATTTAGCTGCACTAATGGGGTAACTCAGCGTAAAGCTATGTTGCAACGTGATTCACAACACAGCGCTGATTTTCAGTGGTACCCCAAGTGTCGTGCACATATGAAGCGGTTCCCAAAAATCCAGTTCCGCGGCAACGAGCGGGGAAGTGAAAGTGGCACCAAAAGTCCCCAAAAACGCCTTTACTGCACGAAGTTATCGAAGACAAACGCTCGGACTTAAATAAAGTACTTATACATGCAAAATATTTGAGTATATTTTTAATATTTATTTACATAATCTATCAAAATAAAAGAAATAAATCAGACTATGCTATCCCATAGTTATAGGATCACACTATACTATCCTATAGTTATAGAATAGTATAGTCAGATTTATGCATAAACATCTCACAATTCGAGGTGGTAGAGAATGAGTCATACTTTAATAGACCCAGCCCGGATTAGTAAAAACAACAACAACAGGTTATTGCAACCTGATGTTGGAACTTATCAAGCCGCTCATAAGGTTTTTAACTTGTATAACAAGGAAGGGCGCTATTTTACTATCACAGGAACTTATGAAGCCTACAAAACTTCAAATTTAGGAAAGGACTGGCGTTAATGTAGTCATAGGTACGGACCCTCACCCCTCACCGCACGCAATTCAATACCTTATACCTTTAACCCCTACCTCTCTAAGTGGTTCAACCTCATATGATACCTTTTACATCATCGTAAGGGGCAATTCGCTTCTAACTTTAAATAAATCTTAGCTCCATTGGGATAATCCTCAAAGAGCTTGCCTACCTACTCTAAGGGCTTATACATATGTATGTACTGAGATTGTGACTATTGCGATGTGATATGAGAGTGCATTATTGATGAGGTGGACTTAAGAGCAATATGATAGATGTGACTTTTACATGACAGGGGGACAATTCTACTGAAAAAAACTACAATAAATCGAACTTAGCCATCGTTGATCAAAGGTGTTTAGCTGCTTTTTAACCGACTTCAAAAAGGAGGAGGTTCTATGTTCGGTTGTATGTATGCTTTTTTTTTTTTTTTTTTTTAAATAAAAATCTTTTAAAAAAGAAGGTAAACCGACTTCAAAAACCAAAAAAATAAATATTTGAAGTCGGTGCCAAGTAACCGACTGCACCAACCAGCACCGACTTCAAATATTTATTTTTTTGGTTTTTGAAGTCGGTTTACCTTTTTTTTAAAAGATTTTTATTGTATTATATTATTGTTACGACCCGAACATACCCCGATATCTTGAAAAGTCTTTATCGGGGGATGTTGATTCTAAAACGCATACCACACGTTTAGGTCCCCCGGTGATCTGACTAGAAAGATCTAGAATCCGGGCTTAAGTGGTGAAACGTCTAGAAAGTTCCACCCCTTTAATTTTCGCCGGCGCGCTGTCGCGGTATACAAGTACCTATTCCGTCACGCGCCAATAGGAATGTAATAATAAAACCGCGTTGTGGGCCGCCCCGGCTATTGTTCGATGTACTTAGAGGGTTCGCGTCCGTTCTAGAACTTTCAAACAAGTATAAAAGGAACACATATAATAGCTCGGTATAGCTCGGGGACGGGACAGTTTCTCCTCGGAAGCGATAGCGATCAAATCGAAGAACAAGCGATCTAAGTGGAATACACCGGCAAATTTAGCACGATATACGGATACTACGAGTGACTCAGCGACTTGGAAGCAGTATTTGGGTACTAACGAGAATAGTACTAGTGTGTGATTGGTTCGCGTGTGTATTTGCATTCGACGTACTGTTTTTGTGTGTACAGCGCCTAATAAAGTACTTCGCATGTTATTCGGCATTTAATTACCCCGCAAACGTAACATTATTATAATGAAAAAATTTGTTTATATTACCCAATCGTTTAATCGGCTAAACAGATTTACATGAAAGGCAAAAAGCGAGATACTTTTTGGATTTCTTACCAGTACTACTACTATATCATAACGGTAGATCCCTTGCGGAGTAGGTAGTGAGTACGAACTTCTAAAAAGTTTTTTTGTTTACATTACTAACATAAGTTAGATATATAAGTTTGGTCTGGATTTTATGGTACGGTCAGCTATCCACAATGTTACATTACTATTTTAACCATAATATAACTTAAGTATATAACTCAAGTTTATATAACTCAAGTTTTTCGGCCATGTCTCGAGGCGTAACAGCGACTCCATAAAGCTTGTTGTGCAGGAGAAAGTAGAAAAAACTAGACCACGTGGGAGGTCACCAATGCGATGGACATACCAAATTAAGTCCGTAGTGGGAGATGCTTTGATCGAGTGCTTCAGAATCTCAAATGATCAAACTAAGTGGAGAGATATCGTAAGGCGAGCTAAATCAGCCTCCAGTGACTAAAGCTCATCGTGACCACGACCACTCTGTCAAAAGTGAAGCGAATAAGAAGAAGAATAACTTATATCATTATACAAATGCAGAGATCCAATTTAAGTAGTCTGCGATTTTGACGTAACTTCACAGGCTTTGTCGCACCTACTAGTCTGCTCCTTGAGCCCCACCACCTGTACAGGGGAAAAACTGAGCGCGGCCAGGGTTGGCGCGAATTATGTTGCAACTTACTTGGCGGGACAAAATAAACCACCGACACAAAAAAAATACATGTATAGCGATACAATTAATACACTAGCAGAACATAATCTTGCAACGTTAGCGATCAGGGGAAAAGGTGAGCCAAGTTTCATGGATTTATTTTTATTTATTCGGGCAACAAAGCCGATAACAGTCAGTTTTCATATTACACATAAAGTATAGATGCAGTCTAGAATGTGACTTAAATGTTGACACATCTTGACAAAACTGTACCATTTAACTATCTACCAAAAAATAGTATATTAAACAAGTTAGTAATACAAATTAAATGTGAGATAGTATAGAAATAGAGTTATCAACTAGTATGCAAAATGTAAAAATTAATAACTGATGACCTTAACTTTATTAACCGACTTCAAAAAGGAGGAGGTTCTATGTTCGGTTGTATGTATGCTTTTTTTTTTATATATAGAACTAAGCAGTATATTAGCCAACTTCAAAAAAGGAGGTTCATAAATCATCCTTTTTTATAACTCCTTTGCTTATGAACCGATTTTGATGATTCTTTTTGCATTTGGTTCAGTATAGTTTTGAGGTGGTCGTATTTTATTGGTATTGGTATTGGACCTTGGACTTTCAAGATACAAGAGGGAACACCTTAACGGCGAACAGCACGAATGTATAGATTCCGTTATTATAGTCATTATATTAATCCTGTACCTTACTTTGCAGCTTAGCAAAATAATATAATATCGGTATATAAATATTACTAAATAATTCACTCGTCACTTACAATTGTAAATAAAAATCTTTTAAAAAAAAAGGTAAACCGACTTCAAAAACCAAATAAATAAATATTTGAAGTCGGTGCCAAGTAACCGACTGCACCAACCAGCACCGACTTCAAATATTTATTTATTTGGTTTTTGAAGTCGGTTTACCTTTTTTTTAATTATATATAATACGTATGACAGAAGCTCTAGATTAAATTGTCTAGATTGAATGTAATCACTAACTTACGTGTAATCCGTAATAACATGTAATCTGAAAATAAACAACTCACAACAAATGGTACTTTCAATTTCCATCCACAAAGTTTTACAAGAATATTGTCCAGTATTTTTGTAGAACCTCATTATAAGGTTAGTCTTGTGGATTACCCCGACAAAGGGTGCTTGTATCGCGGTTCACCGCAAGTTACTGCAATGATATAACGTGTTAGAGGAGTCCATGTAGCTTGTTGTTTGATACTGCAGTTTGTGGGTATAAAAGTTTGTAGTAAGTCTGAATTGAAAAGACATTTTCAAAGCAACTTTTAAGTTGATTTTCGGTAATTTTATACTATTGAGGCGCTCGCAGCATGGGTGTGGTGTTTTTAGCGGTCATCAAGGCTTAACAGTTGAAGGCGTTTACATATTCAAGCTTCATGCTTCAGATGGTACGTTAATCCGTAAGTTTCGTTCGCTGTCATTAATTGTAGTAGTTATTAAATCAAGTATGAAGCCTTATTGCCCGTTTGATAAGTTCTAACAGCGGGTTAACATACACCTGCCTTCATAAATCCGAATTGAGTTCGAATAGTGTAGTAAATATTTTCCCTTTGCACAATAGTATATACTACACCGAATGAATCTCGTCCCGTATTTTTATAGGACCTCATCACATGATTAGTCTCGTGGATTGCCACGACAAAATATACTTGTATTGCGGGATTCTATGTAGTTTGTCGCTTGACACTACAGTTTGTGGGTATAAAGTTTTACAGTAAGACTCGTCCTTTCAACAAGAATATATACCGATAAACCAAAAATAAACCAAAAATGTAAATAAATTTGTATTTAAATCATACACTGTTTATAAATTTCTGCAATCATTTAAAAAAATAAAACTTTACTGCTTAATTTTGTAAATTGGAACGGGTTGTGTTTTAGGGACTGACAGAATGAAATCATTATAATCGTACAAAATCGATGGCTGATTTCTTTACTATGTGTCCGACTGAAAGACATGGTAGACTCATAGTTAAGAAATTAACAAAAGAAAACGTGGCTGCACCTTCTTAACACATTAATATAGTTTCATAGTTTTTTAATAGTATTTTACGTGCGCGATAAATTAAATTTTGACGGACGATTATTCTGACGAATCGCTTGATTCGTAAATAAATAATGAAATGATCCTGTTTTATTTCTTCTTATGCCTTAATTATTATTATTAATATCGATTCTTTCTTCGTTATCAATTATTTCGAAATGACATACCTATAATTGATTCTATTTCATTCTATTTTATCATCACCACATTTCTAGAAATGTCAAATCTGAAAAGACATTCGTGAATTTAAATCATAATCAGTGACTATATGAATGTTAATGAAACGAAAGAGACTTGCAAGAATTGTAGCATGTTTTACTAATAATAGATGTACGGACACGCACATTATTATTCTATATAGTGAATTTTACTGTATTTATGTTGCAATCCGAACGTCCTCCAGTAAACCTGCGATTCAGCAGAACATTGGAATTTGTATAACATTTAACATATCAGTAGCAATTTTGTACTCAAACAACTAACATGTTTTAATTGTAAATTCTAATTAAAACCATTTTAAGTAACAAACAATCTTTATCTCCCACAAACGGGTCACGAATCATCTGTAGGATAAGGAATCAATCACCTTACCCCTACATTTTGGTCCTTCGAGCCGGATAACATAACATAAACAAATTTAAGTAACATATTAAATAACAACATAACATAATGTCTACAAGTGTGAAGACAGGAAACATTTTACCAAGTAGGTGAACAGGGAACAACATAACATAAACAAATTTAAGTAACATATTAAATAACAACATAACATAATGTCTACGGATTCGTATAATGATATTTTACAACAACAGGCTGAACTGGTGGAGATCATCAAAGCCATTCAGGCCAACTTCAAGAAAGATAGCCCGTCAAGGAAACAAACTCTTGAATACCATGACGACCGTCTGAAGAAACTTGAAAATAATTGGTCAACATTTGAGTTTAACAATACCCGTCTTTCTTTACTAAAGACTGAGAAAAAGGGTAATTACTTTGACGCTTGGAGCGCCGAATCACGCATGAAGAAACTACGAAACTTGCTGGAACATCTTAAAACAACGGTATGATAACCTCCGACTGTTATTTACTTACCACGCCAGTGAACTTCTGAATCACCCTACCATCCAACAACCTTCAGCCGCAAGTGTGAAAAGGATGCATGACGTAATTCAAGAAAATGTAAATGCGATTTCAAACCTGAAGATTGAAACCAAAACTTGGGACCCATTATTGGTTCATATTTTTCTGAACAAACTCGACAGTGAAACGAAACAAGCTTATGTGGAGTCTTTGAAAAACCCCAGAGAAATACCTACACTTATCGATGTTTTGAAATTTTTAGAGAATAAATTTATGGCGTTGGAAACAAACATTAAGCCTAGCCGTAGTACGAACGCAGAAAAAGCAACAACTTCGGAGAAACCTATTTACAATTATAGAAAATATAAACAACATAATGAACAGTACAATAATAGTCAGTCGCCGAAGACATTTTATAACTTTATTATAAAATGCCCTAAATGTAACAAGAAACATGGATTATACAGTTGTAAATAATTTATAGACATGACGTCACAAGACCGACTCATAACAGCGAACAAACTTGGCGTATGCAAAAACTGCCTGTTTAGCCATAACGGAGTTCAATGCACGTCAACGAAGAAATGCAAACAGTGCAATAACAATCATAACACTTTACTGCATGATGCATTACATAACGAACGCGAAAATTCCACGAACAAACAGGGTCAAAGACATACCCATGTGTGTAACGAACCATGCAATGATGTACTCTTAGCAACAGCCCAAATCGAAGTCAAGACCTCATTTGGAACCAACATCAAACTGAGAGCCCTATTAGACCAAGGTTCATAAGTTACAATGATAACAGAAGACGCTGCTCAACGACTGCGGCTCAATAGAAGCAAGTTGGATGCGGCGGTATATGGAATTGGGTCTTCGCCTACAAACAAATGCAAAGGAATGGTTAAACTATCCTGTAAATCTCTGCATAATGACTTCACATTTGAAGCCGAAGCCTTGATTATGAACAGACTAACAAGTCAGCTTCCGAACAATAACATAAATAAATCAATCTTTAAACATTTGGAGAACATTAAGCTAGCAGACCCAAAATTTAACATAGCTGGAAACATTGACATATTATTGGGTGCTGACATATACTCAGAAATTTTGTTAGAGGGTCTGATAAAAACAAAACATTCCAATATCGTGGCTCAACAAACCCATCTAGGGTGGATTATTTGTGGGAGATACAAAACATTTCACTGCCATGTGACTATAAATAACCTAGAAGAAATAGCTAAATTCTGGGATTATAAAGATATAACAAATAATAATAAAGAACAAAACGAGCAAGATCCTTGCGAAACATACTACAAGGAAACAACAATCAGGTTAACAGATGGAAGATACCAGGTTCGCCTTCCACTGAAACAAGAGATCTGTGAAAAACTAGGAACATCTAAACCTCAAGCAATTGCACAATTTAAGATGCTTGAACGAAAAATGGCCAATAATGTCAATTTTGGACAAAGCTACAGAGCCTTCATGTCCGAATACAAAAATCTGGGACATATGAAGAAGTTCACAAGTAACAATAGTGTTCTTTAGTACTTTCTACCACATCATGGAAGAATACGAGAAAATTCCATAACAACAAAATTGAGAGTGGTGTTTAACGCTTCTGCGAAAACAAGTACAAAATGCAGCCTTAACGACCTGATGGAGAGTGGACCCAATTTGCAAGCCGATCTGCAAGCTATCCTATTACAATGGAGACAGTATCGGTACGCACTAACAGCAGACGTCGAGAAGATGTATAGATACATTGCTATGCATCCTGATGACCAGCCACTACAGACGGTCATCTGGCGTGACAGTCCGAAACAAGCCATGACAGAATTTCAATTGTGCACTGTAACTTATGGCACAAAAGCTGCTCCGTTTTTGGCTTTAAGAACATTACATCAGCTGGCAGAAGATGAAGGCTACAACTACCCGAAGGCCAAACACATATTAAAACATAATTTTTTCATGGATGACGGAATATTTGGCTGCAACCAAATTAAAGATGCTCAAGAAACTCGAAATGAGCTGATACAATTGTTGAAGAGTGGAGGATTCAACATCCGCAAGTGGGCTAGTAACGAACCAGAACTGGTAGAAGATTTGCCTGAATCGATGAGAAATCCACTCAACGTTCATTTCACAGAGTCGGAAACATCGAAAACATTGGGCCTAAGTTGGAACCCGAAAAAAGATAACTTTATTTTGAAACCAACCTTGAAACCAACAAAATTAACCACAACAAAAAAAAGGCAGCTCCTGAGTGAGATCTCGACGTTATTTGATCCTTTGGGCTGGCTGTCTCCAATAACAATAAAAACAAAAATACTCTTTCAAGATATCTGGAAAAGTAAAATTGAATGGAACGAAAATATTCCTGAACATATTCAGAAACAATGGACAGCCTTGAGACATGAATTAACAACATGCAAGGAATTTCATATAAAACGATGGCTGGGTGCAAACATCACCCAAGAAAACATGCAACTCCATGCATTCTGTGACGCGTCAGAAAAAGCGTACGCATGCATTGTTTATAGCGTCATACGAAACAGCAAGAATCAAATACAAATAAACATAATAGCGGCGAAGACAAGAGTTGCCCCTTTACAAAAACAACAAACATTGCCCAGACTAGAATTATGTGGTGCACAACTACTGAGCCAACTAGTTAACAAAATAAAACAATGTATGAACAGGAATGAGATCAATGTTACAGCCTGGACTGACTCCATGGTAGTCTTGGGATGGATCAATGGTGACATTAACAGATGGAAGTCGTTCGTAGCTAATCGAGTCAAGCAAATAACGAACATTATACCACCACAAAATTGGAGATACGTAAAATCCGAAGAAAACCCAGCAGATTGCGCATCGAGAGGTTTGATGCCGTCTCAGTTACATAATTTCAAGCTGTGGTGGAATGGACCAGAATGGCTACAAAATGATTGCATTCCTAGTACACAAGATCACCTTAAAATGCCAACAGACAAAGAAATAAAAGTGTACAATGTGATAAAAAGGTGTACGGAACCCAACATTATAACAGAAACACTAAATAAATATAACAATGTAAACAAAGTGTGCCGGATTATCGCATGGGTGTTACGTTTCATAAACAGAGCACGCCACCCAAAGGAGCACGATGAATCAAAGCAATTAACAATAGGTGAAATACGAGAAGCACGGATAATTATAATTAAAGACGTTCAAGAGTTTTGTTATAAACAAGAGATAACAGAGCTATTAACTAATGGGTTCGTAATAAAACGAAGTCGCATTTACAAACTGAATCCTGTCCTGGACGGTAAAGGATTACTTCGGGTGGGAGGAAGACTGAAACATTCTTATTTACCAGAAAATATGAAACACCCCATTATCATCCCGGAAGAAAGTCAACTAGCAACATTACTGATTAACGAAGCGCACTTAACAACCCTACATGCAGGAGCCAGATTAACATTAGCCACATTGAGACAACGATACTGGATCATTGGTGGCAACAAAACAGTGAAAAAACACATAAGAAAATGTGTAACATGCTGCCGTTTTAATGGAAAAGTCCAACAACAACGCATGGCTGATCTACCTGCTGCTCGCATAACTCAATCCCCGCCCTTCTATCACACGGGGGTGGACTTCACTGGCTACGTGGAGGTGAAGCTAAACAAAGGCAGAGGAGTACGAACATCTAAAGGCTACATTGCCATCTTTGTGTGCATGGTCACGAAGGCCGTGCATTTAGAGTTGGTCAGCGATTTGTCCACGCCAACATTTATAATGGCTTTAAAAAGGCTGATTGCTAGAAGAGGATGTCCAAAACATCTCTATAGTGATAACGGCACCAACTTCATAGGTGCAAAAAGAGAGCTGTACCAACAGCTTCGTCTAACTCAAACGACAAACTCTTGGCAACACAACATGAATAACCTAGGAGTGGAATGGCATTTCAATGCCCCTAGCTGGCCATCTGCAGGCGGACTGTGGGAAGCAGCAGTTCGGTCCATGAAACACCATCTGAAACGTGTGATAGGAACACAAAAGCTCACCTACGAAGAATTTTTAACATTAATCTCGCAGATTGAAGCGTGCCTAAATTCTAGGCCCCTGTGTCCATTGACGGAAGACACTGAAGACCTGGAATACCTAACTCCAGGCCATTTTCTAATTGGGAGACCTTTGACCACATTGCCCGAAGAAAAAATAACAGACTGTAAAGTCAGTTTCCAACATAGATGGCGTCTAATGGAGCAAATGCACCAACATTTCTGGCGGAAGTGGTCTGCGGAATATCTTCATACTCTACAAGTACGAAGTAAATGGAACAAACAACAGGAAAACCTAAAGGTCGGGGAAGTTGTCGTCATAAAAGAAGATAACTTACCTCCGGCAAAGTGGATCCTGGGCCGAGTAACTGAAACACACCCTGGTAAAGATGACTTAGTTCGCGTGGTGACCCTGAAAACAGGATATACTTAACTTACAAACAAACAAACAAACAAACAAACAAACAAACAAACAAACAAACAAACAAACAAACAAACAAACAAACAAACAAACAAACAAACAAACAAACAAACAAACAAACAAACAAACAAACAAACAAACAAACAAACAAACAAACAAACAAACAAACAAACAAACAAACAAACAAACAAACAAACAAACAAACAAACAAACAAACAAACAAACAAACAAACAAACAAACAAACAAACAAACAAACAAACAAACAAACAAACAAACAAACAAACAAACAAACAAACAAACAAACAAACAAACAAACAAACAAACAAACAAACAAACAAACAAACAAACAAACAAACAAACAAACAAACGTTGGAATAAACTTGAGAAAAGAAATATACATGGCCTTGTCAGAAAAAGAAATCGGGACCTGTACAGTAGTCGAGCAAAAGTACTTGGTCTGTAAGCTAAACAAACCAACATACAACATGCGCAGTAATAACACGCCCTGTGAAATATCACTAATAACCGGCAAATACGCTAAGAGCTATGAGTACGTTGAGGACACATGCAATAACAAATGGCTCGAACTGCATAAGCCGAATACTTGGATTTATTTCTGCTGTAGTACATGTGAACTAAAACTTATATGTGATGAACACATCAGTGCAAGAACAACACAAAAAGCATGAATTATTGAAGTAGATCCTAATTGTATAGTAAAGCACGAAGACGCAACATTTTATACAAAAACGCTGCACGAGAGTTATATAAACATAAATACCGAAGTTCACATACCAAAAGTGAACAGCTATGATATAAATAACTTGACAAGTCCTGAAGTCCAATTCTCTCCAAAACTTACAACAAACTTAAAACAAGATGCAGCCAACCTAGACGAACTGAAACAAAAAATAGACGAACTGCAGGTCCAGAGCGAATTAGATAACGGGATAACAAGCCATGATATACACCAATACGCGGTGTCGTACACAAGCCTCGTGGTGCTGCTGGTGGTGGCGGCGGCAGCGTGCAGCTACGTGCACAGGCGCCGCGCCGCGCCCGCGCCCGCGCCGACCGACAACGCAACCGTCAACATTGAGATGAGAACCCTACCGAGGACAACTACTACACGGTTCCAACACTCGAGATCGGAATACGCACGTCCTCAACCTACATTCAACATTTAATTTTAAAACATTTATATCTTTTTATATTATTAACATTTGTGGTTGTAAAACTTTTAGGCCTGGCAGGATGTACGGACACGCACATTATTATTCTATATAGTGAATTTTACTGTATTTATGTTGCAATCCGAACGTCCTCCAGTAAACCTGCGATTCAGCAGAACATTGGAATTTAACATATCAGTAGCAATTTTGTACTCAAACAACTAACATGTTTTAATTGTAAATTCTAATTAAAACCATTTTAAGTAACAAACAATCTTTATCTCCCACAAACGGGTCACGAATCATCTGTAGGATAAGGAATCAATCACCTTACCCCTACAATAGTCTACTACTCTATTGATTCACATTGGATTCTATCTCCTATACCTATTTATTTATTTATTTTTATTTGTCATCCCGTATTTTTGTAGGGCTTGATTGAGGACTGTCTTGTGGATTACCACAATAAAGTGAGCTTGTATTGCGGTCGACCGCAACTTACTGCAGCGGTGAAACATGTTAGAGGGTACCGTGGCGCAATATGTGGTTAGCCACTTGACACTGCGGTTTGAGGATATAAGTTTATTGGAGGGTGGTTTTGAGACGAAAGTTGCGAAAGACATTTATGATGGCAACCGAAAGCGTCTCTTTGGTATAATTTATATGAACGTGGTTAGGTGGGTTATACTTTATTAGCTAGACAAATAGTTTACATCTTGTAACTATAGGTGAAACTGAGGTGAAAGACTTGGGAGTCAGATTTAGTGAAGATTTGAATTTCCGGAAACATATTATAGCCGTATGTAAAAAAGCTTATCGGAATCTGGGGCTTGTTTTGAGACAAGCAGGTCTATTTTCCAACATCGGAGCTTTAAAAGCATTGTATAAGGCTTTCATAAAAAGTTACTTAGAATGTAATGTGGTAATTTGGTCTCCATATGAGGCCAAATACAGACCTGATGTTGGAGCGTATTCAGAATAAATTTATAAGGTTCCTATATTTCAAACAGTATGGTGTTTATCCAGGATATCCGCTGTTGTATCCAACTTTGTTTGTTCTGGGTATGGTAGGCTATATGAAACTGGAAACAAGAGGGGAAATAGCCTTAGCTATCTACTTATTTAAAGTCCTTCGTGGCAGAGTACAAAACACAGCAGTTTTACAAGGTTAGGCTTTGTGTTTCTGATGCGTACATGGGTCGGCGGCGGCGACCGCCACTGCTGCTGGTGCCGCGCGCGCGCACCAACATGCTGCAGCATACGCCGCTTGTGCGGGCGCTGCGCACGCTTAACGTGGTTGCGGGATTCATTGATCTTTTTACGTGCTCGCTGAGCGAATTCACAAAAGCCTCATATTTTGTATTATCTGACACGGTTGTATTAGGTTGTACATAAGTAAGTGTATTAGTATTTAGTGACTATGCTACGCTATTGCATTAGGTTATTACCCGTAAGAAAAGTGCATAGTTAGGAATAAAATAAAATAATAAATAAATATACACTCTCTGCCTACATCCTTGTGTTGTTTAAGTCGGTTATAATACATAAAAAAAATATACTGGCAAAAGGTATTCTCTCACAAATTATCGTGGGAAAAGAAAAAAATTATGGCCTGCTGTTGGAAATTATTAAGCTGCCCATAAGGCTTCGAACTTAGCTAAAGAACTACCAAGATCAATCGAAATCTACAGATACTAACGGTTTAACGTGCCTTCCGGAGCATGGTGACACTTTAATACAGAAAATGACAGAAATGACAATTTCAGACTTATCGAGATAACCATTGCTTAATCTTGGTGATCATTAAGAAGATCGCAGCTATGCAATGCTACGAGTGTATAAATCGAACTCAGAAAAAAGAAAAGGTTTCTGCAACATATTCATTCTAATAAGGCAAGTAAAATAATTTTGTGACTTATCCCTTTGAACTTTTTCCTATAAAGCATTTATTTACCAGAAAATACCGCCAATAGTGCGTAAAGTTTCTTACATTCCTAATAATTTCTCCTCAACCGACTTATAAGGAACGTGGAAGCGTGAAATTGGTTTATGTGGTCGCCGTCGACAACTGAGAAACGGCAATTGTCGTATTAAATTCCTGATTGTTTGATGTTGATCAATGGTATAATTTGTATTTATGTATTTTGCTCTCTTAGCTATATACAATTTTTTATGAGGTCTTACATTGACGTAACGTCAATCGGTTATAAATATAAAAAAAAAGAAAAAAAAAACTTGTCACGCCTATATTCCCCAGCGGGGGTGGCAGAAGAGTACTGAGTACACCCACGTTTCGCCGACGATGTTAGGTCCCATGTAATAGGGGGCGAGCCTACTGCCATATACCGGGCACAATTCCAGCCTCCTCCTCATACTGGGAATTTTTCGTTAGAAAAACTACATTTGTCCAACCTAGGATTTGAACCCAGGACCTCGTGATCACAAAGCGATGCGCTTTGCCTGTGAAGTCTGTGAGTATATGCCAATAAAATGTTAACTATTTGATTGTTGGTGTGGTTCGCAATGGTGCGGCTAAGTAGTGTTCATCTTGATCTGCCCGAGATGAGTGGCTGTTTGTGATATATGTACATATCTATAATCGGGTCTCTTCTTGCTTCGGTAGGCACACTGAACCGTTGGGCCTTAAGTCGCGTCACGGACGTTCCAATAGTAGGTGCCCAGAAACTTACCTCCACCATCCGCACTGGGTCTGCGTGATGGAATCTCATATTCACACGTGATATATTTCCTACCTTAACTTGTGTGAGAAGATCTATGGTTAGCAATAAAATAGTTGATATTTATGGTTAAATACACAAACTGGTGCTTAAACCGATGATCTGGTGAATGGGGAGGTAAAAACTGGATGCATGCAGCACAAAGCCTTGAAAGGGGGAGTCTCCCTCAAAGTAGTCTCCCTACCTTGAGGGAGACATTTGTCTAGCAAGACATTAATTTTCAGGGATTATTCTAAGCGTACCCGCAAGGGATCTGGCGTGATGATATAGATAGATAGATTCTTAGCGTTTCCTTGAAACTGTCATTGCGATCGGTCGCGGTTTATTGTACACTTAAGCTAAATATTACTAGGATTGATACATTGATTTATTAACTAATAAATTTATAACTAATAAATTTATATTGCACTTTCAAGCGTCTATACTGTACTAGTATAACAATGTTGTTTAACAAATATCCTTCAGGTGTGTACATCTAAAAGTGCCTTGAAAAGTGCTTGAATATTTTGTACCATACTAAAAATATGACAAAGGATATCCCAGTCTTTATCAAAAGCACCAGCTGCACCGCGAGGCGAAAGTACAATAACGGCCACAATGAGTAGCGTAGTATGTGCAAACTGGCAACCGGGTTCTTGCGTAACGTTATCTCAAGAGCTATATTTTTTGTTCGCCCGACGGAGGGCTTACGTGAAAAATTGTGCGATTCAGATAGTTTCAAGATTGTTCTGCAGCTGCGCTTGTTTTCATGGTAGTTGAAAGTTTTTTATTTTTCAATTTTGCATCTATTTTTAATATTACGTATCCTAGGTCGAAATAAGTACACCTTTTATATCATCACTATTCCGAGTCTGCAATAATGCTCGAAATAATGGCAATAAACTTGTCCTCTATTACATTGGGATCTAACATTGTCGGTAAGATGTGAGTGTGCATAGTACCACTTCCGCTTACGGTGTTTTTTGTGTTACGTATTCACGTGACCTTTTAGTGGGTCTTCAATCGAAGACAATAGCGTCAGTATAGAAAAGAAAGAAAATAATGCCGTTACTTTGGACAACCATCTGATCGCAATTTGTATGGTGACTGCAATATTTTGTATATGTTGAGGACTTGTCGTGCTCCTGTCGCATCGCCCCAAGTAATAAATAAGTCACTTTTATGCCCTGAAATCGGACTCATATTTTGTGCTGCAGTCATACCGCCCAATGAAAAAGCGGCCTTAGGTCAATATGTAATATAATTGAGAGAAATAGAGATTGGCGGCCACATGGATATTTCAATATCGCCTCCACATTACCACCACAAATATTTCCAACCAAAAAACGTATAAAGAGATCTCGTATTCCTTACAAAAGTCCACATTACGT
This sequence comes from Phalera bucephala, assembly GCA_905147815.2. Lineage (NCBI taxonomy): Eukaryota > Metazoa > Arthropoda > Insecta > Lepidoptera > Notodontidae > Phalera > Phalera bucephala. Next base: position 30,273,420 of record LR990620.1, read on the forward strand.
ACTTTTAACGCGATGTTAAGGCGTATGCAAGTTTTGTACCGAAACCATCGGTGCGAGAGTGATATAAGGTAGTTTATCATCCTGTCTTGTTATATTAACTTGTGTTTTTTCGGGTTCCGCTAAGCCAAATGCTCCCGGAATACGTAACGTTTACGTTTTGGGTATATGCAGTCATCGAAAATTGTAAAAAGTAATTTTTGTAAAAAGAGAGCGAAGGTTTACCTTTGCTGAAGACACTAAAACTGAGCAAGAATTTTAATATTTTAAAGTACTATAGCAAAATCTTTATTTGAAATAATCATAATTAGGCTATTCTTATCTCCGATACAAACTACCTTTATAAATAAAAATATAAACACCGTCATACCCATATTCCCCAAATGGGGGTAGCAGAGGTATACTGCGTACACCTACTTTTCGCCGATGATTTTATATCCCATGTAATTCAGGCACAATTCCAGATTCCAGACTGGGAATTATCGACCATGCTAGGAATTTACATTTTACCCACCTAGGATTTGAACCCAGGACCTCGTGATAGCAACGCGCATTATTCGTCACTTAATCAGCGACGCCATCATCTACCTATATATTAGAAAAATTAGTTTTACAATACTTTTCCACTAAAATAGAGCTTTTGCACAAAAAAATGTCTCAGATATAGTTCCTTTTAAAAATCTTAAAAAGTGGATTTCTATTAAAATCTAAATTGGTTTGAAGGAGTAAGTTCAAAACTCAAAACTGGTTGCAAAACCTGGACTATAATGAAGAACCTCCTTACGTACATATAATAAAATAATTTACACACCCACACACAAACACACACATACACTGACTCGCACACATCCATACTCACACTAGCACACTCTCTTATTTTTTCCTTTACATACTTAAATATATTTTTGTTATTGTTACCTTTTCAATGTTTTATAAGATCTTAAATGGGAAAGCAAGAATTTGATATATTATGAGGCTTCGCATTATTGTATCAGGTAGAATCACTTACCTCCAAGATAAAGGATGTTGAATCCTAGTTTGGAGGAAAGGGACTATATTTTACATTCATATTAAATTGTAAGCCTATTTGTTAATCTTATCTAAGCTTCAATGTTACTATTTCTGGCTTTAATAAACGATTTTTATGATTATATTATAATAGTTATTTTTAAATTTCTAAATAGATTAAAAACCATTAATTTATTTCTATTCTACTTTTGGAAATAGTAGTAATTTCGCCGGTACATAAACATTGACTGTACTCAGTACACCTCGCCTTCTCGAATATAGACGTGACGCTGTTTTTTTAACGACTATATATTCCGATGACTGGTGCTTCATTAATACTCCTACGAGACAGCGAAACCACTCCCTTATGTTTTATAACCACCATTAAATAACCCAATATGCCAATAAACTCATACGTACAAAATTATTTTACGTTCATAACTTTTATGTTATTACCGTTGCCGTAAATAAGTCTTTTTTTACAACGACGTTAAGATAAGTTTATGTAAGATGTGTATGGTTCGAGGAAAATGTTAGGACGCTAGTGTAGTTTGGGACATTAGGGGTACCTGGCCTTTTATTCGCTATAACCAAACGCGGTGCGTTATGGTAACTTCGTGAAATGATTCAGTAATGGTATTCTATATAACGGCGAGAAGTGGGCGAGGCGGGATATATCTTCGTATTCATCGATGTTCGCTTGGTGGCCAAACATAAAATATTGAAAATAACACTAGGTTATTGTCCGGTACACTGATCTTCTTTGATATCCTAACTTTGGTACCAAAATATCAGAGGATGCTCAAAGTAATTTCATATTAAAATCGTCACATGGAATGCAGTGAGGTTAGCTTTTCCGCGATACGTCCAACCGCGCGCATCGTTGCCAATCGAATGCTAACGTAGGGCTGTCTGTCGCGTACATCAACTGACTGTCATCAGTCAACTGTCATCACATAACAACTAAACACACTCAAGCAATCATTAAAATGTTGAGAATAAACTAAACGGTTCTCTCTCTCTTCAGCCGAAAGACGTCCACTGCAGGACAAAGCCCTCCCCTAAAGACCGCCACAACGACCGGCTTTGTGCTGTACGCATCCAACTTCTACCCGCGACCTTCACCAGGTCATCGGTTACTAAACGGTTACTCAAAGAAAAATAATTGAATGTCATTCCATTAACTGCAATCTTCAGATATTACTCTCTCCGACATATATATGCCACTTGAGTATCATCAAACGATAATTTACGAAGTAATCGTAACGCACCACGATACGAGTTTCATTGGTCATAGCTGATAAAGTTCTGTGTACTGAACATTATATTTCACTGAGCTGTTATTAACGTATTGTATATAATATAAGAGGTGATCGTAGTGCTGTGTGACCGCGGTGTTCTTAGCAATCACCAAGGTTAGCAGCGTTCGTCTCGGTCGACCTGAGATGGGTGACCGTTTGTAGCATTTTCATATTTAAGTGTCTCTGTGCAACGGAAAGCACGTTAAATCGTTGGTCCCGGTTACCACATAATGTGATAGTCGTTTAGCCAAGTTGGAAGTCTTATAGGGGGCTGTGGCGGTGTGCGGTGAGTGCTGGAATAACACCTACGGTGGGGCTACGTTTTAAAAAGTACTTACTTTATCAAAACCATAGATCTCGTCACAGATCTGAAAAAATCAAATAAAACAATTAAGATCATAAGTGTTACCGTCATTCTTTTTTATAATAAGACTAAAGTTTCACATTCAACCACTAGTTAATCGCTGACGTATGGCTGACTGCACATTCTTGCAAAGGATTATCTCGAATGAAATTGACTGCCCCACTCTTCTCCAAAAATTAGTTATAATGTTCCGGATATAGTTTTAATGTTCCGTTAGCCTCTTCAAATTACAGACAAAATTAATAAATTATGCAAGAAGTTGTGTCTTGATCCATATACTATTAAGAGCAATAAGATAAGAGAGCTGCTGAACCTCAAGTTTTTTCAAATGTAACTAATTACTAATTTAATATGAATTTGTGTATTACTACAGTTTGCTAAAGTTTCTGTCACAAATTTAGAGCTATTCGTGAAAACCTGTAATTGGCTTCATATTGCTTACATTACTTTAATTGTCATAAGTGTAGCAATTGGTTTTCCTTACCAAATAAATAAATAAAAAAAACATCGTTTTCGATGTCCTACAAAACACCGCCTTAATAAGCAATTCCATAAACGCCAAATAAATTTGATTCTTATCAAACATTTTTAAGCAAAGAACCATAAGACAAGAAGGGCGAAAGGCACACTAATTATGAACTGTACAAAATTTGGATGTACTATGCATGTACCCATACTTTTGGGGGAAAACGATGTTCGTAGATATAACCATGTTCCACAAACCGGCTTAATAATGGTAGACGTGTTAGACGAAAACAGCTTGGTACTAAACAAATATTTAGCTCGAAGCCTTGATGTACCGCCTCGCAAACAGACCCGCCGGGCAAAGGAACGACAATGTTTGGACACCCGGCTCCCGTGTGTGCAATTACTGTGATAATATTTTTGAAGTAAATAAGGTCGGTTTTCGGTTGCATATGTAGGTAGGATAAATCTTCTATTCCCGAAAGAAAGGATTTTGGAATTATGTTAAAGTGAGTTATGTTTGTCTTGTCAGATAGCTTTTCTTTGGAAGTAGAGATAACTACAAGCAGCTAGGTTTATTCGAAATCTATGCTTGACGTCACTAAACTTAGTGAAAATAAATTCAAAACTTTTATTAAACGTATGCTTAGCGAGCGAGCTTATGGTTTTCTAGCTAGATGATTATTCAAAAGTCAAAAATGCTTGGATGGGTGATGTTCCAGCTCTACTTGAATATATACTTGTTTAACTATTACTAAAAAACCTGTGATAGCCTAGTGGTTAGACCGTTGAAGTGCAAAGTTAGAGGTCTCGCACCTCAACCTCTTAAACCTAGGCACGCACCTCTGTCTTTTCAAAAGCATGTGCGTATTATAAATTAATTACCACATGCTTTAATGGTGTAGGAAAACATCGTAAGGAAACCTGCATGCCTAAGAGTTTGTCGAAGGTGTGTGAAGTTCGCCAACCCACACCGGGCCAGCGTGGTGGAATATGGCCTAAATCCCAGAAAACCTTCCTTAAAATCAAAATTATCTTTATAGACGGCTTTGTTCAGTGGTAAAAAGCATAGGTCGCTCAGCCCACTAGATTGAGCAGGCGCTGGTTCTATTCCCGCATAGGACAAAACTTCGTGTGCCCCATAAATATTTGTTTCAGTCCAGGTGTTCGTGTATGTAATTTTCATACTACACACCCAGGAATATTTCCTACCACGCGGGTTCATTTGAAAGGAAAATAAAGTAAATAATTACTTGGGTAATTACTGAAATTTAAAGCACAATTGGTACAGTTAAAGATTCTGTAGAACACAGCGAAATGTGAAAGGAAGAAATTAAATTAAAGTAAAATAATATGTTATAATATTTATTAAATTAAGGTTGGATTTTACTCAGTTTGCATTTAAACAACAAAAAGTGGAGTAAATGAACTTATTTTGGACATAAATGCCGATTTTACTTAAGATTGGCATTGTCTTTAGACTTTAACTTCTTTATAAGTGTCCACAAACTTGCCTCAATCTGAACTGGATTTGCGTGGTGGGGACTAATTCTCTAATATCAATTTTTGAGGGGAGGCCTTTAGTTGCACCTACCAGTTTAAGTATCGGTAAGCCAAATATTTAACCCAACAACCGACGTAGAAAAGAACCCTGTAAACAGATGGCTCAAGATAAAAGGACTATGTTTCAGTAATAAGACTTCTATGTAAAATAATTAGCGTTGCTACTATAAAAAATTGAGTATGTTTTAAAACTTAAAGGTGTTTTGAACTTTTAGGTATTATGTTAGAGATTATTTTTGCAGATGCAGATGAAATAGTTTGAAACAATGTTTACTGACTTATTGAAATAAAACTATTTTTTCGGATAGTTAGTGGATAGTTTTATTTCATGTGTAATATTCGCGTAAATCTAAGAACTCAGTACTGACTTATTGTTAGTTAAGGTATCTGAAAAGCCACTATTACTTTAAGAAAAAAAAATAATAGCACGTGTGCTAGAGGTATTTTATGTATGTTTTTTTGGGAAAAGTGAATAATAACTGTTTGTTGGTCTAATGGTATTTAGGCGGGCTGGCAATCTTAAGGTCCTGTGGTTGAATCTTAGGTCAGAGTAATTGTAATTCTTTTATTAAAAAAATTAGCTTTGTCGCAGCCCGGAGTCTGGAATTGTGTCCAGTTTATAGGTATATATAAATAGGCTCTCTCCTTATTACATTCAGGTCTATCATCTTCAGGGATATAGTACATAGTACACCTCTGGTTGGAGTACAGTACAGGCGGCGTTGCAGACGACTCTTCGTTTTGTTGATGATCGCTATCACGTGCGGGAACGTAGTGAGTTGCAGATTTAAATAAATTAGGTAATGTTAGAAAAACGTAACATAAAATAAAAAATAAATGTCGTCACGCCTATATTCCACAAGCGGGGTAGAGGTGTACTGTGTACACCCTCTTTTCGCCGTCGATTGTAGGTCGCGTGTAATAGTCCGAGCCTATTGCCATAATACCGACCACAATGTCAGACTCTCGACTGATACTGGATATTTTTCTGTCGAAAAATTACATTTTGCTCCGTCCTGGGATTCGAAAACCTTGTGCCCAAAATGATACGACAATATTACTACCAGACTAAGGAAGGTAAATGAGAGAAAGATTTTAAAAAATCCAAAAGGGTGTTGTGACAAGCAAAACGGACTAGACTAGACCTTACACCCAGACATGTTTAAGAGCGGCGAGATGTAGCCCTTTGTGTCAGCGTGCTGGGGCCTCGCCGTGACAGAGACAAGCCGGCGCGGCTCGCAGACAACTGTTTGTTGTAGCCGTCATGGATGGGAACATACGGAGTTGCCGATTTTTAACGTATTGAGTTTTTAGATTTACGTGAATATGAACACATGAAGTAAACGTTTTTTTAATTGGATTTTATCAAAAAATCTAGGTTTAATCGAAACTAGTTAAAGTTTCGGTAAGTCGGTCTAAACATATGTCAATGTCATATTATTTAGACCGAGTCTTATCTGAAGGACAAGTCAAGAGTCTCCGTAACCGGCGACCATGTATGAGATGAACTATGACAATGGAGGAAGCCAGAGAGGTATGTAAGGAAAGAACCTGTTGGAACTCTGTACTCTCTGCCTATCCCGCAGGGAATCTGGCGTTATGATATAGATAGATCTTACCTAAAATAACAAAATATACTGGCACGCTTATATTCTCTAAGCGGCGGTGGCAGAGGTGCACTGTGTACACCTACTTTTCACTGAGGATGTTAGATCTCATGCTCTCTTATCCCTTTGTGTCGTCGTGGAGGGGGCTGGAGAAGCCAGTTCGACTTGCTGACGACTGTTTGTTATAGCTGCTATGAATGTACTAAGTTGCGAATTTTAAATAACCTGGGTAAATTTAGGAAAGAACCGCATGTCGTTCCATATAATTTCACTTTAAGTTGGAAAAATAGACCGTCACGCCCAAGCGGGGGTGGCATAGGTGTAGTGTGTACACCCATTTTTCGCCGACAATGTCCCAATGGTCCCTTGCTCACTTTTCCCTTTGTGTCGGTGAGAAGGGGCCTTACAATGAGAAAAAATTAGATGACGAAAGTCTATATGATAGGAAAGTACTAAGTTGCAGATTTTGATAAACTAAGTGAAGCTATGATGGTATTATAGAAAGACAGAATCTCACATTCTTACGGGAAAAGAGAATTTTATATGTTAGTCTAGGGAATACACTATCTGTGTGCCAAATTTCATCCAAATCAGCCATTTTTGCGTGATCGACTAACAAACATCCAACTATCTAAACATACAAACTTTCACATTTATAATATTAGCTGGATTAGTAGGATAGATTCGTGACGATGGCTTTGTCTAATTAAATGAGTAATTGGAAATTTTATCATGCAACTGCTCGATTCAGTGAAAGGATCAAGTGACTTGTGCAGTTTGTTTTGGACTTTACCCAAATAAATTTACTGAAAAAATAAATCTTGCAGCTTCGGTGCGTCACTCTTTCCGGTTTAGAGAAAAAAATGCCCGAGAAGAAACTCTCTTGTTATTTAAAAATAAATTTTGGGCATATTACGACCTTCCTAGTATTATTAAAAATAACGGATCTGGTTCTTGTTGAAATATTTTTAGGTCACCTAAAAGACAGACTGTAAAGTAAACCTATATAAAAAAACTAAGTCCGCTTATATTCTATTTATACTCGGGAGAATTTATCTTCACAAATCAGACATAGGCTTAAGAACGTATTATAATTAGTGCTCTAACAATATGCTACTAAAATAAGAATCGGTATTAAAATAATTTTATATCATGGAACTTAAATAAACAATTTCATTAAGAACGTAGCCCCACCCTAGAAATTATATAGATATTCGCCGTCAAATAGATAATAAAGCGCAGTACAACATATTTTTTCTAATAACCTCTATGTATAGAGTACACAGTAACAATAAAATACAGAGAACATTTCCGAAATTATTAACACTTCTATTATATAGACACTAGGGTGAAAAAATCCAGTAGTTAATAACACTAAACCCAGTGAGAATATCTGAAATCTTTTTTGCCCTATCTGAGCATCTAACTTCTTGATCACTTAAGTCAAGACGTTTACTTCAGACTATATTGTGACAAGGATCTTTTGGCCCATAGTTAAAATCGATACTAAAGCTAAATTTCACTTCATTACAGTTCGTTGAGTTGCAGTTTGTCTTTTTTACCCTATGCCGTTTGTTATGTAATTTACCCAATTTCTGTTTTTAATTTGTAGGATCTTTAAAAAAACACGTTTTTTATTAATCTATAATTCAAATTCATCCACATGGTGCAGCTTGATTAAGTTTGTTGAGCAAGTGAGTAAACTCTCTTGAGTTAGTTATACTACCTCTAGAAATATTTCCCTAAAAGTAAGGTAACCCCAATATCACATCATCGCTCTCATGTCAATATCATCCAAGTGCCAAAACATCATTGTTGCACTATATTAAAAACTAGTTCACTCAAAGGTAAACCTTCTACAAAACTTAATTCAATAAAAGTATTTTTCAAACTTAATACGAGTAAAGAGATCTAAATCGCCTGAAGCCATACATTGGGCTTTCCTTTCAATAACAGTGTTTTAGTCCCGATCCAAGATGGCCGATGAGGCGTTAAAACGATTTAAAAGATTTATCACCGTTCCTAAAACGCTAAACTTGAGATTAAAATCTTTGTGGGCTCAAATATATTTGGTTAATTAAATCTGTTGCGTAAAGGCAAGTTTGATTGTCAGTTATATGTTGCGGATTTAGTGTGTGTTTATATTGAAGCCACCAAAAACATGTTTTTTGAAGGGATTGTTTAATATGACCTTCGTATTCTTAAAAAAATACCGGAGTGCCTGCCCTGTTAATACTGAACACGAAATCATAAAAAAAAACAAGAAACTAAAAATTTATTATTAGTAATTAAGAAAAAACATCGACGGCCTCGTTGGTCTAGTGGTGAATTATATGATTTGCAATCACAAGGTCCTGGGTTCAAGTCCTAGGTCAGACAAATGTAGTTATTCTGTTGAAAAAAATTAAATCGTTTAGTCAATGTTGGTAACAAAGTATTGGATTTAGTTTTAACGGATATAGCAAATTGTGAATCAGATAGCGCGCCTCAAGTTTTGAGTAAGGTCGACCCCTTGCATCCTCCAATTGTTATCAAAATAAGCCAATCAGTGCACACCCAAAATCTTTCAAGGAACCCAAGTCGCAAAAAATATAACTTCCACAATGCAGATTACGAAGCAATTAGAGTTTCTCTAGCTAGTGTATCCTGGTCTTTAGTTCTCCATGGCTGTAAGGATGTCAACGAAATGGTGAGTAAATTTCAGACTATTATTGGCAATATCATCAAAAGCAAAATCCCTTTTCTTCCGATCAGAAGTAATAAGTTTTCTCCTTGGTATTCACGCAGCCTTATTAAACGACTTAAAGAAGAAGAAAAAATTAGACACCAGTATAAAAAGTACAAAAACCCGTTAGATATGCTAGAACTAAATTTATTAAAGAAACGCTGTGAAAACTTATAAATGAATGTTATAATATATGTATTAAGAAAGTTGAAGAACATTTGGTAAAGGATCCAAAACACTTCTGGTCTTACGTGAAATCCAAAAGGGCAAATTCCGGGAGCTATCCATCCACATTGACGTATAAGAGTAAGAGTGCAAATGATGGTAAAGAAATGTGCAATATGTTTGGATCTTACTTCGGGTCTGTTTACTCACAAGGTCAGTTAACCAGCAGCAACTTTCAGATACCTACAGTATGCTCTGACTTGTTTTCACAAATCCAAATAACACGCGAAGAACTTTGGGATAAGATCGAGAAACTGGATGTTCATAAAGGTGCAGGTCCAGATGGTATTCCAAACGTTTTTATCAGAAAATGTGGTGAATGGATATTGGAACCTCTATTGACCATTTACAATACTTCTCTATGCTCGGGCACCTTTCCCGATGCATGGAAAACCGCGATGGTAGTACCGATATTTAAAAATGACAACAATTCACAGGTTGAAAATTATAGGCCTATATCAATTCTTAGTGCGTTTGGTAAAATATTGGAATCAATAGTCTGCTCTGCTATTCAGAACTACTTTAAGCAATATATCACCAATCACCAGCATGGCTTTGTAAAATCTAGATCAACCAGTACTAACTTGACCGCTTTTGTTGATAACGTGACAGGAGCTATGGATAACGGTAAACAAATACATGTTATTTATACCGATTTTAGTAAAGCGTTCGATAAGGTTGATCACCGCATATTAATGTATAAATTGGCTAGCTATGGATTTACGGGCTCTCTGTTGCAATGGTTGAAAACATATATTGAAGGTCAATCATTTTTTGTAGTGGTTAACGGTTTCGAGTCACTGAAATATACCGTTAGTTCAGGAGTTCCTCAAGGCTCCCATTTAGGTCCAGTGCTCTTTAATATTTTTATAAATGATCTTCCATATTGTTTAAAGAGCTCCACGCCTTATTTGTACGTGGATGACCTGAAAATTATGAGGGTAGTAGACACATTCGCTGATTGTATCGATCTGCAGAATGATGCAACCTCGTCAACTGGTGTAATACAAATGGCATGCTTTTGAATATTAGGAAATGCTTTTATATGAATTTTAGTCGCAAGCTTAACGGTGCAGTCACATATCACTACTCTATTAATAATACTACCTTAGATGAGGTTGAAACAATAAGGGACTTGGGTATTTTATTGGACAAAAAGCTCACTTTTATCCCACACGTCGACCATATTGTCAGTAAGGCATCTAAGACTTTGGGTTTCGTACTTCGCAATGTCAAGCCGTTTAAATTAATTAAAACTAAAATTATCCTATACTACTCACTAGTTCGTAGCACACTGGAATATGGATCAGTGATTTGGAGGCCTCACTTCGCAACGTACACACTAAGGATCGAAAGAATACAAGCGTTTTATGAACCATTTGGCATTTGATACAGGTGAAGCGAAAAAAGTATCATCCTACAGAGATAGGCTTAACAAATTTGGAATGACCAGTCTTGATCGACGGAGAGATACACTGGACTTAATGTTCTTATTTAAAATAATGAGAAACTGTATCGATTGTCCACAGTTACTTGAGCGATTTGGATACGCTGTTCCATATCATTACCCCCGTACAATAATAAAAAATGTATTTTCGATGCCGCGATACCGAACGGTCACGGGCCGATCTTCACCTATCCCACGAATGTGTAACCTATATAATAAGTATAGTGATATATTGGATATCCATTTCGACAGTCCTTATACATTTCGTAAGTCTTTATCAACTTTATAGCTATATGTATGTATACACTTTTTCTGTTTCCTGTTTAAAACTTAATTTATGTATGTCTTAATGTAAACTTAATCTACACTATTAATTGAATGTAGTTTTTATCTGTTATATGGTGTGCAATTAGATATAAGTACCTAGAACTAAAATTTTAAACGTTAAGCATGTAAGATTGTAGCACCTGTTGATAAACCCAATAAATAAATAAATAAAATAAAAAAATTCCGAGTATCAGTCCGGAGTCTTGATAGATAGATAGATAGATTAACATTTCCTTCGTAAAGCAACCGGTAACGCTATTTTACTGTTCAATTTCAATCAGCATTCTTGGTATCACGAAGCAAATATAAAGAGAACATGGCATAATAAGATTTCCCTATACATTCAAACGTGTCACTGGGCGAGGTGGCACGGGATGAAGGGGACGTTACACGCCCACTTCTGCATTTAAAATTTCTAGCTGAAAACGACAGACTGACGTAAACCACACCCACCGCGATGACGTCACGGCCTGGAAGACACAGGCCACAGTTGCTTAGGCCGACTACTCTTTATATTTTCTTCGTATTTGGTATCACTTGCTTATAAACATGGACTTTTATGTTATTGGGATATACCAAAAGTGTCACTTCTTCTATAAATTATGTTAAAAATTATTTTACTTGGACGAGGAATTTAGAAGGCCTATTGTTATGTGGGCTGCTTGAAATCGTTTTAGGGATATATGATGATATACGAAAAACCAATTTACAGCTTGGTTCGTTCCTCTGCTCACTAGATGGAGTAGTTGCAGGTTCTATCCTCATACAGGAGAAACCCACAAATGGAGTGTGAGCCCACGAATCTTTGTATTGGTTTGGGTGTATGTATGTTAATTTTATGTATGTTACACACACCCACAAGATTGAAAGAATTCCTAATTTTGAGACTATATTTTTAGTGGTTTCTTTTTTCTAATAACACTCAAAAGAGTGTTTGTATGATCTACGCTGTTGGCCGCGAGGCCTTCACAGCTTCACCGGGCAAGAGGGTGAGTGTGCAACCACTACGCTCGAGCCAGAAGGGCAAGGGGGCAAGTAGCTCAAGGGCGCCTCAAGGAGGAACGGTCTCAGCTTGGATAGTCGCTATGAGGGAGGGCATATACTAGGAGTCTCGCCGTGGTGCTCTGCACCGGCCGGTGGGCAAGGGACTCTTCTTCGACCTCGCCGGCGAAGTCAGTGTCTGATCGTGTGTGCGGTATCTGTATCCGAAAGATGTATGGGATCCGTAAGAAGAGATATAAGGGGTCGGTGAGAACATGCTGCGGACGGCGGTAGCGGCTGATAGGAGGTGAGTTAGGTTCGCAATCCGCGGCGGCTACGATTAGCGGATTCCTATGATTGGACGCGTTCGCGAAGTATCGGATTGTCGCCTTTTTAATAAAGGCGCGAAAAGGTTCAAGTCCGAGATCAGAATGGAAACATTTTGATTTAATTCAAACAGTTCACATACAAAAACACACTTTTGAGGTATAAAACAAGAATATGAGCAAATTCTAAAAAATATATAATTCATGTACCATTTTGTAGATAAAAACAAATAATATTTCTTTTTACATAAAAAAAGAACTTAATATTTTTTTCTTAGCGCGTCCCTATCTTCACTATTATCACAACAAAAGAAATCCCGCCATTCAGAACGCACAAAATGATCGAAACCAATCGAATCGTATCATAGTCACTCGATTGAAGTATGGTTCGAAAATCGATACAGAATCGCAGTGCCGGTTCATCGCATCACTTTCAGTGTGATGACGTCACAGAAATTGCAATGGATGCGAACGTTTGTATTGGAGTAGTCATGAAAAATTGCCAACAATTGAAACTTCAATTTTGAGTGTATTAAGGGTGATTTCTAGTAAGCAATTTGAGAAGCAATGTATTCTGGTAAATTTAATTAATGGTTTACTATCCAACTATAAGCTTGAATCAGTAGTCAAGCTTATAGTCAGTAGCAGAACCAGTGTTCTGTATTATGATTGAGATTGTATTGGAGAACTCTACTTAAAACTTTAATACTAACTAACATACAATACACAGCTTAAACATAGTATCTCTAGAATCATGAAAGTTAGCACAGGAGTTTTTTATCATAAATAACTTCTAGGTGCACACTAATTACTTTTTTTCGCAAATTCATCCCTTAAGACGCTATTGATTGTAATGCTGTGCAAACGCGGTGTTCTTAGCAATAAACAAGGTTAAGCGGTGGTCGGCTCGGTCGGCTTGGGATGGGTGACCGTTTGTGGACTGTGTGTGACCGCATTTTCATATTTAAGTTTCCAAGCTTTTTAAGGCATTTTAAGCTCTTGGTCTCGGTTTCCTCGGCTTGATAAGTTCCAATAGCAAATAGCCACAAATCTGCCTCCATCAATCCACACTGCAGCCGCGTAATGGAGTATGACCCATTCTTAACGCACCTCGATTTGAGAGAGAAGACTCATCGCTACCGGCATTGAAATGGCCATCCAGAAAATCTAAGCACCGTTATATAGAATCAAGTTCACAGACATCCTGCCTACCCTTTGTGGCCAAATGCTTGGCACATAAAAAAAAATGATTTAATTTAAAATTTAAAAAAAAGGAATTTTTCGCAAATAATTCTGCAAATTGAAAAAATATATAACAACACAAGGTATATCAAAGCAAATCACGTATCTTTGCCTATATTTCGATGATCGCTAATAATTACAATACCAAAGACATACTTGTATCCCCCGTTAGCCTGTTCTCGTGCTCCTAGGTTTGGATCTGAAGTCGGACATGGTGTTATTGAAGTGTTTGTATCGAAAAATTCTTAGTAATAGTTTGGCATTGTGCCTTGTAATAATAATAAACTCATCCCTATCACATTGGAAACTGGCATTTTTAGCGAAGTATGGGTCTTCTATACATTTCTGCTACCTCCGGTTTAATTTAGCTCTAAGCACATACAATTGGACATTATAGTAATTCTGGTGACAAAGCGTCATGTCACCTTCATCTTTAATTAGTAAAATACGTTGTTCTGCGTCCATACATGATTAGCCCAGGAACCAACAGCAATGAAATAATGCGTGTATGATTTCAAGTTACCTGCAAAGTATCTTCATGCATTTATTATTAAACGGACAAGCGAGGGAATAGCATTATAGCAAAAAAGTATTAGTTTTTGAGGTTACAATTTAGTAGCCAACAATACATTTGTAAAATCGTTATGTAAAAATACACTAGCAATAATCAAATCCATCATTATTGAATGTAATCGATAGAATATAACCGATTGATAGGATAGACATCTCTAACCTTAATTCAATAACAACGTTGACATTCTGAAAATACATTGGCGACTTTGATTTAAGTACTTTCAGTACTTTAAAATATTCGTTTTGGATTGCAAATTGTCGGTTAGATATAGATGTTTAGAACTACTATAATAAAACAGAAAAATCATTATGGTCACATGTTTGTTGTTTCTGGGGCCATTTTCGACGATGTCCTTTATAATGTGAAAAGGATGACACACAGACTCAAAAGCGTTAGGCTAAGGTCAATCTATTCGCGCTAAGCCCTTAGCTTATTATAATTCTGAAGCTGTCCACTCCAACTTGTCTCTATGAATGACTGTGGAAACTTTCATAAGATTCTTCCAAGCTTTCCACGGAAATTAACATAATTTGTCCTGCCCTGGTAAGGATGGGCAAAAGAAAAGAAAATTTCGATAAATACCATATCGATATGTAGGTATCGAGACGAAAATATCAATTAATCATTATTTTTTCAAAGGTCATGGAACAAAGTGGCAACATATTATAACAAGCAAAAAAAAACATTTATCTCTAAGGGACCGTATCAAATTAGAGGAGCGAATAAAAACAAGACCACTTATTCAAATTATTATTCTTTTAGAGTGGTTTCTGACCTGTATTCTACAAAAAAAATAAAGAATTTGGATACTCCAAAAAATATACCGACTTTTAATAGCAAAAAAGTCAGCATCTCGTCGTCAAACATGAATTCTTTTTGAGAAAATATCGATGCCTACTTTGATATATCGATACATTTTCCCCACTTCTAACCTCCAGCATGTTTTTATATCGTAAGTACAGAATTAATGCTATGTCCGACTTGATGTCAGATCTGGCCCGGACAATTTTGGAGAATGGACACACATTTATTATATGGTGAACGGAAACAGAGGGAGATTTTTGTAATTGATGTTTATGGCATGTTATTATGGGGAAGAGATGTTAATAGAAATATCTGCTGATAATTTGCGTTTTTGGTATTTCATATCTATATCTTTGTGTATAACTAGTTTCTACCCGCGACTTCGTCCGCGTTGACTATAGATAGAAACTGTACATTTTACCGGAATAAAAAGTATCCTATGTTTTGAGCCAGGTAATAAACTATCTCTGTGCCAAAGTTCATGCAAATCTATTCTGTCGTTTTTGCGTGATTGAGTAACAAACATCTAAACATATAAACTTTCACATTTATAATATTAGTAGGATATATACAGATTGAAGTAAGTAAGTTGCCTTTATATACGCGCTAGTATCAAATACTACATTGCTGATTTTCATTCGGTTTTCACTATAGATAGCCTGATTTATGAGAAAGCTTCATGTGAAATAGGTGAAATTTGAGTGTAAAAAGTTCACCTCTGCCACCCTCGCTTGGCAAAAATAGGCGTAGCGGTATGACACTATATATATATTTAATCAGCAGCATTGCAAGAATGCTAACAATGAATTATCAAAATTTCAATTTCATACGATTAGGTTGTCTTCTTTAATCAGGTGAAAAAATTAAGTCAAATTCATCTATGTAATGATGTTGATTGAAATTGGGATAAAATAGTTCATCAACTAGACCAAATATTTTTATTAACTGATTTAATTTCAGATAAAACAAAATATATAAAAATAATTAAAATGGCTGGCATAGCTCTTTTTACAAAATCTTGTGAATGAAGCCAGTGAATCAAAACTTGATTTAAAAATCTAGTTATAGAGTTAAACATGCATCTTTTGTTTCAACCTTACCATTTATCATCAGCTTACAAGGTAAAATATCAAAAATTTTAAGTGCGTTTTGGACACTTGCCAATCAAAAAACTACCCCATTTAAGACTCTCTATTCATACCAAACCTTTTCAACCTTCTTCTTAACTTCTCAAACTAATTTAATTAAATAAACAATTTCCACAAAATAAATGAATCTACAATCTTGTAATTCCAAGACGAATTTTAAAGAAGTCGTTACGCAACATACCTAATTTGTGTCTCAAGTCTTACTTCAATAGTCCCAATCGGTTAATCTACAAAATCCTCGGCTGAGACATGTTGCTTTAAGTAAATAACCTTTTTCTAACAAAGGTATGAATAGAGACTCATTTCCAACGAGCATGTTACTCTGTGGCGTCTAAAGGTCCCATTTGCTGGTGTGTGATGACTTTGCTAAAACACAGATTCGGCTTGGAGCGCACTGAGAGTTTCTCAGTTTTGGATGTGAACAGAGGGCAATTGCTTTCGCTTAGCACGTGGAGCTTGAGCTAAGAAAAATAACAGTTATGGCATGCCTTTTAGTAGGTGCAAACCGCTGTTAAGTTTGTGTGCAACGTGGTTTGGTGTCAAATAGTGGCGGGCATTCTAGTACAAGATGAACTGCAAATGCCTTAATTAGTAAGTAAGAGTCATTTATATATTAATTAATTCAGAATGTAATTACAAATGATTTAAAACTCTTTCAATTCATCAAATTGCTAATTTGACAACTGGGTGTTTCTTGAGGGCTTAGAAAAAAAACTTGACAATAGCGTGACGTTAGTAACTAATCGTTGATGTTTATTTACGGCCGGTTTCAATATAAAACTCAAGGATGGATTTGCGTACTACGGATAGAATTTTGACAAATACAAATATTTGTCAAAATTCTACTGACATTAAGCAAATCTATCCTTGAATTGAACATTGAAAGCGGCATTAGTAAATGTGTAGGGTGACAAGTAAGGTATATTAACTCAGTAACGACACGCTGACGATAATCTTTTTATGCTAAGCACTAGGATTTAAGACGTTAAAGACAAAACACACCGTCACGCCTATATTTTCTATTTTTTTTTTAAAACGTAGCCCCGCACTAGTATTTATTCCTGTGTCGTGGGTGCGTTTACAAACATAAAAATTCACATACACAAATACCCAGACCGGAACAAATAATTGTGGATCACACAAAGATTTGTCCCGTGCGGGACTCGAACCCGCGACTATTAGACGCAGTGGGCAGAGCGGGTTAAGCTCTTAACCACTGCGCTAAATCGTCCGTATTATATGTTTCCCAAGCGGGGGTGGCAGAGATGTACTGAGTACACCCACGTTTCGCCGACGACGTTAGGTCCCAAGTAATAGGGGGCGAGCCTATTGCCATATACCGGGCACAATTCCAGACTCCGGACTCGTACTGGGAAGTTTTCTTTAGAAAAACTACACTTGTCCGACCTAGGATTTGAACCCAGGACCTCGTGATCACAAAGCGATGCGCTTTGCCACTAGACCAACGAGGCAGTTAAAGACAAACTATGCCTAAATAATAATTAATTTCAATTGAAAATACATTTTCAATCCATACTTAAATATAATAATGATACATTTCAGCCTCAGCGCGGAGACACTTGAAACTGAAAATGTCAATAACGGTCACCCATCTCCAATTAACCCAATCGAACGCAGCGCTTCGAATGCATACTTGTGGAATAAAAAGAAACTAAAATATTAAGAAAAGAATAATTTTATCAGAGGACTAAGCATAAACTATTTGACGTTATAGTATTGTCATCAACAAATGCTGTCACGTCAATCATTATCGTATGGCGATGTACTTTCAATAATGTGACATTCGATCAAAATTTTGTCAGAGTAAAGGATCCATCGTTTAGCCTCTGGTGTCAGCTGGTGTAGCCCCTCGAATCCGCCGCTGAATTTCCTAGTGGGGCAGACATACATGATGGGCGCGATAGTCTGCACTGAGTCTCCACAGTCACAGTAAGGAGATTCATTGACACCCCACCTGTACAGATCATAATTGCACCTTCCGATTTCAGTTCTGATTCGGTTGATGTAAGACCACACCAGCCGTTGCTCTTTAAAGCCCTGAACTACAGTCGAGGGGTTGGCTATGGTAATGAAACCCTGGGAGGCATCCGAACTCTCCCATTGCTTTCTGCACTCTAACTAGATGTTGAGGTGGTTCTAGATTTTATTGTCGCTCCCATCTTTATGTATTGAATTTCTAGTATGATTGCATATAAACTCGATAGATAACATCAATTCTTAGCACGTAATATATGCTATCCTTATTACCCTACAAATTTACTCAATAAACATGAAAGTGACAGCACACTTACTCGCTAACGCCACTCTAACCTCAATCTTTTCGTGCTAAGACCTCTGATCGCTCAAATAATACGTCATGTTAAGTCTACAATAATTTATTTTGGCTGATGTTATGCGAAATGTCATGTTGCACCCATTCATTTTGGAACGATTAACGCAATCCCCACTCGCTACGTAACACACTTTACATAAATAATTAGGGCCCGACAATAGCCATACAGCCGCTGTGATGACCACGTGCTTACGTATTTTATTTATACAAGCAGTTATTAGCTATAGCCAAACGCGGCGCGTTACGTAAACTTTGCGATATTATTGTGTAATGGTATTCTGTTTGCCACTTGACGCGCTAACGTCAATTTCTCAAAGAATAACCCATGTTAAGTCCAATTTTTTTATTTACTGATTATATGCTACATGACACGTTGCGCCTATTGAGTACATGTACTTCGTAGTAGTGAAGCTATGTCAAACAAAAAATGGCGTGCAACTTGATGACCGCGGGGTTAGCAGGGATGTTTGTGTTTTCATAGATAATACATTCTATTGTTTCTGGAGTCTGGAGGCGCTCGAAGCGCTGTGCGACCGCGGTATTCTTACCGATTATCAATGTTAAGCAGCGTTCCACTCGGTTGACCCGAGATGGGTGACCGTTAGTGGCATTTTCATATTCAAGCGTCTCCGTGCTTTGGAAGGCACGTTAAGCCGTTGGTCCCAGTTACCACTTAATGTGGTAGTCATTAAGCCGAGTTGGAAGCCTTAAAGGGGGCTTGATAAGTTCCGGTAAAATTATTGAACGGAGAATGCGCGTGAAGTCCGATGGAATGTTGTGCGAGGCACAAGGGGGTTTCAGGTCTGGAAGAGGATGTTCGGATCAAGTCTTCTCACTCCGCAACATCGTAGAGAAGCATCTGGCAGTGGGCCGGAAGGTTTTCTGCGGTTTTGTAGATCTGGAGAAGGCATTTGACAGAGTTGTGCGAAAGAGACTTTGGGACATTTTGCCAGAGTATGGTATAGATGGCACTCTGTTGCGAGCCGTCCAGTCCACTTATGTGGACTGCAAGGCATGCATACGGGTGGGTGGTAACAGGTCACCCTGGTTTGACGTTAAAATCGGCGTCAAGCAGGGTTACGTGTTGTCCGCTAGACTGTTTATAATATATCTGGACAAAATTCTTCAAAGACTGAAAGCGATGAATGAAGGTGTACAAATGGGTGACTTAGTGGTAAACCATCTACTTTATGCAGATGACGCGGTTTTAATAGCGCCAACAGCCACTGATCTGCAAACACTAGTCACAGTTATGAAAGACGACTGCATGATCAATGGCTTACACTTGAATGTGAAGAAAACCAAGATTGCTGGAGCAAGTGAATGAGTTTGTATATCTTGGATGCGCCTTCAGTAAGGATGGGAAATACACCGCTGACATAGAGAGAAGAGTGAGTGCAGGGAACAGAGTGAATGGTGCGATGGGAAAGCTACTCGGGAGCCGGCACTTAAGCCATAAGGCGCAGCTGGCCATACATAACGGAGTTCTTGTCCCAACGCTGTTATATGGTAGCGAGAGCTGGGTATGTAAGAAGGAGAATGAAAGTAGGATAAATGCGGTAGAAATGCGAGCTCTGCGGAAGATGTGCGGAGTGAAGCTGACCGACCGCATTAGCAACAGCATAGTAAGACAGCGAGTAGGTATAAAAGATAGTATCGGTGTAAAGATGAGAAAGGGCATGCTCCGTTGGTTCGGGCATATAGAAAGAATGCCAGAGGAAAGAATGACAAAACAGATATACAATGTGAAAGTGGAAGGATGCAGGTACCGGGGAAGACCTAGACTATCTTACCACGACCAAATAAACAGAGTCTTATCTGATGTAAAAGTCAAGAGTCTCCGTAACCGGCGAGCGTGTATGAGACGAACTATGAGAGTCGAGGAAGCCAGAGAGGTATGTAAGGAAAGAACCTGTTGGAACTCTGTACTCTCTGCCTACCCCGCAAGGGATCTGGCGTGAGGTTATAGATAGATAGATAGATAGATAAGTTCCAACAGTAGGTGGCCACAAACCTGCCTCCATCAATCCGCACTGAGTCTGCGTGGTGAAGTATGACCTAATCTCTCTCACCTTGATTTGTCAGAGAAGGCTTTTGCCCAGCAGTGGTCAGTATAGGCTGATACTATTATATATTTCTGGAATTATTTAAACAGTTGCAGAACAGACTGCCGATTACATAGCGATGCGCTTTGCCACTTCACCTACGAGATGCAGTGGCAAAGCGTATCGCCATGTGATCCCGAGGTCCTGGGCCAAATCCGAGGTCGAACCAATGTAGTTTTTCTATCGAAAAATTCCCAGTATCAGTCCGGTGTCTGGAATTGTGTCCGGTACATGGCAATAGGTCTGCCCCCCGTTTACATGGGACCTAACATCGTCGGCGAAAAGTGGGTGTGCTCAGTACACCTCTGCCACCCCCGCTTGGGGAATATAGGCGTGACGGTGTTTTTTTTACATGTGAAAATTAGCAAATATACCTATACCCGCGTAAAGTACGGTAATAACGGAGCATCAGCAGTAAAGTTTCAGCCAATTAAACGGGTGCATTTAATATTTCAGGTTGTTGAACACGTTTTCACGAGGCCTGACTCCATATTTCATGAGGTAGAGTTAATGGAAGTGGCATGCGTGATTCACTGTTTAACAGCTTCAGATAAAATATTTCAATGAAATATAAAAAAATATCCACCGGCACCCCCTCCCCCCAAGCTTCATTCCTTGGATTTAAACCCAGGACCTCGTGATCACCAAGCGATGCGCTTTGCGACTAGACTACCGAGGAATGCATAAAAATAACTTTCTAGTAATATCATAATGCCAAATATCTTTCTAGTAATATCATAGTTCCAAGAAAAACTTTTCTTAGAGATCTGAAAGGCATACGATGTGATAATATATTATATATGAAGATAAATAGATTATAATATGAATACCGTCACGCCTAGATACGCTAAGCAGTGGGCAGTAGGGGTGTACTCTGTGAACCCACATTTCGCTGGCGATGTTAGAACTCAGTATAACAAGAATCGATCGTATCTCTCATTATACGGAGCATAATTCCAGACTCTTAAATGTTTCTGAGAATGTTTCGATAAAACCTCAATGAAATGTATGCATTAAGCATCTATGGGCTAAGGAAATGCTAAGCACAAACATTAGCTTAATTGTAACGTTGTCGAGAAAGCGTGCTGTATCTTTTGTCTATATTTAGTAAATATGTAGAGTCCAACCTGAGTAAGTGAGGACTGGGTAAGCGATAAAACTGTTTAAGTGAGAGTAATTGCCTTTCCCGTCCCGTCATTTTTAGCCTCTAATACCTCTATGTATGAGAAATAAAAGCCTCTAAGAGAGAGTCGTAGACCCTCAGATATTTGTGCGTGGACCTCTACAACTGAGACTCCTACTTATCTAAAACTCTATAAGCGACAGTCGAGCATGTACACACACTTGCGTTGCTATTTATTTATGTTTATGACACATTGTTAAATTTCTCTGAATTTCACAGTGAGTCATAAATAGCAGCCGTGCTGTTTATATTTTCTACTCTTAACTTAGGTACTTACATTGTCTTTGTACACATTTGAACCTTACTTCTATCAATGTTTTAATTTCTTACTGCAGTTGACTAACATCAATAGCGAATAAAGGTTCGTTCCTACGTTACGTCTAAAAGAAAACTCCAAGTGTTATCTCTAAGTGAAAAACTTAAAATCGTGAATGTGTGAACTCAAAGTGTGGAAAATCACGTAATGAAATACAGAGTTAGTTTGGTCTACCAGAATCCATCTATTATAAAATTATCAAATCAAAAGACTCTATAAAGTCTCAGTGCTCTGAAGGCGAAGGAAATATTAAAATAAATCGAAATTTATTCATTGCATCTTTACTGTATCATTTATTTAACCTCTATGAGTGATAATAGCCATTTCTGTACCTCTATAAGCTAGAAAGTCAGGTTAGTGAGAAACCTCCATAAGCGAAAAAGAGATTGCGGTCCCTTGACACTATCACTTATCCAGGTTCGACTGTAGTGGGAAAATGATGTGTATGAGACGAACTATGAGAGAAGCCAAAGAGTTATGCAAGGAAAATACCTGTTGGGACTCTGTACTCTCTGCCTACCCTGCAAGGGATCTGGCTTGATGATATAGATAGATAGATAGAAAATGATGTTATATCAACTTCGTAGCGTTACGTTAACTTCAATCTGTTCGTGCTCAAAGTCTTTATTCAAGTGGACTTCCTACAGTCGTAAACGCTAATAGAAAACGGAAAAACGTATGAGAATGATATTTCACTATAAAAAGTCACGTGGGTAGAACACTGCACTAGCAATCGCGGTAAAAAAATAGAACTGAAACGCTTGCACCTCAGCTCACCTCAGCTCTCTGTAATAAAATGCTCTCTCTCGCACTCTGATAACAAACCCCTTGCTACTTAGCTAGGTCTTTGTCTTACTTATGATATGGCCCGATGTAGGCAAAATTGTGAGCGTACTCTGAGATCACCTGCACCCGTTCAAAGCAATAGAAAATATCCATTTAAGTTCAAGGAGCATAAAGCTATTCCAGAAAAATAAATATTATTTTTATCCTTGTTTCGTCGACCGGACAGCCCGTCGAAACAAAAGCAATCCAATTTCACCGGAGGAATGTTTTGCTAAAAAAAAATAATTTTATTTTAGTGTTTTGTAGGGTCTCGTACCAAGACCGGTAAAACGGAAGCTTTATAGGATCGCTTTGTTGACCGTTTGTCTGTCCGACTGTTCGATTCGAAGATTCCTTTCTTGGAAACGGGTAGAGGTGTCAAATTGAAATTTATTTTAATTAGTAAAGTCTACAGTAAATAAACATATTTCATTAAATGAATAATAAATAAGAAAATCATAGCGCGGTGTGCTGGCGGCGTTGTTGATAGAACGGCATGTCAAGATTCTCAATTCGCGGGATGGATGAATTATCTATTGTCACTTTGCACAGCTTATTTAATTATTAGTATTTTAGTGTGCAATTTAGATGCGTTTTTAAATGCATACGAGACTAATCTCTTTATCATGCAAAGTTAAGGTAACATAAATGAAATAGAATGAAAATGGCCTGAATTGCATTCTCGACGTTCCCACACTCAAGCGACGCTAATATACATAGGTAATTAAGTTTGTACGGAACTCTCAGAACGCAGAACTCGCGTCATATTTATTTGTCCTGTTTTTTTAGTGGGTGTATTTTTTCGTCCGCGTCTTTACACCCCGCGAACACGCCCCCGGTGTGTTTTGTAAGGAAATATTTAATTTGTTTTAATCGTTTTACGTGGGCACACTATTTTTACATGAACAGCAAGCATTGATATGTTATTCGTTTTAAATTTACAGATATGGATTACAGATCATAAACAAAATTACAGCCAAATAAAATACTAGTAAAACTCTTTTAAAAACGGCCTATTTAAATGAAATGTGCATGTAAAATTTCGTATTTATGCCGATGAGAAGTTTCTTCGTCTGGACCCAATCCTAGATGTGGAATTAGGTCATGCTTACCGTATAAATGTATTGTCGTCAGAACTGAACCAACATGTTTAATTTCAACTTTAGTTTGCAAAATTTGACCTAACTAAAAACTGACAAACATTGTAAGTTAGATAAAAGCTTGTGTAAAAATGGCTTGGTTTTGATATATTTAAGCAACTTTACCTACTCGTAGCGAACAACTGTAAAAATTAGTTTTAAATTATTAGTGACCTCAATTATATACTATGGTAGTTTCAGCAAACTGTAACGCGTTCTCCCGTTGTTAATGGTTGGATCGAAATAACCCATACTTGTGGGCCTTTTTTCGGGCTGTGATTTTTAACCTAATACAAGTAATATAGTTAGAATACATAGTTCCTAAAACAGTTTCTTATGTACCAAATAGATTAAAAAAACTGATCTGTGATTGATAAATGTATTTCTTGGTATTCCGCTCTACAAGCTGAGCTTAGTGCGGAGGCCACTGTAGAACGTTTTATTTTTAAGCTATTTTGGTAATGAAGTATTCTTATTTTTTTATATCGATTACAGGATGGCTATGGCACAGATGGCGCCATAAGACAAAAATGAATTTTGTCTCGTTCAGCATCACACTGGAGCTATAGCCAATTATTTTGAACGCACTCTTTACATATTTTATAGTAACCCTTTATTCTCTTACTATTATTATTATACTTTTTATTACATGCCTTTACAAAACCTCTATTTTGTAAATAGGAGGACTAAGTAGACACTGACAGATACCATGAATCTAAGTACACTTATGATTAATCTATACTTAACTATTTAGCTCGTTCTGCACTGTTCTCCCATACCCCATAAATGCATTGTATACAAAAATAATTGTCAAACCCTCATTTTTAAAAAGAGTAATCGTGCAGTTTCTTGCCCTTCTTCTCCACAGGAATAACTTTCCGAACGGGTGGTATAGTCTATAGTAATCAATAATTTTATCTTTATGACTATTAATAAATGCCTTTTGGTCTACATGAATAAAAAAAAAATTATTTGGTTTATTATGATTTTCAAATGACACGGATTTTATGAGATGACCGTTGCGTGAGATAACCGTTTGATCTTACGTGCTCAAATGGCGTGCCGTCACAAAAATTCGACATGGGAAAACTTGTTTTCGAGTATTGTATTGTATACGTCAAGTATGACTTGCATATTAGACCTGTGCGGGTAATCTTGCAGAAACGGGTCTATATACGGTGTAATTTTAGTCGTCCTCTAGCGAAAGCCCATGTAATATATCCAATACTACCTACTGCTCACTGGTAGTAAAAAAATGAAAAGAGAACAGTTCAAAAAGTAACATTTCCATAGAGCAATACTAATTAAGTGCATTAAAAACACCTATATAAAGCGCAAAATGACATTGAGGGCGGCGTGGCTCGTCAGCTACCTTAACTTCAGCAGCCGGTAGATACCTTCGGTGTTCCGGATTTTGATCGTAACTATGGTAGATGTCACTTATTGACATGTTATTTTTATTAATTTCTTTAGTACTAGTGAATAGTTGGCATGGAATATATCATCCGCGCCCAAATTCTGCTATTTTTAGGTGTTTTGTAATTTTGACATGCTACAAAAATTGTTCAATAACAATTGCGCCAAAAGTCGGCAATTGTTTGAACTGGTACCTACGACTATAGAAAACCTTAAGAATAATTGATAAGTACCATAAGAATTGAGAAGCATTGAATTAGTATATTGAAAACAGTCAAAACTAACAATTAAAATCTCAATGATTAATAATTATATTAAAAATTCAATAACAGACTTGAGGCCCTGGGCTTTGGCTCCAGGACGCCTAAAATTACATCATGTATATTATGAGTGCTCACAAAGTTATATTTAAAGCTGAAACGTTATGTTGTTGACGACATCATAAAATGTAAAATAAAATATTTTACGTGGAATAAAAGTAAATTAAACAATAATGTTTTATTGCAGTAAATAAGTATAAAAAGTTTTAGGTTGGAACGTAAACTATGTGCATTGTCAATTATGTAAGGTAACTACCACACAATGTAAAGAAAAGCGATGAATTAAAATCTATATAAAATCTCTACATATTATAAAACAAACTCCCCCGCCGCGCCTATCCGTCTGTCTGTCCGTAATAAACTTAATAACTACCAAACGGATTTACATACGGTTTTCACCAATGGACGGTTTATGTATATAATTCACCTGTGCGAAGTCGGGGCGGGTCGCTAGTTAAATACGAATATACACTACTATCGAACAGCCCCGGCTTCGCAGTTATTGAGTTTATCGCGTTGAGACAGACAGACAGACACGGCGGGAGGACTTTATTTTATAATATGTAGTAATATACATACGTACCCTATACCGTCAGGCTTATATTCCAGCTTAGGGAGTATACGGTGTGTGTATATAAAATATACCTCCTCATCAAGCATGGGTGTCACATGGGACGGTCTATACACACAGGTAGACCTAGATAGGTGTCCTAACATTTTGTCGTCTATGTTAGTGGTTGAGTTTAAGTCGCTCCGTCCACAGGATCGCGCAGTCGCGGGTTCAATGCTTGCACGGGGAAAACCTTTGTGTGACTCACAAATCTTTTTTTCGGTCTGGATATTTGAGCATGTGATTTTTATGTTTGTAAACGCGCCCACGGTACAGGAATAATTCCTAGTATGCGGCTCCTTTTTTTTAATGTTGTAAGTCCTATTGCCATTTCATATAACACAATTTTGGATTTTGGGTTGTTAATAAGTATCTTTCGATAGAAAACCATATCGTCCGATTTAGGATTCAAACTCAGCACCATTTGTCGGCTGTTCTATCCGCTACTAGACCAATGTGGCAGTCAACATTTGTTTTTTTTTTAGGTTAAACCCGCTGCGCTTATCGATGGAATTACACCTTTATTTGCCTAGGACACGTTGCAGTTAATGTAAAATGATATTGTATTTCAAAAATCATGAGATTTTAATGAGATTCAAGTATAATGAGATTATTACAATAAGCACCTTTATTTTTACAAAGTAAGTACATTTTTCTGACCTTCCTTTTTAGTCGAGTTTTATTTTATTCAACTGAGAACAAAATGGCTCTATCTATACAATCACGCCAAGTCCCTTGCGAGGTAGGCATATGTGCCTATCGATGTATATATATAGGATATATCGATTTATAAAAAAGTAGTTTGGTTTAGGCGACCTGGGTTAGCATTTACTTTTACTCCTAATGATGGAATTGTTCAAGAGTGAATTACATCAGTTGCAGTTACTATAATACGAATTTGATTTGATTTTTTTTTTTTTTTTTTTTTTTTTTTCTTTTAGCCCCACACTAGGATTTATTCCTGTGTCGTGGGAGCGTTTACAAACATGAAAATTCACAAACAAATACCCAGACCGGAACAAATAATTGTGGATCACACAAAGATTTGTCCCGTGCGGGAATCGAACCCGCGACTATTCGACGCAGTGGGCGGAGCAGCTCAAGCTCTTAACCACTGCGCTAAATGGTATAGGTAAAATGATTCGATTATCGACATCTAATAAGCGAAAATTATTAGAATTTAATTATTTCTATTACCATTATACCGGGCACAATGCCAGACTCCGGACTGATGCTGGAATTTTTCTATAGAAAAATTACATTTTGTCCGGCCTAGTATTTGAACTCACGATCTCTCAATCTGTTAGCGCAGTTGGTTTAGTGGCAAATAATATTGTTGGCCACTTGACAAATTCTCAGTCAGATTTGAGAACTAGTAAGAGACCAATAAAGAAGGGTCTTAAATGAGGTGATCCTTCTTTGCTTGCTCTGTAGTGTCTATAAAGGCGATATTCCATTAACTCAGTTACTTCGTGAAAACCACTAAGGTCTATTTATACCGAGGTATCTAACTTAAGAGCCATTTCCAAAATTTACGAGTTTCCTAACTGCTCGAAATGTTTCGTATTCAACAGCGCCGTTTAAATGTTAACCTACATACATAAATATATGCATTAACATCACAACCAAAGAGGTAACACAAACGATGCCCCATCTTTCATCATGCTCTGCGTGCCCCTACACCTGCATGCAGCAGGACGTAATGTCTGCCTCCGACAGTGCCGTGAAGAGGCCTCGTTCTGGTCTGCTATTGATAGTAGTGTATATTAGTATTTAACTAGCGACCCGCCCCGACCTCGCACGGGTAAATTATACACATAAACCTGCCTCTTAAATCACTCCGTCCATTGGTGAAAACCGTATGAAAATCCGTTTGGTAGTTATTGAGTTTATTGCGCTCAGACGACGGGGGAGTTTGTTTTATAATATGTAGAGATTATATTTCATCGCTTTTCTTTACATTGTGTGGTAGTTACCTTACATAATTGACAATGCACCGACCGCTACAACAAAATATTTTTTGAATATTTTATGCCTGTATTATGTTTTAAAAAATATATATTTATTTAGTATATCCTTATTTTTGAGCTTTAATTAGATGGTGCTTACTTAATAAATTACTTATACATACTTGTTAAATTACGTTAAAGAATTTAAAGCTTGAAAAATTAAAAGAAACTATGAGAGTAAGACACTGGAACGTTGGGACTCTGTACTCTTTGCCTACCCCGCAAGGGTTCTGGCGAGATGATATAGATAGATATATGAGTACGATAAAAGAGGAAAAAAATACAAGGAAAGATACCTTCAAACCTCCATTCCACAAGTGGGACGAGCAGAGATGTGCTGTGTACACCCAAATTGCTCCGAAACTGACAGATATCTTTGTGATAAGCGGCAAGCCTATTTCTAGTATATGCAGCATAGTTTTCAAGACTACTTTAGAATATTTTTTCTTAAAAGGTACCAATTACACTTTGTTCGACCTTCACCAATAAGTCTCTAACCTCAATTCAGAGACAAGGCCGTTGTTCAGCCGTGGGACCATGTAGTACCACCAATTTGTTATTACATACTGATTTGAGGAGGTTTTGCAAAGCAGTGGGACAGAATATGCTGATTTATATAATCTCCCACGTGTCAAGAAGTACCGTCATCTATCCTTAAAGCATACTGGCAACAGTGTAAATAATTTGCATACTGCCATAAAACCCAAAAAAAATATCCAAACAATATACCCATCCCTAATAAATTAATCAATAAACCCGACCCGAAAATACTGCGTCATAACACCTTTGACACGGAAACGGCGGCTTGTTTATCCGAACATTTCATCGCAGTGTCATTTTAAAAGACCAGCAGGGCTAGCACAGATGGTGTCACAAAACATATGTCACGGAATTTGTCACCCTAGCCGTGAGATAAAACCAATTCCGGGATCAAGTGTCCCACGAGATGAGAATTTGTTACCCTAGGCGTGAGACAAAACCTCATTTTCCGGGCAAAAATGTCCCGCGAAATGTGACGGTGGTGACATTATACGTAATATGTAATAATCGACAAGTCTAGGAACACCGCGCGGCCTGAGAGCTTAGCTCGAAAAGATTGACCTTATCGTGAAGCTAGCGAATTGATATGCTATCCTTGTCACACTACAGATTTATTAAATAAACATGAACGTGACATACGCACAATACTCGCTTTGTTGAAGAACAAAAATCAGAGCGTGTAGACATATGTTGCACAATAATATACGCAAACCATGTTTGAAACCTTTCCATCCCAAAAACCTAATCGCCGACATATTAGCATACAAGGTGGGCCGACACAAATGTTTGACACGAGAAAACTAGTTTCAAGAAACCTATTGACGTATAGCCAAGACTATTTTGACATGCGTACAAGACTCAAATAATAGGCCGATAAATCTTTATCACGTGCGAGCTAAGTTTTGCCGCCCGTGTTAGCCCTAGGGTAGGCACAGTTTGTTAAATATAGAGATCTTTCAGCGGGGTTAAGGTTACGGGATCCGGTTGTGTTTGGTCCGGAAATTTGACTCTCGCGGTCGCCAAATAAATTATGAAAAAAATATGTTGTCCTTTTTTTCGGTCGAGTACATATATCACGGAATTTCCGTCATCAAGGCACGTGTAATTTTGAATATTGGGATTTCGTGAACCGTATCTATAAGTTTGTAACTCTATTTTTATGAGAGCTACGAAGTACCGACGTATTTTGTACATTTACAGATGCCAATTATTAATTTTTTTGAGTTTGAGTTTGACAAACGAGTGACAGTGAAATTTTTATTTTTTTATAAATTTATCTATATCATCACGCCAAAACCCTTGCGGAGTAGGCAGAGAGTACAAAGTTCAAACAGGTTCATTCCTTATAGACCTCTCTGGCTTCCTCTACTCTTATAGTTCATCTCATACATGCTCGCCGGTTACGGAGACTCTTGACTTACTCTTCAGATAAGGTACGGTCTATTTGTTCATAGTAACATAATCTATATCTTCCCTGGTACATATATCCTTTTAATTTTTATAATCATTAATGTACAACGTCTAACATAAGTGAGTCAAGATCTTATAGACCTCAATAGCTTTTTTGCTTTACAAAATCATTGTAACAGCCAAAGTTACAGTTTAGAAGAGTTAATTACCATTTTCACACACAACTTATTAGTCCAACTTAACCCTAAAACTTGATTGATGAATAATGTTAAGAAGTGCAATTAAAATTTCTGTATTTTTTTAAATCATGTTTAAACGAATTTAATAAAGAAATTAAAGAAACGATTTGAATAAGTTGTAGCAATTCAGCTAATTTAAGTGTTTATAAAATGTAAAGTATATAAAAAAGCTGGAATCGACTCAATTTCTGATTTGGAATAAACTACTTTCAGGTGTTGTGGTTTTACGTTAAACTTAGTATACGTACAGTTAGTATTGTGCCTATTTTATGGTGATTCTTACTTAGGGTAACTTATCATCTAGAAAATAAACAAGTATGCATTTTAACTAATCGAGAACGAACCACTCGGTTTTTAAAAAAAAACTATATTTTTTTAGTAGTACCACTGTATATTTTAAAACCAGAAAATGTGTCCCAAATGGATTTTATGGTGACCGCAAAAACATAAAATAACCAACTATTAAACTCTAGTGTGTCAAAAACAAGTTTTATGGCAACATAAACGCTTAGATGCGAAAAACGATAGAGGAATGGCGTCAATTGGTAATTTATTACTCCTTATACTACCGAATCCTTCATCCCTAAATTTTTGTAAAAGATATTCTGAAAAGTAGAGATGGTGGATTTTTATTTCATCATCATTTGAATGTCGTCAACTTCGAAGATAGTCACGATGTCCGGCTTTGTGCCACTAAATATTTAGCTATTGCATACGACTTTCGTCAGTCCATTTTGTGAGCCTGCCCACTTCCCTGCTCTCTTTCCGCATATGGTCAGCATTTGAGTAGCAGTTTACTCAAACGGATGTCAATTTTATGATTTTCAATTGATAGCACATTTTACCGCTAATACATATAAATTCTGCGTTACCAAGGAAATGGGGATGAGTCAAAATCATTGAAATTTAAAGAAAATGGTTCTTTAGTAACAAAAACTTCCCAGTATGAATTCGGAGTCAAGAATTGTGCCCATTGTATGCCAATAGGCTCGCCCCCTATTACATGGGACCTAACATTGTCCGCGAAAAGTGGGTGTACTCATTGAACCTCTGCCACCCCCGCTTGGGGAATATAGACGTGACAATGTGGAAACGTAGAATTATTCTTTGGTCAAGTGCGTGATCTAGTAAGCGAACTAGTGATCTAGGCGCAGAAAAAAAAGTCGGCTTACTCAACTAGACTAGTCTTTAATAGACTTGAGTAAGCTGGACATCTCCAGACGGTACAAAAATAATACAATTTTGTGAGCTACTAGTTAGGATTTAGGGTCTTTATACATAAATAAACCCTTTTCGTCCGATGAAGCTGAAAAGACTATTCACGGCAATTCTCCAGAAAATATTTTACTGCAACATAAACAGATTTAAAGAGGCGGTAGACTGGCCACGTCAATTCACTAACATGTCGTTACACGATAAACAGGGCTATAAAAATATAGCATAAAGTTTGTACTTTATGATACTTTTATTATTTAGCGTTATGTTGTTATAAATAATACTAGGACATGGATGTGTGAAAATCTACAAAAAAAAAATCTCTTGTCGGTTGAAGCTGTAAAGGCCCCGCGGCCACCAGCGTAGATCATTCACACACACACTTATTTTTTTCTGTTTACACATTTCAGTTATTCTTATGATTTTACAAGGTGTTAAGGGCCTATCGCGATCGACCATTTGTCGTCCGAGCGAGTAATTCGGAAATAAACGACGTGCAAAATCAAATTTAACATTTTCTAAAAGAAACTACACTTTTAAATAAAAAACAACTACAAGAACATTGCTACAATTATTTGCTATGTTTTAAAGTAAATTCTATTGATTAGTTCCTAAATATTTTGCGTTGGAATCAAAAAATGGAAGCCAATAGTCTTTATGATGACTTTAGTTTATTTTCTATTGAGAAAATTTGATTTATTCGTGTATTCTTTTTACCAGATTCTAAAACATATATTTCGAAATATTAAGTATCTAGTAAGTAGACTGCCTCGTTGGTCTAGTGGCAAAGCGCATTGCATTGATTTTGAGTTTGGGTTAGAAAAATTCCTTGTATGAGTCCGACGTCTGGAATTGTGTCCGGTATAAGGCAATAGGCTCGCCCCCTATTGCATAAGACCAAACATCGTCGGCGAAAGGTGGGTATACTCAGTTCACCTCTGTCACCCCCGCTTGGGAAATATAGGCGTGACAGTTTCTCTTGATTATTTCTTAAGTATTTTCCGATGGAATCAGAAAATGTAAAGCAATAGACTTATGATGACTTTAAATTTTTTTCTATCGAGGTAATTTCGTTTAATTGTGTATTCTTGTTACCAGATTCTAAAGCATATGGTTAAAAATCGTATTTCAAAATATTAAGTATTTAATCCATATACTTCTTAAAAAGCATGGCCTAGTGCAAAGCCAAGCATGATAGCCTAGTGGTTAGACCGTTGGACTGCAAAGTCAGAGGTCTCGGGTTCAAACCCAGGCACGCATCTCTGTCTTTTCGAAAGCATGTGCGTATTAAAAATTAATTATCACTTGCTTTAACGGTGAAGGAAAAACATCGTGAGGAAACCTGCATGCCTAAGAGTTTCTCGAAGGTGTGTGAAGTTCGCCAACCCGCACTGGGCCAGCGTGGTGGAATATTGCCTAAGCCCTCTCAGTTCGAGCGGAGGCCCGTGCCCAACAGTGGGACAGTTTCTTAACAGGGCTAATATTATTATTATATATTTCTTAAGTACATGGAGTACAAAAACATCTTTATTCCGCAATAGCCCTTTAAACAAATTACCGAGTTATTCCGATACCAAAAACAAATCCTCAGTTATTTATTATTATTATTTAATTCCTATCTGATCTACTAAATATATTACTTTGAATGTGGCCACCACTTAAACGTGGTGCAGTATTACAGTAATAAAAACTAGTACCCACGCAATAAATTCTTTGTTCCGTAGACACACCCATAACAAAGAGCAAGACAAGGCTATGGAACAAGAGCTGCAGTTTATATGCTCAACAATCAATCAATCAGCCTATCGTAGTCCACTGCTGGACATAGGCCTCTCCTAACACGCGCCATTGCACACGGTCCCCCGCCTTCCGCATCCAGTCCGTCCCAGCGACCTTCTTGAGGTCGTCGGTCCATCTAGCTGGGGGCCGTCCTACCTTACGCTTACCAAGTCGCGGTCTCCACTCTAGGACACGCTTGCTCCATCGGCCGTCGGTCCTTCTGCAGATGTGACCAGCCCATTGCCACTTTAGCTTACTGAGTCTGCGAGCTATGTCGGTAACTTTGGTTCTTTGTCGGATTACCTCGTTACGAATTTTATCCTTCAAAGAGACGCCGATCA
Source organism: Phalera bucephala (assembly GCA_905147815.2). Lineage (NCBI taxonomy): Eukaryota > Metazoa > Arthropoda > Insecta > Lepidoptera > Notodontidae > Phalera > Phalera bucephala. The sequence continues at coordinate 30,307,324 of LR990620.1, forward strand.
TAGCTCGCTCCATAGCCCGCTGTGCGACTTTGAGTTTGTGGACTAGTCCCACTGTGAGTGTCCACGTCTCGGCCCCGTAAGTCATAACAGGTAGAACGCATTGGTTAAAGACTTTAGTCTTCAGGCATTGCGGTATAGGCGAAGCGAAAACGTGACGTAGTTTGCCAAATGCTGCCCAACCCAATTGGATCCTGCGGTTGATTTCATTACAAAGTCATGCTCAACGAGACAGTACATTGCCCGAAAGCGAATTTTTACGGGTATGAATATATACAAGGTGTAACACAATTAACTCAAGACCTGAAAGTAGTTTGTTTTAAATCGGCAACTGAATTTATATCAACTATTTTTAAGGTATGTTACATTTTTAATATAATTTAATTTATAATTACCAAAAATTGCTATTATACGTTCAATCCGCTATATTAAACAAAATTTAATCATTATTTAAATCAGTATGGCTATTTTGCAATGCAATGCATTCCTATTACACACACATCAATGACACAAAAGTTAATTATTTATTACATTTTGTGGTTAATTTGGGTACTAAAGAGCTTAAAAAATTGTAGAAAATCTTTAAAATTGATTTTCGTATTGAATTCATAAAGCAATTATCTAATTAGGGTGTCTAAGGTCTTACGTTATTTAAGTTACAACTTTTATATTACTAGCTTCTGCCCGCGACTTCGTCAGCGTATCTTTAAACAGGACTCTTACCATTTTTTTGGGATAAAAAGTGTTAATCCAAGAAATAAAGTAAGTCTGTGCCAAATTTAATCCAAATCCTTTCAGTCGTTTTGCGTGATTGAGTAATAAACAACTAAACATACAAACTTTCGCATTTATAATATTAGTAGGATTTACGTAAGCGTTGCATTCAAGGCGGCGCTACCAAACCAAAAGTGTTTTATTTATTAAGACCAAAAGGCACTTATGAATAGTCAAAAAGAGAAAATTATTGATTACTTAAGAAGACTCTACCACCCGTTCGGAAAGTCATTCCTGTGTAGAAGGAGGGCAAGAAATTCCACGGCTACTTTTTTTTAAAGTGAGAGTTAAAAAATTCTTCTGTATACATTGCATTTGTGGGGTATGGGAGAACAGTGCAGAATGAGCTAAATAGATATGCCTAAGTATAGATTAAAAATAAATGTTTTTAGAATCATGGTATCAGTCAGTGTCTACATAGTCCTCTCATTTACAAACTAGAGACTTTGTAATGGTATACAATAAAAGTTATTAGAATAATAATAAGCGAAAAAAATGGTTACTATAAAATATGTAAAGAGTGTGTACAAAATAATTGGTTATAGCTCCAGTGTGATTCTGGACGAAACAAAACTCATCAATACTACGGTACATCAGTCAAATGATAGAGGACGGACTAATCCCCACCAGCAGCATCTGTTCACGAGAAGATTCGTTTACTAATTATTAGTGGACTAGTTTATATTGATTGTCCAATCACCTTGATTAAATTGGCACTGAGATGAAAAATTAAGGTAACTATTGCTTTTTTAAATTGATTTCCATGAAAATAATTCCATAACATTTCATTTCTTTTGACGAATAAAGATATTATCTAAATTTATTTTTCATCGACATTTCATTTAATTATTTCCCAGAGTATATTTTCAGTGTACAGTTCCATTCAAACTCAAACTCAAATAATTTATTTTGTATAAGCCCTGCGGGGGCGCTTACAAATAGTCAACTTACATTTTTTTTAAATCTCATTTAACTACAAATCTACCACCGGATCGGAACGCGCTCCTCTGAGAAGATCCGGCGAAGAAACTCAGCGTGTTGTCTTTCTTTCAATTTGTTTATCATATTTTGTGAATACAATGTTTATCGCACTGCTTCCGAGATTTCAGTCAGCGTAGCCGCCTTCCGGGCTGTATACATGTAATTATAATCATGTTTGCCGTAGAAACGTTAAGAAGAAGAAGTGCAGAGTTCCAATGCAGTTATTATACATAGATTCTCCAATTTATACTTCATTTGGCCTGTATAAAGCATTATAAACCAGTAACCGCTGGAACTTGGCAGCGGTCTGGCACTTATGACTTAGAGGCCACATGACATCCTTCAAAGCGTTTAATTTACGGCCGCTATTATGGTGACGTCACCGGAGGCATGCCTCAAATAAACGAGTTGTAGAATGCAGGCTAGAGTTACTATTCTATTTAGAGTTAGTTTGCTCTTCGAGGGAAGTATTTGTGATAAAGAATTTAGTGGTGATTTTCCAAGTGGTTATTGACTAAGCAACTGAACAGGTTGTAAACGATAGGGACTCAAAACTAAAAATAGATTTTTAGTATGGTAAAACTTACCAGAAAAAAGCAACAGTTGCATGCATTTTGGTGAAATTGATATTAATACTGAGATCTGAGTCTTAGTACATTTTTATCACCTTACCTAGGTTTTTGCGGACCTGTCCTTTACATCAGGTTATAATATGCGGTTTACTATATTACAGTTATATTCAGTTCAGTATACAGTTACTATTAAAGTATATATGATATACTTTAATAGTAACTGCTAAAATAGCTGCACAATCTATATAAATAAAAATGAATACTGAAATGTATTGCTAAGCGCAAAACTCGAGAAAGGCTAGACCGACGTCCGACGAAGGTTCTTATGAGGAGAAAAAATAGAAAACTTGCACGGAAAAACGTAAAAACCGCGGATAACAGCTATATTTAATAATAAACACAGTGCCAACAACAGATGCCTTATCAATTATCCTAAAATATAAAACAATAAATGCGAGAACAACAGACTGTTAAAACGTTTAATTAACAAATTGATAATAAACGACAATTGAAAACAAACACATTTTATTAATTTGCCCCAAAATTGTATTCACAATATTCGTACAAACTTTTCCATCTGTTTTAGTAGGTACCTAAGAGAATTTCTGTTGTTCTATAACAAAGTTTTACATAACAGAATATACAGTCCCGATTATTGATTTCGCCAATTTCTGGGCAAACTTTGGAATAACGATAACACAAATAAATCTGGAAAGTACATACATATCCAGAGACCTACACGATACCATATAACTACACGAACGAGGTAGTCGTTCGTGTAGTTGCAAATTAGTGCGTTTTAAGTACAATGATCCCCACAAACATAGCGGAACCACGAGCGCCTCAAAATTATGTTAGTTGAATTTATATTATGCTTAAGCAAAAATATGGCCGCGAAATATTCTAAACAAAGATTAAACCTCTAAGTTTCTCAAAACCCTAACATACCAACTGAATATTCGTCATACAAGACTTTACGATGCACAACATAAAAAAATATTACATCAAATATAAACTTTAATGCAATGCAAATAAAGTCTTATCGTTATCTAGATAAATCATAACGCTTCAGACATTGCTTGAGATATTTAGTCGAAAACCTTTTCAAATGAAGTTATGGGACTTAATATTGCGTCATAATTTCAGGTAATTGACAGGATGGTGAGAGATTAGGATGAAGCCGTGAAAATGAATGGTTGGGTGTCTTAATTTGTCTTGGGGATAGTTGCGTTTTAGAGATAAAAGGTTCGAGCTAAGTGTCTTGTAAGGTATAGTGTGCACATGGAAAATTTTCCATGTAGTTCACTAGTTTAGACAGTGAAATTTATAACGCAAAAAACGTGTTAATGAACTCGGCCATGGAAGCCTGAATCTTAAAATACTGAAAAAAACATCTAACAAAGCATAAAAATTAAAAGAAAATAAGCTATTTTTGTAATGACAACACTTATAATAATAATTTATACGGACGGTGGTCTTTGTGGATTCTATGATTTATAATTCCTGGACTAGCAAAATGTTATTTCTGTAACAATAAGTGTGTAACGATAGAACTGTGGCATGATGATACAATCAAAACACTCCACACTTGTGCTGTAAGCCATTATGAGAAAAAATTTAAAAGCTCTTCATTGATAGAACGATCTAGGAGCGCGGCGACACTTACTAAACCAACGTATGTACTCCTTATAACATAATACTTTCAATATAGTAGTATACTTTAAAACATACTAAGCATCAAGTCTATCAAGCCTATTAGTTATACCATTGGACTGCAAATTCAGAGGTCTCGGGTTAAAATCCAGTCACGCATCTCTCTCTTTTCAAAATCATTTGCGTTTTAAAATTAATCATCACTTGCTTTAACGTTGAACGAAAACATCGTAAGGAAACCTGTATGCCTAAAATTTTCTCGAAGGTGTGTGAAGTTCGCCAACCCACATTGGGCCAGTGTGGTGGACTATGACCTAAGCCCTCTAAGTTTGAAAGTAGGCCCTTGCCTAACGGTGGGACAGTTTCTTAACAGGGCTAATATTATTACTTGCAATATTTCCTAAAATCTACTCAGAGGCTAGCCTCCGAAACTCCAGCACCGTAAGGCTCGGAAATCCTTCCGACTGGAACTTAGTTGTTACGCGCTCGCCCTCGTGCCGTCAACCACTTAAATCAATTACTCACACAGCTCGAAAAACCTAATTATACAAAATCAACCACTCTAAAATACCCAAAAACCTACCAGCTCCTAAAATTTCAGTGCTAAAAGCACTTTGTTTCTGCCCTACGAATTAATTTAAGTGATACACGCTCAAGTAGCGAGTTTGAAACAACGTGTCATATTTATTCATGAACAACCACCGTGGGGGCGGGCACTCAAAGTGCTGATTCTGAATATCGCGGTGGTACCAGAAGACGGTTCCGTTTGGCAGTGTACAAGGCGTATCCGGGGATACTACTTATTGCTGTCTTAAAATTCGTATAAGTGAAAATGATGCGGGATGAACGGGCTGTAGTGAAGTCCGAAAGATAAGTCTGAGTTTAATTTTTGAATATATTGTCTTTGCCTTTTAGTTTACTTATGCCACGTGTTTTTTTTTTGGAATGAAGCTCTAACGCGGCCAAATTTAATAGGAGTGGAAATCGCAACGAAAAAGACGTTACGGTTAGGAGACGTTAAGTTTCATCCAGCATATTTCGAATGTTATCGTAAGCACTGGCTGCCATACTTGTATACATCACGTATTAGTTAAATTTATTCGATGGTCAGAGTATACACCCGTTAAATAAAATCTCTATATCAATATCATCACGCCAGCTCCCTCGCGGGGTAGGCAGAGAGTACAGAGTTCCAACAGGTTCTTTCCTTACATACCTCTCTGGCTTCCTCCACTCTCATAGTTCGTCTCATACACACTCGCCGGTTACGGAGACTCTTGACTTGCCCGTCCAATAACTAATCGTTTTTCAATAACTAATAATTTTATTTAAAGTGAGTTACATTGCCTGATTAGAACATCTTATTTAGGATCAAAAGTTGCCCTTGAGTGAGAATCCTGTAATATATATCATTAATAAATATGCCTTATCTATATATAAACTCCCTGATCTAATGAAATATCTGTGGGTCATAATAAAATTTATGTCCTACTTAATTCAGTAAGCTAAGTAGCCAACCATTCGTCCAATGGATCAAGGTTTTCGTTAGTTTTATTAATTAATTGCGATGGAGGTAATTAGCTACAATCTTCATCCCCGTTTCGAACTGGGTCCACGCGGTGGAGTATAACCTCATCTCGTTTAGCTCGATTTGTGAGAAACCATTGTCTAGCAGTGCGACAGTACCTACTGGCTAATATATTATATTAAATAAAAATTAAACTGAATTTGACTGACAGATGTAACATAGAAAATAAAATTAGGGTAATCACTGAAACACATGAAAAACAGAAACGCTATGCTATATATTTCAGTTAAATAATATAAAGTAGAATCTGTTATAGTTATTTCTAAATTTAGCTTTATAAATTTAGAAATAACTTAAGCATATTCAATGATTCCCCAGTGAGTTATAAAACCAATAGTACCGCCCCGACTGTGGAGTGTTGCTAGAATTAGAGACACTCATATTTCCACTTTTACACGGCGTCCCCTTCCTGCACGACTTCCTTGCTTGAAACTTTTAGAATTAAAACGTTTTCAGTGAAGTTTTTTCGAGTCCTTCAGTCCAAAGGTCAAGACATTGTTTTTTAGGATTGCTACGGTATAGTCGTATTAATATTTTTTACAATTTGTGGCAATAGCTTACCTTTAATTTGATTTAAAGATTTATAATCGTTATTTTAACGACCTAAATATATTTCATATATTATGATACTGTGTAGCTTCGACCTAATGCCACTTTGTAACGGTTAAGATAAAATTCGGTACAAAATCATGTATGGCCTAGAAAACCAAAGAAATAAAACAATAGCAAATAGAAAACATGGTAAAAAGGAAGTATTTTTATAAAAAAAGCTAATTTTGAATCAGGGTCCCCATGCGGGTACAAACTTTTATATTCTAGTAGTGAACGAAAACAGCTAAATGCCGTTAATTGTCAGCGGCTGATATACCATCCTTTTCATACCTTAAATTACTACATAAAGATGAACGTGACAGCACACTTTTTCGAAAACGTTATGATTACGTCAAATGGTTCATACTAAGTGGAGGGCTTAGCTTAGCTTAGCTTAACTTGATCATTGACCCAAGTGTAGATTTCAATAGAAATTCAAGAGTCATTCATTTATGAGTATCTAAAAGATTACTAAATCTTGTTAAAGAAATATATAATGTCCCATCACTAATTTACAATAGAAAAACAATAGTTAAGTAAGTGCCTACAACAATTTCCTCTAACCGTACTAGAAACTAGCAGAGCTGAGGCGAGGAGAAATGACAAAGTCGCTGACAGGGAAGCGAGGCAAAATAGCAGAGTGTGGATCAATCCGTTCACCTAACTCTAACTGCCCGCCTGACAAGGGCGCGTTTGATATTAGAGATAGCATGGTCGATTAGCTGTCACGCTAAAAAACGTCTATTTTTGCGTGTACCAACTGTAGTTATAAGGCTTCTGCATGCATTAATTTACAATAGTAGATTACACTGATGTTGGTCTATTTGTCACCTTCGTATCTAAACAAAGATTTATAGAATGTTTTTAGCTAATACACACACCGTCACGCCTATATTTCTCAAACGGGAGTGGCAGAGGTGTACTGAGTACACCCACTTTTCTCCGACGATGTTCGGTCCTATGTGATAAGGGGCGAGCCTATTGCCATATACCGGCCAATTCCAAATTCCGGCCTCGTGTTGGAAGTTTGGAACCAGGATCTCGTGATCACCAAGCGATGTGCTTTGCCACTAGACTAACGAGGCAGTAAGCTAATACTTCTAAAATTAAGTACGTATTCATACCACGATTGTTTTAAACCAATTAAAAAAGCAATAATAATAATGTGTTTAACCTACCGTCTCATTGGTCTAATGATGCATGGTTCTAAGCAACCACGGGGTTCTAAGTACGAGTTGTATTTGGTATTGAGATTCCTCGGACTATATTACTATATATATTACTAATAATTTATGGGTTAATTGCCTAAAAAATAGATAATTTGATTTGATAAACCTTCTAGAAATATTATTGCAATTATCACTTATTGCGCTGATGGTTACCTCCATAATGCATTTGTAGTCCATTTAGGACAAAATGATTGAATAATATGTTTACTAAAATACGAGATCGAACTCAAAAATGAACTTTAATTCCATAAGTAATAAATACAATTCTATTTCCGAAATATTCATAGCTGCAGAATATGCTCATGCTGTTTACTACCAGAAATAAAAAAACGCAATTTTAGATTGTTTTAAATTTGGAATTCCGCGCTTGTCAATTATCGCCATTATCAACATCCCCGAAAAATTAAATTACCGCGTGGTATCAATATCATACTCAAATGTAAACTTAATTTCTTCAAAGAATATTATTCTAAATTAAAAATATTTATAGTAGTAGTAGTAGTTACCCACGCTATTTACCTGAAATCGAAATTACTCGAGTTTACTTTTTAAACATTTTGATATTTCGAACGTTAGTCAATTGTTTCCATCACCGACCCGCCCGCCAAATAAAATTAGTACACGCTATTCCATTTTACGGTTGCATTCCATCGGTGCGATGGATGCGTTCATGAGTCGACATTTTACGGTTTTTTGTCCGATACTATTGCATTTTGGTGCGCGACGGTTTATTTTGTTTGCGAACTACGAATAATGGGCGGCGTGTTTGCATCGATGGCTCTTTCACTATCCGCGAAAATAATTAATGTTCTCCGGGGATAAAATGTACTGTTTTTATGGCGAGAATAAAGTAATTGTGAACTATGGAGTGGAAAAAGGTAATATTTCTTGCTCAGATAAGTTCTATTTAATTGTACTTACCGAATACCCAAGCGAGGGGGGCAAATGAAGGATGACGCGATATTGCCATTATGCCGGTGCCCAATTCCCGATTTCAGACTCCAAACTGATACATGTGTACATATTACTGAATGGCTGAAGGTGGGTATGCGACGATAGAAAAACTTCACTTAATCAAACCTAGAGTTCAAACTTAGGACTTCATGGTTGTTACTCGCATTATTCGCCATTAGACTAACGAAGCATTGTATAGCATTGATATAACCTATAACCACTACCTCAATAATTGAAATAAATTTTAACTCAATACTACACGTTCCTGATAAAAGGGGTCTAAACCGTCAGACAGTCGGACGATTTGGCGCAGTGATTATGAGCTTCGCTCCGCCCTCTGGGTTGAATAGTCGTGTGTTCGATTCCCACACTGGACCAATCTATGTGCCATCCACAAATATTTGTTTCAGTCTGGGTATTTGTGTATGTGATATTTCATGTTTGTAAACGCACCCACGACACAGAAATAAATCTTAGTATGGGTCTCCGGCTAGGCAGATAAGATATCAAACTCAAACATTTATTTGCAATAAACTCTGCGGGGGTTACAATTTTCATGTTTACATTCTTTTTTAACTTACTAATTTACCAGTGAATCGAAACGCGGCCTCCACTGAGAAGATCCGAAGAGAAACTTGTCTTTATTGTCTAAATTTTTATTATTTTTTTCTATCATTTACTGTATATTTTGTTTTCTGTATAGGTACAATGTTATGTTACACGAATTATGTATGCAATCCAGCTCTAGTGTGATATCTTACGGCCAGAGATGAACAAGATGTAATCAGATTAATGATTATGATTACATTTCGTAACACTTTTAATCATTATTATCATATTACATTTTAATCTGTAGGCATGATTAAAGATTACAAAATGTAATAGTAATCATTAATCTTACACATTTTGCCCATCTCTGCTTACGGCTGAGATATAAAATTAATAATTATATTTTTAAAGAATTAGAACAACAGCTCGTGCGACCGCGGTGTTCTTACCGATCACCAAAGTTAAGCAACGTTCGACTCGGTCGGCCTGAGATGGGTGACCGTTTGTATTATTATCATATTTGAGCGTCTCCGTACTCTGGAAGGCACCTTAAGCCGTTGGTCCCAATTAACACTCAATGTAGTCGTTAAGCAGAGTGGGAAGCATTATAGACGGCTTGATAAGTTCCAACAGCATGGTGACAAACCTGCCTCCACTAATCCGCTCTGGGTCTGCGTGATGGAGTATGACCTAATCTCTCTCATCTTGATGTGTGAGAGAAGGCTCTTGCCCAGCAGTAGGAATCTAAAGGATTCTGGTTGGACTAGTCTCTACAAGCAGCACCTGTTCACTAGTATGACCACTTGACTATAAAAGTTTCGTCACATAGCCGACGCAGCGCGACGGGAGCGTGACGGTAGCGCGGCTTGGGGAGTTGTAATGTACTGTTATGTACGGGAGACGCCACACAGCGCAGCCCGCTCGGCGCGACGGCATACGTCACGAACGAACGTAGCCGAACCTTGACCGTAGACTAAACTTTAAGGGTAACATTTTTACCAAATGAGGTGCCCTAAAAAGCTTCTGCTATACGTGGCCGTCATGCTTCTATGGTCGGTGGCTCATCTATGCCAAGCTTTAGTATTAAAAGCGAATGTGTCGCTACAAAAGTATCACTCGCATCACTTCCGGCGGGTGTCAATTTGTTACCTGTATCGGCGACTAAACGCGCGTCACTGGCAACAGTCGCTTCTGACGCTGTGGTTGATCGGTCGACACGTACACCGTACTTATAGTGTTCTTATATAAAAAGCATTGATATCCTAGTGGATAGACTGTTGGACTGTAAAGTTAGAGGTTGCGGGTTCAAATCCAGGCACGCGCCTCTGTCTTTTCGAAAGCATGTGCGTATTAAAAATTAACTATCACTAGCTTTAACGTTGAAGGAAAACATCGTAAGGAAACCTGCATGCCTAAGAGTTTCTCGAAGGAATGTGAAGTTCGCTAACCCGCACTGGGCCAGCGTGGTGAACTATGCCCTAAACCCTCTCAGTTTGAGAGAAGGCCTGTGCCCAACGGTGGGTCTCTTTACAGGGCTAATTATATTTATTATTATGTACAATATTGACACTTATTGTATACTTTTTTGCCCTAACCTGATGGAAAGTGACGATTGAGCTAAAGATGTGGCTGACTCAGTAACAGATTATTCACTCTGATATAGGCTGATTAGACGGAAGTTAGACCGAGTTTCTAGTCGGTATGTTCGGGCTAGACCCGTCTCCTCGTAAGGACCTTGCTTGAACCACATGTAGGGAAAGAGTAAATCTTACGGACGCAAGCAGCTACGGCCCTCAAAAACGTTTTTATAAAAGTAATGCGACGTGTAATTTAAAAAATGACGCAAGATCTCGGACACCCTATCATATTTTGGCTAAGAAAATTCAACATAAAAACACATTACTACCATTGCCATTTTGCACTTTAACAACCATTTTAGAGCTTTGATATTCAAATTAACTTTAAACCCTTATTGAGGCAAATCAGTATATTGCTTTTAATAACATATTTAATACAGCGGATCGAGGAACATTTAAAATTAGTTTTTATTTGTTTAAGCTAATTTAATATTAAAAAAAGTAAAATTATAAAAAAATATATTTGAATCGATTAAGAACAAACTATTTTCAGTATTGCAATATTTATGTTACTTGTTGTATATCGCTGGCTGAAATAGCGAACCAATGAAGTAAAACAGGAGAAATTAAGATTTATATTCATGAATTTAGAGTTTTAACTCAAATAATCATATTTTTAAGTTTGCCCACTATTATATTGAGGGACCGGCGTATTTTCGCACAAGATCGTATTAAGCTAGTTGCTACTTCACTAACCGATTTTACGAGTATTACATCGGCTGGAAAACAATTTTAGTGCTCGCCATCTTATTCGATGAAGCTGTGAAAGCTCCTATAGTATTACATTCTTTCAGAAATAATATGAACCTTTTACCCGACCCGTTTTTCTGTTTTTGTATAAAAAAAACCTATATAGAGGAATTATTCCTGGGTTCTGGATCCGTTTACTAGGAATTAGTCCTGTCTTATGGATACCTTAACAAGTACAAATTTCAAAATCACACAAATCTAAACTGCAACAAATGTCTATGGGTCGTATAATCTACTACCATAAGAACTAGTTATTTGTTTCCTTTTGCGTACATAGACTGTTTACCTATGAGACATAAAAGAGCACTTGAATTACATTCACCGGGTTACATTACCATTACTTTGAACACAAAACGGTTCAACATTTTCACAAAACTCATTAATATTAATGGTTGGACCCTCAAAGCTCCCAAGCCGTTGTATCCGACGTATTTACCGCGTCACTTTAAGCATGACATTAGTATCTCGACTATTAAGATGGTACAAATTGTTTACATTATTCAACATTCGGCAAATTGGATACTTGATGAGATATCTCAATTGAGCTCCACTGAGTGAATGCCTCCTCTTCTCCGAATTGAATTTAATTATAGTAATAACAGGCTCGCAAGTTGATAGAACATATTGAAAAACAAGCTTGTATGTAGCAAGGAAAGGAGCATTAAAACATCCAAAATTAGATGTGTATACGAAATGTTGTGTCTATGCTGAATTCCTTCATCTGGAGCCCGTCTTGGATGTAGAATCAGGTCATGTTTACCAAAAAAATCATTGTCAAGGGATTTGACCGAACATGTCAAATTCAACTCAACAAGGAGGTGGTTCTGAATTAGCTTGCATGATTTGGCCTAAAGAAAACCTTATTAAACTAGAGGAAGTGTGATCCAGCTACCGCACAGGCAAATAAAAATTCGCACTAGTTTCGCATGCCCACTCCTTAACCGGGCGCAGTCGCGCTTACTGACCCGCTAATAAGAAATGTCTTCACGTAATCATAAAAGAATTGAATAGTGCCCAGTGACAAGATGACAAAACTTATTATCAAACTAAAAATAAGCGTACTGCAGAATTCAGTTTGTAATTTTATAAGTTTGTATTTACCGATTCCCGTACTCAAGTAGCTTAAAGGCTCTGCCTTTGTGTGTGTTCTTCCGTGGTTGAAAACATATTTTTAAATCTTGACCTGGCAACTATAAAAGTTGGCATGATCGTACGCATGATTTAAACCAACTCATAAAAATGTAATAATATTTGTCCTCTTCAATATTTTGAAATTGAACTATAAAGATCAAATACCTATTAAAAATCTTGTTGACTGCGATATTTTATAGCCTGATGTAGATATAAATAACATGTGATATTGCCAATAAATCTATTAGTTATAATGGCTATAACACTCGGTGTAAAAATATTGTTATGTGAATAACATTAATGAGGCCTACAAAGTTATAAATAGCGGAACTTTTATGCTTTATCTCTGGACATCAGCCCGACAAATAGCTTTAAATCATTAGAGAAGAGAACTGTCATAATAATATTTTTTAGAAAAAGTTACACCAAAACGTTTAAGATATTGTATGTAATGTTCCCATAAATGTAATGAATGTTGCTTTGGACTGGTTTAATTTAACTTTTGAATACCTTTGCTTTGGTTTAACCTTATTCTATACGAATGTTTTAATCTTTGAAGCTATTGAAGATTGACCTAATAAAATATCAAATATTTGGATTACATCCATAAAACTCTTTCTCTACAATGCATCATTAAATATGATAATACACTTATAATAATTTTTAAACACATTTGGGAAACTGCTTCAATGAACTGTCTTTGTAGTTTAAACAAAGGAAGATTCTGTAAATAGTACAAATGTGTCTGTATTCAGTGACTCTGAAAATATAAGGCTCAGGTCGGATCGAATAAAGAAAAACCGCTTTGAGACTCGCCAGCAATTCATTAATCAGAAGAAAAATGTGCAATGTAGGAAATACAGATATCAATCTCCTTATAGAAGTATAAGACAACATGAGGATAGCATAAAACTTGTAACTGCATTTTTTTATAAGGCGTCTTAACATACATAAATTAAATATAGCAAAAGATGTCGGTACAACGATCACCTCCGGGATCAAAACTAAGAACACCTCTGCCTTTCTTATGTGGATCAGACTCTGCACTCAATAAAATCTCGAGTGAAAGTTCCGCTGAATGTATCCTTAATGTTACAAAACGTCATAAACGCAACTTCGGTGAATTCCTGGGTAACTCTGATCAGTACATATCCGAAATAAAAAACATGATATCAGATCTTAAAACGCAACAGGAAGAAAAATTTGGAACATTAAATAGTGCCATAAATGTCTTGGTTACTCAAAACCAAGAAATTCGTAAAGCGGTTGATTTTATGTCCAGTCAGTATGACAAATTGCTTGTTAAGCTAAATAGCCTTGAAAAACAAAATGGCAACTATAAAAAACTTATTAACACTTTGGAAAGCAGGCTTGAAGTGCTGGAAAGAAAATCGCTCAGTACTACGATTGAAATTTGCAACGTACCTAAACAACCTAACGAAAGCAAACAAACGATGATTAATATTGTTAAGAATGTTGGGACAGCTTTGTACCCTGATACCCCTGTAGTGGATTTTGAAGTCAATGAAATATATCGAACTAAGACTGAGGCTATAGTAATTAACTTTAGTAACACTAATAGAAAGGAATCCATTCTTACATCTTATAAAGTATTCAATAAAACAAGGCGATTATCTAAAGAGCCCCAATTGAATACTACACATCTAAACATACCAGGGAAAGTTCAGAAAATCTATATCTCCGAAGTGCTTACAAATAAAGCAGGACGTCTGTACTACATGGCGAGACAAATGGTTAAAAACAAAAAGATTGCATATACCTGGACAGCGTTTGGAAAAGTATATGTAAAAAAAGAAGAAGGACACGTGCCGATACGTGTTTTAGATGAAGAAGAGTTGCACAAGTTGTCAATGTGACTATATGCCTTTGCGAGAACTGCCTTTAGTTTAATTATAGGTCTCCTCTTGTTTACTATTTTTGTTTTTTGTTTACTATTAGTTATTAATATTTGCATGCTAAAACTTGGATATACATTAACATACATCACCAAACCTATAGACACAACAATCACACATACACTATCACAAACAAACATGATTACCAACTCTCTCTGATATATTGTATTCAGGATTCCGTGCCTTTTCTACACATCCGTCATCCCATCAAGTCATGCCTAGAGACATTTTTTATTAAAATTCTATAGTACAGGTATTCAATTTGTACACAACAGCTTGGATTCCTTATAAGTGGCAAAATCTGCAACTGGCGATATTAAAGATGTAAGTACTTTTACCCAGATAGGTAGCAATGCGCTAAAAATCCTAACTCAAACTATAAGAAGCATAAAATGTAATATGTCCAACTTTAATACTTTAATGGCAAGATCGGGCACTGACTGGGACTTAATTGTCTTAACAGAATGTTGGCTTCAGTCTGCTCAATGTATACATAACATTGAGGGATATAGCTATACGGCTACAACTGCCCATAAGACTCAAAATGAAGGGGTGGTCATCTATCATAAAAACAATTTTAAAGTGGTATGCGACGAACCACTCCTAATTGATGCTAATTGTCTATTACTAAAATTAAACTCAGTTACTTGCATTATTGGCATCTACCGCCCTCCAGGCCAGCGTAATACAAATAATTTCAACGCTTCAATGGATGCACTCCTAAAAAAAATATCTAACTACAAAAACATAATTATTTGTGGGGACATAAATATTGATATAACTCCTAACAGTAATGATAGTCGCTCATTTGAGTACCTCAATATTTTGGCTAGTCATTGTATATTACCTGCTCACACTATACCTACACACGGTTATACCTGTCTAGATCATATCTTGATCAAAACTAAGCTAGAAGCCACTTGCCTTGTTTTTGAATCATCTGTAACAGATCATGAAAGTGTTGCCATTATCATTAATCAGCAAACAAAGCCTATCTGTTCTACTATAACGCTGAGACGCATTAATTATGAAGAACTAGATAAAGCAATAACTGAAACTAATTTTCGGCAGATACTTAATTACAGTGACGTCAACTTAGCAACTAACCAACTTATTTCCTTACTGTACAAGGCTATACAGGATAACTCAGATGTAGCAAAAGTGCCAAGTAAGAAAAGAATAAACAAACCGTGGATCACCACCGGTTTATTACGATGTATGCGAAACAGAGATAATCTGCACAAGAAGCTTAAAAGGAATCGCGATGAAGAAACTCTAAAACTAATATACTAAAGATATAGAAACTTTTGTAATGTTCTACTCAGGAAACAGAAAAGAATATATGATAAACAGGAGTTAGAAAATGCACAAAGCAATAATAAAAAGTTGTGGGATGTTATAAAAAACATATGTAGTTTTAACAAAAAACAGACCATCCATCAGCGCTTATTAAAACTAAACATCCAAAAACTAGTGTAGATGAGGCAAACAAATATTTTACTGGTGTAGGGCAGAATCTAGCGGAAAATATTATCGGTAACTTTTGTCTACCTAACGACTACAGAACACCTATTCCTGTGTTCCCTACCTCATTTGCCTTACTTCCTACTGATGAAAAAGAGGTTGAACATCTCATAATGGGCTTAAGAGAAGATTCAGCTGTTGGGGTAGACCAGATATCTGGCAAAATCTTAAAGCGATACTTCAAGTCACTTGCTCTTCCTATCACCCATATTTGCAACCTATCTTTTAATACTGGCACTTTTCCCTTAGCGTTCAAAATAGCACTTGTCAAACCCATTTACAAAGGGGGTAGCAAAAACTGCGTTCAAAATTATAGGCCCATATCTATCCTTCCTACATTATCTAAAATCTTGGAACGTCTGATCAATAAACGCCTCATGAACTTTCTTGAGGCCAACACCCTTCTTTCAACTGGACAATTTGGGTTTCGATCTGGCAGGTCAACCGATGACGCTGTAAACCAACTTATCAACTCTATTGTCACTAATATTGATGACAAGAGGAAGTGTATAACGGTGTTCCTTGACTTAGCCAAGGCCTTTGACACGGTACCTATTCCTTTGCTTTTACATAAATTGGAAAGAATAGGTGTCAGAGGTCTTCCATTACAACTATTCAAGGATTACCTGAGCGATAGGAAGCAACTTGTAAAAATTGACAATTGGGTTAGCGATGAACTTCCAGTGCACTACGGTGTGCCGCAGGGTAGTGTCCTAGGTCCTAGTCTTTTCCTTATATTTATTAATGACCTGTGCCAGCTGCAAATCAGACACGGAAAAATACTATCTTTTGCAGATGACACAGCGCTCTTCTTTAGTGGTAATACCTGGGAGGATGTTTTTTATAGTGCCCAAAGAGGATTTAATGAGATCTGTCGATGGCTAAGCCGTAATTTTTTTGCGTCTAAGAAAAATCTCCTTCCGCCAAACTCACTCAACATCACTGTCCATACCTGCTCCCACACTGCTATTCCACCATGTCTCTGTCAACCCCTACAAAGAACTAGTACCATCAAATATCTTGGAGTATACATAGATCAAACACTTACTTTTAAAGCTCATATTGACGTTCTCGTAACTAGAATTCGTAAGATGATCTACATTTTTAAGATATTAAGGCATGTGGCGGATACGAAGACTATTAAAAAGGTCTACTCAGCTCTCTGCCAGTCAATAGTTAACTATTGCATAACTTCTTGGGGTGGGGCAAGCAAAGTGCACCTTCTGGAAGTTGAGAGAGCTCAGCGAGCTTTACTTAAGGTTGCTGCGGGATTGCCTTTTCGTTATCCAACCATTGATTTGTATAAATCCAAGTCCGTGCTCCTCTGTCCAAGAGCTCGTCGCGACCCCTGCCAGTCATTATGGCTGCAATCTTGGACCGAAGACGTACCGCAGTGCGGGCTAGGGCGTCCCCCCGAGGCGACGCGTACCGGCCCGCCCCCGTCGGTACGAATATAGGTGGAAGCGGCGATGGGGGCCGCCACCCATCACGCCGGGCCCGAACTGGCGAGTCGTGGGGTGCAGAGTGCCGAATAGGCACTTGGAATGTAAGAGGTGGTATGGAAGATAAGATGCATGAGGTGATTGATGTAATGAAAGAGAGACGCCTGGATGCTCTGTGTGTAACAGAGACTAAGCGGAGGGGCAGTGAAACCTGTGATCTTCCTGATGGAACGATGGCTCTGTGGTCTGGTGTACCGCAGAGCAGTCGTGCCAGCATGGGGGTGGGTATCTTGCTGTCCCGTCGCCTGGCCTCTGGAGTGAGAGATTATGGCCTGTGCGATGCGAGACTTCTCTGGGTCCGTTTAAAACTGGGTGTCACTAGAGTATTTTTGGTCGCAGCGTATGCTCCCGTAAGCTCGTCGACACCCCAGGACCTTGAGAAGTTTTGGGATAATGTCAGGGAAGTTCTGGATTTGGCTGAGGCTAACGAGAAGGTGATTCTGTGTGGCGATCTGAACGGATGGGTAGGAACCAGGCGGCAAACTTGCGACGCTGCTCTGGGTCCTTATGGGGATAAGAGAGTGAACGATGCAGGTAAGCTCATTGTAGATGTTTGTTTGGAAAGGGGTCTCCTTGTGTCTAATACGATATTCCAGCATAAGGACATACATATGTATACGTGGAGAAGGAATGAACAAAAAAGCATGATAGATCTGATCCTGGTTGATAACCGTCTCCGAAGCAAACTACAAGATACGCGTGCGTATAGAGGCCCCACTCTGGAATCAGACCACTATCTCGTAGTTGCGCGGTTTAGTGGTCTGTTCAGGAAGTGGAGGCACTGGCGAGAGCGTATCCCCTTCGGAGACCTTGAAAGATTAAAGGATGAAAAGTTGCAAGATGAGAGCGTGAGGAGAATGTATGAAGACAGAGTCCGGGACAAGCTTTTGACAGCAGGCTCTTCGGACTCAAATGTAGATGAATGCTGGAATAGCCTGAAAGAGAGTTTAGTGGAATCCGCAAAAGAAGTATGTGGTTGCTCAAAGAAGCATATTACAGCAAAAGGTGATGCATGGTGGGATGCGGAGTTGCAAAGCTCCGTAGAAAGTAAGAAGAAAGCGTGGCAGGACTATGTATCTTCTTTGAACCTGAATGCCAGTATGACAGAGATGAGGAAAGAAATATACCGGCAATGCAAGAATGCCACTAAAACTTTAGTGAAAGAAAAGCGTGAAAGAGCCAGTATGATTGAGGAGGAGAGGCTGGCGAAGAACTTCGAGAACAACACCAAACTCTTTTGGAGCAAGGTGAGAAAGGCTCGAGGTGATTCGTCAGGCTCCAGAATGGAAAGGATAAAATCTAAAGATGGTGACATTCTTGCAGACACACAAGCTGTGCTAAACCGGTGGAGTGAATATTTTGGAGAAATGTATGGAGATGACCCGGATGCTGATGCCGCAGACGTGCCTAAAGGCGAGACTGCGGCACCAGAATCAACGGAGGACATCACTATGGAAGAAGTTGAATGGGCGATAGGAAGTATGAAAAACGGTAAAGCTGCGGGAGTAGACATGATATCTGCCGAGATGATCAAATATGGTGGAACTTGCGTCCGGGACGCTTTCCGGGCCCTTGCAAACCTTTGCTGGAGGACCGGTAGAGTCCCTACAGATTGGCGCCGCGCAGTCATAGTACCCTTGTATAAAGGCAAGGGTTCACAATATGACTGCGCCAATTACAGAGCCATCAGTTTGATCAGCTTGGCAGCCAAGGTGTACGGTAAAATTATTGAACGGAGAATGCGCGTGAAGTCCGATGGAATGTTGTGCGAGGCACAAGGGGGTTTCAGGTCTGGAAGAGGATGTTCGGATCAAGTCTTCTCACTCCGCAACATCGTAGAGAAGCATCTGGCAGTGGGCCGGAAGGTTTTCTGCGGTTTTGTAGATCTGGAGAAGGCATTTGACAGAGTTGTGCGAAAGAGACTTTGGGACATTTTGCCAGAGTATGGTATAGATGGCACTCTGTTGCGAGCCGTCCAGTCCACTTATGTGGACTGCAAGGCATGCGTACGGGTGGGTGGTAACAGGTCACCCTGGTTTGACGTTAAAATCGGCGTCAAGCAGGGTTGCGTGTTGTCCGCTAGACTGTTTATAATATATCTGGACAAAAGTCTTCAAAGACTGAAAGCGATGAATGAAGGTGTACAAATGGGTGACTTAGTGGTAAACCATCTACTTTATGCAGATGACGCGGTTTTAATAGCGCCAACAGCCACTGATCTGCAAACACTAGTCACAGTTATGAAAGACGACTGCATGATCAATGGCTTACACTTGAATGTGAAGAAAACCAAGATTATGGTTTTTGAAAGGGAAGAAACCAGAACGAATGTAAGGATTGTGGTTGGTAACGATGTGCTGGAGCAAGTGAATGAGTTTGTATATCTTGGATGCGCCTTCAGTAAGGATGGGAAATACACCGCTGACATAGAGAGAAGAGTGAGTGCAGGGAACAGAGTGAATGGTGCGATGGGAAAGCTACTCGGGAGCCGGCACTTAAGCCATAAGGCGCAGCTGGCCATACATAACGGAGTTCTTGTCCCAACGCTGTTATATGGTAGCGAGAGCTGGGTATGTAAGAAGGAGAATGAAAGTAGGATAAATGCGGTAGAAATGCGAGCTCCGCGGAAGATGTGCGGAGTGAAGCTGACCGACCGCATTAGCAACAGCATAGTAAGACAGCGAGTAGGTATGAAAGATAGTATCGGTGTAAAGATGAGAAAGGGCATGCTCCGTTGGTTCGGGCATATAGAAAGAATGCCAGAGGAAAGAATGACAAAACAGATATACAATGTGAAAGTGGAAGGATGCAGGTACCGGGGAAGACCTAGACTATCTTACCACGACCAAATAAACCGAGTCTTATCTGATGGAAAAGTCAAGAGTCTCCGTAACCGGCGAGCGTGTATGAGACGAATTATGAGAGTCGAGGAAGCCAGAGAGGTATGTAAGGAAAGAACCTGTTGGAACTCTGTACTCTCTGCCTACCCCGCAAGGGATCTGGCGTGAGGTTATAGATAGATAGATAGATAGATAGATTTGTATAAACACTGGGATGTGCTTACTGTTAGGCAGACTTTTATTCTATGTATAATAATAAAAAAAACATACACAATTGGAATATAATCCTAATTTAAACAAGAAGAAACGGAGAAAAGGTTATGTCTGTTCTACTGATTCCTTTCACACTAAACTGTCACAAAGATTTTATTGCTTTTTGGGAGGATATCTATATAATAAAATCAACTCCTCGCTATCAATATACCCATTACGTAAATCAGTATGTAAATCTACACTATGTAAATGGCTGAAAACACACAACTGTATATCCTCTCTTTTATAGTAACCTTGTTTGGTTTGTTGTTTAATATTTTCATCACACACCTAGTTCATACTTGATCTAATGTTAAATGTAACTTTAAGTTTCGGGGGCCTGGTGACCCGTAACACAGGTATTCCTATACCTATCTCGGGCCTGTCCTATTATTCTATGAGATTAAGCTCGTACTGTACTAATGATGCACATTTGTGATGAGAAAATAAATTATTTTATTATTATTATTATTTCTCTGCTTAATTTGCCAAAAATCTAGAATCACGATATACCTATAGATGTGTTTTCTCGCATGCACAAACATTTAACGCTGAAACAACGAATCGCAACTTATTGCCACAGGGTGATAGTCTAACATCCGACCAGCCACACAAAACACTTTGGAAAAAAAGGAATTTTAAATTAAAAAGTGTCAATGCCAGCATCGGTAAGGGATTTCAATACAGGTGTACATTGCTTTAGATTCTCTGCTGTCCGTATCGGTCAACTTTTCCTTTGGTAGCTTCCGTATTTTTCCGTTTTGATCTGTTTAAGAGCTGATAAGGACTTGAATGGAAATGTGAAAATGAATTTGTAACTTTATCTTATGGATATTCAATAATAGTCCAGTAGTCTATTGAGACTAACTTGTCGGTAATGGTGCATGGTGCTGCTGGAAATTAGGTGAGTTCTGCGTTCTCCATAGCAGTCTGGAGCCTGGAAATTTGCAAGTTATAATTGCATTAAACGCCTCATCTACAACAATTAATATTATTGGCAAAATGTGGGTATACACTACTGTGTAAGTCAACTCCCCAAGCAAGAGTACTCTCTTGCTTGGGGACCCCAGGCTAGAAAAGTTATTATATACATAATGTATTCCCACTTGCAATTATTGCCACATTAGCTTTGCAATGTACTTCAATGAACATTACTTAGTCAAAATTTTCCTTACCATATCGTGTATCTGGGTGCAATATGTTACATTACCAGATATGTTAGTGTTTAAACTGTCTTGGGGCAACAATAAAGTACCTAACTAGGGTTCAAGGTCAAGTTCAAACGAGCTCTTCTCCGATGAGGCACCAGAATACTAGTTCCCTTGAAGTAACAATATTTATGCTATTTGTTGCTGAATGTGTTTGTTTTTTAAGACCCAATGCTAGCCCAGTTTGTGGCTGCAAAACTATGTTCTTACTACATTCCTGTAGGCACATAGAATAATAATAATAATTTTATTGACATGAAACATTTTTTATACATGTGAATGTTACCCTGGCTTCTGAACTAGGATACCCAGTATGTCAGAAGTCAGTGTATTTCGTTTACAAAGTTTTGTAATGTTGAATACAATTCAATGAAAGAAAAAAAAAACAAGAAAATTGTTATAAAACTGAAATTAATTAAAAAAAAGAATTTGGTGTATGTGTCCGTGCGTGCGTGCGTGCGGGTGTGTTTGTGTGTGTGTGTGCGCGTGTGACTGTGTGTATGAGTGTGAGGGTGTGCGTATATGTTTGTGTGTGTGATTGTACGTGTGTGTGTAGGATTCGGTGATATAATTACTAGGGGTATAATATGTGAAAGGTAATATAATAATGCATGTTTCATTTCATACAAAGGCAATGTATTTCTCACATGAGTCATAATCTAGATTACTTAACCGATCCAAAATTATTTCCTTTAATTGATAGGAACTTAATTCGGCTATATCTCCAGCATATTTGCATAGGTTAATTGAAAAAGAGACGGTGAGCTTGGTAGTCATAATGTTTTCTAGCAAATGTAGTTAAAATAGGGCAAGGGGTACCAAAAATGGCTTTTACTGTATGACCGAGTGTTGTTCGATGTATTTATATGATAGCGCTGAATTATCAAACATAATTTTTTCTTACGATTAAAATATTATAAATATTTTGTATATGAATAATATTTTGTATAGTTTTATCTCCTATAATAACATCATGACTAATGTTTTATCATCACTAAATTAACTAAGTATCATATTTTAATTTAGGAGAAAAAGATACTTTATTATAAATCTTATTCATATTCCAAATTTTACGTTCACGTAAAATGTTTTCTTAAAAGACATGTAATTAGCTCTCGAAAATTCAGAACACCAAGAATTGAATTTCATAATGAATAAGATTGTTTTGTTTCTTTAAATCCTAATATCTACAATTAGCAGAAAAATATAACTTCATTTGACAGGCGGCCATTTTGTCAGACAGACCCAATATAAAGAGCGCGCGCATGTCGATTAAGCCATATTGTCGGGAGCACTCGCGCCTTCTAGACGTGTTTTGAATCCTAATTTAATTATTTAATATCGATTTAATCATATTTTGTTAAAATATTTATCGCATATTTTATAATTCCAATTGTTTACATCATTTTGTTGGTCTGTTAATTTTTTTTTATTAAATTATTGTGTAATTTATAAATTCAGAAGTGGGATTGGCTCGCGTTCTATAAAGCCAATCTCCGCTTTTGTACCATCCTACTCATTTCAATTATTAATTTCGTAATTCGTAATTAAGTAATGGAAAATAATTCGTCTACCTCCCAACGTCGAACGACTAGAAGAAGGTGCAAGGCAAGCCCGGATATTAGGGAAACTCTGGGTGCCATTTTAGAGCGGTTGAATGCTCTGGAAGGGCAAGCCAGTACGAGTACGCCTACTCCGCCGCCGAAAGTGCCTTCGCTGCTACCTGTTTCTAATAATTCCATTGTGGCGAATGCGGCGGTGGTGGAGGAACACTACGAGGTACAGCCGCCACCAGCATGCGCACGGACGACACTGGCCTGGACGTAACCGAGCGTATCATCGGAGCATTAGCATCATTATCCAAGGTCAGATCAAACTATTTTTATATCTCTATTTTCGACCCCAGTGTAACCGATATCGATTCTTGGTGCGAGGAGGTGGACAAGGCACGTGAGCTCAACGGCTGGGATGACAATGAATGTTTGTCACGCATTGCTCACTGTTTGAGAGGAGAGGCTCGTCATTGGTTAAACAATTGGGTTACCAAAGACCGCAGTTGGAGTAATTTTAAAGTTGAGTTTAGGACGTTGTGCTTGCGGAGGGTAGACATTGCAAGCATTCTATTTGAAGTCATGACTACCGACTCTGATGGATATGCCACGTATGCTGATTATGCTAGGCGATCTCTGTTGCGTCTTAAGATCGTAAAAGGTCTTAGTGACGAACTAGTGGTGGCGATTGTCATACGTGGAATAACTGACGCGCAGATCCGGGCCGCGGCAACCAATGCGAAACTGTCTCCTAAAGACTTGGTTGAATTTCTTTCCATCTACACAAAACCTAAAGTAGCAAATAAAACTAAAATGTCATGTGAAAGCTCGCGTCCCGGAAACGGAAATCGTCGTTTGGAGCTGAAACCCAATAAGCGTCCGCACGGTTCCAACATACGTTCAAACCTAAGATGTTTTACGTGTGGTGGAGCCGGGCATGCCAAGAAGTTTTGCTTTAAGCGATTGAGGACTGAACCGGAGCCATCCAGCTCCAGTAACGGTACTGCTACTACGGATGTTGTACCCGCAAATAAAGCTTTTAGCTTGTGTCAGTTCTGCAAGAAACCTGGTCACTCGATTCAGGATTGCTTTACAAAACAACGTTTAGATTCACAAAATACCAAAAGTAGTGTTAACTTTCGTTTTGAGTAGCAGCGTAGGATTAACGATAATGATGTAACTACCGGCATCATACAAAAGATACCGTTGGTTATACTTATCGATAGTGGATCACGTGTTTCGTTAATTACTGAAAATGTGCTGAAGCACTTTAGATGCAAACATATACCAAGTTTTCAATTACTTAAAGGAATAGGCAGCCAAAACGTAGTATCGCGTTGTTATGTCACCATGATAGTTGAGTTTTGAGACGTGTCTGTAGAGGTCGATTTGTTAGTCGTACCCTCAAATAGCATAAATGTACCAGTAATCATAGGCACCGATGTGCTGAATCGCGATGGTTTGGCATACATACGCACGGCTACCGAACAATACATAACGCGCATTGATAATTTAAACCCGGTGTTCTATGTGTACTCGAATGAACGTTCCGATATTAATACGCCTTCAGTGGAGACTGATCGCGGTCGATTGATGGCGATAAAAAATATTTTTTCGAGTCATCTTATAACGGGCACTGCACTTTCTACTGTAAATACAGGAACCATGTGCATTCGAGTTACTAGTGATACCCCGGTGAATTACAGACCCTATTAGTTGTCACGCGACGAAATGATACGTGTCAGAGCAATCATTCAAGATTTACTTGATAAGAAAATAATTCGCGAATCACAGTCAGATTATGCTAGCCCTATAATCCTTGTCAAGAAAATGGATGGTACTGACCGCATCTGTGTCGAGTATCGCGCATAAAATTCGATCACTTTAAATGGAACGGTATCCCATGCCGCTCATTGACGATCATATAGACAGGCTTGGCAAAAGCAAATTCTCCTGCTTAAATATGGCAACTGGTTGCCACCAAATTAAATCGGAAGAAATTTCAGTTGCGAAGATTGCATTCGTTACACCTGAAGGGCACTTCGAATATTTAAAGATGCCTTATGGTTTAGCCAATACGCCAATCGTATATCAACGTCTAATATCCAAAACCTTGAAATACCTTATAGAATCTGGTAAAGCCCTAGTTTACGTTGATGACGTCATTACTCTAGCTTCCACCTTTGATGAAGCCCTTGACAATTTAAGGCAGGTTATGCAAGCTTTAGTAACTGCCGGGTTTTCGATTAATATTAAAAAAAGTATCTTTGTCGCCTCAGAGGTAGAGTGTCTTGCAGCTCAAGACGATGAAGGGATATTGGCGGGTCCCTCTAATGAAGTTCAAGCAAACGAGGACGTTTGCCCGTCAGGAGAGGCCGAATTAGCAGAAAAATAAAACTTCATTTGACAGGCGGCCATTTTGTCAGACAGACCCAATGTAAAGAGCGCGCGCGTGTCGATTAAGCCATTTTGTCGGGAGCACTCGCGCCTTCTAGACGTGTTTTGAATTCTAATTTAATTATTTTATTTCAATTTAATCATATTTTGTTAAATTATTTATCGCATATTTTATAATTCCAATTGTTTACATCATTTTGTTGCTTTGTTAATTTTTTTTTATTATATTATTGTGTAATTTATAAATCTACATTAATTTGAAGTAAATTACTTTTGCCTTTTCAGAAAATATACACCAAATATTTTTTGTCCCTTTTATTTACTTTTCTCATAACATATCATCTTCAATAGTTTGCTAGTCAACTTTCTCGCGTAAAATAAAGGACTAAGCAGAAATGTTAAGACGTTATTTTTATCTATTCTCCACCAACAAAGAAATAATATTTTCCTGAAAGTGTCACTTGAAGATATTTATGTAACTGTTTATTATATTCCCCCTTTTTATATCTACGTGATTTTCTTCAAAACAATTTGGAGTTTGAAGTAGCGAAGTGTGAGTGGAGAAGTAAATATGACAATTGTTCGGTCGTTTTGGATCTGCGGTATATATATGTCACTTGTTTTGTAAAAAAACTATACTTTTAGGTAAGTTACTAGGTAAACAGTCTCGTGTTACTATGACGCATTTGAGCTAAGTGACTGAGGATAAATACTTTTGCAAGGTCGACGCCATGTCTGTTCGACGGCAATATACATATCTTCGTTTTAGGATAGTGTACGTCAGGAAAATCTAACGCGTATCTAATGAACAGTTTCATTTTACGTATAGGCAAACATTTATTTAGGCCCGTATTAATACAAGATTGTTTAGAACTATTCGTTTATACTTTTGAAGGTCGTGAGTAAAGGCTGGATACATAAATTTAGTTAATGGCAATATTTGACAGAAGCCCATGGCCTACAGTGGACTTCTTTCGGTTAATGATGTTAATTATTTCTAAGGAAGACACTTACCAAGAGCATCCACGTGTAATGTAACACTTTTTATAAGAATCATATAAGGGATATGTATAGATGAGATTTACTTATTAGATTATTTAAAATATTTCAGTAGGAAGTACAGGACCAATTGCTGCCTACTACCTTTTCAATAAAATGTAAAATATATCAATCACCGTGACAATGTCATCTTTACAAAGATTTCCACGAAAGTGATATTTACATAGATCTCCACGTAAACATAGCAATATACCAGTAGGTAAAACAATTATGCAAGGCTAATTTCACACAAAAAATCCAAGTCATCGTTGACACTTACCATTTCCGCAATCGTTCTCGACCTTAACTCGACGTACCCTCAGATTCAAGCCGCAAAGTGTACCACTTGTCCTTATTAATGACCTGCCATTTCCCTTAGCAATATCTTTTTTCTATCTTAGCACGGTATACGTGCCTTCCCTTTCTAATATGAGTAGGGCGTTAGATGGAGAGAATTAGCAAGATTCCGGTTTGGGGGGTTTATATTGTATATGGATGATGTACTTTTTTTGGTACAATATTGGCCTGAAAGTTTCTCAACGCAATGACAAAAAGGTTTAGGGATCATATTCATGCTACAAATACGAGCTTTTATTTAACTTGCAATGTTTGTTTGCGTCAAATCTTGCAGGCTGAATCAGAACTATTTCCTCCTATCCTACAAAGTTCAAGTTTGATATGTTGGATCAGTTCCGATAACAATGCATTTTTATGGCAAGCATGATCTGATTCTACACCCCATTTGGCTCCAGACGAAGGATCTCCTCAATTGCTAATAGCATAGACAAGACATTTGGAATACACGTTTAATTTTGATTGACCCTTTTAAATTACGCTATTACCTAGCAACATAAATGCTTGTTTTTTTTTTAAGTTTTCTTACAATTACTTTATTAGCCTCATTAAAGCGTATGTCGTGAGGCACACATTCATAATATCAACAATAATGAACAGCTTTCTGAATCTTCATAACTTTATCTTGATATAGTTTAACTCGCTTCACTTAATACAATACATTTTCAACAATGCGTGGGGATAAAGCTTATTGATACTACACCGGGCACAATTCTAAAGTCTGGATTGATACTGCAAATCTTTCGATAGAAGAACCACACTTTGATACCACACGATATGCACCCAAGATCTCATGATTACTAGTCGCACTATTTGCCAGTTGTAAATAGTAGTAAGAAAACAGTAAGTGAAAAATATAACTTTTCATGCCGAAAGTAAGTAACGAAGTATGTGATCTAATTTTTTTTTCGATTTAGTGAGCAAACGTCATGTGTTTCTATTCTCTTCATACACACGCGCACACACCATGGCATACATTATGCATGAAAGTACCCAGATTTTTAAAATAAGCCTGATTCATCCCTTCATATACGTCCAGCGAACAACAACAGGGGAAGAATTTGATTAACTCCAAACGCGTTACGTCACAAGTCCACAAACGTGTCTAGGGCCCATTAGTGGAGCTACACAACACAATTAAAGAAATAGAATTACATCACTTTGTTACAAAGACATTGTATGGGTCTGACCTTTGAATTAAGCACAAACCTCAGTAATCTAATCTTTAGCTTAAGTCTATGATGCTGCCATTAAGTTTAACCCTTCATCCCAATTAACATCAGTTAGTGAGTTGGTTCTGTACGAATACAGTTTCTTCAGAGCGTTAATTGTATCTATTGTATTAAAAGTGGCTGTGGTGGCAGAGTTTAGTTTAATGATTGTTTTCGAAATAGTTATTTGAATATTAAATAAACTAACTTTGATCGCTTTCAAGTATTTATTTTAACACTACTCGAAAATGTCCTACCCCTCTGCGCAGTTTGAACTCATTAGCTATGGTGATTTGGATAAGAAAATAATGCCAAAACTGTCACACAAAAAAGTGTTTTTACATACTTAAGTCAGTAAATTATTGTAATATATATTAGGATGTAGGTATTTCTTTGCAAATCATCACAGTAATGCAAGTAGCATCTGATTTGATAAAATTAACAAGCCAATAACAGTATTGGCTACGGCCAATAACAGTATTGGCTACGGCCAATAACAGTATTGGCGAGGGACAGCCCTCAGCTGGGCGAAGACCTTCGTCTAAAAATTAATGTGAGGAGGTAAATCGTACTTCACCACGCTGACCATGGAGGGATTGATGGATCCAGGTTTATGACCATTTGCTCTTGGAGCTTACTTCACTTGTCGAGCAACTTTGCTTAACGACTACCACATTAAGTGGTTACCGGCATCGCTGAAATACCTACGAACCGAACCATGTAGAAACTAGGAAATGGAAGGGCCATAAATGGGCAGCTATCTCAGCCTGACTGGAACTGACCACTGCAGTAACTTGGTATACACTGTACCCACGGTTCCATAGCGCTACAAGCGCCCTCAATCCAACATATCAAAAAAATCACTTGTAACTTCTGAAGAAGGCAATTTCAACAAATGAATACTCTACTCTACATTGATTCAGTTGAAAAAAGAACTCCGAACACGGCTTTCATTTACAAACACAATAAGCATACACACATTTCTAAGTGAAAACAGCCTCTCGTATCTGAAAAGGGGCGAATTTATTCAATGTCACTGCTGAATAAAAGTCCTAACATCGACCTCTAAATCTAATAACGTATATACTTTTGTGAACTCTCCACTTTATGACGGATTTCCGTCTCCGACGCCCGCCTTAAATGTTTTTACTTCTTGAAATCTGTCTGAGTTTCGCTTCGTTTCAACTCGTGGCGCAATTTCGTTCATATTATATTAGACGGGGTGCCAGCGTTGGCAGGGGAAGTGAAAAATTGAATATT